>CM070773.1:109883825-110483825 GCA_036346955.1 Dipus sagitta
ATGCAATTGACCATCTGAGACACGTCCCCAACCTGGATTTGAATTGATATAATGGTATGTTTTATCATTAATGGTTCTGGAAATAACTAGTGCCATATTTTCACTCTGATAGGAGTGAGCCCTTGGAGAAAGAACTGGGATAACACAGGAGATTGGAAGGGTTGCCAGGGTGATGTTCCCAAAGGATAGAATCTAGCGTGCAAATGACTTTGAAGGGAAACACATGGGGCTTGGACCCGTGATGGATGTCCCCGAGGGTCTCCCAGCCAAGGTGCACATCCTTCCAGATAGATATCTGTGCACAAACCAAGAAGGATGGCGTAGTTTTGCCTCATGCTATTCACATTTTTCAAACTTGTTTTCCCGATTCAACAACAGGCCATGGAGACGCTGCCTCAGCAGAGCAAACTCAATCTTTGGAATGGCTGTTTCTGATGCCGGAGTCGGGAGCAACATTATTTATCCAGCCAGTTTCCTGCCGTTGGACATTCACAATCTCTTCCGATGTGCTTTTTGTTTTTTTATTGTTTGCTATTATGAATAATGCTAGAGAGGTCCTCCAAGAGTAAGTGCATACCCTTGAGCATTTCAGAACATCTAGAAGAAACACAATTGCTGGGTCAAAAGACAGGTGCATTTTGAATTGTGATGGATGCTGTTCAAGTGTCCTCTACGAGGATTACTTCAACAAAGCCTCCCGCTAGCGGTGTGAGCCTGACATATTCAATAGATGCTTTAAAGTGGAGTCAGCTCTAAGCACTGTCAGAAACAACTTACAGACATCCTCTCTCCTCACCACTCTGCGAGGATGTGTCATGGGGCTGCACCAGGCATCAAAGAGGCTGGCTGGAGTTAGGGTGGAGAGAAGCAGACAAGGTGGGCAGGAGGACTGATGTGGGGGAGCTGAGAGTTACCATGGGGTCAGGCTGTCACATGTTGGCTCACTGGGAAAGGTCTTGGGTTCTCACTGCCTGGTCACAGCAACAAATGAGGCAGTGTGTCCATCCAGCGAGACGACATTTCTATGAAATGTTGGAGTGGAGAGCCTCTGAGGGTTGTGGGCTGACACTTAAATCCCTTTGCTTTGGACTCATGAACCCCTATGGCACTGAAAAACAATCACAGCAGAAACAGTACACATTTTCTGTCCACTCTTTAGTGGTCATGTGACACATCTCAACCAATGAGATGCAAACATTTATTCCTCTATTCCCCCTCCCATTCACACTAGTCATGTGACATAGCTTCCAGCCAATGAAACTTAAGCAGAGGTTACTGCAAGGAATTCTGGGAAAGCTCTCAGAGCCTGGTGGACTGTGGAGTGGTCCAGCACTGCCCATCCTGAGCTGGGACATGAAGTCCAGTGAAGAGCAGCCACAGGGTGACCTCAGCGCAGCTGCACACACAAGGACACCAAGGCAAACAGAGGGCTGGTGTGTTCCTTCCCCTCCGTCCACAGCCGCGCCTAGGTCTTTACTAAGGCTTTCCTCAGACCCTCTGCAGCTGGTAAGCTCTGGGGTCTCTCCACATTGTAAAACGAGGAGACTAAACCAAGAGGTTGTAAAATACATTTTCCACTTTAGAAGAGTTTAGACTTACAAGAAATTTGTTGAAAGAGCACAGAGTTCACTTATGCCCTCACATAGATAACCAGGATTCATTTGTGAAAGAAAGAAGACGGAGGCAGTGGCCCAGGTGGTAAAGTGCTCTCTGCACAAGCATAAGTGCCCGAGTTCACACCCTCAGCACACACAAAAATGCTGGCTGGTGGCACACAGGCTGTAACCCCAGAGCTCAGTCAGGAGGCAGAGACAAGCTGATCCCTAGGGCTAGTTGGACTAGCGTCAGTGAGCCCTGGTTTCAGTGGGACACCCTGTCTCGATAAATAAGATGGAGAGAGATTGAGGAAGGAAACCAGTATCGATCTCTGGCCTCCACATGCATGTCCACACACTTGTACCCGTACACATGAACACATGTACACACATGCACACACAAAGCACACACACGTAAACACCCCCTCCAAGTAAGAACCAACAGTAGCTGATTTCTAATAACTAAAATCCCCACTTTGTTGCATTTTCTGAGTATTTCCTCTCAGGTTCATTTTCTGTTCCAGACTCCGGTCAGGACGCCCCTTGTGTCGAGTGGTCTTGACCCCTTTCCTGTGTCAGCCTCTGCTTCTCACTCTGTGTTCTCTATGACCTTGGTGGGCTTGGGGAGCACCCGTCAGTATTTGAGATTGTTTTTCTTGCCTCCGCCTCCCAAGTGCTGGATCACGGGCAAGCACCTCCACGCCTGGTTGATGTGACGCTGGGTACCAAACCCAGGGCTGAGTGCGTGACAGACAAACACCCGCTGAGCTGCATCTTCAGCTCCTGTCCTGGTCAGTCAGGTGTTTTGGAGAAACTCCTCAGCCGGGGTGTCTGGTTTGTCGTGGTGATTAGACTGGGGTTAAAGTTTTGGGGGAAGTCCCGCAGGGGTGAAGCAGGCACGGTGCAGGGACGTGTTGCTGGTGGTACCGGCCTCGGTCACTCGGTTAAGTTCTGCTGACTTGCTCCACCATGACCGCCTCCCACAGTTCCACCCACTCTTGCTGTGCTGTTTCCTAAAGGCAAACTGCTGAGGCCAGACCCCACGGTAACTGTCCTCTTCCCCCTCTGGAAGGAGGGGTGGGATCAATTGTTTGCGAGTCTTCTGTAAGGAAGATAGTCTCTCCTCCATTTATGTGATTATTCAATTATTTATTCCTGTCACTATAGACTCGTGGATCCTTATTTTCTACTTTAGGATACAGCTCTGCACTGCATTACTGATTTTGGAGCTCATTCATGTCCCCATGCCACAGTCCTATCATTTTCTGAGACCTTCTCGTCTTTCTAGCAAAACGGGATGCTCTAGGCTCGTCTCGAATGCTCCCAGTGCTGGAGTCAGCCATTTCTCTAAGAACCCGCCCCTGACTGCAGATCAGTCTCCCTGGGGAGAGGTGAACACATGTCTGTTCCCCCAGATGGCACTCTGTGGCGGTTTGATTCAGGTGTCCCCCATAAACTTAGGTGTTCTGAATGCTAGGTTCCCAGCTGATGGATATTTGGGAATTAATGCCTCCTGGAGGGACTGTATTGTTGGGCGCTGGCTTATGGGTGTTATAACCAGTTTCCCCATGCCAGTGTTTGGCACACTCTCCTGTTGCTGTTGTCCACCTTATGTTGGCCAGGGGGTGATGTCCACCCTCTGCTCATGCCATCGTTTTCCCTGTTATCATGGAGCTTCCCTTTGAGACTATAAGCCCAATTAAATACTTTTTCCCACAAGCTGCTCTTGGTTGGGTGATTTCTACCAGCAATGTGAACCAACTGCAACACACTCCAACAACAGATCAAAGCACGGTTACACCAAAGTCCAACTACGTAAACCAGTGAGCTTATTGGGGTTACTTAAAGAGCAGGGTGAGGGGTGACTGACAGGAGCATGGATGACTAAAGACATCAGTGTCCCAGAAAAGCCCAGCACAGGTGAAGACTTGCGAAGTTTCATGTCTGGAGCTCACTGCACAGCTTGAAGCGCCTCTCCCCCTGGTAGTTGTCTTCTGCTTCATATTCTGGGAAGGGAGACTTGTCACTGTTTAAGTTTCAGGTTTCCCAGACCTGTTTGCCTCCTGAGTTTTTCTGAATTGAGGAAATGCTGTACAAAAATGGTATCTCAGAGGAGCACTGGGTGACAGGCCAGGTGATGTATTAATTTATTCATTTCCTTTTTTTATATTGTGTGTGGTTTACATGTGTGTGTAGGCCAGAGGTCAGCATCCAGGGTCTTCCTTAGTTTTCTCTCCACCTTTTTCTTTGAAATAAGGGCTCTCACTGAGCCTAGAATTCACTAGTTTGGCTGGACCAGCTAGCCAGTGAGCCGAGGAATTCCCTGTTTCGCCAGCACTGGGATTACAGGCTTGCATCGCCCACAGCCAGCACTGTGTGTGACACTTGGGATCCACACTCAGGTCCTCTTGCTCACTGAGCCATCTCCTCAGCCCCTGACCAGCTGAACTTGAAGAACTTTCATCTCTGAAACACCAGGTTCTAGATCTGCAACAAGACACTGATTAGATTATTGAGAATGAGATTGGCTATGAGTACTGAGGGGGGTGCTTTTCCTTTTCTCTTTGGTATATTTTACTATCTTTCCCCTCCATGCTTTCCTTCTTCCCTCTCTCCCTTCCTCTCTTCCTTTGTTTTTAAGTGACAGAGTCTCATGCATCCCAGGCAAGCTCCAAATCACTCTGTAGCCTAGACTGACCCTGAACTCCAAATTATTCTGCGTCAACCTCCCATATTCTGGGATGATACCCTTGCCTGAGTGACATTTCTGATCATGTTCTTCTGCTTGCTCTGTTTCCTCCCCTCCTGGGTGGGTGAGTCAGGCTCATCCCCCACTGCCTCTTCTTTCCTTCTCTCTCACTGAACCAGGAGCAGTCATCATTTCCAAGGGTGCCCTAGACTCAGGCTCTAGTGACAAGGGCATCCCTGAGTGTCCTAGAGAACCGTGGGGTCACTACTGTGGGCTTCAGGTTTCTCCATCCTGCTCTGATAGGGAAGTTCCCCGTCAGGTTTGGAGTATGGAAGGCCACAAGAGGATTCAGGGTCAAGGTCTGAGTGGAAAGTTGTAAGGACCCCCAGGCTAAAGCCTCTGGTCCACAGATACCAAGACCATGCCTAGAGAGGATGGCGGACTGTCCCAGGTCACCCAGGATTGAGAGAGAGGCTGGTCCAGAGCCCAGATCTTTACTGAATCCAGTTGTCTCTCCATCCTTTATTCTCCCCAAGGAGTCGATGCTTCCTCCCAGATTCTCCAACCTTTCTCCCTGACTCCCAGGATCTCCGCAAAAGGTGACCCTAAGCAGGGACCGCACAGTCTGCTATGACATGTCCACAGTCCTCCTGACAGGAGATGACACTAAGCAGGGACCGCATAGTCTGCTATGACATGTCCACAGTCCTCCTGACAGGAGATGATCCTAAGCAGGGACCGCACAGTCTGCTATGACATGTCCACAGTCCTCCTGACAGGAGATGACCCTAAGCAGGGACCACACAGTCTGCTATGACATGTCCACAGTCCTCCTGACAGGAGATGACACTAAGCAGGGACCGCATAGTCTGCTATGACATGTCCACAGTCCTCCTGACAGGAGATGATCCTAAGCAGGGACCGCACAGTCTGCTATGACATGTCCACAGTCCTCCTGACAGGAGATGACCCTAAGCAGGGACCGCACAGTCTGCTATGACACGTCCACAGTCCTCCTGACAGGAGATGACCCTAAGCAGGGACCACAGTCTGCTATGACATGTCCACAGTCCTCCTGACAGGAGATGACCCTAAGCAGGGACCGCACAGTCTGCTATGACACGTCCACAGTCCTCATGTCAAGAGATGACCCTAAGCAGGGACCACAGTCTGCTATGACATGTCCACAGTCCTCTTGACGCCTGCAGGCACCTTGGTCAGATCTTCCAGTTTTATCTCCGGTGCTGAGAGGAGGACATGAACCCATGGATGACGATGTCTGACTCAGGAGTCCCGTTCTTATGTTTAATGTTGTTTCTGTCACCACCTCTGGCAGCAGGACTCATAACCAGGCTCCTGCCTTGTGTCTGAGACCAATCCCCATCCCGGGTCCTTCACTAGTTCCCAGCATTCAGGACTGGGCTCCAGCCAGGCTCTGCTGTTCCCCTTCCCCACCTTGGGCTCCCATGGAAATGGTCCTGGGACAGGGACCCGAAGGCAGGGGCTTTATTAGAGACATGTCTTGAGTAAGCAGAAAGCCGCATCAGGAGGAGGACATGCGAGGGGCCGGGAGGCAGGAGTGCTTCCCTCTGCCTGCTGCCTGCACCTCTGAGGGCTGGGCCTGGACATCGCCCCTGGGCCCAGACTGACAGAGACCCGGAAACAGTGGGGTGCAGTCTCCGTGGTCTGACTCATCTGACCCATAGAACTGCACCAAGCTGGCTGCTTGTCCAAGATCTGCTCTACGGGTCCCAAGCAGCTCATGTGCTATCAAGGTCTGCTCTGGCCTCCAGCTCTCAGGCCCTGGACTTCTCTCTGTGAGACACGACTGCCTGCCACCCACGGATAGACGCCTGGCCTGGCCCATCCAACCATCTCTCAGCAGCCTCCAGGAACTCTGTCAGGCTTTGTCTCCACCATGTCACCTTCCTGCTCACTTCGCTGGGTCGGTGCTCCTCACCATTCCACTTCAGTGTCACCCACCCTCCTGATCCTCAATAGGCCCAGGGTGTCTTCAGACCGTCAACAGGGACAGTGGAGTTTGGAAGCCAGGGTGCCACATCACCCACCCCAGCTCAACCCCAGCTTCTGAGCCCCCGACTCAAGCAGCCACTGACCAATGCACACCCCTGCTGCCAGCTTCCTGCGGCCCTGCCCTGGGACGGCCGCTCTGCCGTGGAGGGTCCTCAACTCTGCCTTCCAGGTGGGGGGCTGAGCAGCCAAGAGGTGAAGTCACTCCCCAAGGTTATGTCCCATTACCCTAAGGAAAATGAGGGTCCCCGTGGGAGGGGTGGGGGAGGCACACACCCCTGTTCCACAAACTCTGCCTGTGGAGATGTGGTTTTCTATGACCTCCAGGCACATACAGGCTGCAGTCCATCATCAACACTTCTGATCTTGACCTCATCACCTGGGACTCACCATGTAAATGTCAGTGTTGGGGCTGCCTGGAGATTACAGCTGGTGCCAGCAGCAGGCGAGAATCAGCCTGAAGTCCAGCCTGCTCCCAGATGGCCAGAGACTGACCTGACAATAATGAGTTCTAATGTCTGAAGTGCGTCTTCATCCCCTTGAGGCTCTGTGGTAATTATAAGATGGTGTGTTATTAAAATGATTTATGGAGGCGAAAAGCTGTGGAGGAGGTTCTCAGTGGTGGGGAGGCTGGGCCCAAGTTGAGTGACGCCTGAGCTCACAGCCGGGGTCTACACTGCAAACCTGGGTCTGCCTGCAGCTCTCCCCCACCCCACTCACCACGGACCTCACCCCCTCCCCTGCTGGTTTCCAAGCTCGCTGTCTATGGCTCGTGTCCACAAGCACCTCGGTGGAGGGGCTGACTGACTCCTCACCCTGCTGTTGGACAAGCTGGTGGCTGAGGAGTTGGGCTGGGAGCGCTGGGCCGTGAGGAGTCAGGCAGGAAAGGCTGGGCACTGAGGAGTTCACAGCTGAGGAATTTGGGCCCCAAGAGTTGGTTGGAGAAGAGTCAGGCACATAATTCTGTGGTGAGGAGTTGGCACTGAAGACAGGAATGTGGAGGAGCCCAGCATGTGGCTGGGGTTGGGGGAGACTTTCAGAAGTATTGGGACTGGGAGACCATGTCTCAAAAAAAATTTGAAGATGGAAATAACTTATTCATACAAATATAATAAAAGTTTTGTACATGCCTAAAGTAACACAGTTATGATGTTTGTCCCCAGAACATAGTTCCAAGATTTTTTAGTCTAGGTCTCTTGCTCTGAGGTCATTGTATTATTGTGCTAAGATGGGTCTGAAGCTGCAAACCTGCCTCTGACCAAACAGGTTCTTCTACTGGTGTGATTGTTAATTACTTGGATAAAAGAGTTTTAGAGGGCTGCAGGGATGGCTTAGCAGTTGAGGCATTTGCCTGCAAAGCCAAAGGACCCAGGTTAGATTCCCCAGGATCCACGTAAGCCAGATACATAAGGTGGTGCATGTGTGTGGAGTTTGTTTACAGTGGCTAGAGGATCTGGCACGCCCTATTCTGTCTGTCTCTTTCTCTCTTTCTCTCTCTCTCTCTCTCTCTCTCTGACTCTCTCAAATAAATAAATAAATAAACTTTAAAAAAAAGAGAGTTTTAGAGGCAGCAGTGTGTTAGGAAGACTGCAACATAATTCCAGAAATTATGTTTAACAACATAATTCCAGAAAGACATGGTGGGTCACATTTATAATCCCAGCATGTGAGAGGCTGAAGTAGGAGGATTACTATGAATTCAAGGGCAGCTACAGAGTAAGAGCCTTGTCTCAACAAAAGCATAGAAAATTTCCCCAGCAATAGATTTCATGTTAATATTATAAATTATTTTTAGTAAGCACTCAAGGTAACGGGGTCATTACTTTTTGCAGGGTGCGGGGTCTCAGGTAGTCCAAGCTAGTCTCAAGTTTGCATTGTTGCCCAGGCTAATAAACTCCTTATGCTGTCACCTCCATCCCTCAAGTGCTGCAGTGACACCCATGTGCCACCACCCTCAGTTTAGATGGTATCAGGGACCCAACTCAGGGCTTCAGGTTGGCACTCTACCAATGCACTACATCCAGCCCCTCTTGATAAAACTTTTGTATGTGCACACCGTTGAGATTTGCTCATGCTTGGTTCCCCTTCCCTTGCTTCCCCTCCCCAGTTCTCTGCTCCTCCCCAAACACAGCCCTATATACACATTTTCAATCTAGATTTATTAGGACTTATTTTTAAACTTTCCTCTCTGCTATCCCACTGCATCTAGGCAAAAGGACTCAGGCTAGCCACAGCCTTGTGGATCTGTTCATGGTGTTGAAAGGAAAATCTGGCAGGTCCCATGACTCATGAATACCACTGTAATAGAAAACCCAAAGCTCTGTACCCATTACTGCCAAGGTGAAAGAATCTGAAGAGCTGAGTGAACCAGCAGAGAGGTGGGAGGAAGACAGAAGACCCACAGGATGTGCTCTGCCCCTGCCCACTGCTAAGTTGTACAACATAAAACCAAAACAACACATTATGCATGAGAAAGTTCATCTTGAAAACTTTAATCAGAATATAAAGATATGAAGTCCAGAATTGTGAGAAAAGAGGGAATGAATTTATATTAACTGTATTTATCTCCTTCTAGCGTATATGCTATCAATGATCAGAATGTATCAAACATTTTCATTCTTCCCATAATTAACGTTCAGCTTATCAACACATTCACCTTAATTTTTCATCTCATATATTCTATTTGGTGTCTACATCTTTCACTTAAAGTACTTTTTTTAGTACTTCCTTTAGTAAAGGTCTGTTTATGTAAAGGTGTGCTTATCTGAAAAAAATCCATTGAGATTTTAATTTTAATTATTACATTTTCATTTAACTTTTCTTTCTTCATGTTCTAGAGCCTTCATTTGTGTGAACCCTCATTTGTGTTGGGTGGATGATCTTAACTGAATCCAGTATATCAGTTCCTCTCATAATTTCCACAAATAATTGAAATTTTTATCCCCATTCTGAAATGTTACTTTTTTATCTCTCCTCCTTCCCTCTCCCACTCTCCTTTCTTTCGTGGAGTCTGAGTCTCACTCTGTAGTCCAGGCTAGCCTAGAACTCATGGCGATCCTCTTGACTCAGCCTCCTAAGGCCTGACATGATAGGCATGAGCAGCCACACCCTTTGTTACTTTACTCTGTAGTTGGAGCTGGAGCCCAGGACCTCGGGCTCCTAAGCAAGAGTCAGCCGCCGAGCTGTATGTGGGGACCTCAGGAAGGGTCCCTTTGCTGTCCCGCTCACTCAGCTCTGTTTTCGCCTTGCCTCCTCTACCTTCTCACTCACTCGGCCCTTCACTTCCATTTCAAAGTTTACACACTTCTTCTCAGGGAAATATTTCACTTCTCCATGTCCCTAACTTCTTTTCATTATACCTGGTTCTTTTAACTCTGATTCATTCTTACCTATTTCACACATGCTCACCTCATCTTCAGGTTTCCTGTGGGATCCTTCTGCTATCAGAGGGTGTTCAGATGAACCTCCTGCTCTACTTCGCCTGCACATCCTTCTGTGGGCATTTAGTTCTTCATTTCTCTTTGGAGACTTGATCTTTGAGTTCCTCTTGATCAGAGTCTGGTCTGGGAGAGTTCTGCACAGCAGAATGGAGGGTGTGCCCAGACTGAACTACTCAGGGATGGCTTCTGGAGATGTCCCCAAAGCATCATCAGCCTGGCAACAATTGCTTGTGAATTTCTCATCTTGTCTGTTCAGAAATAAAGCCTATAGGGTAAATTAAAACCATGAGCCCGAGGGAGTTGTGGGCCTCTGTTTGCACATTCCCAGGAAAAATCTGATTCTTGCTTTGTTCTACACAGAGTCAAGATGCCATTCCCCAGATCCTCTGCATAGAATATTTTTCCAGTTTTCATTCACTAAAGATGGTTCCAGATTCAAGGGCCCCAGCTCTGAGTATGGACCAAATATGTCACTCTCTGCCTTCCACCAGTGCAAGGCCCCTTTGTCACTGCAAGGGTGTTAAACCCCTCCCAAGAGGTTCACCCAATCTCACAATCCCATTCTCTCCCTGAATGGCAACTACTGCTTCAGTTCACACATTCCCCAGAGCTGTTCTTTCCCCTTTGCTCTGTGAAACCAAACACTGGTGGTGTCACACAGGGAAGTTGTCAGGAAGAGAAGTCAGAGTGAGATGTCTGAGTTGTATATGTCTGTTGCTGGATGGAATTTCCAGGAGCAGGTGGTCAGGAAGCAAGGGCTACAAGGGTCAGGACTCAGCCCATGGAGCAGGAGTGTGGACACCACCATGGGAACAACTGGGCTGCTCACTAACTTCAAGAAGAAGGAGTGTGCATGTGTGTGTGTTGAGGTGTGCTTTTCCCTTTGCCTGGGCATGTGTTTGGATGATCACTCTTGTAAGCTGGGTGGGCACAATTCAGGATTTAGACAAGTTCACAGCTCTGGCCCTCATCAGCTATGTGGTCTTGAGCATATGACTCCGAGTCTCTGAGTTTCAGTTTCATTCTCTGTGAAATGGAGGAACGGGACCCCTAGGAGCCCTGAGATGTGGGAGGAGATACAGAGACAAGAGTGTCTCCTCCATCCCGAAGTTGCACCCAGCCTTCTGCAGCCAGCTCAGGCACTCTGGGGCTAGGGACACACAAGGAGGAGGATGGTTTCCTAGGGTACAAGGAGCTGGCTTAGACCTGCCTGGGAACGTCTCCCACATTTGTGGGGCACAGAAAGCCCACGGATATGAAACTCCAGTGTTGCCACCCACCCTCATGCCCTCTGGCAGGGATCAGTAGACAGGAAACACCACCAAGATGCTCTGTCCCCAGAGTAGCTGAGCCCCCATACATGACATAGACTGCCCACACAATTCCTTTTTAATGGAAAACGCATTGCTGCTGGGCTGAAATTACGTTGTCAGCAGTTAATTATCACTTGTTAAGCAAGTGTGTGCCAGGATGGTGAGTTTAATTTCCATAAAGGTTTGCAAAAGCTTTCTCTCTGGTATTTATGTGGACTCTACAAGAAGAGAACACTCATTGTTGCAAGTGATGCTGCTTTAATGTAGATTTTAAAAATAAACAGCTTTTCTTGGCATCAGATCAGGCTCTTTGGAGCAGTCGGAAAGCGCTCTGTCTAGTTTAAGCAGAGAAGACAGCGGGGGCAGGTGCTGGCTCCATGGGGAACTTAAAGGACCTGGAGTCTGACTGGGCTAGAACAGGGAAGTGGGCAGTCCTACCAATCTCACTCTCCTGGGTTGCAATCTAGTTTCATTGCATTTATGAAACTGCTTCCTTCTGCAGCCAGTCACTTCAGAAACTTACCTTGTAGACACAGCATCCCCATCTTTACATCATACTTCAGAGGTCAGAGAAGATGCTGGGCCACCTGGACTCGTGTTGTGTTTCATCCACTCTCTGATATGTACCTCAGACTCATCTTTAGCTTCATGCACTGGTGTCTGCCATCAGGGTCTACTTGTGCCCTGCATGACTACTGCATGTGAAGTGTCATTTCAGATGTTCAGGGCGGTGAGATCATGTGCAAGCTCTGCATGGTAGGTGGCTGCAGCTGCTGGAAGCACCGAGCAGGCATTATGACAATAATAGGAATAATGCAAACAAAATTCAGGGGCTTCACATTGCTCAGTGGTTAAAGATGCTTACTTGTAAATACTGACGGTTCAATTCCCTAGTACCCACATAAAGACAGATGCATGAAATGGCACATTCATCTAGAGTACATTTGCAGTGGCAGGAGGCCCTGGCATTGTCATGGTGTTGAAAGGAAAATCTGGCAGGTCCCATGACTCATGAATACCACTGTAATAGAAAACCCAAAGCTCTGTACCCATTACTGCCAAGGTGAAAGAATCTGAAGAGCTGAGTGAACCAGCAGAGAGGTGGGAGAAGACAGAAGACCCACAGGATGTGCTCTGCCCCTGCCCACTGCTAAGTTGTACAACATAAAACCAAAACAACACATTATGCATGAGAAAGTTCATCTTGAAAACTTTAATCAGAATATAAAGATATGAAGTCCAGAATTGTGAGAAAAGAGGGAATGAATTTATATTAACTGTATTTATCTCCTTCTAGCGTATATGCTATCAATGATCAGAATGTATCAAACATTTTCATTCTTCCCATAATTAACGTTCAGCTTATCAACACATTCAACTTAATTTTTCATCTCATATATTCTATTTGGTGTCTACATCTTTCACTTAAAGTACTTTTTTTAGTACTTCCTTTAGTAAAGGTCTGTTTATGTAAAGGTGTGCTTATCTGAAAAAAAACCATTGAGATTTTAATTTTAATTATTACATTTTCATTTAACTTTTCTTTCTTCATGTTCTAGAGCCTTCATTTGTGTGAACCCTCATTTGTGTTGGGTGGATGATCTTAACTGAATCCAGTATATCAGTTCCTCTCATAATTTCCACAAATAATTGAAATTTTTATCCCCATTCTGAAATGTTACTTTTTTATCTCTCCTCCTTCCCTCTCCCACTCTCCTTTCTTTCTTGGAGTCTGAGTCTCACTCTGTAGTCCAGGCTAGCCTAGAACTCATGGCGATCCTCTTGACTCAGCCTCCTAAGGCCTGGCATGACAGGCATGAGCAGCCACACCCTTTGTTACTTTACTCTGTAGTTGGAGCTGGAGCCCAGGACCTCGGGCTCCTAAGCAAGAGCTCAGCCACTGAGCTGTATGTGGGGACCTCAGGAAGGGTCCCTTTGCTGTCCTGCTCACTCAGCTCTGTTTTCGCCTTGCCTCCTCTACCATCTCACTCACTTGGCCCTTCACTTCCATTTCAAAGTTTACACACTTCTTCTCAGGGAAATATTTCACTTCTCCATGTTCCTAACTTCTTTTCATTATACCTGGTTCTTTTAACTCTGATTCATTCTCACCTATTTCACACATGCTCACCTCATCTTCAGGTTTCCTGTGGGATCCTTCTGCTATCAGAGGGTGTTCAGATGAACCTCCTGCTCTGTTTCACCTGCACATCCTTCTGTGGGCATTTAGTTCTTCATTTCTCTTTGGAGACTTGATCTTTGAGTTCCTCTTGATCAGAGTCTGGTCTGGGAGAGTTCTGCACAGCAGAATGGAGGGTGTGCCCAGACTGAACTACTCAGGGATGGCTTCTGGAGATGTCCCCAAAGCATCATCAGCCTGGCAACAATTGCTTGTGAATTTCTCATCTTGTCTGTTCAGAAATAAAGCCTATAGGGTAAATTAAAACCATGAGCCCGAGGGAGTTGTGGGCCTCTGTTTGCACATTCCCAGAAAAATCTGATTCTTGCTTTGTTCTACACAGAGTCATTCCCCAGATCCTCTGCATAGAATATTTTTCCAGTTTTCATTCACTAAAGATGGTTCCAGATTCAAGGGCCCCAGCTCTGAGTATGGACCAAATATGTCACTCTCTGCCTTCCACCAGTGCAAGGCCCCTTTGTCACTGCAAGGGTGTTAAACCCCACCCAAGAGGTTCACCCAATCTCACAATCCCATTCTCTCCCTGAATGGCAACTACTGCTTCAGTTCACACATTCCCCAGAGCTGTTCTTTCCCCTTTGCTCTGTGAAACCAAACACTGGTGGTGTCACACAGGGAAGTTGTCAGGAAGAGAAGTCAGAGTGAGATGTCTGAGTTGTATATGTCTGCTGCTGGATGGAATTTCCAGGAGCAGGAGGTCAGGAAGCAAGAGCTACAAGGGTCAGGACTCAGCCCATGGAGCAGGAGTGTGGACACCACCATGGGAACAACTGGGCTGCTCGCTAACTTCAAGAAGAAGGAGTGTGCATGTGTGTGTGTTGAGGTGTGCTTTTCCCTTTGCCTGGGCATGTGTTTGGATGAGCACTCTTGTAAGCTGGGTGGGCACAATTCAGGATTTAGACAAGTTCACAGCTCTGGCCCTCATCAGCTATGTGGTCTTGAGCATATGACTCTGAGTCTCTGAGTTTCAGTTTCATTCTCTGTGAAATGGAGGAACGGGACCCCTAGGAGCCCTGAGATGTGGGAGGAGATACAGAGACAAGAGTGTCCCCTCCATCCCGAAGTTGCACCCAGCCTTCTGCAGCCAGCTCAGGCACTCTGGGGCTAGGGACACTCAGGGAGGAGGACTATTGGATGGTTTCCTAGGGTACAAGGAGCTGGCTTAGACCTGCCTGGGAACGTCTCCCACATCTGTGGGGCACAGAAAGCCCACAGATATGAAACTCCAGTGTTGCCACCCACCCTCATGCCCTCTGGCAGGGATCAGTAGACAGGAAACACCACCAAGATGCTCTGTCCCCAGAGTAGCTGAGCCCCCACACATGACATAGACTGCCCACACAATTCCTTTTTAATGGAAAACGCATTGCTGCTGGGCTGAAATTACGTTGTCAGCAGTTAATTATCACTTGTTAAGCAAGTGTGTGCCAGGATGGTGAGTTTAATTTCCATAAAGGTTTGCAAAAGCTTTCTCTCTGGTATTTATGTGGACTCTACAAGAAGAGAACACTCATTGTTGCAAGTGATGCTGCTTTAATGTAGATTTTAAAAATAAACAGCTTTTCTTGGCATCAGATCAGGCTCTTTGGAGCAGTCGGAAAGCGCTCTGTCTAGTTTAAGCAGAGAAGACAGCGGGGGCAGGTGCTGGCTCCATGGGGAACTTAAAGGACCTGGAGTCTGACTGGGCTAGAACAGGGAAGTAGGCAGTCCTACCAATCCCCACTCTCCTGGGTTGCAATCTAGTTTCATTGCATTTATGATACTGCTTCCTTCTGCAGCCAGTCACTTCAGAAACTTACCTTGTAGACACAGCATCCCCATCTTTACATCATACTTCAGAGGTCAGAGAAGATGCTGGGCCACCTGGACTCGTGTTGTGTTTCATCCACTCTCTGATATGTACCTCAGACTCATCTTTAGCTTCATGCACTGGTGTCTGCCATCAGGGTCTACTTGTGCCCTGCATGACTACTGCATGTGAAGTGTCATTTCAGATGTTCAGGGCGGTGAGATCATGTGCAAGCTCTGCATGGTAGGTGGCTGCAGCTGCTGGAAGCACCGAGCAGGCATTATGACAATAATAGGAATAATGCAAACAAAATTCAGGGGCTTCACATTGCTCAGTGGTTAAAGATGCTTACTTGTAAATACTGACGGTTCAATTCCCTAGTACCCACATAAAGACAGATGCATGAAATGGCACATTCATCTAGAGTACATTTGCAGTGGCAGGAGGCCCTGGCATGCCCATGCCATCATTCATTTCTCCTCTTTCTTTCGCTCTCTCTCCCCTAACCAGGTAGGGCACTCCTTACTGGGAGACAGAAAACAGATAAAAGTTGTCCCTGTATGAGACTCTCAAGTATGGCTGTTGTAGTTACCTTGTTATTGCTAGAACAAACACCTGAGCAGAAGCGCCTCATATGGGAGGAGAAGGATTATTTCAGGGGAAACTTCAGTGTGGTGAAAGAGGCTGGCTCACTTCATTATAATCCATAGCAGAAAGACAACAGCCAGCACCAGAAAGCATGAGCTAACTCTGAACACACACCTAGGGCTGGGCTCAAGATCTGCCCCCAGTGATGCTCCTAATCCAGCAAAGCTCAGCCTGCTGGAGACTAAGTAGGAAGCTTAATCAAAAATACCTGTGACTGGGATGGGATACTTTCCAGTGAGTTGTTGCCCAGGGAGGTCCCTGATGCCCCCAAAACATTACAGAGTATTTCCAAGGCTCTTGGTTTCCCACCAGGAATAGATGGTAAGAGCCTATCGCTGAAGACTCCACATACTTGGGCTGCAAGTTCAGCAAGAAATCCTGCTAGAGCTGAGCTGAAACCCTCCTTCATGTAGACCAGCTGACAGAAAGCTGAAAAAAGCCACACTGCATGCAGTTCAATAGGAGAGAGAGAGAAATCACCAGTGAAGATACCCAACCGTGGACACTGCAAGCCTCAAATTTGACCAGCCAGGCCAAATGAGCCAATGGGTGCAATAGTGGCATGTCTCTTATGGGGGAAACCAACCGCCCTTTCATTTGACTGGAGGCCCACTCCATGGGAGGGAATAAATCCCTGATACTGAAAACCTACAACAGAGGTAGTCATGAGCCCTACGGGTATAATGTCTGCTGGTGTCTGGCTAAATGTATATACTATGCTATGCTCACCAAACTGCCCAGTAAGCATTTTACTTAATGTTCATACCCATATATTAATGCTACTTTCACTTTTGGTTAGAAAACCTTCTCTTTTCAGATAACAGTGACCTGGGGATGACTCAGAAGGCACATGGTGCTGAGAAATGACAGAGGAGTGCTCAGCACTGAAATATCTCTATCATAACTTCCAAGACTCAGGATCCATTGTGGAAGAGGTGGCAGAAAGAATGTAAGAGCTAAAGGAAAGGTAGAACTCCTTACAGTATGCTCCTCCAAACAAAAAATGGCCTGGATATCCATGATCTCATAGTGCCTGACACAAGACCATCATGATAGGAAGAAAAGATGATGACATCAAAATAAAAGAGAGACTGATTGAGAGGGCAAAGGGATATGATGGGGAGTGGAGTTTCAAAGGGGAAAGTGGGGGGAAGGAGGGAATTACCATGGGATATTGTTTACAATTATGGAAGTTGTCAATAAAATATTAAAAATTTAAAAACCTGTGACTATGGGGCAATCTAGATTCAAACCAGCACATTCTGCTCCTGGCCCCCATGATTCATGATCCTATGACAATGCAAAATGTACTCAGTCCAACTTCAAAAGTCCCATTAATACTTACCAACTTCTAACACTATTCTAAGGTCCAAAATATCATCTGAGATTCAAGAGTGTTTCTTAAATGTGAGCCCTGAAAAATCAAAACACAAGCTGCATATTTCCAACACACAATTGCACAGAGTAAACATTCCCATTGCAAAAACTTTTTTAAAATAACAAAAAGAAACTGGACAAATTAAAGATCAATAACCAGCAGGCAAAAAAAAAAAAAAAAAAAAAATCAACTACTGGCAGTTCCAAATCCAACACCTATAACAAGTCTAGGTTTCAAATTCTGCCCCTCTAGCTGAACTGCTCACAACCCAGAGAAAACTCCATCCTGAGATAGCAGCTCTCTTGGCAAAGTTTCATGGTCCTGGCATATATAAAGAAAATTGTGGGTCTCCATTGAAACCCACGGTTCATCTTCATAGCTCCATACAATGGCCTCACTGACGCTCCACACAGGGATTTCAACCCTGCTTTACATTGCTGCAGCCTCAGCAGCTCATGAAACCATGTGCACTTCATGACTGACTTCCCCGCATTTTTCATGCTTCCAAAACCAGTACCAGGTGGGCAGTATAGTCTAATTTTTAACCCAGTGGTGGGATCAAAGCTTGATCCTTGGCAAAATCATCGTCCCATTGCAAAACAGTTGCTCCAAATTTAATGGTGGTAATCTCCTTAAAAATTGCACCTTAAGGGCCAGCACTTGGGAGGCAGAGGTAGGAGGATCACTGTGAGTTCGAGGCCACCCTGAGATTACATAGTTAATTCCAGGTCAGCCTGGGCTAAAGTGAGACCCTACCTCAGAAAATCAATAATAATAATAATAATAACCGCAGCTTATGCCTAAAAGCAGTCTCTCTGCCTTTAACTTAAAACTTGCTTGAATTTTTCCTGTGATTGACTATATATCTTTCAGAAATTAGCAGTTTCAAACCTACACCACAATAGCCCATCAGGCTTTGCTTATAACACAGCAGGACTTCTCTAGGCAGAAGTGTAAAATCCTTTCACAGCTCTCCTGCAAACAAGTTCTGAAAGACGAAAAATCACATGGTTAGATTCAACACATCAACAACCCCACTTCTGGTATTAATTTTCTGTTGTAGTTACCTTCTTGTTGCTGGCATCAAGCACCTGACCGAAGAATCTGGTGGAAGGAAGGTTATTTATTTTAGATTACAGTCCCCAAGGAAGTTCCATGATGGCAAGGAAAAACATGACATGAGCAGAGGCTGCACATCATCTCTACCACAGCAGTTGGAACAACACAGTGTGAGAGCGAGCTGAACTCTAACCAAGAGTAGCTGGCTATAAGACCCCTAATCCTGCCTCCAACAACATACCTCTTTTAGCAAGGCTCCATTTTCCAAATTGCCATCAGCTACAAACCAAACATTCAAGATGCATGGTTTTACAGGGGACATCTAATTCAGACCACCACAACAGCCAAGAGAGAGACCAGAGAAGATGCTACCTGACCTTAGAGCATAGCCATGAGCTGCATCCTTGCTGGAGAGTGGGGGTTGGGGAGGGATCAACTAAGGCAATGGTGACTGGCATGTAATAGCTGCTTAACCAGTGGTGGCTATCTTTCTGCATGGTGCCCCAGTGCTATGATTTGCATATTGTGCCAGTGACCCCAGGGCACATGAATTCAAGGCTTGTTCCTTACTGTGCTAGCATTGGGAGGTATGGAAACCTTTAAATGGTTGGGCCAAGTGACAGATCCTGTCACCAGAGCTTTGTTCTTGAAAAGAATTACTGTAATTCTCTTGCAACCCCTTAGTAGTTTTCCAGAGCTATAAAAGAAGTAAGCCTGCCCCCCTCCCCTCCTCACTTCCTGGTTCCAAATGTAATGCTTTCTCCACAAAGGTACTGCCATCTGCTACCAACTGCAACAGAGTGCCAGAGTAAGCACTAGGGTACTTCAACTTTCAGACTCCAAATCTGAACTAAATAAAAATCATTCTCTTTGTAAGAAACTGATTTGGGTATTTCATTGTAGTTTTGATAGTTGACAGCACACAGACTATGGCAGAATTTCCTAAGTGTCCAAGGAATGGAGACAAAGGTGAAAGGGTGAACGTTATTCTGAGTGAATAATACCCCATAGGCAGTTTGGTGTTTGGAACACACAGTACTAACAGTGTGAGGTCACCAACATGACTGCTCCTCTGGGGAATCACCAACACTGGGAATAAGTGATCAGATACATACCTGAAGCTTTATGTTTACAGATAGCACTGACCACACTCTTGTAAATAATGTAAATATCAAAAGTATGAGACCTAATATTAAAGATATCCAGGAATTTTATTTTACTTTTTCATTCTTATTGACAGCTTCCATACTTACAGAATATAAACCATAATTCCCTCTCCTCCCCTGCTTTCCACTTCACAGATCTAGACTCCATCATCTCCCCTCCCTCTCTCCATTAGTCTCTCTGTTATTTTGATGTCATCATCTTTTCCTCCTATTATGAGGGTATTGTGAAGATAGTGCTAGGCACTGTGAGGTCATGTATATCAGGGCTAATTTCTGTGTAGTCAGCTGCATTGTAAGCAGTCCCACCTTTCGTTTGGCTCTTACATTCTTTCTGCCACCTCTTCCACAATGGACCCTGAGCCTTGGAAGGTGTGATAGAAATGTTTTATTGCTGAGCATTCCTCCGCCATGTCTTTTCAGCACTATGGTGCCTTTTGGGTTATCCCAGAGTCACTGCCATCTGAAAAGAGAAGCTTCTCTAACCAAAAGTGAGAGTATCATTAATATAAGTGTAAAGTGCTTACAGGGCAGTTTGGTGAGGAAAATATATGCATTTAGCCAGAGAAGAGCAGGCATTACACTCCTAATGCTCATGGTCTCCCCCACCATAGGCTTTTGATTAGATTTTCAGTACCAGGCAAGTATTCCTTCCCATAGAGCGGGTCTCCAGTCAATTAGAGAGCAGTTGGTTTCCCCCATAACAGACATGCCACTATTGCATTGGTTGGCTCATTTAGCCTGGCTAGTCATACTTGAGGCTTGCAGTGTCTACTGTTTTCACCACTGATGGCTTCTTTCTCCCATAAGGCTGCATGCAGTGCAGCTTTTTCCAGCTTTCCATCAGCTGGTCTACCAGGAGGAGGTTTTCAGCTCAGCCTCAATTTCGTTTCTTGGTAACCTTGCAGCCCAGGCATGTAGTGTCTTCAGCAATAGGGTCTTATCATCTATCCCTGGTGGGAAACCAAAAGCCTTGGCAATAGCCTGTAATAATTTAGGGGCATCAAGGACCTCCCTGGCCAACAGCTCACTGGAAGATATCCCATCCCTCCCTGGCACTGAAATTTTTCTAATAAGTCTATGGCTTCTGGGTGTGCCATTATCCAAAAAAGTAGGTTATATGGCTTATTCACAATATCCTAGATTTCAATTACCCCTGCCCCCACATTCCTTTTACTCAATCTCTTACCCTGACCTCGCTTAGGCCATTCCACCCACAGTAATCTGTCCATCTGCTTACATATATAGAGTACCATCCCCTTAAGTCCTCCCCTCTCCTCCCTCCCTTATAGCACTGCTCTAGCTTACTGGCTTCTGCTATCCATTTTTACTCCAACTCACTCACAGTTCTGAATATTTGTAGCTAGGATCCACATATGAGAAAGAACATGCGACATTTGGCTTTCTGGGTCTGGGTTACCTCACTTAGTATAATCCTTTCCAGATCCATCCATTTCCCTGCAAATTTCATAATTTCATTTTTCTTTACCACTGAACAGAACTCTATTATGTAATTGTACCACATCTTTATTATCCATTCAACTGTTGAGGGATATCTAGCTGATTGCATTTCCTAGCTATTGTGAATAGAGCAGCAATAAACATGGTTGTGCAAGTGTATTTTGCTGTGGTTTTTCTTAAATCCCTCCCTAGGCTGGTTTGGTGTGACTCCTATGCTTCCTTCTTACTTGGAAGTCTCTGATATCCAGGAATTTTAAAATGTAATATAACATATTGGCTTCTTATCTCTTAAAAAGTAATAGACTATGGGCTGGAGAGATGGCTTAGTGGTTAAGCGCTTGCCTGTGAAGCCTAGGGACACCTGTTCGAGGCTTTATTCTCCAGGACCCACGTTAGCCAGATGCACATGGGGGCACATGCATCTGGAGTTCTTTTGCAGTGGCTGGAGGCCCTGGCACACCCATTCTCTCTCTACCTGCCTCTTTCTCTCTCTGTCACTCCCAAATAAATAAATAAATAAAAATAAACAATTAAAAAAAAACAAGTAATAGACTAGGGCTGGAGAGATGGATTAGCAGTTAAGGCACTTTCCTGCAAAGCCTAAGAACTCATGTTTGACTCTCCAGGTCCCATGTAAGCTAGATGCACAGTGATGCAAGCACACCAATTCTCTCTCTCTCTCTCTCTCTCTCTCTCTCTCTCTCTCTCTCTCTCTCAGTCTCTCACATTAAAAAAAAAGGCCAGTCTGGGCTGGAAAGATTGCTTAGTGGTTAAGGCACTTGTCTGCAAAGCCAAAGGATCCCAGTTCAATTTCCCCGGACCCACGTAAGCCAGATGCACCAGGGGACACATGTGTCTGGAGTTCATTTACAGTGGCTGGAGGCCCTGGCACACTCATTCTCTCTCTCTCTCTCTCTCTCTCTCTCTCTCTCTCTCTCTCAAATAAATAAAATATATATTTAATAACTATATATTTAATAAAAAAATAAAAACGGCCAGGCTTCTGGACTTGCCTCCAAACAAAAAAATAATAGGCTACTTTAGGACACATCATTCAGTGAACATTTTCCAAATTCCTTCTATAGCAAAGGATCCTTATGTGGTGCCTGTAAATACAGGCAAATCCCCATTTCTGCTTTCAGCCCCAGCAGCCCCAGGAGGCTGGGGTCTGCTCAGTTGTACACTGCATTACAGAAAGGCCCATGGTGGTGGTGGTGGGCTGGGTGGTTTTGCAGGCAGGCAGATAGGCAGGACTGGCCTGGAGGACCAGAAAAGAGGGGTGTGAATTCAGAGGACAGGCTGTTGCTTTTATGTTGGTTTCGCTTTGTTTTTGACAGGGTCTTGTGTAATACAGGCTGGCCTCAAACTCACTATGTAGCTAAAGCTGACCTTGAATTCCTTCTGTCTTTGCCTCCTGAGAGATGGGGTTAGAGGTGTAGGCTACCACACCTGGCAGAGGCTGCAATTCTTGAGTGCAGGAGTAAGACCTAAAAGCTGAGAACAGGTCACCTTAAGGGTCCTTCACTGAAATGGCCTTGATTTCTCTTGCTAGATGCACAATGGGAGGCTTGTGTTGAGGTGTCCTGGAGTTGGTGGTGGTGTGAAATGAAAATGAGATTTCATGGTGGTGTGTGTGGATTTCTAGTCATTGCATGTGGACATCAGAAACCTTCTAGCTTTCACGTATCCAGTGACTTCTGGCCTGCTCAGTGGGACGTGAGGCTGACAGTAAGGCAAGGAGCAGAACTAGCTGTGGAACAGTCACAGCCTTTTCCCTATGGAGCAGAGTCCTCCCTTCCGACTTAGTGGGTACCAGTCGTCTCGGGTGGGAGATCTCTGGATAGAGCCTTTCTGTGCCGGTGTGCTCCAGCCTCTCCCAACCCCATACGGGGCACCCAGGGTTCCTTCAGAAGTGTCTTTTGATCCAGCTGCTTCAGGTGGAGCAGCGTGGGACGGGTGGACCGGCCATGGGTCCCAGGGGTTGCTCCGTCTGAGCAGGGCCGGGAGGCAGCTGCTTCCTCTGTGCTTGCTGGCAGTGTTGCTGACGTGATCTGCCTGCTTCCCTCACATTCACCTTTTTCGGGTTTAGCTGCGTCTGCCCAGCACAACTTCTCCCACACTTGCCCACAGTGCAAGCTTTGGTCCTGGACATCAGGGAACATGACACGCATCTCGACAGCCAGTGTCAGGCTGGCTCATCCTCATCCCCACGCTTTACAGGGAGGTCCGCAGCGGCTGAGGGGCCTGGTTCTCTATGGTTGAGAAAGGTGGGGATGTTCTTGGTTGTTTCAGTGACCTGGGTGGGCACTGTTGGTATTATGTGGTCAGGACCAAGGAGCCTCAGAATTGTTCTGCCCAAATGCCAAGGGCCTGTTGTGGAGAGTTTCGCGTTGCTGGGGTAAACACCCAAATCAGGCGTGGTTTAGGGGAGGAAGGGGTTTATTTCAAGCTTGCAGATCCAGGGGAAAAGTTCCATCAGTGAAGAAAGAAGCTGCTGTAGGCAGAGTAACAGACAGCTTTGCTGTTCATTCCTACCTAGGTACCTTAACGATGGCATTAAAGATTGCTCAATACATCAGAGCCTCTCTTGGCACATGCATTTAGTCCCTGCACTCAGGAGGCTGAGTAGGAGGACCACCATAAGTTTGAGGGCAATCTGGTGCTACACAGTTTCAAATCAGCCTGGATTAGAGTGAGACCATACCTGGAAAAAAAAATTTAATAAAACATCTTTTCAGGGGCTTCCAATCAAGATGGCAGAATGAGTAACCAAGGAGAGCCAGACAACTGAGCCCCACAACACATCCTTCTTCTCAAAACATTAGAGGTCTGCACTTAACTACCAGCATCGAAGAATCCCAGGCAGACAAACAAGGAGCTTCCAGCAATTTAACGAGCTTGGTTTTATCTCTAGTGGGAGCTTCAACCCACAGTTTAGGACCCTGCTCCTCCCAGTGGAAGCAGCTGTGGCCCAGGACAGCTTAGGGTAAGTTCCGAGAGCAAGAGTGTGAGCAGTTCCAACTTTCAAGGCCTGGTTCCCATTTGGTAGTGGCACCAGCTGCTACTAGGAAGTAAGGAAAAACACCAACTGGAAAGTGCATGGGTGACAGTGAAGTCAAGTGGGAGGGCCTGCCCCCCATCCAGTGTTGGAGGGTTTTTGTAACTGCAGCCTACATCCAAGGGGAAGTGCCACCCGGGAAAACCTCTAGCAGGGCTTTTAGTTAGCACTTAGAGAATCACTAACCAGCAGCAGGGGGGTAATCTCAAGGGAGAAGGGTTACCCATTATTGGTGTGACCCTCAAGGGGGTAGGCAAACACCAGCCAGCATCTACAAAGAGGAGCACAGAGATACACAGAAACCAGAACTCTCAGCCAGAGGGAAGTGTTCCTACTCACCAGACATAGCCCTGCATTAGCTAGTAACAACTTACCTACTTGGAAGGGATTCTACCACCACACCCACCCTGTATAAAGTCTGGAGGGCTGAAGAGGCCAACTGTGTCCTGGATCCAATCCCCCAGACTTAGAGTTGAGATCATCCCAAACCTCCAACAATGAATAGTACTGGAATAATATGGCCCACCATGTTCACTGAGTAAGTCAGGTCTCCCAAGGTCTCACCTAGACCTGCCTGGAGGCAGCACACTCAAGGTGAACATCGCTCAGACTTAAGAGCACCCCGCCTAATCCAATGGACAGACTACCATTCCACACCCACCTCTATCTAACAAGACCAGGCCACCCAGCTGCAAGCTATACAAGAACAGCTATAGCTGCATTCTCAGCTATATCAGTCCATTGTGAGATGGGCAAACCCTAACCAATACACACCACCAAGCAAAGGGATTCCCCACCATGACTGCCTAGTACCATAATTGAAGCCTCCAAAGAAAGTTCAGAGGCAAAGAACTCCAAGATGACAACATGATAGGCATTTTAAACCCATTTAATGAGGCCATGAACAGTGACTAGATGAAATTGAGGAAAATCAACAGAGTAGTCAAACAGGAACTCCAAGAATGGCTGGAGGAAATGGAAGAAAATCAACATAAACAGCTCAATCGATGACTGCATAAAATCAAAGAGAACAAGAAAAGATTTTTACGAGATATCTCAATAAAATCAAAGACAACCAAAAAGAGACCAACAGGAGGTGAAAGAAACTCAAGGAGAATCAACAAATAAAAGATCTCAAAGATCAATGGAATAAACTCACCAAGGACCTGTCCAAATACAGAAATGAATTCAAAGAGACAATAAGAAAGTCAAATCAGTAAATGAAAATGGAATCCAAGCAAGGAATTGAGAAGCTGAAGGAAAACAGAACAGACAACAAAAATGAAAGGTCCTGCTAAAAAGGCTCCCAAGAAAGCCTCACCAATAGAATTGGTCACATGGAGGACAGAATATCAGAACTCGAGGGCAGGACAGAAGTAGATCAAGACTACAAAAATAATGCCGAGTTCAAAAGAATCTGCAAAGAGAACATGAGGAAAAACTGTGGGACAGCAAAAAAGATGAAATATTCAGATCATAGGCATACAGAAAGGTAAATAAATAAAGGCCAAGGACATAGAAAATGTTTCCAACACAATTATCAAAGAAAAATTTCCCAGCCTTATAAAAGACAGACCCATCCAGGTTCAAGCAGTACACAGAACAGCATAGGCAGGACCAGAGAAGAGATTCCCCATGTCGCATTATAATTAGAACACTAAATACGAAATCAAGGAGAGACTGCTACAGACAAAGGGAAATCCATTAGAATCACCTCATATATTTCAATAGAAACTCTAAAAGCCTTAAGAGCTTAGAATGAAGTAATTCAAAAGCCAAAAGACCATGGCTGTCAACCCAAACTATTATACCCAGGGAAATTATCACTCATAATAGAAAGAAAAGAAAAACTTTCCAGGATGTAAGCCAGTTTTATGAATATATGAACACTAGTTCAGCTCTGATAATTCTCTGTTTATTTTTTGCTTAGATGATCTGTCTATTGCCATTAGTGGGGTATTTAAGTTTCCCATTATTATTGTGTTGGGATTCATTTCTGATTTAATATTGAATAGATTTTGCTTTATAGAATTAGATGTGCCTGCGTTTGGTGCATATAAGTTTATGATTATAATATCCTCTGGTTTAATTGTTCCTTTAATGAGTATGAAGTAGCCTTCTTTATGTCTTTTCTTTTCTTTTCTTTTCTTTTTTTTTTTTTTTTTTTTTTTTGGTTTTTCGAGGTAGGGTCTCACTCTAGTTCAGGCTGACCTGGAATTCACACTGTAGTCTCAAGGTGGCCTTGAACTCATGGCAATCCTCCTACCTCTGCCTCCCAAGTGCTAGGATTAAAGGCGTGCACCACTACGCCCTGCCCCTTTATCTCTTTTAATTACTTTTGGGTTAAAGTCTATTTTGTTGGATATTAGTACAGCTACATCTGCTTTTTTTCTTATTCCCATTTGTTTGGAATATCTTTTTCCAACCTTTCACTCTAAAGTGGTTTCCATCTTCTATGCTAAGATGTGTTTCTTGAAGATGGAAAATGGATAGGTCCAGCTTTCTGTTCCAAACTGTTAACCTATGTCCTCTCATTGAGGAGTGAAGTCCATTAATGTTCAGAGTTATGATTGTGAAATCTGAATTAATCCCTGGCATGTCAAATGCTTTGTGGAATTTGATGTTTTCTTAGTCTTTATATGATTTAATATCTGTACTAGTTTTGATTATTTATTTTTCTCTCCTATAGCTGTGTGTGAATGATTGTTCATATCCTCAGTGTGGAGTATTCCATGTAGTATTCTCTGTAGGGCTGGCTTAGTGTTCATGATTAAAACACTGGAGAGGCTAGGAATGGAGGAACCATACCGCAAAAAAATAAGGGCTATATATAAAGTACCTGAGGCCCAGATCATGCTTAACAGCTCTGTGCCTTCCACATCAAGGTCTGAGACAAGACAGGGGTGCCCA
Organism: Dipus sagitta; assembly: GCA_036346955.1. Classification (NCBI taxonomy): domain Eukaryota; kingdom Metazoa; phylum Chordata; class Mammalia; order Rodentia; family Dipodidae; genus Dipus; species Dipus sagitta. Next base: position 109,910,560 of record CM070773.1, read on the forward strand.
CTCTCACCACTGCTTTCACCATAGTGCATATTTACAAACATATATTTCAACATAGAGTCTTGCCTCAAAAAAGGGATGCAAATTGTAAATGAAATCAAATTTTCCCTATTTGCAGCTGACATAATTCTATACAAACTCCACCAAAAATCTTTTTTTTTAATTTTATCTATTTATTTATTTGAGAAGGACAGACAGAGAGAAAGAGGCAGAGAGAGAGAGAGAGAGAGAGAGAGAGAGAGAGAGAATGGGCACGTCAGGGCCTCCAGCCACTGCAAACAAACTCCAGATGCAAGCACCCCCTTGTGCATCTGGCTAACGTGGGACCTGGGGAATCAAGCCTTGAACCGGGGCCCTTAGGCTTCTCAGGCAAGCGTTTAACTGCTAAGCCATCTCTCCAGCCCCACCAAAAATCTTTTAAAGGTGATTGATCATTTCAGCACAATGGCAGGTTACAAAATCAATACATAAAAATCAGCAATCTATATATACAGCAAAATCAAACATATTGAGAAAGAGATAAGTGATGGTATCCCATTTTCAATAGCTACACAAAAAAGCAAATATAGGAATATCACTAACCAAGGAAACAAAACACCCATAAAAAGAAAACATTAAAACCCTAAGGAAAGAAACTTAGGAGAACCTGAGAAGATGAAAGAACCTCCCAAGCTCATGGATTGGAAGAATTAATATTGAGAACATGACCAACCTACCAAAAGCAACATACAGATTCAATGCCATCCCAATAAAAATACCAGTAACATTGTTCACAGAATTGGAAAAAAAAAGTCTCAAAATTCATATGGATGAACAAAAGGCCTCAGATTGCCAAAAAAATATTCTCAAGAAAAAAAAAATACTTCTGGAGGCATCACCATACCTGATTTCAAGATATACTACAAAGCCACAGTAATAAAAACATCATGGTACTGGCACAAAAACAGACACATGGATCAATGGTACAGAACAGAAGACCCAGGTCTAATTTCAAACAACTGCAGCTTCCTCATCTTTGACAAATGGACCATAAACACATTCTGGATAAAATACAATATCTTCAACAAATGGTGCTGGAAGAATTGGATAACTTCTTGCACAAGAATGAAACTAGACCCACTTCTCTCACCCTGCACTAAAGTCAACTCTAAATGGCTTAAGAACTTCAATATAAAACCTGAAACTCTTAAAGTACTGGAAGGAAAAATGGGGAGAACTTTCCATGATATGGGCATTAGGAAAGACTTCCTGAATAAGACTTCAGTAGCCTAGGAAATTAGGTAATCACACAACCACTGGTACCACATGAAACTAAAAGGCTGTTGTACAGACAAACATACCGTCAACAGAGCCAACAGTCAGCCTACAGAATGGGAGAAAATTTCCACCAGCCCTACTTCCAACAGAGAACTATTGTCTAGAATCTACAAAGAACCCACAAAACTTAAGCAAGGGCTGGAGAGATTGCTTAGTGGTTAAAGTGCTTGCCTGTAAAGCCTAAGGACCCAGGTTCAATTCCCCAGTACCTATGTAAGCCAGATTCACATGATGGCACATGCATCTGGAGTTCGTTTGCAGTAGTTAGAGACCCTGAAGCACCCGTCCTCTCACCCCCCGCCCTCTATTTCTCTCTATATGGCTCTTTATCAAATAAATAAATATAAATAAAATATTTTAAAATAAAAAACCTATGCAATAAAAAAATCAAACAACCCAATCCAAAAATGGGGCACAGTAATGAGCTGAGAATTCTCAAAGGAAGAAATACAGATGCCCAATTCACACTTAAAGAGATGTTCAACATCTTTAGTCATAAGGGAAATGCTAAACAAAACAACTTTGAGATTCCATCTCATTCCAGTAAGGATGGCACTCATCAGATAAACAAATGACAACAAATGCTGGTAAGACTGTGGGGAACGAGGAGCCCTTGTCCACTGGTGGTGGGAGTGCAAATTTGTACAGCCACTATAGAACTGAAAAAGATGAAAATAGATCTCCCTTCTGATCCAGCTATTCCATTCCAGGGCATATACCCTTTACTAGAGAAATACTTGCTCTGCCATGTTTATCTCTGCTCTATTTACAATATCTAGGAACTGGAATCAGCCCAGATGTCCATCAACTGATGAATAGATAACAAAGATGTGGTGCATATACACAAAGGAATCATACTCAGCAGTGAGGAAAAATGAAATAATGAAATTTACAGGAAGATGGATAGAGTTGGAAAACACCATCCTAAGTGGGTTCACACAGGCCCAGTAAGACCAATGCCATATGTTCTCTCTCATATGTAGTTCCTAAACTGGATCATCAGGAGGTGGATTTAAATGGTAGTATGCACCAGGAATATGGGCACAGAACTTGAATAAGACCAGGAGAAGAGCAAGTAGGGAGGGAGAAAGGGAGGAGATACATGACAAGGTAGGTGAGGGACAGAATACGGGGATGGGAGGGTCTTGGAGAGGTAGGGAGTAGAGCCTGTAGGGAGAGTACTCATACAAAAGTTAAGACAACATGAATCAAAATGATAGAAACCTTCCTCTTAGCAATCTACAAGATGTAATCACCAATAAATGAAGAGGGTGAACAGTCTGGACAGAAACTCCCTGTAGAAGATGGAATACAATCCTAAAACCATGGGCTCCAGGTTATTCCCCACAGCAAGCTGTTGCTCAGAGAGACCCATGATGTCTCCAAAAGAACGCAGGCCATTGCCAAAGCACTTAGTTACCTGCCTGAGATAAAAAGACAAAATCATACTGCTCAAGACACCACAGGCTGTAGCAAAGCTCTCTCTTGACTTGACCTCATGGTGCTATGGGAGCTTCTGGGAGACAAAGCTTATCAACAGTGTAAATAAGCAGGGGACTCAGCAAGCTACGAACCAGCCAATCCAGGAATGCCTTCCTGTGCCATAGTGGCACACAGCCTGTGCAGGTAACCAGCTTCTCTATAATTGGGCATGAGACCTGCACAGGGGTAGAGAGCTCATACCTGGTGCTGGGAACCAAGTTGGTCCCAAGGCCAGGAAACTTAGACCTCCAGAGAAAAGCTCCCAGTACTCTTCAGATGACAAGAGTGAGCAGACACCCCAAAAGGTCTCTCAAATAACTATGCGTGTCCCCCTTAACACAAGCTGCTCTCATTCTTGGTTGGGGAATCTGGCAAAGAATACTGAGAAGATCCAAGATCCACTAACACAGTAAGAGATAGCCACTACAAGACGTCCCATGTCTAACACACCACCCTGGGACCGGGAGGCACTGCAGAGGAAGCAGAAATATAAACACGGCTTTCACTGTTAGCTCAACAAGCACCAGGGAGATGGTGACAGACAACATGGCCACTCAAAGCCAGAAACCCAGATGCCACAGAAAACAACACTAAATCAGGCTGTTAAAAAGGCCGCCATGGCTCAGAGAACATTGCAGAAGAGGGGGCAGCAAGATTGTAAGAGCTACAGAGTGGGCAGGATTATTCTGAGGCATAGTGCCCCACATTGAAGGAGGCCTGCATGACCCCAGTGAATGCCAACAACCCCACAGAGGAGGGCCAGCAGGGAAAGGGGAGCAAGGGTTTGGTGAGGGGATCTAAAGTTTAACCTTTTATGAAATAAAAATTTAAATTTAAAAGTTGATGACATCAAAAAAGACTCCTCATGTTTATCCTGAAGTCAGGATAATGACTTCATTATATATAGTTTTTCAAGAAGCAAAAAGTTGGTTATTTAATGGATAAACAAAACTGACAACCCTTACCAAACTTACCGAGAGAGAGAAGATACACATTAATAAGCTGGAAGACATGTGAAGGTGATGTTACAACAGATACCACCAGAATGCAGAGGGTCACTGGGGAATATTTAGAAAACATCAACTCCACTGAATTGGAAAATCTGGAAGAAATGAATAAACTACTAGATACTAGATATGATCAACCATAAGACTGAACCGAGACATGCAATACCTCACTAAATCAATAATAAGAAACAGCTCTGGAACAATAATGAAAAAAGTCCGCCAATTAAGAAAAGTCAAAGACCTGTGTGTCTGTGGAATCCCACCAGAGCATTTACAGAAGAAAGAAGATGATGTTCTGCAGACTACTCCATAAAGTAGGAGGAAAGGAGCACTTCCTAACTCGCCCTCCAGAGCCAGTATTACCCTGATGTCAAACTGATAGGAAAAAACAATATAGACAACACAGCAAGCCAGTGTCCTTGATAAGCCAGGTGTGAGAGTCTTCGTAATTCATACCACATTCCAACACATTCAAAGATCATACTTGAAGACCCGGTAGGGTCATGTGAGCTTCAGGATGAGGGTAATTGCACATCACATCATCTAAGCAGAAGCAAGACAAGAATCACATACTCAGCCGTGAAGAAAGATTTGTCATTCTTAGGAAATAGATGGAAGGGATATCAATTTAGGTGTGACAAGCCAGTTCCACGAAGGTGAACACTGCATGTTCTGTTTCATAAGTAGCATCAGTGAAGGAGGGGGCACAGGTGGAGCTTGTGAACACGATTTAAGTTAATTATATGCATGGATGAGAATGTCAAAACTACATCCTTATTTAGTCCAGTTAATATAAACTAATAAAAATTTAAAATAAGACAAAAGAAATAACCCAACGTAAAAAGTTACCAGGAAAATGAAGACTTAAGAAAAGAAACTGGGGGCTGGAGAGAAGGCTTAGTGGTTAAGGTGTCTGCCAGCAAAGCCAAAGGATCCTGATTCAATTCTCCAGGACCCACAGAAATCAGATGCACAAGGTGGAACATGCATGTGGAGTTCATTTGCAGTGGCTGGAGGCCCTGGAGTGCCCATACTCTCAGTCTCTCTCTCTTTCTTTCTTTCTTTCTTTCTTTCTTTCTTTCTTCTCTCTCTCTCTATCTATCTATCTCTCTCTCTCTCTGTCTCTTTCTCACTCTCCTTCTCAAATAAATAAATAAATAAATAAATAAATAAATAAATAAATTTTAAAAAAAGAAAAGAAACTGGGCAGTCATGAGAAAAAAATGAAAAGTAAGCACAAATCAAACCCAAAACCAGAACCTATAAATAAAGACAAATAAAGGCTAGAAAATCATCACCAAAACCCTCAAAGCAACAAACTCACTGTGTAAAAGTCCAATAGCTCACCAGTGTCCACATGGATTGGCTCTCCAAACCTGGAGTCCAGAACCTCTGCAGCCAACCCACAGCTTCTCTCCATGCGAGGACAAAACGCAGCTGCACCCTTTCTATGGAAAACTGTCCTGAACTACTCACAATGGCTCCTTGTGAGGTCAGAGGAGGAAATGGACCAATCAGAGATGGGCACACAACCCACAGTGGGTTTCCTCACTTCTTTTCTTTCTTTTTTTTTTTTTTTTTTTTTCTTCCGTGGTAGGGTTCAACTGTAGTCTAGACTGACCTGGAATTCACTATGTAGTCTCAGGGTGGCCTTGAACTCACAGAGATCCTCCTATCTCTGCCTCCTGAGTGCTGGGATTAAAGGCATGCACCACCACGCCCAGTGTTTTCCTCACTTTTTGAGCCAAATAATAGTTTATTTTCTTGTTGTTGTGACCAACAACTTGATAGAAAGCAACTTAAGAGAAAAGGATTTAGTTTGGCCCATGCTTGAGGGGACAAGGAAGGTATGGAGGCAGGGGCAGCTGGTGGCTGGTATAGTGGGGACATGAGGTAGCAGGTTGCCCCACATTAGCAATCCTTGAGAGCCCTCATTGACCCACTTCCTCCAGCTATGCCTCGCTTCCCAAGGGTTCCAAAACTTCCAAAAACAGCTCCTCCTGTTGGGGAGCAGCTGTTCAAACACAGGGGTTTGAGGAGGACACTTCACCTCCAAGTCATAAAAAGGACCTTTTCCACTTTAATAGTCATCAAAGCCATTGTGACAGAGACCCTGTGAGGCTCTGAAGCTCTATGCTTTCCCCTGGATTACAGACACTGATACACACTAGTGAAAAAGTGAATGTATACAATGCTGCAGTGGGTCTTTTATTTGGACCCTAGTACCCTGTAGTAACATTTGACTTTTACAGGCTTCATCATGTCTAAATGCCAGTATTCAATTCCTTATTCTTTGAACTCAGATGGCTTGGTGTTGAGTGGATGGTCGCCCCTCACTGACACTGTGATGCTGTAACAAAATGCTCCATTTCCCAAGACACCCAGGGCAACAGGAAGCAAGCTTCACCACAGCTTCCCCATAAGACACTCATCAGATTTCCCATCAGAAGCCCAGAACCCCAGAAGACTCTGTGCCTATATATTCAAAATGAACATAGGACAAGAAGTGGTCGACAAAGAAAGGGTGTTTCAATCCTCTGAACAGGACACACAGACATGAAGGGTGTTTGTTCTGGAGACTGAAGGGAAGAGTACAACAATACCTACCACAACACCCAGGGCAGCACATTGGTATCTCTGGCCACTGACCTCTCCCATCCCTCAAGGGTATGTTCCTCCACAAGGGTCCCTTTGGCCATTTCTGTCTTCCACCTTGATAGAGCCTCATGTTACTTTGAATGAATGAATGCTGTCTAATCTGAATCCATTCAATGGTGGTCACTATGACCAGGGCCTAGGGGAGGGCAGAGTGAGAAACTGGACCAGACTCTAACCATAGGCAGAGTTATGGGACAAAAGATCCAGAAAGACAGAGAACGGAGTGCTGAACAACTGGAGAACTGCACAGAGGGGACCTCAAGGACAGAGTGGAGTGTGGGAACAACTGGAGAACTGGCACAGTGGGGACATCAAGGAGAGAGAATGGAGTGTGGGAACACCTGGAGAACTGGCACAGAGGGGACATCAAGGAAAGAGAATGGAGTGTGGGAACACCTGGAGAACTGGTAGAGAGGGGACGTCAAGGAGAGAGAATGGAGTGTGGGAACGACTGGAGAACTGGCAGAGAGGGGACATCTTTAACTCTCAAAACTAATCCACATACCATCATGTCAGTTGTCTTCTCTGTCCCTCTGAGTCTTGCTGCTGAAAGTCCTAAATCAGGGCTGCTCCACGGACACTCAAGTCCTGAGTGTGACGTGTCATCTGTGTGTTCTCGCCGTCCAGATGACTAGACTTGGGACAAGTTGGGCAAAGCTAGGTGACAATATGTTAACGTCACTGACTGACAGAAGCACCTGCTATGCACTCAGCCCCTCCGCCATGAAGGTCAAGGCTATTTTCCCACACTCTCCCATACCAGAGCCTGGACTGGTGAAGGTGAAGGTCCTGCCCGATAGCTCTGTGTGACTGAGGAGCTCTCCCCCACTTCCCACACAGCAGAACCACAGCGAGCCCTTCAGACCAGCTCCGAACAGCATCAATGAACAAAGACACGGTCAGTGATCAAGAGAACCAATGCGTGTGCAAGTGCTTTGCAACCACGACGTGCATTTCTGGCCTGTCCATGGAGACAGAATGGAAGAAAGCAGGGACCAGAGAATGCCCAGCCCCTGGCCTTGGTGGTAAGGAGGTCCCTTGTCCTCCCACATGTCCCTCCTGTGCATGTCCTCTGCCCTCCATCCTTCTGTTCTCGTGGTTGCAAACAGCCAGCATCTTGTTCCTTCCCCAGACACTGGATAAGAAGACCGAGCCTGTCACATTCCCCTGAAAATCCATGAGAAACCACACTGTTACCGTGATAGTGGTGCTTTAAGTGAGCAGAATGGGCTACAGAGAAGGGGAAGGGAAAGACAGGAACTGCTTAGGGTGAACGGGCCTCGAAGTGCCAGCACCAGACTTCTCAGGAGACCGAGTTCAATCATCATCTCGAATGAATCTTGCAGCAGAGTGAGAGAGCTGTCTCCCTAAAGTGCTTCCCTCTGGCACGTGCCTTCCAGACATGTGACCGAATGCCTCCTGGCAGACAGAAGGAGGGTAAGAAAGACGCTCCCTCAGAAGGACTGGGACAGCTCTTGACGTAGCTGGGCCATCAGGAAGGGTGCAGCCAGCACTTGGGCAAGACAGCGAGGCTTTTCCCAACGCCGTCGACATGCGACACGAGGAGGGCCACTGAATGGAGAGCGTGTCTCAGGGGAGCTCTGACCCAGCTCAGCTCGCACCCTCCAGCTTTGCTCAAGCAGCCAGGGGCGGGGATGGGTGCCGGGGACTCTGAACTGGCATGTGTGCACTGAATGCTTCTGAAGCAGGGAAGAGGCTGCGCTGCTCTGAGCCGAGCACGCACTGGACGCATGCACACCGCACAGCAGGACACGTCACACCCAGGTGCACACGTGCCCACAGGAGCCGCCTAGGTGTGTGCCTGTGGGCACAGGTACATGAGACTTGGTTTGTCGTATTGTTCACACTGGGACCATGGTGTGTCCCGACACTGTCCCTGAGATTGGTCCAGCCTGTGTCCATCAGGGAAGGCCAAGTGCAGGGTGTAAGGGCCTGCAGTTCCTGGACATCTGCAGAGAGGCCCTAGAGCTGGAGACTGAAAGAAGCAAGCTGGGCCCTTTGTCTAAGGGTGAGAGGAAACCATCTCTAGCAGTTTCTATACATACTAGAGGCTGAGGCCCTCCTTTGGGTGTGGACGGGGTCACTGATATGAACACCAGAAAGGAGGGGTTTGGTATCTGGTCATCACTGTGTCCTTGGTGTCTAGACCCAGTCTAGCACATTGACAGCATCAAGAAAGATCTTGTTGTATGAATGAATGAGTGACTGTCTCCCCACCACCAGTGTATACACACCATCTGGGCACAGCCCAGCACCTGGAACCAAGTAGGTCCACAAGAGTTTTGATAAGACTCATAATAACTCCAGGTCACCCTAAGGGCCCTTGGAGGTGGCCACCAATTGTGAGGGGGTTGGTAGTAGAAATCACATGTGCTGATTAGGGAGTGGGGATCCTAGACAGCAGTGGAAGAGAGAGGTCAGCAGCGTGTAACCCTGCAGATAGGAGAACCAGCTGTTCTGGATATGCAGGAGAGCAGAAGCCCTCCATGCCACCTGCTCTTACCTCAGTCCAATGTGTCTCTTCCCTTGTCTCTGACCCCATGTCTGACACAGAGCAGTGTCCCCAAGCCTGTACACTGATCCTTGGGAACCCTTTCACACTGAACAGTGATCCAGCTATCTTGCAGACTCTCCAAACTCTGTCACTGGCTGTAACGACAGGTACTGGGGACCTGGCCACCTTCTCTCAGAAGGCTTCCCACAGCCTCTGCTGGATAATGCCCTGAGCATGTTCCCAGGGCATTTAGGGCAAAATCCCAGGGGGAGCTTCAGGTCTCAGGGGCCTCGGGAAGCATGACAGCCTCCCAGGGCCAAAGGACAGTTTCTGAGAAGGAGTGGATGGCCACACTGCTGCCCTCTCCTCTGTCCCCCAAACACAGCATGTCCTCCAGGGCTGGCTTCAATCTCCTCACCAGCCACAAGCTACCCAGGGTGACAGGAGAGTTGACTCTTCTCTCCATGATGCCCAGTGTGTGGCCTGGCACATAACAGTTGCTCCAAATGGGCTGGATGTATGGGCGTGTGTGTGTGTGTGTGTGTGTGTGTGTGTGTGTGTATGTACGTACATAGTACATACTTATGTGTGGATGGATTATATAGCCTTTGTTTTCTTGGGATTCATGTTGTGTGCACCAGGCACTATTTCATTGAATTCTCTAGAAAAGCCCTCATGGGAAAATGGAAGCTCTCTGGAAATCTGGGGCTCTTGCCTCAGGTAAGCAGTGAGGAATCTGGAAGCACAAAACCCTATCCACTCACCTCCATCTCTGCTTCTCACTTCCTTCCTGAGCTGGACTCACACATCACAGCTATGTCCAGGATGTCCCTGCTGATCCTGCCACTCCCTGGGGTCCGCATTGGCCAGTGGATAGAAAGTTTTGGCCCAGACAGCAGGCTCAGGGAGACTGGACCTTTCCCATGTGTGCCCAGAGATCATTGCGTATCTCTAGCATGGTCCTTGACCAAATGACGAATATACCCACAGGGAACTCTCCCTGCTGCTTGTCGCTGATGGACTCCCCTCTTCTCCCCCTTGCTGGGGATGGTGGTCCTCCAAGATGTACACAGACAAGGACACTGGTCCCTCTTCAGCCTCAGAGACATGAATTATCCAGCACAGGCCCCAGGTTGAAGAGTGAAGACATGGCATATGTAGCAGATGCATAAAATTCAAGGCACTGTTCCAGTCCCAGAGATGTGGGGGCAGGGAGCGAAAGTTCAGGCAAAAAGCAGAAGGAGCAAAGAGAAAACTGGGATGTGCCAGGGAGATTAATTCACCACTCCGACATGAAAGAAATATGTTCAATTATTTTTTATTGCATTTCATTTTAATGTACATATCGTACTTAGCTGCCTGCAAGCCTCAGATTACCCAGGGAGAAAGCATAATGAAAAACAAGAGAATCAAAGACAGACAAGAATGCTCCTGCAATTGAGTCCTAAAAGGGAGAAGCAGAGTCTAAACTTGAGACAAAACAGGTTGCTTGGCACCAGGGTACGCTGACACCATGTACCCCAGGCAGACCAAGCAGCCCAGTGCACACCACCTCAGAGGATAGCAGCCCAGTGCACACCACCTCAGAGGACAGCAGCCCAGTGCACACCACCTCAGAGGATAGCAGCCTGTGCACACCACCTCAGAGGACAGCAGCCTGTGCACACCACCTCAGAGGACAGCAACCTGTGCACACCACCACAGAGGACAGCAGCCCAGTGCACACCACCTCAGAGGACAGCAGCCAGTGCACACCACCTCATAGGACAGCAGCCCAGTGCACACCACCTCAGAGGACAGCAGCCTGTGCACACCACCTCAGAGGACAGCAACCTGTGCACACCACCACAGAGGACAGCAGCCCAGTGCACACCACCTCAGAGGACAGCAGCCAGTGCACACCACCTCATAGGACAGCAGCCCAGTGCACACCACCTCAGAGGACAGCAGCCAGTGCACACCACCTCAGAGGACAGCAGCCAGTGCACACCACCTCAGAGGACAGCAGCCCAGTGCACACCATCTCAGAGGATAGCAGCCAGTGCACACCACCTCAGAGGACAGCAGCCCAGTGCACACCACCTCAGAGGACAGCAGCCAGTGCACACCATCTCAGAGGACAGCAGCCCAGTGCACACCACCTCAAAAGACAGCAGCTCAGTGCACACCATCTCAGAGGATAGCAGCCAGTACATACCACCTTAGAGGATGGTAGCTCAGTGCACACCACCTCAGAGGATAGAAGCCTGTGCACACCACCTTAGAGGATGGTAGTTCAGTGCACAGTGCACACCACCTGTGTGACCTAGAGTATGCTTCTGTCTCTCTCTCTCAGCCTCATTCCCCAGGGAGTGGTGAGATGCCTGGACCAGAGGCTTTTAAAGAATATGAGTCCTGCAAAGCAAGAAGAATTCACACAACGCAAGATGGGGAGAGAGAATACCTGAGACACCACGAGAGGTGTGCCCTCCCCAGCTGAGAGAAAGCCCTTTGGGATCCTAGTGTGGAATCCTTGCTGGGACAGAGTGGGAGGGAGGATAAGACTGGTCTCTTTGATGCCTTTCCCTTCCCTTCCACTACTTCCTGTCTCTCCCTAAAGTCCAGCCCTAGGAGAGCTCTCTGTTCTAACCTATCCAAGCCACTCAGAAAAGAACCTTGGGAGGCTTGGGTGCTGGGTTCCCCCAGGGCAGCATCTTCCATTATCAAGAATATGGCAGCAAGTGGACACAAAAGCCATCAAGAAGGGAGGCTTGTATGAAACGGCCATGGAGAACAGGAGTCACCATGCATTTGTTTCTATTGCCATTAACATTATCAGCATGTGTTTGCATATGTATGTGGGGGGGAGACACATGTGCCATGACATGTGTGTGGAGGCCTCAGGAAAGCCTCAAGGTACCTGCCCTCTCTTTCACCTTGTTGAGCTGGAGAGATGGCTTAGTGGTTAAGGCACTTGGCCTTCAAAGTCCAAGGAGTTTAACTCTCCAGGTCTCACATAAGCCAGATGCACAAGGTGATGTACAAGGTTGCACATGTGCACAAGGTGGCACAAGTGTTTGGAGTTCAATTACAGTGGCTAGAGGCTCTGGCATGTCAGGTCTCTCTCTCTCTTTCTCTCTCTCTCTCTCCCTTGTTTTTGCACTTGTGCATAAAAAAAGGCCAGTCTGTTGGGCTTGCCTCAAAAAAGAGGTATTGTAACAGGTTCAATATTATTCATGGTTTCAAACATTTAATGGGCATTTCTTCCACAGAGGAGAGAAGAAAAAGGGATTGAAGTAGAGACTGAAGATATATTAGCAGGGGAAAAAAAAAACATTTAAATCTGATACAATCCTCAAACTCAAATATTCAAGAATCTTGACAGAGTCTCTGGAAATGGCAGCTGCGGGACAGTGAGTGGCATTCTCCCAGGAGGGAAGGGGAGAACCTCCTCTGTGGACCCATCATTCCATGACCAGTGAAAATATCAGGCCAAACAAAGATAAAATCTCTTCAGATTGATAAAGGCCTTCATAAAATAAATGTGAAAAAATAGTTCTTCAAGCTGAAGGAAAAGTATACTAAATGGAAATGTAGACCTGGGCACAATGACTGAGCACAGAAATTCAAGGGTTTTCCTATTATTGAAATTTATTTGAAAGAAAATCTAAGGCCTACATTGAACACGTAATTTACTATCTAGTGAAAATGTATTTGAATATAGATTATCACTTACAATTCCCCTGAGAGAAATTCAGCACTTAAGCATACACAATAAAGCAGTACATATATGCCGGAAATCATAAAATGCTGTTGAAACAACTCAAAACAACCTAAATGAGTGGGAAAATATACCATGTTCATGGATTACAAGACTCAACAAAGAGCTAATCTCCCATAAATTAAGTATAGATTTAATGTAATACCAGTGAAAATTCAAGAAAAAAATATTTTGTATGTATGCAGGAGTTGATTGGTATGTATGTGCAGAAGAACTAATGAAGATAAATAGTTGAAAAAATAGAAAATACTGGAAGGAATTGACTCTGTTTTGGTTATTTTCTTTAAAAAGGGTCTGATCAATCTTCAGTTGGCCTCAAACTCACTATGTAGCCAAGGATGATCTTGAACGTCTGATCTTCCTGCTTCTACCGCCTGAGTACCAGATTTCCAGGCATGCATCACCAAGCCCAGCTGGTAATCTTAAGACTTGCAGGTAAGCTGCTATAAGACAATGTGGACATGGCCAAGTCAGACATAAATTAAGGGAGGAGAACAGATGATTCAAAAGGGCATGCATGAGTACAGCCAGGTAATCTTTGTCAAAGGTGCAAAAGGAGTTCAGTGGAGAAGAAATGCCTTTTCAACAAATGATGGTGTGAAATTTGATCATCCACATAAAAATTAGGGGAAAAAAATCCTTGACCTAAGTCTTACGTTTTCCATAGGAATAGATCAACATTGTTAATGAATGGATAAAGGAGGGAAACAAAAACCATAAAACTTTAGAACAAATTATTCATGAACTGGACTTAGATGCAAAGTCTTATTTAACTTACTTACTTACTTACTTGTGGTTTGGTTGAGACAAGGTTTCATGTAATCCAGACTATCCTCAAACTTTGTATGAAGAGGGGGCTGGCATTGAACTCCTCGTCCGTCCACCTCAGCCTCTCAGGTGCTGTGATTGCAGGTATGGATCACTCTGCCTAGCTGAAGAATTCTTAAAGATTATGTCAGAAGCATAATTTATAAAACACGATAAATTAAATATAATAAAAATTCAATCCCTTGAGTCTTCCCAAGATACTGTTAAGACAATAAAATTCAAAGTTCATGGTGGGAAAAATTATTCCCAGGAAACATATCCAACAATGGATGTGTTTACATGTTATCTAAGGAATTCTCTTTACCTAAAAATAAAAAATAAAAAAAAACAATTAAAATATAGGCAAAGATTTGCAGAGGGATAGACATAAATTAGTGGAACATAGCAGAGAACCCCAAAAAATAGACCCACAAAAATATTCCTAAGTGGTTTTGACAAGAGTATAAAAATAATTCAGGGGAGAAAAAACAGTTCTTCTTTAGGAACTGGGCATAGTGACACCTGACTTTAATCTCAGCACTCGGGAGGCTGAGGCAGGTGGATCACCATGTGTTTAAGGCGATGTAGGGAGTTCAGGACAGCCTGGGCTGAGTGAGATCCCCACCCAGAAACAATAATAATAATAACACCAAGGTCATAGCCTTTCTCCTTCATGTTCTGAGAATCTCTAGTCTGTCCTCTGACACTTTTGTATAAAAATCCATCATAAGCCAGACATGGTGGTGCATGCTTTAACCCCAGAACTTAAGAGGCAGAGTTAGGAGGATTGCTGTGATTTCGAGGGCAGCCTGGTGCTACAGAGTGAATTCTAAGTCAGCCTGGGCTACAGTGAGACCCTACCTCAAAAAAAAAAAAAAAAAAGGTGGGGGCAAACCAGTTCTTCAACAAACAGCGCTGGAACAACTGAACATCCTTAAGCAAAACAGCTAATTTTATTCTACTAAAGTTCATTTGAAATCACTTGTACCTTTAGATATAAAACAGAAAACTACACTGGTTTTTGGTTTTTCAGAAAGCAATGTTCAGGATCTGGAGATAGACAAAGAATGGACTGGAAACCAAAATTACAGCCCACAAAATGACAAAAGGAAACAACCATAAATCAGACTTCACCAAACTCAAAAACCTTTGGGTGTGATGGGAGTCAGAGAGCTCTCATGAGGAGGTGTTTCACAAGAGACCATGGCAGGCGCCCCTGGAAGGCTCACACTTGACCTCACCTGGAAATCCCACACCAAACCTAGGCCAGTGCAGGATGTAAGCAGTATCATTTTCCCAGTATCATTTTCTCAATCCTTGATAAAATAACAGCCAGGAAAGTCATAAGTATTTAGAAGACGTGAGCAGCCTCAGGAAGAAACTCGACCTAAGCTGGCATGACACCCAACAACAGCATCAAGCGGATGCTGAGACGTTTTCATTATTGACCAGACCCCGAGCTCAGCAGCTGTCGACTGGATTCAGGGCACACTGCATGTGCTTTATGACCTCTGTGGTTATTCATCTCAATAACTGAAAGATATCTGGCAATGTTCGCAGCTATTTGGAAGTTAAATAACATACTTTTAAATAACCCACGGGCCAGAGCAGCAATCAATAGAGGAAGTTGAGCTTTCTGAGATGAAAGAGTGAAGTGAAGGGGAACCTGGCATATCAAAACCAGTGAGCTGCTGCGGAGGGGAAAACTCACAGCGTTACTTACCCATGTTTGAAGACAAGAAAGATTCCAAGGTATCGACTTCAGCTTCTGTGGTAGCTTTCCATCGCTAGGACAAAACACCTGTGATAAACAACTTCACGCTGACTCACTGCCTCAGCGCTTTCTGCCCATGCTAAACTGGGCCTTCATGTCACAACCCACCATGACAAGAGCATGTGGCAGAGGAGGTTTGTCTAAATCATGAGGTAAGGAAGCAAAAAGAAAGAGAGGAAAGGCCCGGAGAGATGGCTTAGCAGTTAAGGCATTTGCCTGCCAAGCCAAAAGATCCCCGTTTGATTACCCAGTACTCACATACGAGATGCACAGATGCACATGCATCTGGGAGTTCATTTGCAGTGGCTGGAGGCCCTGGCACGTCCATTCTCTCCCCCTGTGTCTCCCTCTCCCTGCCTCTCTCTCTCTCTCTCTCTCTCTCTCTCTCTCCATCTTTCTCTCTCTCAAATAAATAAATAAAATATATTTTTTAAAAATGAGGGAAAAGAGATAGGAATGCCATTATTTTCTTGAAGGAATTGCCCCATGATTTCACTTCCTTCCACTAGGCCCCACCTCTTAAAGTTTCCACCACCTTCCAGTAGTGCCACAGGTTGACCAAGCCTCCGCTGCACAAGCCTCTGAGGGACATGACAGATCCAAACTACAGCAGTTTCCATAGAAATAGATTATGTGAAAGCAAACCCATTAAATCCAGACCTGGTAGAAGAATGGAAAATAAAGGGGGAAAAGACAAATGTACAAAGTAGAAATCAGAACACCCAGTCAGGAAATCAACAGACCCAAAAGTTAGTTCTTTAAGAAAGTTCGTAGACTTCATGAACTGCTAGGCAGATGGTATAGAAATAAAAGAGATAAAGACTGAAAATTATGGGGCTGGAGACATGGCTCGGCAGTTGGAAGCGCTTGCTTGCAAAAGCTGCTGGACAGGGTTCTGTGCCCCAATACCCAAGTGGAGCCAGAAGCATGGTGTGGCACATGTGTCTGGAGTTTGTTTGCAGTGACAGGAGGCCCTGGAGCACCTACTCATTCTCTCAATCTCTCTCTCTCCCTCTCACACACACACACAAATAAATAGACACAAAAATTTTAATGATTGAAAATAACTTTGTGTCAGTTGGAGAAACATAACACACACACACACCTCTAATCCCAAATGGCTTCACTTGAGAACTTTACTAATGCATTAAGGAAAAAAATAATATACACAACCCTTCCAGAAATCAGAAAAAGAAAAGATATGTCTCACTCCTTCTTTAAGTTCAACATCACTCTGAAAGCCAAACCTATGAGGATATTACAAAAAAAAGAAAAACCACTACCAATACCCCTGATGAGCAGAAGCAAAAAAAAAACAAAAAAAAAAACCAATAAAAAAAACATAATAAAAGTTTAACAGCTCAAATCCAATAATAGAAAAAAATGGAGAAGACAACATGAGCAAGTTGGGTTTATTCCAAGAATTCAAGATGAATTTAACATTTGAAAATCAATTAGTGTAATTCATCACATTAAGGGGATGGAAAAGGAAAACCGTATGATTGTCTTAGTTGATGCCGCCTCTTTTTTTTTTTTTTACAAAATCTAAGGCGAATTCATTATAAACATCATCAGCAAATAAGATTTCTCACTCTTATAAAAAGCATTTATGAAAATCTACAGCTAACATTCTTAATCATGAAATGTTATTAAGGTCAAGATGAAGAGAATGCTGTTCTCTTCTACACATGCATGTACTTGAGGTCCCACATGAGACACTAAAGCAAGGAAAGAAATAAAGGCAATAAGAAAGCTGGGAAGGTGGCTCAGTGGGTCCGGCACATGCCATGCAAGGGGAGTGCCTGAGTTCAGACCCCAGAACTCACGTCAAGCTGGACGGATGTATGAAATGGTAATGGCAGCACTTCTAGAGGGAGAAGGCAGGTGGAGACAGGCAGATTTCCCTGAAGCCCATGGGAAGCCAGCCTAGTGAGGGCAGTGGAAATCAACAGATGAGGTAAATGGAGGGGACCATCACCCAAGGTTATCCCCTGATCTCCGCACACTATGACACATGCACAGCAAGCAGTGCATGCACACATGTGCGAGCGAGCAAGCACACACACACACACACACACACACATACACAAATGGCAACCAGACTGCAAAGGAAGGAATAGTGTACATCAACATCTATGTAGAAAATCTAGTAAACTCTATAAAAATGAAACTACTAGAATGAATAAGTGAGTGTGTGAAGGCTGCAATAAGATCAACATAGGCTAGTGATAAAATTTAAACTTAAAATACACTTATCATGGCAAAAATTAAATACTTAAGGATGGACTTGCTGAAGGATGTGATGAGCTTGAACTCTGACAGCTACAAAGTCTGGAGAAGAGAAACTGAGCTGGACCTAAGGAAACGCCATCTTCTCCATCAGAAGATTCCAGAGTGTTGATGCGTCCATCCACCAATGGATCGGGAGAGTCAATGCAGTCCCAAGCAAACTCCTCAGTCTTAGAATTTGGTAAATTAATCCTAAAAATAGAATGGAAAAACAGGACCTAGAATGAATGGCCCAAAGGAGAAAAAAATTGGATGACTAATACCACCTTATTTAAGGATTCATTTCAATTTTCTGTCACTGAGAGAGTGTGCTGTTGGGAAGAGAAGATGCAGGGACCAGTGGGAGAGGAGCTGGCCTAGAAGCAGAGTCACAGGGACAGCTGACTCTGACAAAAGCATGAGGGTGATTCCGTGAGAAAAGGAGAATCTCCAACGATTCTGTCAAAGCAACTTGATGTCCATATGCAAAAGTGGTCATCTCTGTGTGTACCTCGCATCCTGTAAAAATTAACTAAAAATTTGTAGTGGACCTAAATTCAAAATCTAAAACTTGCAGAACTTGTAGAAATTTATAGAAATCCTATAAGAAAAAAAAAAGCAGAGGGAATATATTTATGACAGGGCCAGGCAAAAACTTTAGACTCAACACCAAAAGTACATCCATAAAGAAAGAAAAGGACAAATTTTACTTCATAAAAATTAAAAATGGTTCTTCAAAAAACATCAAGATGAGAAGCAAGGTTTGAGCAAAATATTCCAAACCTTATATTTAATAAAAGACATATACTCACAATAGATAACATTTTTGTAAAGTTAATAATAAGAAAAATCTCAATTTGATTTAAATAAATGAAGATTTGAACAGAAAGTTTACCAGAAAAGGCAATACGGGCTGGAGAGACGGCTTGGTGGGCAAAGCACTTACACAATCACGAGTATCTGTGTTCAGATCCCCAGAAGCCACGAAAAGTTGCCTGTTGTACTGCGAGCTGCAGTGCGCTTTCAGGGAGAAAGGACAGAGACTGGGAAACCCCAGAAGCTCAGGGGACAATGAGAGACCCTGCCTCAAACAAGGTGGAACGGGAGGGCTGACACACAAAGGTGTCTTCTAACCTCCACACGTGCCAGGACACGTGTGTGCCCACACTCACACGCATGGACACACGCACACATCAGAAGCAAAGGCCATAAGCACGAATCATGAGTGGAGGACAGATATTCAATGTCATCAGACTGATGGGGAAGGCAGGCCACCATGAGGTGAGGACACGTGGGAGAACAGAAACTTACACACGCTGCTAGGTCCTGGGCTGATCTAGAACACAGGACAGTGATTAATTTCTAAGACACGTCAACATCCACCTTCCGCTGCCGCCATCCATTGCTGTCTAAAAGACAAGGAGGCCTGCACCAGTACAAAGGGTTTGAGCTCAAAGGTTCACAGCAGTTTTATTTGTAAACGACTCAAACATTCATTAAGGAGGAAATTGGAACCAAATTGTTACACTTCATTCAACACAGCATCACCCTGCGTTGATGAATAAACACACTAGTGACAAACACAACAGTAGCTAAATGTCAAAATGATTGTGTTCTGTGAAAGAAGCCGGACAAGAACACACGCTGTGTGATTGAAGCCAGATGCACAACGTGGTGGTTCTCTTTCTCTCTCTGGCTCTGCTTACAAATAAGTAAAATGTTTTTTAAAAACTCTAGAAAGTGAGATCTATCCCATAGTGACAGTAAGCAGAGGGGCAGAGGGGCAGTGGGCTGGGTGGGGTGATGGGATCGCCAAGGGGAACAAGGGACATTTCCTGTCTTAATTGTGCTGTTAGTTTCACAGGTGTGTACAAATGTCAAATGCTTCAAGTCGCTCATTTTTTTTGTTGTTGTTTGTTTATGTTTTTTGATGTAGGGTCTCACTCTAGCTCAGGCTGACTTGGAATTCACTACGCAGTCTCAGGGTGGCCTTGAACTCACTGAGAACCTCCTACCTCTGCCTCCCAAGTGCTGGGATTAAAGGCGTGCGCCACCACGCCTGGCTCAAGTGGCTCATTTAAAAAAGGGTGGCTTATTGCGTATCAGCCACACCCCAATACAGCTGTGAAAATATACTTACAAAATGTAAAGAAGGAGAAATAACTGCAAACATCAGCTATCCTCGTGAGACAGTTCTGTGAGTCCTGTACCCCTGCCCTGCACTGGCTTGGGGCCCCTGGGCTGGTGTGTTACCTCGCGTGTGGCAGCTTGGGGGTGGACGCCCCAGCCTCCTCCAGCTCCCGTCGTTCCTCAGGTGGGATGACAGCGCGACAGGGAACCGGGGCTTCCTCGGATCACAAGGAAGGCCAAGAACGCTCCTCTCTGCTGTGAGTTCAGGAGCCTTGGGGACCCAGCAGCAGGTCGGTGACAAATGTTCTCTTATTGCTCACTCATGTCCAGTAATTTAATAGTTTTGACATTTCTCCAGCTGAGTGGCCGCCAGGGCTCCAGCCGCATGCAATCAGGTGGGGGAAAGCCAGAGCAGAGGGCACGGAGAAGCTGGCTTTCTGTCATTTTACTGCTGGCTCTGCCAGGGTCCAGCTGGCACAGAATGGACAGGGAGAGGAATTGAGGATGCTGAGAAACTCATGCCCTGCTTGGGCGGGGGGGTCGCTTCTGTCCCGAGGTCTCTGGGATGTTTGGCCATTATGTCCAGTGGAACCAGGCACAGCTCTGGAGGTGGCAGGAAGCCCTCTCCCTTGCAGGGTGGGGGAGGGGTTCCTGGAAGAAGATGAGCGACACAGCTACCTCTGTGCCTGCCGGTGACATGTGTGCCCATGGCTGGCCTCAGCCTCTCCCTGCAAGATGGAGATTTCCCAGAGTGTAATTCTTTTTTCTTTTATTTATTTATTTATTTTTAATAGAGATAGGTTCTCATGTAGCACAAGCTGGTCTCAATTTTCCTCTGTAGCCAAAGTTGAGCTTGAACTCCTGGTCCTCCTGCCTCCACCTCCCGAGCCCCAGCATTTCGTTGATAAAAGCTCGGGGTCTGCCGTGCGCACAGCCCTGTGGCCCCACGGGGAGCACACTGCCTGGCTGCTGTTGCTGCCGCTGCTCCGACTTTGTGTTTGGATTTCCAGCCACGTGTTGTGACATCTTGTCAGCAAGACTTGAATTCTAGGGCACAGCCTCTCCCTCCCAGCTCTCCTTCCCTCCTGCCCTCTGTGGCTGCTTCCATACAGGCCTGGAGCACAGCACATGGCCTAGCATCCCGCCATGCCTGCCCCAGGCCCTGGATAACAACCTAGAGGCATCCTTGCTGGGCAAACACCGTCTGACCCCCATGGCCTCTGACCTCCCCCTCTCTCGCTCCTTCTTCCTGGAGGAGCTGCGTGGAGTCATCACAGGCAGGTCTCTAAACCAGTCAGGAGCTCAGCTTCCCCACATGCAGAGTGAAGTCCATAAAGGAACCACCCAGGCTCTAGCACCCACCATCACTTGCTGTGCTGTCCCTGGGTTCCTGACACACAAGGCAGGACACTCCTTCATCTCTGCATAGCCAGCCCAGGGCCTGCAGCCAGGGGGGTGGGGTGGGGACTGTGCATAGACCTGAGTCAGATGGCCTGAGCTTTAGTCCTGCACCCCGGTGAATCCAAGACTGTTGTTCTTAGAGACCTCCACTGGACTGAAGTAGGATTCTTTTTGTTTGTTAGTTTGTTTCCTAGGTAGGGTCCATATTTTCAGTCATCCACTGGGGTGAAACCGGGATTCTTGACTGTGCCACGGAAAAGACTTTCAGGGTGAGTCTGTATGAAGCAGAGCTGGAGTTTATTAGGAAGAGATTTTTAATGTGTGTTAAGCAGGTGTAAACATGGGGTTACTGAAAAGAGAGGCTCTCAGGGAAAACATGGTACATCCCCAAGAGTGGGTGTGGGCTTCCTAGGAGAGTCTTGCCTAAGTGGCTAAGCAGTAGCCAAGTGTGTCGTTTTGGTGGCTCTTGGTGCTACATTGTTCATAGAATTTTTAAGGAGAGCCCCCCCCCCACACACACACTTTTTAATAAGTGGGATCTTAAGGTGGTTCCTGAGGTGTCTTGGATTGCATTGCAATCTGATAAAGTGAAGATAGCCACAAAGATTGCACAAAGGGGTTGAGACTTGTCACTTACTCTACGTTGGACTTCTTGTGAGATTCCTCAATAGCTTCAGGTGCGTGTGGTTGACATACTTGGACACATGCACTTAGGTCCTAAGCATGGTTCACTGCTATCTTAACATTCTTACTTAAAATACATCTACATAAAATATTGTCTCCACGTAGGCGACCTTCACCACAAATTCTGTTAAACATGCTACGCTTGTTGCCTCTCAGCTGGCGAGAGACTTCAGACTCCAGAGTGAAGGGCTTCTTAACCTTCCCATGTCCCCTAATTTTCCCTCTTCTATCTGCTTCGTGAGGAGTCCCATCTCAGGCATGTCACCAGCCTGTGTCACCAGGAGACAGGAGTGTCACCAGGAGACAGAAAGCTAAAGATAAGGCTAATCTCCTGGGCATCACTGTGGGACTGGAAGCCCCGCCCCTCTGCTCTGGCGAGTCTGGGGCTGAAATAGGCAGGCGCACCTCTGCAGACAGCTGTGTGTCTGGGCAGACAGGGAGGAGGGACACTGGTGTTTACAGCCAGCCCTTCACAGTGACCCTTCTAGGAGAAGGTCCTGCTAACCCAGGGATGGATGACATGTAGGGACATCCAGACACCAAGCAGAGTCTGTCCTAGTGGTAAGAGCACGCACTTGGGGTGCAAGGTAAGCGCTGCCTGGGAGAGGCTCATCCTGCATCTCAAGTGGTGGAGAAATCTGAGTCTTAGAGAGGAGCCTAGGGAGGCAGAGCCTGTGGAGGCCGCACTGAGGACCTGGCAGCCTGGCTCACCGACCTCAGCCTCAGGCTGTGTCCTGCAACCAGCATTGTGCATAGAGGGACTGTTCCCAGACCCGCATTACCCCCTTGCTCTGAGGTTCGAGTGTGAGGCTTTCAGTGGCCTGGCTCTGACTTCGTCCCTAACAGGAACCTCCGCTGGGTCAGGTGCTCCGAGGCTTCACTCTGCTCCTATGGGTCCCTCTTACCCTAAACCCCCAGGGCTCCACTGCCCACCTCACTCACGTCAGCAGAAGCAGTGAGCAGTGACTCAGCAAGCACTTGGTCAGTGACAGCCGAGTGCCAGCCTGATGCTCAATGTGTCCTGTGCGTTACCTCATTGAACCGCTGAACAGTGTCTGTCAAGATTTCTGTGATTTGCTGAAAATCCATTGAGAAAACAGTCAAGTCACCACATATATAATTTGCTAAGCCTCAATTTCCCCAGTGATATTTGCCATGCCCAGTTATGGGCAGAAGCATTGGCCTGTTCCAGGACTCGCATTCATGGACCTGGTTCATGAGAGAGGCAGAAGGGGAGGTGATAGCAGCTCTGGATGGCCAGGGCCTGGCTCCGCAGAACTACAGGGCCAGATACAGGGTCTGTAGAACAAGATGAACAGACCCTTGGCATATACAATCAGAGGTCCAGTACTGGATTGAATAACTGCCGTGATTTGAATAAAGTGCCCCTGATAAACTCATGTATTCTTAATGCTTGGCTCCAAGCTGGTGCATTTTGAGAAGTAGAGCCCTGCTGGAGAAGGCGTGTCACTGGGGTGTGGACCTTGAGGTTTATTAGCTCCCCATTTGCCAGTGCTACTTCAGCTCACTGTCTTGCTCTTATACACCACATGCTGTGTCAAAGGGATGTCCAGCCTCTGCTCGTGCCATGATTCCCCTGCTGCTAAGGCTTGCACTTGCTTGGTGCTGGGGACCCAGGACTCAAAGCGTGTCATAGAAGGTGCATTATCTCCATGTCTACTCAGAGCCCTGTCCCACCAGGGAGACATAAAGACAGGCTGCTACGGGTGTGAGGACCATGCCCTTGGCATGAACACCTGGAAGCCCCTTGGGTGACTTCCCAAGCACAGCTCAGTGGAGCAGGACCTGACCCATGATTATGTCTGACTGGTTGCTCTTGAGGCCACCTGGAACCCTCTGAGGGGGGGGCCCATCATAGGGGAATGTATAAATAACCACAGCTCCCCATAAAACAGAAGGGACCCAGAGCCAGCTCTGAGCTGGCCAGGCCTATCTGCCTGCTGCCTCAAGAGGTCCATCACCACCCTCCCAGGCTGCCCCCTCCCCTAGTATAGTAGCAGTCTGGACTCTTCTCTGCTCACTTTAGTGAGTGAAGTGGGTCCCAGGTAGCCAAGTGGCCCATCACATTCCTGTGCCCTGGTGCTTACCTCTGCCCTTGAGATTCAGTCTACCCAAGGGTCAAGCTATACCTGGACAGGCTTGGCCTCTGGGATGGAGTCTTGGCCACTTTTTTACAAGGTCAGCATCTTGTGGGAGAAGTGCCAAGGCACAGGGGTTGGATGGCCACATGGGCCAGTTTAGGATCCGTATCAGCAGCCAGAGCTACCCAGCCATGGGACAGGCAGCTATGTACATTGGTAACCTCCTATCCCTTGCAAGAGTCCCAGTAATTATGCATATGCTATATTTTTTTCTCTTCATACTGGGCCTTGAACCCAGGTCCTCAGGCATGCTAAGAAAGAACTCTACCAGTAAGCCATATTCCAGCCCCTGACTGCCACTCTTTCTATTCTTAACACAGGGTCCAGAGCCAGCCAACTAAATCTTGTCTGAATGTGTCTCTGCCTGCCTGCGGAAGTGCAGCAAGAGTTGGCAGTAGTGGTGTCATGTTTTGAGGCTTAAAAACAACTGAGGTCATTAAGGTCCCTGGAAACGGCCTGGGTATTGTAATCTTTTCTTTTTTGTGCATGTGAATGTGGTATATGTGTGCTTGTTCATATGTATGTATACACACATACACTTGAATATGGAGACCACAGTCTGACATCAGGTATCATGCTCAGTTGCTTCCCAAGTGGTCTAGCCAGCCAGCTAGCCCTGAGAAGCCACCTGTCCCCATCTCCCTCCCTATGTTGGCATTATAGGCATGCTGTACCATGCTTGGTAGTTTTACGTGGGTCCTGTTGATTGAATTCAGGTCTTTATGCTCAAAAGACAAGCAGTTTACATACTGAGCTATCTCACCAGCCCATAATCCCTTAATTCCAAGGTTCTTTAGTTCTGCAATTCCCTGAGCACCCCTGTGAGCCTGTCTGTCGTTCTGGGTTGCATAAGTAAGAAGCTCAGAGTCTGCAATTCAAAAATTCCATCACGGCATATTTGAATCCATGAAAGGAGCTCACATACCAAGCTTCTAGCATCCCAGGAGGAATGGCAGGATCCAAAAGTCCTCCCTGTGAGAGAAGGATTGTTCCAGAACTCCATCTCAGCATCTGCAGGAAGAGCAGGCTGGACTGCACGTCTGTCTCAGGCTTTTCTCAGCGTTAAAAGGCAGGGTCACAGATGCCGCGCCCTTGCCCCTCTCCTCTCCTAGCTCACCCCTCAAGGATCCAGGCACTTGAAGCAATGCCTAGTCATCCCAGAATCCCCGACCACGCTCCACTCCATCCTTGTGAACTTGAAAAGTGAGTTGAACCCTTCTCAGGAAGGCCTCAGCTGACTTTGGGACTCCCATAGTTCTTTCCCTCCCCACTTCCCAGCCTGGAGAAACAATCTTTCCTCCTCTCTATATGTATACCCAGGGCAGCCACAGGGATATATCCCTACTGTTGCGTGCTGGGAGGAGGGGGAGTGAGGGTTTACTCAGCAGTATTGTCTGAGGTTAATCCATCCCCAGAGACGCCTGTATCCCCTCCCCACAGTGGTTAAATGGACCTTCAATCCCCAGAGACAAAGCCCATGAGGCCAAGGCCTCGGCAGATGGACGCTCAGCAGAGCATAACTTTTCCATGGGATATTAATTACAGCAAGAAAGGCAGGAGCAGCAGCCTTGGATGCCCACAGACATTTTCTCAGGCATCTCTTTCAGACACACAACAGCAGGAGGGGGAAACAACAGATCAGTCATTTCTCCCCCATCTAGTCTTCTAATGGATGTGCCTGCCTGGATATGGCCCCCTCCCAGACCCCCTCCGTATCCCCAGGGCTCTGAGCAGGGCATCCTGCAGGACAGGGTTGGTTTTGTTAGAAAGAAATTTGGTTCCCGGTAGGGGGCCGTGGGGACAGGCAGAGAGGGGCTGGAATTCTGAGAACAGGGTCTACATGCTGGGGCCTCTAGGACATCTGCAGCCGTCCCCCCCCCCAACACACACACACGCACTGCAGCCCAGCATCATCAGTGCCTGAGCTGAGGTTCTGGGGCACCATCACTGTGGAGGGAACCTGTGAACCTTGCCATGGACTTGGGCACAAGCAACACCTCTCCGAATCAGGAGCCTCCGGGAAACGCCCAGCCAGGCATGACCTCACTGTTCCTGACCTGAGCCCTGCAAGCTACAAGGAACGCTGACCTCACAGGACAGGCACAGAGGCTCCTGAGCTCCCTAGGCAGGTCCATCTCTTTCAATCTTGGTCTTGGGGTCAATAAGCAGTTACATAGGCCCCAACCCCAGGACCCAAAGCACAGTAGCTCCCACCTCTGCCTCTGTCCTGGGGGTCCCACCTCTGGGCCCTTGGCTGTCTGGTTCACTGCTGTTCCCTCCATCAGAGCGTTACTGGAGAGGAAGCCACGTGAGCCTCAAGGTCGTGTCTCAGGCAGCCTGGTGAGGCCTGTGGTCCACGCTTGAGACCTTGGCTCATGGCTGGAGGCCTCCAGGTAAAGACGACGCCTGTGTAGCCACAGCCATTAGGGGGCAGATCAGAGCTACGTGGCCTCAATACTCTCCCGCCTGTTTTCCTCATCCAAGTCCTGGCTATGGTGGACACACACACAAGGTGAAAGGGAGGTCTGAATGTGGCCCAGGGACTGTCGCAGACCCCAGGAGCTGTGGGGCCCAAGGGGACTTGAAGAAACTGAGGCACGAAGGGGCCTGTAGAAGGGGGTTCCCAGGAAAGAACGGAGTGGGGAGAGGTCGTGCTTTAGGTCCCACTCTCTGCAGGTCCTGTGGCACGACAGGCCTTCCCACACCATCCTGTTGCCCCCTCAGGACACAGGACGGGCAGCCGACCGTCCGGCAGCTCCTCGCCCTCGGCTCCTCGCTGCACTGAGCCTCATCGCTTCCTGACTGACCTCACCTCCCACTGGAGAGCAGCTCAGGCTCCATTCTCCAGGAGCACAAAGTGAGTCTGGGCGAGGGGCAGTCCTGGGGTTACAGACACTCACGGTGACAGCGCTGAGGCGCCAGCCTGCTGCTTGGGTGCTGGTGACCCTGTTTTCCTCAGAGTGCCTGGGACCTTCTCTGGACCTATGGGGACAGGGAGGAGGCAGATGCCACACAGTGGTTTGAACAGGGGTGCTTAACACAGAGAATGGTTAAACTGTGGAAGGCGGGCTTGCAGGCTGAGCACACGATCGTGAGGAAGGCAGCCCAGGAAGGACTGTCCCCAAAGTGGGCTCCGACCTCGGTGGAGGTCCACGGGTGCCTCCCCTGGCTGGCTGCGAGGCTGGCTGTGTCGGCCTGGAGCTGGTGTGCAGACACCACGGGCAAACCAAGAATGGTGTAACCACTGTTGAGGAAGGAGGCAGCAGGTGGGTCACAGTGCACTGACGAGTCACCTGCCCCGAGATGGGCTGTAAGGTCACCAAGAGCCCAGTGGTCTGGCTGCACAGCTGGGGCAGTGTTCCACTGCATGTCACCCCATGGGACCAAAGATGCAACAGGAGCGAGAAAATACAAACCGCTTTGCTTCTCTGCAGTGTCCCGCCAGCGCCCTCTACTGGCAGAGCTGGGCATCGTGCCAGTGCAAAAAGGGTTTAGAGCTTGTCCATCGGCCTGGGGCTGCAGGGGTGGGACTGGGAACAAGAAATCATGGGCACACACTGTGGCTAATTTGCATGTGGCCTGCGGTCTGTGGCCTGTCTTAATATGGCTCATGAGCAGGAATGGATTTTTGAAGTGTGTGTGTGTGTGTGTGTGTGTGTGTGTGTGTGTTAGTGCAGGCGGGCGAGGGCAGTGGGACTTGTATGTAGTCGAGGGACAATTTCAGGTGTAGATGGTCCTTTGCCTCTCACCTCACTTGAGGTGGGGTCTCTCATCACTCACAGCTCCATAGCTGCTTCACAGATTTCTGTCAGATTCTCCTGTCTCTGCTTCCCTTCCTGTTGTAGTTGTGTTGGGTTTACAGATGCCTACCACAGTGTGCGACTTTATGTGAATTTGCGGGACCTGAACTCAGGTACTCAGGCTTACACAGCAAGGACTTTATCCACTAAGCCAGCTCCTTGGTTGGGATTTTTATATTTTTTTAAAAAATGCTTTTTATTTATTTGCAAGCAGAGAGAAGAGAGACAGAATGGGTGCATGAGGGCCTCTAACCACTGCAAATGAACTCCAAATGCATGCCCCACTTTGTCCATCAGTCTTTATGTGGATACTGGGAAATCAAACCTGGGTCATTAGGCTTTGCAGGCAAGCACCTTAACCGCTGAGTCATCTCTCCAGCCCAGGATTTTTACATTTTTAAATGACTAAGAAAGTAAGAGAACAGCCTTCTGAGATGTGTGAATGATGATATGAAATTCAAGCTTCCATGTTTATGACGGAATTCTAGATTGTGCCAATAGTCTGCTTCATAGGATTTGCCCCATGGAGAAGGTCACTGGGGAAAAGAGAAGATTAGGGCGCCAGGCACTGTGACATGCCCCATGCAGCCAGTGTAAAACCAGCTCCCTCACCAGGTCTTAGCTGACCATAGTGTTGGGGATAAGAGGCCCCTCATTCTTAGAGATACCAAGTCCCTGCTGCCTGCCTCTTCACACCAGCTCCCACCTCTGTCCCAGGGCTCGTCTCTTCAGTTCATACCACAGCTCATCCTATGTGGTGCCTGGACCCATTTCACAGATGTGGAAGCTAAGACTCAGAAAGAGGCACCAGGGAAAAACAGAGTAGAAATAATAGAACCTTCTAGACAACAGGACTAAAATCAAATTCCAGGCTCAGTCCCTGTGCTGGCTCGAGCTACCCAATGTGTCCCAGGTCTCCTTCCACATCTATCCAGAGTAGCTGCCCTTTGCCTCAAACCCAGGGCCTACACCCAGATGTCTGACTCCACTCCTCTGTCTATAGAATGGGTCTAAAACCAGATCACTGTGAAGTTTACATGAGAAAAGCCCCTAGCTAAACCAGGAAGAGTAGGACAAGCCTGAAATCCCAATATTTGGGAAGTGGAGGCAAAAAGATCAGCGGTTCAAGGTCATCCTCAGCTATATAGTGAGTTCAAGGCCAGCCTGGGCTACAAGATAACCTGTCTGAAGAAAGAAAGAAAGAAAGAAAGAAAGAAAGAAAGAAAGAAAGAAAGACAAGGGAGGGAGGAAAAGAAAGGAGAGAAGGGAGGGAGGGAAGGAGTTAGGGAGGAAGGAAAGAAGGTAGGAAGGAAGAGGGGAAGGAGGGAGGGAGAGAGGAAGGAAGGAAGGGAGGGAAGGAGGGAGGAAAGGAGGGAGGAAGGAAGGGAGGGAAGGAGGGAGGAAGGGAGGGAGGAAGGGAAGGAGGAATGAAGGGAAAATAAAGAAAAAGAGAGAGAGAAATAAAAAGGAAAGAAAGAGAAAGAAAGGAAGGGAGGGAGGGAGGGAGTGAAGAAGGAAGGGAGGGAAAATAAAGAAAAAGAGAGAGAAATAAAAAGGAAAGAAAGAGAAAGAAAGAAAGGGAGGGAGGGAGGGAGTGAAGGAGGAAGGGAGGGAAAATAAAGAAAAAGAGAGAGAGAAAGAAAAAGGAAAGAAAGGAAGGAAGTATGTGGGAGGTGCCCAAGCAATGGGTGGGTCAAGAAGCCCCTGTGCAGCGCTGCCTTCTCCTGCACTGTAGCTGCGTTCCTATCTGAGCAGATGGGAGAGGGGCCTCTTTTACCTCCGTGCTACCTTTGGTGCAGAAGATAACCATGTACTGAAAAGAAGAGAAATGCAAAGCAGTGCTTTTACACAGACCCAGCCATCTTCCCCCCTCATAAATCTATTAATGAACTGTCACCGTGAAGACGAACCCTTGTTGGTGCCTACTAACCCGCCCACCACAGGGCAAAAGAGGCCCACGTTGTGGTCTTAGACCTCAGCAGGGGAAAATGCATTCATCAGCTTGGCTCTGTACATCTGCGTGGACTTAAAGAAGTGTATATTGGTTGTCTAGTGATGTGGCATTGGCCAACAGACACAGGCTGCCCGGGAGAGCCTCATATTCCCTCTCTGTTAACCAAACCTGGAGCAGGTTTGCATGGTGAGGTTCCTGAGGAGCCACGGCACAAGTGGGGAGGGTCGACAGGGGACGGTGGCAGGAGTTTGGGCCTGAGTGAGTACTCAGAGGTCCCACTGTCCTCCTCAGAGCTGGTGAGGAAGGAGTTTTGCCCCAGGCAGGGATGAGCAGCACCCAGTGTGTCAGTGGCGGTGAGTGGGCCCCGCATAGGTAGGGCTCCCTAGAAGCAGAGCCTGAAAGGGGCTTCCTGGGCCTTAGTGACTGAAGTGCTTGCTCAGAAGGGAGGCACAGGAGGCAGGGCCGGCTGGGGTCTACCACAGCCTGAGCCCACGGGGCGCTCTGGAACTGGTGTGGCACCTCATGGCTGGCCCACGTGGGCAGTGAGCTGGACCTTCTGTAGCCCCGTGTCAGCCAGGGATTAGCGACAGGTGGTCCAGGGAGAGCAGATGTCTGCAATCTGCAGACATTTCCAGCTGGTCTGAAGTCACCTCCCCTCAGCTGGGAATCCAGCCATGAGCCACTAGTAGCTAGATGACACAGGAAGGGCTCTGGGTGGTCCCGGCAGAATCTGCCTCAGCTCCCAACCTGGCCCCCACCCCCACCAACAAATCACAGTTCTGCCCACCCAGTGCCATTTTCCTCGGGACCCTCTGCTCAGCCTCCTCTTCTCGTTGTTCATGAAAGAAACGTGCAGTGTCGCAGGCTCAGGGATGGGACCTGAGTCTTTACTCCCTCTCACAGGCACGGTGATTGGTCCAGGGGTGGGTGGGGCTGGAAAAGGAGCGGGCTGCTGAGGCAGATGCACATTCATTGATGACAGTAGTTTAGTGTCCCAGGAGAGGCCTGGAAAAATGGGCATTTTGAGTGGTTACTAATTTGGGGTTGATGCAAATGAAACGGCTTGTAACTGACATGTTTACAGATGCATGTTGCTCTCTGGGGAGAAAAGCTGGAGGCTCTAAGTCACAGGCAGCACATGTCTAGCAGAGGCAGCCAAGATGTTTTGACTGCTTCTGTGCATACATGTATATGTGTGTGTGAGTGCATGTGTATATGTGTGTGAGTACACATGTATGTGTGTGAGTGCATGTGTATATGTGTGTGTGAGGACACGTGTATGTGTGTGAGTGCATGTGTATATGTGTGTATGAGTACACGTGTATGTGTTTCAGTGCATGTGTATGTGTGTGTGGAGACTAGGAGTTCACAGGCTCATCCTCAGTTTCTCTCCACCATGTTTTGAGACTTAGTGTCCACTGAACCTAGAGCTCACGGATTTGTCTAGACTAGCCCGCCAGCAAGACCTTGGCATCCTCCCGCCTCCACCTCCCCAGCGCTGGGATTGCAGCCACATGCCGCGATGTCCTTGGGTGCTGGGCACCAAACTGAGGTCCTCGTACTTGTGCAGCAGGCACTGCACCCACGATGTCTCTCCTCAGCCCCTATTATGGCCATTTTTGTTGCACTTTTCATAGGGAGAGCTTTATATTTGGAGTGGTGGATCTCTACATATTAGGGTTTTGGTAAAATACTGACCAGTACATTTCACTTGCTATTTTTCATTGTTGCAAGCACATAGCATTACAACTGACTTATATGTGGTAAAACCCAGCACTCCTCAGTGATAAATGACCATTGGAGAATTACTCTGAGCTCCCATGTCCAGTTGGGTTTGATGGCACAGGAGAAAGCTAAGGAGATAAGGAAGGTTTCCTCAGCTGCAAAACGTGGAGGGAGCAAACACTGATGCTCTAGTACTTAGCCATGCCAGGCCCTGGGCTTGACATGTGCACGTATGCGTGCTCAAGTGTGCATGCAATACACATTCATTCGCTCATTTAACCTTTAGTGTGACCCTGTGGAGTAGCTACTGACATTATTTATGCTATTTCCATGGGAGAAGTGTCATGCAGAGCTTGTGTAACACAGTGAAGGTCACGTGGCCAGGAAACGTAGAGCTATACTCACGAGCAGGGGGTCTGGCCTCAAGTGTGTGCTCAGCCTATTCTTTTTCTTTTTCTTTTTCTTTTTTTTTGAAAAAAGTGGTCTTAATATACTCCAAAGCAAACTGCCATTTGACCCAGTGGAAAGAATAAGAAAGTTATTTTTTTCATTTTTAAAAACATTTTTATTGACAACTTCCATAATTGTAAACAATATACCATGGTAATTCCCTCCTTCCCCACCATACCCCTTCCCCCTCTCAATCAGTCTCTCTTTTATTTTGATGTCATCATCTTTTCTTCCTACTATGATGGTCTTGTGTAGGTAGTGTCAGGCTCTGTGAGGTCATGGATATCCAGGCCATTTGGTGTCTGGAGGAGCACCTTGTGATACCCTTCCTTTAGTTCTTACATTCTTTCTGCCCCCTCTTCCTCAATGGACCCTGAGCCTTGGAAGGTGTGATAGAGATATTTCAATGCTGAGTAGTCCTCTGTCACTTCTTCTCAGGAACATGGTGCCTTCTGAGTCATCCAAGGTCACTGCCATCTGAAAAGCAAAAGTAGCATTAATATATGGGTACAAACATTAAGAGAAGTGCTTACTGGACAGTTTGGTGGGCACAGTATGTACAGTTAGCCAGACAGCAGTAGTTGTTACACTCCTAGGACTCATGACGACCCCAGTTGTAGGTTTTCAGTATCAGGGATGTATACCCTCCCATGGAGTAGGCATCCAGTCAAATTACAGGGCAGTTGGTTTCCCCCATAACAGACATGCCACTATTGCACCCGTTGGCTCATTTGGCATGGCTGGCTAAATTTAAGGCTTTCAATGTCCACTGTTGAGTATCTTCACTGGTGATTTCTCTCTCTCCCATTGAACTGTATGCAGTGTGGCCTTTTCCAGATTTCTGTCAGCTGGTCTACATGGAGGAGGTTTTCAACTCAGCTCCAGCAGGATTTCTCAGTGATCTTGCAGCCCAAGTATGTGGAGTCTTCAGCAATAGGGTCTTACCATCTATTCCTGGTGGGAAAGCAAGGGCCTCAGCAATGGCCCATAATGTTTTGGGGGCATCAGGGACCTCCCTGGCCAACAACTCACTGGAAGGTATCCCATCTTTGGCACTGAAAATTTTCTAGTAACAATATATGACTCCTGAGTGCTCCATTGTCCAAAAAAGTAGGTTTCCATATGACTTATTTATATCCTCTCAAATTTTGGTTAGCCCAGCCCGTTCTTGAAGACACCCTCCCCGGACAGTTAACTGATTCGTGTCTGCAAGGAGCTGAGCACAGCCCTGGCCCACAGTCAGCCCTCAGTTCACTCTGCCTGGGGACAGCTGTGCCCCACTCTCTGGACACACTGATGCAGAGCCCGCCCCATGGCTGGGCGGTGGAGAAGGGAAGTGTCACAGTGCAGACAAGGGCTGGGACTGGAGGACTCAGGCTGAGGGAGCACAAGCGGGAGGAGGGACGGCAGCAGGAGCGCAGCATTTACGAAGGCCTCACAGTAAGGAGGACATAGCAGGAGGGGAGCCCAAGGAGGAGCTGATTGCAGAAGGTGCCAGGCAGGGTGAGTGAGGGTGGCCGGGGGGCTCAGGGGCCATCTGTGACGTTCTGGGACTGGACGACGGGGACATCACAGGGAAGGGCAGCATGCAGCATTACGGCGGTGCTCACAATCGCTCACGGTTCTCTCACTCCATGGCTCGGGGCTTTTCCTGAGAGAACCCTGGGGGGAGAGAGCCCCTTCTTCGTCACTGAACCTCCCCCGATGAGGGTAATTCTACTAGGCCTCCCTGGGGTTGCCAGACAGCTATCTTCCTTCCTTCTCCACATTCCATCGGGCTCCTTGTGAAGCCATTGCTGCCCGTAAATGATGAAGCAGCCTCATTCTGGAGGCTTCCAGGGAGCAGGAGGACTCGAGAGAGCCCCGCCCCACGTGGAGTCCCTGCCTGAGGACCCAGCCCCAGGAAGGGAAGGAGCAGCTCGCCGCTCAGTGAGCAGCTCTGAGACGCGTCCCTGCCTACAGGAGCCCCCGTCTCGCTGGCCAGAAACGGTGGGCTGCCAGGCTCCCTCGAGCAGGACCCAGCTCCCTGAAGAACGCATGCCCAGGCCCCCAGGCTCCTTCTCCCCACCTGAGAAGCAGGGCCACCAGTGCCTCCTGAGTGTGGGCACACAGGGGCCTTTTCAGGGCTTGACATGAGACTGTGGAAGGGGAGCCACTGTTGTTGGTAGCCAGATGTTCACTCTGGCTTGTGTCCTTTCTTCTGGTGTGAGGGGAAGTGACATGATGAAAACCAAGGTGGGGTCTGTCCCAGGACTCACCCCACAATGTGCTACATGTGGAGGCCCCTGACCGTGAGATGCCTGAGAGAGCAGTTGTACTCAGCCTCACCTTGAGAGGCACCAGGCCTCCCCATTCCCACCTGCCGGACAATGGGAGGACTGGGAAAGGACAGGAAGAGGCAAGCTGTTCCAGGCAGGAGACTGAGTCAGAGCAAAGGCTCAGAGATCCCGGTGAGAAAGCAAGAGAGGGCGGTCATGGCTGAAAGGCAGGGAACCTGTGGAGGACAGGCGTAACCGTCTGCCAGGGTAACAAGCACACGTCCTGGCCTAACACAAGGAGGACACAGAGGCCAGGAGGCTGCGGACAGGATCCTCTGCCTGGTGGAGGTCTGGAGGGTTCTGCCAGCTGCCTTCTGCCATCAGGCTGAACGAAGCCAGAGCGTCAGCAGTGAGTCCGGGTTCGAGGCCAGGGCTGGTGTGCGGGGAGCTGTCCAGAGAAGGGAGTTCAGCTCAGGACTGCCCACCCCGGGAGGCTGAGCGAGTCCCTGAGGATGCGCTGGCCCATCGGCCCTGTCCTCAGGGCTTGGGGGTTGGCGCTGAGCAATGCGATGGTCTGCTGTCTGCAGGGCCCAGGAGGATGCTTGCACAGGATGGGGCACGTTTCCCAGTGCATTCCGCAGAGGCTGCAGGAGCCCAGCGTGTCTGGGAATCCGGAACTCAGAGCCTTAGTCACTCAGGGTTTTGGAAACCCAGGAATAGGGATTCTATGAAATGGACAGACTCTAGAGTGGCAGCGGCCACTGGTCTCAGACCTTCCAGGAAAATACAGGAACAAAAATGTGGAAACAACAGAAAACCTTCTCCTGGAACCCAGTACCTAGAATGGAGGAAGCCTGAGTAGCTCCTGAGCCCCTCTGTCTGTTGCTCCCACTCCCATCCCCACCAGATGACCCCAGGACACTGTGCTCCAGTCCCCTTAGCCAAGGGTTGGGGACCTGTGATGTTCAGGGAGTACAGACCTGCCTAAGGCCACCCAGCCCGAGCCAGCTCCACTCACCCCTGCTCTACACACATGCTGCAAAGCTGGGAACAGGAGCAACTGGCGTTGTGTCCCAGGGCTGCGGGGAGCAGATAAGCACGCTGCAGGACAGACACCTGGCCAGGGGCCTCGTGATCCAGGCCACAGCCAGGCCCAGGCAGGAGGGACTCTGGGTGGGGGCAGCAGGGAAGCCTGTCCAGGGCATGAGGCCCCGCCTCTTCCCTAGCCTGGTTTCCACACAACTCCTCACACGAAGTGCTGGAGGCCATCGTGTGTTAGTAGCTGCCGTGTGCCACAGTGTCACATGCGCCGGCCACAGCTGTCAGACGCCTGCTGTGGGTCAGGCACAGTAGTGGCTCTCAGAATGCCTCAGAGACCGTTTTCTTCTCAGATCTTAACTCACATACCAGGTCTGCCTCCCTCCTTAGGTAGAGCTTTCATTTTCATTTTCATTTTCATTTCATTAGCAACTTGCCCCAGTCACTGGGCTAGTAAGTGGCAGGTGGCCAGATTTGAACTCCAGCCTAGCTGCTGGTATAAAAGGCCTCACTGTGTCTCATACACGTTAGATGACTCTAGGTGGTGAGACCCTGTCCTGTCTTCAGCCTGAGATGGGAGTCCAAGGTGGGGGTGGGGTCAAGAGGGCTATAGGGGAGGCATCAGTTTCTTGGGAAAACAGTCAAGATGTTTATTTGGTGGTATTGGAACTTTACGTAGAGGTGTTGGGGAGCTGGTTCCGGGAGTTAAGTGCTGGCTGCACAAGCCTGAGCTTGGATCCCCAGCACCCATGTCAAAGTCAGGTAATGTGGAACTCACTGTAATCCCATGACTGAAGATCTCTGTCATCCATTTGCTCTCTCTTTTCTCCAGCTCATGTCTTCCTTAATTCCCTCCTCTCTCAAGGTAATCAGGATCATGGCCACAAAGTATCATGGCATGGCAGAGCAGAGGCCCTCATCACAACTTGTCCTAACAGCTTGGAGGCAGCAGCAAGAGTGGCAAGAGGCTGGGTTACAACACCCCAGAGTCCAGTCCCTGCACTACGCCTCCTCCAGCAAGGCCCCGTCTCCCAAAGTGCCACCGACTGGGAACTAGCGTTCAAGACATGTGAGCCTATGGGGGACACCCCCATTCACACTGTGCGGTGACTAGGTCTAGAGAAACTGAACCCCTGCCCCTGAGACCTTGGATCAGGAGTGCTGAGGAGCAAGGTCTCAGCACATGGCTGCACTGCCATCCATCCGGGGCTGGGCAGCAGCTTGGGCTAGCTGAGTGAAGGATGCAGCCGAGCCCGTCTACATCCAGACACGCTTCTGGGATCCTGATCAGATCAGACATGCTGCCAGATCCTGAGGCCCTGAACTAGGAATGTCATTGCTCCCCCTTCCCCATCATGCCGGATTTTCAGGTGAACATGACCACTTCCACCATCGACTACCACCAGGAGAAGACGGAAATGCTGTATGCCGTGGACTATAGGCTTCACAGATCAGAGCACCTTGCAGCAGGACAAGCAGTTGGGACTTTATATCATAGATACCCCCGGCTACAGCCCCTGCTGTGAGTGCAGTCCTCCCAACCCCGACCCCAGTCCCAAAGGACCATAGGACAGAACCCTCCTGGGGCCCACCCCACCTCAGAGTTCTAAGACTTCTTAAACACAGTATCTATTATGCACCTGGTGCACGTGGGCGCTGGCCCGGAAATGCAGAGAAGACGCCCAGCGTGTTTGCACTGCGGGTTGCAGTGGCTCTGCGAGGACAGCAGGGAAGGACGGGGCATTCAGAGGGACAGTGTCAGGGAGTGGAAGCCGCTTTGGAGTCAGCAGAGACCCGGACAGCCTCACCACTCACTGAGCAGCTACTGTGTGCAAAGTGGGGATCCAGTGGCTGAGAGAGACCAGCCTGTAGCCACACAGGTCTGGGCTGGTCTCCCAGGTCCCTCTTTACTGGGTGATCTGAGGCTGTTTGCTGGACCTCTCTGGACGTCCGCTTGCTCAGCTTCCACGTGGGCCTATAACTTCGAGCTGCTTTGAAGGCTGAATGACAGAGACGTGCAGATGACTGTGTGCGGGCCGGGTCCAGAGAGCCATGGACAGACCCTGCTTACATCATTTGCTGTGCTGTCTCATTTCATATCTGATTTGCCTAAAAGCCCTATCAAGTGTGAACTTGTGAAGTATGTAACAAAATCGAGGGCTGTGGGAGCAAGAATGTTTGAAGAGTTCTGAGGCCCCTGGCCGCCCTGGTCCGCTGCCTCCAAGAAGGGCACCCACCTACGTGTCTTAACTTGCCACTAAATCTTCCATCACACAGGGCGCTGCTTTCCTCTGACGTGTGTGGCTTTCATGAACGTGTCCTCCTGGTGTGGGGTTCTCTGGGTCGTGGTTTCCCTCTGTGCTGTTCGTGGTGCCTGTGTGGGGGCGTGCCTGTGGGGCCCTCTCTCCTCACTGGGCTTGGTGGCTTCCCAGGAGGGACCACACTTGTGGCTCCGCCCCCCTCTCTGACTCTCCGGGTGATGCTAGATCCTGCTCCTGGGGCTCCTGCTTGCTGGTTTGCTGTCCCAGACAGGGCAGCTCTGAGCACCAGGTGCATCTCCTGAGGTGCCTGCAGCGCAGAGTCTCTGTGGTGTGTTCTAGAAGGGGCGTTGCTGGCATGTAGCAGTGTGAAGTCCAACTTCACAGGACAGTGGCAAATGTTTTGCCCTCACAACTGTATCTGTTTCCACTCCCAGTAGCCGTGCATAAGTCACCATGGCTCCAGATCCAAGTCGGTGAGGCGCCTGAACGGTGAAGTGTTGAGTGTCAGATGTCAGTCTATGCTCATGACACACACCTCCCGACTGTTTGTGAAACAATCCCGTCGAATCCTGTCAAACGTTTCCTGGCCTGCGGCTGCTCTGTGAAATACTGTTCACGTCTGATTTTCTTCTGTTTATCACCATTCTACTGATTTGCTAGTGCCCCTGCCCATCTCGGACAATAGTTAACTCATCTGAAGTTGTCCACTAACTTTATCTTCTTGTCTGGATGGACAAAATGTCTTCAATGTCATTCAGTCACATTTTCAAGTATGTTTTCACAGAGAAATATTTTGCTACACAATATTATAAAAAAATAGGAGAAAATAGAGCTGGGAGTGGTGGCGCACACCTTTAATCCCTGTACTCGGCAGGCAGAGGTAGAAGGATCATCGTGAGTTCAAGGGCACCCTGAGAAAACAAACAAAAAAAAAAAAATAGGAGAAAATAATCTATATTCCCTTCTAAAATACTTAAAGAACTGAAATTCCCATTCGAATCTTTATTCATCTGGAATTGATTTTCTATGAGATTCTGGGTTCGATCTTTTATTTTTTTTCCTGTGTAGATAACCAATCACTGAAGTTGAGTCCATCTTTCCCCAGCCCTGCACCTCCTCTGTGCACACGGTCACTTCTGAGCACCTCACCACCTTTCCCTGCTCTTCTTATAAAATCCATACGCTCTGTGGCTTGCAGAGCCTTGCTATCAGAATCGGCATGTTCCCTGCCTCACTCTTCAGGTGTGTCTTTTTTAATATTTTATTCTCATTTATTTATTTGACAGAGAATGAGGGAGAGAGAGAGAGAGAAAGAGAAAGAGAGAGAAGAATGGGCGCACCAGGGCCTCCAGCCACTGCAGACGAACTCCGGGCACGTGCACCCCCTTGTGCATCTGGCTAACCTGGGTCCTGGCGAATTGAACCTGGGTCCTTTGACTTTGCAGGCCAACGCCTTAGCTGCTAAGCCATCCCTCCAGCCCCTGTCAGATGTGTCTTGAGTATTCCTTTTCTGACTCTTTTTCTTACTAATTTCATAATCAGTCAGGTTCACGAAACTTGCTACTGCTATTCTGATCGGAATTGTATGGCTCCACAGAAGTATTTACAGAAAGCTGTCGTCTGTACAGTGATAAGTCTTCCCCATGCTGCATACTGTGCCTCTCTACACCAAGGCCTTGAATATTTTTAATACTTTTCTCCAGAAATGTTCTGAACATTTTGTTAGCTATGTTATCTATTAACATGGCCAAAAGCCATTGATAGATTTTCTATACTCATAGGTGCTGAAGATTTCTGGGTAGTCCAAAGAGGCACAATGATTTCTGCAGTGACTCAGTAATTTAGTGATTTCATAGCTTTACCAACTTCCACAGCTGTGGTCATGAGAAGGATTTGAATGTAATTTTCTTGCAATTCTCCTGCCTGTTTTACCAGGATTATAATATTGTATAGAAATGTATAGAGATCATTCCTGGAGTGTGGTAGGTTGCCTAAAAGGAGCCAGGGAGTGGAGGTCATGGGTAAAAACAAGGCAGATGTGGTGTTTTTCTTATGGGATGATACTAAACTTTTAATCCTATGTATTTAAGTTAGCTTATGGCTGCACAGACTCTCTGCTTCTTTTAAATTATTTTTAAATATTTTATTATTTTTACTAATTTATTTGAGAATTACAGACAGACAGGGAGAGAAAGAGGCAGAGAGAGAGAGAGAGAGAGAGAGAGAGAGAGAGAATGGGCACACCAGCGCCTCCAGCCACTGCAAACGAACTCCAGATGAATGCACCACCTTGTGCATCTGACTTACGTGGGTCCTGGGGAATCGAACCTCGAACTGAGGTCCTTAGGTTTCACAAGTAAGCACTTAACTGCTAAGCCCTCTCCAGCCCCTCTTAAATCATTTTTAAACGTTATAACTTACATCTATAACAATATCTGTTTAAAGTTTCAAATGTATAGCATATACTTATTTATTGTCTCATGGGGTGTGTGTGTGTGTGTGTGTGTGTGTGTGCATGTTCACGTATGTGACTTATGTTCATATAGGTAAGTGTCAGTGTCTGTGTGCCACGGCACATGTGTGGTCAGAGGACACCTTTGGGTGTTGGTCCTCACCTTCCACCTTGTTTGAGGCAGGATCTCTCATCTTATTGTTCACCATTGCATTCACCAGGTCTAGGAGCTTCCAGAAAATTCTCCTGTCTCCACCTCCTCCTTGCTGTAATCATGCTGGAATTGATGCTAGCACCACAGCGCATGGCTTTGCATGGGCTCTGGGGATCTGCCGCTGGTGCTCATGGGAAGGCACGGTAGCAGAAGCAGCAGGCCAGCTGTCACCTTACAGCCAGTCTGGAAGCTGAGAATATGAACAGGAAGTGAGGCTGGTCACTTCCTCCAGCAAAGCTTCACCTCCTAAAGGTTCCACAACCTTCCCATATAGCTGGCTGGGAATCAAGTGTTCAAACACTTGAGCCTCTGGGGGACATTTCACACTCAAGTCATGACATATGAGCATTTAATTTTTCTCTTTTCTCAGTTAATGGGGAAAGATAACGTTGGTGATTCTTAAAGACTGAATCAACCTTGTATTTTCTAGATAACATGCATTCTCTCATGGTCTTGTATCCTTTTTTATATTTCTCCATCAATGAGCTCCTGCATATTGACCACTTATGCACCATGTTCTTGAGTGCAGGTGGTTTCTTGGCTTTCTCTCTAGTGTCCGTGTTGGGTTTTGTGTTATAAATCATGATGGTTTAGGAAGGGCTCCCTCTTTTGTGATCTGAAAGAACGCATATAGGGTTAGTACTATCCTCTGTAACTTTGGATGGAATTCAACAGTGAAGCCATTCCAACCTGTAGCTTTCATATGCAAATGTTTTAAATTACAATTCAATTTTCTTTAGTAGATAAAGCTACTCAGTACTTTTTTTCTCTTGTTAGTTTTGATATATTGTGCTTTTTAAGAAATTTGCTCACTTCATTGAAATAGCTGAGCTTATTTCCATAAGGCATTTACAACATTCTCTTACTGCCATTCTAAAGTTCGTGCTGTCAAGCCAGGTATAGTGGTTTATACCTGTAATGCCAGTGCTCAGGATGCTAGGGGAGGAGGTTGACATGAGTTCAAGGTCAGCCTTGGCTTTTGAGTGACACTGTCTAAAAAACAATAAACAATCAAAAGACGATGATGCTGTCTTAGCGATGTGACCCTGCAGCCTTTCTGACACTGGAAAGTTCTTGTCCCTCCTCTTGTGGTGACTTTGGTCACAGGGGCTTTGCACTCCTCCTGGGGGTCTTTTCTTGGAGAAGCAGCTCTAGCGCACTGCCGTTCTCCCCGCTTCCCCCGCTCCTCTGCTGCACGCGCTGCTGTTTCCTGTTCCGCCTCCAGCTCCCGGGACCCTGGGCCATTGCTTCTGAGCTGTTCAAAGTTCCGGTGCAGGCGCTTTACCCTCAGCAGTTCACTCAGGACCCTTTGAGATGCTTCTCACAGACTTCACCGTGTTAAGCTTCTCTTGTCCCTCAGGCCAAGCTGTTTTCTAACCTCTCGTGATTTCTTCACTGGTCCTGGGGGTTATTTCACGTGTGTCATTTAATTTCCAAATGTGTGTGTATGTGTGGATACATTCTTGCCATTGATTTCTAATTTTTTTATACTACAGTTGAAAATAGGCCCTGTGGTATTCTGGGGCTTCTGAACATCTTGCTGTGTTTTATAGCCCAGCACGTGGGCTGTGATGGCGAGTACCCCTGCGCACTGGAAAGAACTCGTCACCCGCCACTGTGGAATGCGGTGTGGTCTTCATGTCCGTGAGGAGCAGAGTGCCTGCCGGCTGGTGGGAAAGCAGCGAGGCCCCTGGACCTCAGCCTTCCTGAGTCTGTTGCTGCTCAGCACACAGCGGCTGTCTCTCCCAGAGCCACACTACTGAGGAGGGAGCTCTTCAGTGGCCCGAGGGCGCTGCAGACGCACCCCTGTGGGCATCTGGACATGGAAGCAGACCCAGCTCCACAGCAGGGAGGTGATGACTGGAAGATTTGTTTTCATGCTGCCGCAGGCTGTCTCGTCCTCCCAGCCTGGTACCTGGACCAGGACAGAAGATTTGCTAACATCTGGGAAGAGAGAACCTTCCTCCAGCCAGGTCTATGGGAACGATTATCCAGCTGCCAGGAAGACAATTCTGGATAATGGACGGCCGCCCTTTAATGCTGCTGGGAAGCCCGACCCTCCTTAGTCTGCTGCAGTGTCATTAGGAGAGAAAACGTTTGCTGCGGGAGCTCCAAGGTCTTTAGAAACTTCGAGTTCATTGTGAACAGTAAGGGCAGCTGAGGCCTTAACCCTTCCTGGGCCTAGCCCAGACTGAGGCCTCAGGAAAGGGGCTCTGTAGGACACTGGCCTGGTCTCCCAGGACCATGAGTTCTAATTCCAGGCTCCAGTAGGCACAAAGGTGGCAGGAAGGTCTGAGAGGCAGGAGGAATCCCAGCCCCTGGATCTAGGCATTTGCACACACCACTGCAGGGCAGGTTAGATAGCAGAGCATGGGAGCTGATGACTTTGAGCCATTCCCTTAACCTCTCTGTTCAGGGCAGAGGCTGAAGGGCTCTAAGACCTGAGGTTCTGGGGTCTCTCCTTACCTGAGGTGAGTGATGTTTTCTCTGCCCCCAGACTCCTGCACCAAAGCCTGCTGTCTGCTTGGGTATTGTGTGACCAGGTGGACAGAGAGAGCAAGAGACCTAAATGACTCACGGAGGGAAAGGGGCTCCTGATACCCATGCCCACATCTCCTTGGTGCCCCACCCTGTGAGGGCTCCTCACACACAGAGGTCCACGTGCCAGCTCCACCCCCACACTGTGGGGACTGGTGTCACCCCACTTCCCAGCTGACACCACTGCACTTCCAGGAGGAACAAGGATTGAATCTAAATCTGTCCCATTCCAAAATCCACTTTTTCCCATGACCATCAACAGAGCTTGCAGGGTGTGTGAGCTCCTGGAGGCTCCACCCACCTGCCTCTGTGCCTGTGCCCAGTCTACGCTGTCCCCTCCTGTCTACCACCTCTCCTCTTCCCAAACTTGCCAGCCTAAGCCTTCCTCTCCCAGGAAGTCCTCCCTGACCTCTGACAGTCAGACCCTGTGGTGTTCAAGCCAGGCTGTCTTACACTCCACTTTCTGGAGACCCATGCTATCTCAGGCACACACAGGATC
Organism: Dipus sagitta; assembly: GCA_036346955.1. Classification (NCBI taxonomy): domain Eukaryota; kingdom Metazoa; phylum Chordata; class Mammalia; order Rodentia; family Dipodidae; genus Dipus; species Dipus sagitta. Next base: position 109,953,711 of record CM070773.1, read on the forward strand.
ATGTATCTTTCAGTTTGTTTGCTTGCTTTTTTTTTCCCCTCTCAAGACAGTAAGACCGAATGTCATTCAGTTCAGGCTGACCTGGAAGTGGTCATCCTACCTCCACCTCCCGAGTACTGAGATTACAAGCATGTACCACCACACCTACCTTAGGAGCCCAATCTCATGATACCAGCAGGTTATGACAACCCAGAGTCAGGGGCTACAGTACTGACGAGATGACAGAACACTCAATGGAACATGAAAGTGTCCCTCCAATGCTTAGGAAGTCATTGATCCCAGGCAATCTCCACAACCCACCCACAAGTCCCTTGCCTGGACCTCTTCAAACCCCTTGGCTGGGGACAGGACTGGTCCCCAGCCTGGAGCCCTCCTGGAGTTTTCAGAGAAGGGGCAGAACAGGGAGTGGCTGGCAGGGCCCTTTCTTCACCTCCTCCCCAGGACAGACTCACCACCTCTGCAGGGGCTCAGCCCTGTCTCCGTGCTATGCCTCCACCTGGGAAACCAAGACCACACAGCCTCTGGCCACCCTGTCCCCAAAGTGTTCCCAGGGCTCAGCTCCAGATGGAGAAGCTGCAGAAGAACAGTGACCCAACTTGGGCCTCTGCGCTCCATCAAGAGCTGAGACCTTCCCTGAGTCGGAGCCAGGCAGCAAGTCTAAGCAGTGTGAGCCGAGACGCTCTTTCTTCCCAGTGAATGGTGATATCTGCCAGGCCGGGAGAGATGACAGCTGGGATGAAGCCGCTCCATACACCCCTCTACACGGAACTCTCTACACAGAGCTGCTCAGTGAACATGCAGCCCAGGCACTGAGGCCTCCGAGCCAGATGCAAATGAAATGTCGAGCATGGCACAGCCGCTGAGGAGGGACCGGGACCTATGGGGAGGGAGGCAGAGTCAGTTGGACAGAGGAAGTGGGAGAGAAGGCTTGTCATGGAAGGGGAAGAGAGGATGGGAGAAGGCAGAAAGGAGAGTGAGTAGTAAAGGAAATAGAGAGCAAGCCCGAAAATGAATAATAAAGCAACGCTCTCTTATTATTTAGCGCCACTCCCAAAGCCTCCTTGCGTAGGAGGCAGGACTGTGCAACTTAATTCTCACTGGAAAGTGGGGACACCAAGGCTTCATTTGTGCTAGGCCTGGCACTGGGATGATCAATGCTGACAACTAAATTTATTAATATATGCAGCACTCTCATAACAGTGTCTCATATGCAGTATGTGCCTAGTAAATGCTTGCTGCTATTATTTTGAAAGCTAACAAGCAGGGGCTGGAAGCTGGCTGAGTGGTTAGAGGTGCTTTCTTTACAACCTCGCGGATCTGAGTGGGTCCCCCACACTCACATAAAGCCAGACTCAAAGCGGTGGTACTCTCCTGTAACTCCAATGTGCCTGTGGCAATGGGAGGTGGAGCCGGGAGAATCCCGAAGCTCATGGACCAGCTAGGTTGGCCTAATGGCTACAAAATAAGACTGACTGCGTCTCAAACAAGGTGGAATGAGAGAACCAGCATCCCAAGGTTGTCCTCTGACCTCTACACGCCTGTTACAGCACACCCGTGTTTACACACACACACACACACACACACACACACACACACACGCTTTTTTTTTAAAGCTTAAAGGGAAGCAAAAGATGTAACATCCTTGACCTTGATCTATAAATCGGAGAGACCCACTCCCTGGCTAGGTTTACTAAGCACTCCGGACACTCCTCCTCCTCCTGCTTCCTGGGATGGTCCCTTGACAGCCAGGTTCTCAGAGGGAGTTTAAAGACTAGATGGAGGCCTTTGATTCTGGGTCGTGCAGGGTGAGGGCCTGACCCAGGGCTAGGACTGGGGTTAAAGCTGACCCTGGAGCCTGTGATCATGCATGCAGTTAGTGTGAAAGGTGGCACCATGGGTCCAGAGGTGACATTGGTGTGGACCCCAATACTGCACTGTGACCCTTAGGCCTTATCTCACATGTCACTCACCTGCTTATCTCACCAGACTGTAGATGCTTAGAGATAGGGTCTGTGTGCATTCCTCTCTTCCTTTAAGTTCGTGGATGAGTAAATATGCCAATCAGCTGACGGGGTCCTTTTGCTCTCCCCAGATAGGCATTGTGAGTAGTAAAGAGAAGCTTCTTGATGCTGGCAGTCCTGTTATCAAAAGCAGTCAGAGGGCTTAGGATGCAGTTCAGTGGTGGAGAAAAGCAATGCCTGGGAGATGCCCTGTCCAGGACCACATGACCAAGGCTTAGTGGGCTCAGTACGAGCTCAGGTCTTCCCCTCAGAGACCTGGTCACTGCTCTTCCCAGCTCTAATTCAGAAGGTCCACTCATCGTATGACGGGCCTCTACAGTTTATGAACGCTAAAGAAACTGGTCCCAACACTCAACTTTCATAGCAAGAAGCAAGAGTTTCTGCAGAAGGCTGACCTTCCTCTCCAGGGTTACGAGCACCTGAGGCCAAGCAATGAGAGAGCATGTGGGATGGGTAGCACTTACAGAGGCCTCCACTGGGACTATATGCCCACATGGGGTGGGAATCTGATAGTTAAGGGGGAAAGCAGCTGGGCTAGAACTGGCTGAGCCCTGATCCTGCCTACAACCTCTTACGTGATATTCAAGTCTCTTACTACACAGTAAATGATACTAACCACTTCTCAGTGTCCAGCATCACTCTACATTTAGAGGATAGCAATGGATAAAACAGACAAATGTCCCTTGGTGTTCCTGTGTCCTGGAGGTGGCAATCAGAGGAAGACAGACGAATGACCCCCTTTTCCTCCTTGGCCCCTATGTACAGAGCTCAGGCTCTGGCATCTACAGGAGTTCACAAACTCAGATATTGCCAAGTGACAAGCAGGTATCACAATGGAAGTAGGTGGGGCCAAAGACACACAGGATCCCTGTGAGGGGCCACTACACACTAGAGCCAGTGCCAGCTGCTGGATGATACAGGGGCCTAGAACAATAGTGTACCTGGTGTTACTAGGTAAGCCCATCAGATATTTTAAATCACATAGACTAGTTTCAGGCAGCCAAGCAAGAAGATGGAGTGTATGTGTAGATGCCCCCATCTTCTGTGGGTGTACCAGGTCCAGGTGGCTCTTTGCAAAGATGGCTCCTGCCATGGCTGATGGATAGGTCTGGTAGACATACAGGGTAAGACCCTGCTCCCTCAGAGACCCTTTAGGAGGGCTATCAGGTGGGTGCACAGCTCAGAAGGTGTCAATGAAGTTGCTGAGAACAGTGACAATGCAGAGTGGATAGGTGATTCTCCCGGGGACCTAGAAGATAGAGAAGCCAGGCAAAGCTGGCCTCAGAGCCTACTGGGGACATCTTACAATGGAGTTCCAGCCCACACCCAGAGAGGTCTCCTGCCCTAGGAACACAGCTCCTGTGCCACATATCAGGTCGCTGCAGAGGCCGAACCACAAGCCTCAGTGAGTCACCTATCGGGGATCCATGGATATAACTTGAGCTAACTGGGAGAGCCAGTGCTTGCCCTGGATCCCCTGTCCCCCTAATGTTTCCACAACTTCCTGCAGGAACAAGGAGACTGTGCTTGCTTGGGGGATGGGAGGCTTGGAGCAGAGTCCCACATCAGGATGCTCCACCTCACCAGCAGTGAGGCTACCCACCACCACCACCATCCCGAGAACATTTTTAATTACTGTAATTAGTACCTGAGAAATTGGATTCCTGCCAGAGACCATTAAGATGAGATGAGCTCAGCTTTGTCCCTTCTCTCCTTCAGCTCGAGTCTGGTGGTGAATTCCAGGCACACCTGGAAACTAGTTGGGAGGAAGAGGTCCTGGCTGAGCCCTTGTGCAGGAAGGGTATGGGGCAAAAGGTTGAGAAAGCTTGCCTGCATGAGGACATGCATGTGTCCCTGATGGGTGTGCTTGTCGTGTGCTGTGGGTATGAATAAGTTTGCTACAGATGTAGGTGTATGAGCCCATGTAAGCATGTGAGTAGAAGCTCATGCTTGTGTGTGCACACGGGGAGATGGAAGTGATCATGAAACGGGGCATCAGGGGTTCAGGGAAGTATTTGAACCCCAAGCCCTGTGTTCATGCCTCCTTTTAACCAAAGAATTGAATAAAATAAGACTGAGTGGATGATGATTAAACTATTACATTTATTGAGGGAAGTACAGAGCCAAGGGAAGGAAAATGAATACACCCACATGGACTGAGAGCCCGACGTGGTAGGCCTGGTAGAAACGTAAAAAGAGAGTTAAAGAGGAAAGAAAAGAAACTACAGAGGTGGGCAGGAGGGGGTAAAAAGCCCAAGTGGGAAGTAGGGGGCCAGAGGGTTCTCCCCTCGCCTCAGCCCAGCTGGACCCAGATAAGGGGAAACTCACCAGAAGCTGGGGGTTCTCAAGTGGTCAGGCAGCACAGAGAGCTAGCCCCCCCTCTCATAAACATATTTATAACCTTATGGTGGTGGGTCCCACCTTCTGGCTCAAGTGAACCAGAGACACAGCTGATTGGTCTGGGCTAGGGGCTGTCTCAGGAAGAGGCCAGCCATGACACCAAGTTCTGGGGGGTGAACTTGACCAATCACAATGTCAGGATTAGATTTAAATCCTAGGAGAGAACTCCCTCCCAGGCAGGGCCCAGCTCATTTGTGGAAAAGCAGATCTCCTTTAGTCAAGGGATAAGGAGTCAGATCATCCTTTGATCTCCAGCAGTGGAGACTGAAAGGAGAGGCCCAGACATTCCCGCATCTTACTTTCAGGGGCCCAGCCACCCTAACTGCCTAACAAAAGCTACCTCACTTCATCTCAATAAGATACAGGCAGTACCTTATTAGGGCAAGGGCACAGGTACTGGGCTCAGGATAAGATGCCAAGGAGGGGAGGTTGTACTTTGTGTGTCATTGCTTATGATAGGGATCCATGGATAGTGTATGAACAGAAATAAAACTTACTCGTAGGCGTCAGTTCACATGATGTCAGGTGAGTGTTCATCTGTAGCACAGGCCAGAAAGCAGAGACCCAGGAGAGCTGGTGACACAGATGGACTGAGGCAGTCTGCCAGAGAATTCCTTCACGTTCAGCATAAAAGCAGCTCAGATTTTTCTTTTATTCTGGCCTTTAACTGATTAGATGAGTCTCACCCATACAATGGTGGGCCAGTCTGCTTACTCAAACTTCACTGATTTTGATGTTAGTCTTATCCCAATACACACTCCAAGATGGCACATAAAATTATTCATCACATGATGTGACTAAAAAATAGTGAAAGCCCATATTGAACACTTACCCTGTGGCCAGCTCTGTTGTCAGAACTTCAAATACTTATCTTACTTAACTCTCAAATTTCCCTGTTAAGTAGTTCTACAGATGCCTCTACTTTTATCAAGGAAACTCAGGCTCACAGAGGGCGTCAACCCCTTAGTATCACAAAGCTTATAAGTGGGAGATCCCAGACTTGAAACTACACTATCTGGTCCATAGCTCATGTTCCCAACCATCACCAGGGACTGGCACGTCGAACCTGTGCTTGGGAACAGAGAACTGAGGAGGGGATGGTACAGAGGTCTGAGAGACCGAGCTGACCCATGTGGAGGAAGCAGAGTGGGTCCGGCCTCAGACACTGAGCCCAGAGGTGAGTGTGAGGAGAGCCTGGGATGGCCAACATCTGGGAGGATGTTTGTAAGAAAGAAGGCAAGGGGTGGCTCTCTTCTTGGGACCCTCTAATCAATCCTGACCACAACCCCATCCCCACCCACATGTCCCCACCATGCCTGATTCTTGATTCTGTGACAATAGAACCAGAAATAGGTTAATCACATACATCTGAGAATCACCCAATGGGGAAGCCAGGTGTACAGCCCACATTCATCCATTATTCACCATATCTCAGTGCCTGACACTTTTGATATATTTTTCAATTCTTTTATTACTAGAAATTATGATTAAATTCCCAAGGTAAATGCTATTTTGTGACCCAAATTAACCACGGCTGTAGAGGGACTTGACTCTGCAGCTCACTTAAAGGACCCTAGGCCCCAGCCCCTCTGGCCTCACAGAGGTCACCGCAGCAGTGGCAGAGGCTCTGGGTCCATCTGGGAAGAGGCTATTCAACACAACACTAGAGGCCACTTGATCCCTCTGCCCTGTCATGGCTTTTATGTCTCTTGAGAGGAGAAGGGTTTCTCACTGTCAGAGCTAGAAGGGTCCTCCCTTATTGAAGATGTGGAAACTGAGTTGTAGCAACTGTAGGGAAGAAGGCAATTAAGGAACAAATCTTAGCCTGAGGAAGACGGCTCTTATCTTCGTAGCAAATCCACTGAACCCTCCTGTATGACCCCCCATCCCCAACTGGTCAGATGTCATGGCTGGGCACACACCTGACTGGGCAGGGGAGGAAGAGCAGGGGAGGCTGGCTGATGGCCAGATTTGGACAACAAGAGCAAAAAGTGGAGCTGGTGAAGGAGGTGCAACTGGTATTTGCACAACAGCCCTAAAACAAAGGGAGCAACTATAAGAACTCAGGGATCCTGTACCTCCCACATGTGTATCTCTAGCCCTGGTGTGTGCATGAGGGCCAGTCTCTATCTATCTATCCATCTACCTATCTATCTATCCATCTATCTATCATCTGGCTGGAAATAAAGCATGGAATGACAGCGTCAAGAATGACTTCAGCACCCCAGAGCTAGAGAGACTGTGGCTTCCCGACTTCAGAGCAAGAAAAGGCCAGGCATACTGGAAATCAAAAATCACAGCATTGCAGGAGCCTGGCAGAGCACAGAAATCAAAGGCAAGCTCAGAGCAGAGCTGGGGAAGAACAGAGGCCTGTGGGGAGGAAGCTCCCAGCATTTGCACAGCTGGGATCAGTCACCCAGAGGTTACGGCATACGTGAAATTGAGATGGAGATCAAGAATGGTACAAAGATAGGAGGTAGGAAATGGGATTATACAATTGCTGGGTCATTACACAAGGCATCAGTTGACATATTCTAGTTTGTGGGTATGCTCAGGTGAATTTAAATGTCTACCATAAAGGATATGCCAGTCATGAAAATGTTTTTCTTTTCACTGAGCCTGAGTGTAGCTGTGAGGTGGTGGTGGGGGGGGTTGTATGTCTGTGGTGAATGCATGTGTGCACAGATGTTTCCCCCCATGCTCTCACATAGAGGCAAGAGGAGAACATAAACTCTCCCACTCCATTACTCATCCACTTGCTTTGTGAGATGGAATCTGTTCACTGATTCTGGCGTTTGCCATTTTTGCAAAACCCAGAGATACTTTGGTCTCTGCTCCCCACAGGACAGGGGTTACAAATGTCTATGGCCAAATTCAGATATGTATGTGGGTGCTAGAGAACCAAACTCAGCCCTCTAAGATCCCCGCAGGCCCTTATGCTTGCACAGGAAGTAGTCTTTACTGCTAAGCTATGGCTAAAGCCTCAAAAGTGTTCTTAAAAGAGAAATGAGAAATAAAATGGGACCATAAAAATGAAAGACAGTACCCCACAAAAGGCAAAAGGAGGAAAATAAATAAATGGAAAAATTAGAAAACAGCTAAGGTGATAGAGTTCATGCCAGTCACATAATAATCAGGATGGATGTTAAGGAATTGAGCACCAGTTAAAAGATATAGATTTTCAGCCAAGCATGGTGGCACACGCCTTTAATCCCAGCACTCAGGAGGCAGAGGTAGGAGGATCACCTTGAGTTCATAGCAACCCTGAGACTACATATTGAATTCCAGGTCAGCCTGAACTAGAGTGAAACCCTACCTCGCAAAACCAAAACCAAAACCAAAACAAAAAAAAAAAAGACATAGATTTTCAGATTGAATAAAAAAGCAGAAATCAACAATATGCTGTCTATTACAGACTCTGAGTATGAAGATATCAGTTGGTTAAAAGTTAAAGGATGCAGAAACTGACTTACAAACATTAAAATCTGGAGTGACTAGGATCATGTCAGACAAAACAGATGTGAGAAAGAAATATCAGGTGTACAGAGAGAAATCACATAAAAGTAAGTGGGGACAATTCTCCAAACCATAACAATACTAAATGTGTTTATACCCTACCACAGATCTTCAAAATACATAATGAAAAACCTGAGAGTTTTGAAAACAGAGAATTTTAAAGTTACAATTATAGTTAGAAAGGTCACCATTTCTCAGGAATTGATACAATGACAAGCACAAAATCTGTAACAACACAGATGATCTGCATTATTTATTGTCAGTCAACTTGATTCCCAATACCTATATGCCAGATGCATCTGGAATACTTTACAGAGGCAGGAGGGCCTGGTGTGCCTAAACTTACTCTCTCTGTGTTTGAGTCTTTCTCTGTCTCACAAATAAATAAATAAATAAATAAATAAATAAATAAATAAATAAAGCTATTTTAAAAATTAAAATATGTTCAAAAAACAATATTAGAATTGTAATCTTCAGTTTCAAACTAAAGTAAAACAATAAGCAAAACAAAATAATCAAGAGAGGAAATAAGCGCCAAATCAATAAAATTGAAATGTAAAGCTACTGGAGAAAAAAAATTTATAAAGCCAAAAGCTATTCTTAAAAGAGCAGTGAAGTGGGAAAGTGTAGCTAGTGTAGACAGGCAAAAGCCAAGAGAAATGATAATTTACCAAAGTCAAAACTGAAACAGAAACCACTTCTTACCCCATAGACCTTATAGGATAATGATGATCCTAAGAGATATAGACAAACACAATTATGTAGTTGTCAATCCTATTATCTCTCACTCAATAACCTTTAGAATATTCAGGGCATTTACAAGAATATAGAAGACTTACAGGGCATGCTCTTAATCCCAGCACTCGAGAGGCAGAGATAGGAGGATCGCTGTGAGTTCAAGGCCACCCTGAGACTCTATAGTGAATTCCAGGTCAGCCTGGGATAGAGTGAGACCCTACCTCGAAAAATCAAAAGACAATAAAAAAGAACATAAAAGAGTTAAATGAACAGCAGCAAGGAGCTGGGGGCATTGCTCAGTGGCTAAGAGCACTTTGCATGTTAGCATAAGGACCCGAGGCTGCCAGAGTTTGATTCCACAATACCCACATAAATAGCTGGGCCTGTGATGCTGAAGACTAGAGAATCACTGGGGCACAATATTGGGGAAAAAAACTCATGAAAATGGCAGCTCTGGGTTGGCTGAGAGACTTGACCCCAAGAAAACAAGAAGATGAGCAAAAGTATGAGGACACCCAATATTCTCCTCAGGAATCTACACACTTGCATTCATAACACAGACAGCCTTTCATGTGCCACACAACATACATTCTACACACACACAAAGGCCAAAAACTAAAAACATTAGAAAAATGACGAAGTGACTAAGGACGTGGCTTTGTGGTTAAAGGCACTTGCTACAAAGCCTTCCTGCCTGGGTTCAATTTTCCAAACACCCACATAAATCCAGATGCACAACATGATCATGTATCTGAAGTTCATTTACAGTTGCAAGAGTCCCTGTCATGCTCCCATAATGACTAATTTAAATAAGCAAATTAAATAAATAAAATGACAAGTAACTAGTCCTAAATGACACGTAAAGACTGCTCCACTGAATGATAATAGAGCACGTTATTTTCAAGTACAGATTGAATATTTATCAATACAGACAGTATGTTATGGGTTGAATAAAGGTTCTCAAAGGGGTGGCATCACCATATACCTTAATAAAACAGAAAAATGATATGCAGGTAAAATTCACAAGAAGAAGAACCAAGAATATACATTTGGACCTCCAAATCCAAAGGCTATATATCCAAGGGATCTGTTAAGAAATAATATGCACAGGTACACCAAAAGCAATTAGTGCATGGAATTTCACAGCCTTGCTGAAACCTTTATGTTGGAACCCACATTCTAGTTACTATCATGTGATCTTTTATCTGGATCCATTCCTTTTCAAATATTCCCAGAGAATGAAAGACACAGGATGTCCAACATCGTAGTATAAATGAATGGCCCCCAATATATGCAGGATTTTGTTACAGTTTGTAATTTAGATTTGCAGCCACCTGGGTGGAGAAGGTGTCACTGGGCAGAACTTAGGGTCCACCCCCCTAATGTGTGATGGTGAATTTAGATTCCAATGTAAATATATGCAAAGTGCCTGAGCTATGCCTGGAATTCCTAAGTGTGCCTTGTGTGTGGTGTGTCTTTTGGTATTTTTGGCCTGGGGATTCTCTCTCTCTGCTTGTTTTTTTTTTTTTTTGTTTTGGTTTGTTTTGGTTTAAGTGGGGACCAACTTCTTCTGCCATTATGAAACTTCCCCTGGATCTGTAAACTTCAAGAAATATACCTTCCTCCCTGACTGTGCCTGGTTTGGAAGTTCATCTCAGTGACCCAAGGCTGTCTACAATGTCCAGGAAGCTGCAGATGTTATAAACTTAAATTTTTCTGAGATTCTCTTTGAAATGCTAGTATGGAGAGATCCCTCTCTAGGAAGGTGATACTGGAGAACTTCAACAGGCTGGTGTCATGGCCACTGTATAACCAGCCCTGATTTGGTCTTAAAGATAGAGTATGGCTTTGGGCCACTGAGAATAGCAGAATCTACATTCTGGAGTTTCCCAGACACTCAAATGTGGAATTTCTTTATTATTTTATTTTATATATTTATTTGAGAGAGAGAGAATGGGAATACCAGAGCCTCCAGCCACTGCAAATGAACTCCATTTGCAAATATGTAAGAAACAATTCTATAAGTCAACTTTAATTAAAAATCAGAGGCCACATAGAGCATATGAAGGCAATGAGTATGATGAATCCAGGAAAAATTTCCCCTGTAAGTCACATATTACTGTATATCAAAGAACTCTACAAATGAGATGTATAAATATATGGAATGTGAGAGATCTTTCTCCTTCAAGCAACATTGTGCTCAACACCAGACAATGCATTGAGTGAGAAGCCCCACGAACACACCAAGTGTAACAAAGCTGTCTCTCACAAGCCATGGATCATTCGTCATCAGAAAACTCATAATATAAAGAGTGTAAGAAACCCTTTTACTACAAGTCATAAGTGACTCTACATCAGAGAATTCATAAAGATGAGAATCCCTGTATGGATGACTCCCCAAGTGAAAAGAATGTAGGAAATCTTTCTCCTTCAAGTAATACCTCACTCAGCATCAACTCACTGAGATGAGAAGCCCTAGGAATTTCCCAAATACAACAAACACTTCTCCCATGGTTCACTCACCATCAGAGGACTCATAGAATTGAGAAGTGTTATGAAATAGAGATAATCTGAGGAAACTTTCTAGGACAAGTGAGAACTCATGCTATGTCAGAGGAGGAACCATACAAATGTTCAGAAGGCAGGGAATCTTTCTCCTGCAAACCAAGCGTCATTCTGCATATTAGAGAACTCATAATGCTGAGGTGCCATATGAATGTAACTCTGAATGGCAGAAACATTCTACTACAATTGAACATTTCAAAATTCATTCTACATCTGAGAACTCATATAGATTAAAGCTCTGTGGATGTACAGAATGAATGAAAGCTTTGTTCTACAAGTCAGAATTTAATCTATAGAGGAATTGCATAAATGAGAAGCCCTACAAATGTATGGAATACAACAAAGCTTTTTCCCACAAGCCATGGTTATTTGACATTAGAGAACTCATAGAAGTGAGAATCTCCACAAATGCAAAATAATGTAGAAAATTTTCTAGAACAAGTCATAACTCACTCTACATCACTGGAGACATACAGGTGATAAGCTCCATTAATATACAGAATGTAGAAAAGCTTTCTTCCACAAAACAAACCTCACTCAAGATGTGAGAACTCATACATTTGAGAAGCATCATGAATGTGCAGAGTGTGGGGAAAAGCTTTCTCCCAAACACAAATCTTACACTACATAAGAAAATGCATGAGGTAAGAAGTACCAAAGGATTTAGAAGTTAAAGAAATGGTTTCTACAGCAATTCAAACTTGCTGTATGAGGATGCCTGTGAATGTAATGTTTGAGAGAAAGCTGTCAACATCCAATAACTCACTCATACAATTTATAAAACCTATGATTAAAGACGGGGTATGTTATTTTAGTAAGTCACAGCTCAAATGGAATCTAAGAATTCATATAGTTGAGAACTCTACAAATATACCAAATTCAGGAAAATGAGTCATAACTCACTGAATGTCAGATAAATTTTACAAGTCAAATTCCTACTCATGTAAATCATACAGGAATTCTTTCTTTTTGTTTCATACATCACTAAATAAGAGAAATGAAAGTAAAGAATGTATTAAATCTTATAACAATATCAGTCCTCACCTGCCATCAGAGATGCATGGGAAAAGAGTGAAGAGTGTAAAAATGTGTACTAAATATCAGTAATCACACAGAGGTGTACCACTCCTCTATCTGTAAAGTATCTCAATTTTTTCACTTCAATGCTCACTTCATGTAAGAGAAGTCACATGTGAAAAGCTCTTATGAACATAAAGAATGAAGAAAACCATGTCAAACATAGTTTACTTTGGAATATGCACATATGTAAGTAGTGCTATAAATTCAAAAGACAAAGTTCACATCTAGAAATTCATACATTTGAGCAACCCTATGAAAGTAATGAGCATAGAAAAACTGACGCACAAGCTAGCCCCCCGACACACACACACACACACATGAGAAAGCTTAGACTGTTGAAAGAACAAGTACAACAAACAGTTTAGTCAGATATTATATGTGTTCAACCCCTGTACATCTGTGTTCTGGTGTTGTAGATCCACTGAGACTTAGCGCTTGATGGTTATCATGGCTAGAACAGGAAGATATCATAACATGGTAAAGCAGCAAAACATTCTACTTGAAGAGTACTTTCCATGACATGGGTCTGAAACACAAAAGAATGTTGAGTGCCAACAAACTTTTCATTGAGACTGAGTCTCAGCTGCTTTCAGTAACCGAACACATATGATGAAGCCAAGACTGCTATGTAGGAAAACATGCTCCCGTGGCTTACATAACACTATGTCAAATGTTCACCAAGAGACTTTATATATGTTAGTATTATAAACAAGGCATTTAGCCCCACTCCCACAATAACAGGCATCAAATCACTATCTGTCATCTTTATCTTGAATATTTATATTCATTGATAAAGTGTTTGTAAATATAATAAATTTGGGAAATATCAAATTTAGAATACCAAATGAAAAATAATATTTGCTTTATATGTATTTCAGTGAAATTTTTTAATATTTCGTTTTACTTTTCAGACAAGGTACATGTAGTCTTATAATCTTTATACTCATTTTGTAGGCCAGACTCTTCTCATATTTATATCATGCATCTTCCTGCTTGGTTGGATTTGAGACATGTGCCACATTACCCTGCCATACATTTCTTTAATTTGTGAACATTTTATGGCAATCATAAAAATTCTCTGTGAAAGGAACTTGAAAAAATAACAGTATATATAAGTTTCATGTTAATTATAAATGAATTTTCAAATTTGTTTTGGAAACTAAACAATTCATCTATAAACAAATAAAGATAAATAATGACATTCCTGGTCAGAAAAATTTATCCCTGTACTGAATGGATAGACAATTTTCTTGTTATTATGTAATACTGCAGAATTGTTAATGTAATATTTGCATTGTATTAGACATGAAAATTCAACTAGAGATAATTAAAGTATGTAATATCCTTGGTGTCAACCCAACCAAGTTGACAAGCTTAACCATTACATGTCCACCCTTGGTCAGCTTAACACCTAAGCATATCTCTTGAAACCTGAGAATCCCCAAATAAGTACAGTGACAAGGGCATAATCCGACTATAAATATCCTGCACCCCACAAAAATGCACCAATACCTTCCCCAGAGTAGGAAGCAACATTTTCTTCTCCTAATATCTCATACATAAATATTGCATTATCAGCCGGGCGTGGTGGTGCACACCTTTAATCCCAGCATTTGGGAGGCTGAGGTAGGAGGATCACTGTGAGTTCGAGGCCACCCTGAGACCACATAGTGAATTACAGGTCAGCCTGGGCTAGTGTGGAACCCTGCCTCAAAAAAAATATTGCATTATCAACATACAAATTTAACTATTGATATTAAATCTATCAATATTGCATTACATGATAAGAGAGTAGAAGAGGAAGGAAGACAGAGATATTGCCTACTGTGTGCATATAATTTTTACCATATTCTTGACAAAATTAGAAATAAATGCTCATGACAATTACAATCCTCATTTCTGTACTAGTCACATGGCTGTAATTACTGTCTTCTACTAATTGTTCTATATCTCTTACACGTTCAGCAAGCACCTCAGCAGGTCTTGGTTCTTTACCCAGAAGAGAGACCCATACCTTCATCCCTGATGAGTCTGGGCTATTTATCATCCTGCCTGGATGGGGTTGCTGTAGTTTTCCATTCACCTGGGCCACAGAAAAATAGGTGTCCTAAAGGATCTCCCATATTCCAGACATACTGTTCCTTACCTCCACTGTGGAGGAACAGTCAAATGTACCCTCAGTTATCTCCATCAATCACCCCTGCTAACTCCAACTCCTTTATTAACCTGTTGGCTTAAGGATACTAGAAGCCAAAGTGGTGCTTGGATCAGCTAATTATAATGGCTGCTACGTATCCTGGCTGAAGCACCCCCTTCTCTGGATTTCTCTAGGCCAACAAAGCATAACAGTCATGGGCAGGGGAAGAAAAACAAGGCTAGTGAGTCAGTAGGACTAATGGTGAGAGGTACAATACCCGTTGCTTCCTCTTGATTCCTGGGCCCATGGATCCCGGCTGAAAGAGAAACATATATTGTCTGCTGATTCAGATGCTGACTATACAGCCTTCAGGAGAAAGGACTCTGTCCATCTCTCCAAGCTATTGCAACCAAACAAGCATTATAACCGTGTCTTTAAAACTCCATTCCACTACTATGTCAATCCAACTGCTTCAGGTTGGTGAGAAGCATGAACAGAATAGTGAATTCCATGAGCATAAGCCCATGTCCTCACTTCTTTGGCTTTGAAATGAGTTCCTTGTCCAAAATCAATGCTGTGTGGAATACCATGGTGGTGCTTAAGGAATTCTGTAAGTCCACAGATGGTAGTTTTGACAGAAGCATTATGTACAGGAAAGGCAAACTCATATGCAGAATAAATATCTATGTAAGGGCAAAACAATTCCCTTTCCATGGTAGAAGTGGTCTAATGTAATCAACCTGACATCTGGTCACTGGCTCGTCACTCTAGGTAAGTGTGCCATATTGAGAGCTCAGAGTTGGTATAGTAGTTTGGATGTATGTGCCCCATAGACTCATGTGTTTTATTAAAGCTTGAAACGTGGGTCCTGGAGATTTGAACATGAGTTCTTAGATTTTTCAGGCAAGCACCTTAACTGCTAAGCCATCTCTCTAGCCCTGGAATGAGAATTTTAAAATCAAGCCTGGCTTCCCTGTGTTGTGAAGTTGTATCTGTAAGGACAGCAGGATAGGACATTGCTTATGTGAGAATTTTCTAGGTTGATTTAAAACTTTAAACTTTCAAAATATGATGTGTGGGCATCTGTCCGTGTTATCACTCTGGGTCCCTCAGATATCACCTGCTGTATGTGGACAGCATGCTCTCTGCTCTGGGAGTCTCTGGGGAAGAAATTTCAGTCTGAAAGGTAACAGTAACCACTTTCTCTTTCCATTGCTAGGAGTGGGGTGTCAGGGGGCCTATCTGGTCTAACAAAGTGGCTATGCTTTCCCTGTGAGACCAGCCAGTGTCCACCCTCCTACACTGTGGGACAGGTGTTCACTGCCTCCATGGGTGCTCTGTAATGAGTCAGGCAGGATCAGGGCCCTATGAGAAGGTGTGGCTGGGGAAAGTGACTAAACCTGGAGGCTGGCTCTAGGGGCTGCCTCTTTTACCTGGGGTCTCTGGGGCTCCTTCTTCTACCTGCACTGTTTAGCTGAGACCCAAGTCTTTCCCTCACAACCAGACTACAAAGCCATATACCATCACTGTCCCAAATCTCAGGGGATGGCACTGAGGCTCAGAGAGCTGAAGGCCACTGTCCTGGATCACACAGTCACCATAAGCACTCCCGGCATGTGGTCCCAGGCCACAGCTCCGTCAGGGGTCAGCAGGGTGCCCTGAGCTTGTACAGAAAATAGCTCAGAGGCCAGTGACAGGTACAGGGTCCACCAAGGGAGGTGTCAGTCCCTCCTTCCTCTGCCTCCCAGCTCATGGGGCATTCCTTTAAGTCTCCCATAATGCACTGGCCACTTATCCTGCTTTATCTATGCTGCACACAGCACTCCTGTCCCTCAGACAGGCATTGTACAGTAAGAAGCAGGCCTGAGACGGCCCCGTCTGCATTGCGTGATGAGGGTGGATCTAGAAGCTGGACTCTGAATCTGTACAACCCCCATACCCTGATTCCTTTACAGGAAAGGCAGCTTGGGGGTCACCTGACAGCTGAGAAACAGCCTGGGCTGGCTTACATTGATGTGACTGATAGTCATTTAGTAGCCTTAGAATCTAGAGCTGGCTCTGTCCCTGGTCTGCTTTGAACATTGGATGAATCTGTGCCCATTCCTGGCTCTCTCAGTTTCTTGATCTGAAAAATGAAAAAGTTGGCAATAGTCAAAAGGATTCTGGGGCTAGAGGGATGGCTTAGCAGTTAAGGCACTTGCTTGAAAAGCCAAAGGACCCAGGTTCAATTACCCAAGACTCACATAAGGCAGATGAAAAAGGTGGCATATGCATCTGGGAGTTCATTTGCAGTGGCTGAAGGCCCTGGTGTGCCCATTCTCTCTCTCTCTTTCCCTCTCTCTCTCTCTTTCTCTCCCTCCCTCCCTCGTTTTTCTCTCTACCTCTCTCGAATAAATAAATATTTTTTTTTAAAAAAGGATTCTCTGTGTGTGTGTTCGCATGCATATATGCTCATGTGGTACATGCATGTGTGTATGCATGTGGGCATTCATTTGTGTGTGGGTACACGTGGATGAGTGCACATGCCTGTGGAAGCCAGATGTTGATGTTAGGTGTTTTCGCCAGTTCCTCTCCAACTTATTTTTTGAGAGCATCTCCAACTAAACCTGGCCTCATGCATGCAGCTAGACTAGTTAGTCAGCCAGTCTTGGGGATCCTCCTGTTTCTGAATCTGGGATTACAGGCACGCACCACCATGGCTAGCATTTTATGTGGGTGCTAGGGATTCTAGCTCAGGTCCTCATGTTTGCATTGCCAGCACTTTACCCAGTGAGCTATCTCCCCAGCACCCCTTTAAGAGGATTCTCATTTCCAAAAGTCAGTGACACTGTGGGTCTCGGTTTCCCCAGTCTTCAAGTGGGCAGAGTGCTCCAGTCCCTTGGATACCGTGAGGACCATGCCTCGTCCGGGCTCCTTGGCACAGCCACACGGAAGTAATCCCAGGATGGCTGCAGGAGTCAGTGCTCATCGCCGTGGCTCCTCCAGTCATCTCCCTAATCAGGGATGTGACCACCACTTACAAATGACTCGACATTCCTCATTTCTTCTTGATTGATCTGCCTGTGTGACACTTAGGTTTAGCTTCTCCGTACAGGAGTCTTAATCACTAAGAGCCCATGAACTTCCCACCTGTCTCTACACCAAGATAGCCACCGCTGGGCTGTGTGAATCATTCCTGCCCTCATCACGTTAAAGAAAGTGAGCTGTGTTCTTCCTGTGCATGGCCTGGCCCGGGGTTCCCTTGGTGCCTCTGGCCTTTCTGTACTTGGGCAAAGCCTTCTATCCCTCTCCAGGAGGAGTTGCTTTGCCTTTGTGTCCTCATGATCAGTGGGTGGACCCTGCAGTCCCTCCTGAAGGACACAGTGGACAGGTTCAAACAGGCAGGTGGTACTTCAGTAGACCACATCAACAGTCAACAGTGGTAGTAGAGCCAAGCTAATGCCTCTAGAAGGGTGAGAAGCTCCCTGACACACACACTGGGTGGTCAGAACGCTAGGTGTGGACTCCTACCTCCCCAGGGCTCTCGCGGCAAATTACAACTCTTCTATAGTGGGAAGTTCCCTGACACACACACTGGTGGTCAGAGTGCTAGGTATGGACTCCTACTGCCCCAGGGCTCTCATGGCGATTTACAACTATTCTACACAGCTGTAAGTATGAAACACATTGCTTGGGAGTCTGGGATGATGGCTCAGTATGTAAAGTACTTGCCATACACATGTGAGGACCTGAGAATGAACCCCCAGAACCCACATAAAATGTCATGCATGGGGAAATACCTGTAACCCCAGGACTGGGAGGTAGGTGCAGAGAAAGAGAATCCCTGGGTTCTCTGGCTACCTTGTCTAGTCAAATCAGTGAGCTCTAGATATAGATGGAAAGACACTGTCTCCAAAACTGATGTGGGGAGAGACTGAAAAAGTTATTTAACATTGACCTCTGGCCTCCATGCACATGCACACATATGTGCACATGCACTTGCATATACATGTGTGTCCACATGCATATGAACCACACACTCACACACATGCAAAAAAAAGGGGGTGCTGCTTGGATACAGTGGGTAAGGCTGGTGACTTCTCCAGGACCTAGAGGTCATCTTGGTGCCATGGGCTGGGAATTACCAGGCTCCCTTTCTGACCCTCTCAAAGCTACTTCTTCCAGTAGTTGGGTGCTAAAGGGGGTTCAGAGCAAGATCTAAGTGTCTTTGAGGCTGACTTCCAAGCCCCTCTGTATTAGTTACTGCTGCATTACTGTGACCAACATACCTGACAGAACAACTTAAGGGAGGAAGGATTTGTTTTGACTCGCTGTTTCAGAGGGTTTCCCCCGTGATTGCTTGGCCTATGCACTTGGAAGAACATCCTAGTGGGAGGAACTTGAGGGAGAGGAAGTTCCCAACTCAAGATGGAAATTTGGAAAGGAGAGTGGGAGGAAGAGAGACAGAGAGAGAGAGAGAGCCTGGAGACCTGATTTGACCCCAAAGACATGCCCTCAGTGACCAGCTTCATCCAGCTAGGCCTCACCTGCCAGAGTTTCCACAATCTCCCAAAAGAGTACAGCCAGCTAGGAACCAAGCACTCAGCACACAGCTCCTAGGGACAGTTCACACGCAGACCACACCCCCTCCATCTCTGTCTTTCCAGGAACCTTCCCTTCTCCCACAGCCACTTGCCTCTCTTGGGAACTTCTGGGCTGTATAATGGTAATGAGCCTCCCGTGTCTTTTAATTTTGATATGTGTGTGTGTGTTCATGTATGTGTGTGGGGGTACGTGTGTGCCATGGCACACTTGTGGAGGTCAGAGGTTGATTTTCAGGTGTCATTCCTCACCTTACACCTCATTTGAGGCACACTCTCTTGTTGTCCACTGCTCCACTCGCCAGTCTACATGGCCCATGAGCTTCCGGGATTACGGAAGCCTGCTACAGTGTCTGGCTTTTTCTTGGGATCTTGGGATCCAAAGGTACTCCCACGTGTGTAGCAAGTCTTTACCCACTGAGCCATCTCCCAGTCCTTCAGACACTGCGTCACTTACCTCACTGAGAGCATCTATATGGGGTCCTGTGGCAACCTGATAAATGCTGGTTGCCATAGAAGTCCTTTCAATCTCCGGTTACTTTCTTTAGCAAGAATACAGCTCATTCCTTTGTGAGTTGCTGTGGGATCTTTAATAGCATGTTCCTAGGGGATGACAGAAATCAAACTGATGCCCCAAGGAGGCCATTTTCTCTCCTTGGAGTCATAGAGGGTGGGATTAGGGGCCTCATTCCGGGCTCCAGTTGCTCCAGAGTTCTTCTTTCTACTTCCAAGCAGAGCACTGGGGAAGCTGACTGCAAAGCTTCCCCCTGAGGCTTGTCCCATGAGCCCTTTGGAGGGGAAACCCAGCTTTGGAACACTACTTACTCACCTTCTGGGAGACCAAGGGTTCCAGTCCCCTAAGGGAGCCCTTTATCTTTCCAGAGTCATAACCCAAACAGAGCTGGAGGTCTCTGAGAGGACCCCGGTCACCTCTTCCATCTGTGGAACTTCATCTCTGAGGAGGATCCAAGCCCATGTGACAGCGCTGAAAGTTCCCTAGGGGGAAGGCACATGACTTACTTCAGGCCGCCAGTGTCTTCCCACATATCTGACAGACTGCATATGGAGAGAACCAGTCTCTCCACCTCTAAGACCATAGCTGTGGGGGTCATGGAACCCTGGAGCTGTGCCTCTTTCCTTCAGCCCTGGATCCATTTGAGCTAAGTAAAATGAATTCTAAAATCCATCGTTCCTCCTGCTGCAAAGAGGTGGTTCTTCTGGGTCCTGAGTGATCCCTGAGGAGTAGATGAAACCAGCCTGTACCATGTTGTAACAAGCACTGAGAGATTAACTCATATTTAACTGCAACTTAGACTATCCCATCAGGATGCTCAGGGCTCTGGGAACTTCTAGAAGGAAGGTTCCCTGGGCTCAATGGGACACAGTACTGGACAGGGAAGTAGGGAAGCTGATGAGCACAGGGAGGGCCCTGCACGCAAGGGTGACTTTCTGCGGCCGGTGGTGAAGGTCAGCTTTGAGAGGACCAGGTTCCTTGGAGTAATGTGCCTCGTGGGTTCTGGCCAGGCAGCTTAGTACCCTGAAGACGCTCCCATGCATGTGCTCAGTCATTCTCTTTCTCCCTCTCTCAACAAGCATTTAACAGCCATTGCTTTCCTGGGCATGGTGTTGGCAGTAAGGAGTCAGAAGATCAGAATCTCATGTTGCCAAGGTGCTGGCAGCTTTGACAGGACAGAGGAATTCTGGTGTGGATGTCTCCTGGAAGGCATCAGGAAGCAAAAAGAGAGTCCTGACTCCTAAGACATTGAGTAGAGCAGGGATCCGCCCCAAACAGGCAGATACCCTAGTAGACAGATCCTGAGGGTAGGGCCCTGGCGGGTCCCAGTGGCCTATGTGAGAGGTTATTCTAGGGAGCACAGTGTGGGCAAAGGGGGATCCCAGGAAGGGACAAAAAGCATCCATGGTGGGCACCACCTAGAACAAAGGACCATCTCCCCCACCTCAAGACCTCTAAGGAACCATATGGATCTGCCCTGCTTGAAAAGTAGGGAGAGGTCTTTCTGCATGGGATCTCAGCCCCTCGCCCAGGAGGAGTGCTGATGCTGGGGTGTCACAGCCCACACTTGAAGATCAGCTGGCTGCTCACAGCCAAGCACATGCCCAAGTGCCAGATAAAGCCCACAGGGAAGACATGAAGACAGCAGGCTCTCAGTGTGCCAGAACCTGCTGCTGCTTCGGCATAAGACAGGACGGGCCCAGGGAACATGGAATGGGGCAACAGCTCAGGTACAGCACTCTAAGAGGTGACAGAAGAGCGGGGCCAGGATGAGAAGCAAACATTGGCCGGGCACTGGGAGTGGCTTCAGCGGGCACACGAAGCAGGGAGAAAGCAGAAAGGGAGAATCAAGTCCAAGTTCAGTGAGGGAGCAAGGAGGCAGAGGCTCAAGAGGCTGGGCGTCAAGAGAAGAGATCATTTTGAGACCAACATGTCCTGTGTATAGGGAAGTATTACGTGGTAGTTGGAGATGCTGCAGAAATAGAAAGGGGAAGGGACACTCAACAAGCCCGAGAGGCAGAAGGGCTGGTCCTGTAGGAGTTAGGGTTAGCCTCCCACCAGAGAACTCCAGACTGGGGCAGGAACAAGGGTGAGGGTTATCCAGTGGCCTTGGTTTCTCCAGCACTGATGGGGCAAAGGTGACCTGTAATGAATGACTGGCTGGGACTGGTTGCAGAACTTGGGAGATCTTGCTGAGATCCAAGAATTATAATTATCCTGGAGGAGGATGAGGAGAGGTTTAAATGGCAGCCAAGGATGGCCCCTGAGTCTTGAAGACAGTACTCAGCAAGTCCGTGCTTGGTACTGACAGAGGACCCAACAGCTGCTTTGGTCCATGTCTGCAATTGGCAAGGCCCAGACAGAGCCAGACAACCAGCCCACTGTGAGAGTGAGAGCAGTGCTCCTGGGGCAGGATGGATAAACTGTATTAAACTGAGGCCCAGTTCCTGGCATGCAACAAGAGCTCAGTAAACCTGGGCATGCCAGGCAAGGCTGCCCCGTACCCATCTGATCCTCGGCTCCTGCATCCATCATTATGTGGGCTCCCCAGAGCTGGCCAGTCACTCCCAGCATCTTCAGAGTTGGGCCAGGAGTCAGGGAGCAAGTGTTTACTGGATGGACACGAGAAGAAGGAGCTATGGTGTGTCAGATGACTCTTCTGGGCAGGGAGGAACCCCACGCCCCTGTCTTGTCCTCACAGCCCTTGCTAACAGAGCACAGCGTGGCATCATTACAGACTATGAGGGTCCAGCCAGCCACAGCTCTGTTGGTCAGGTCACTGTCTGGTCCACCCTGAGCTAAAGACAGTGGGCCTCTGGAGTAGAGGCTTCTCTGATCATCACAGGACACTTCACCTGGCTCAGACATTCTACCCTGGCATCGTGTCCACACACCCAAAGGAGCCTCCCATGAGGGCTCTCACCTGCCCATGCTCCAAGCTCTGCTAGGTAAGGACCCTGCTTTTTAAATTTTCACAGGGCAGTCTAGCGTCACAGGACAGCTGCTGTGAGCACTCACTTCATCCTCACACAGAAATCTGGGTTCTCTCCTCCTCTCTCCTCTCCCCTCAACTCAGTCAGCACAATCTGTCCCCTTGCAGAGGGACCATCAAGCAATATTTCCACACGTGTAACCAGCTTGCTGGCCTCTGGTCTCCGTCAAGCAAGGCTGTGCCACGTGTGACTCGCCAGTGCTCACCCAGAGCTCCGCCTCCCACTCTGCTGACCCCGGTCCCTCAGACGGGCTGAGGGGTGACAGTGGACGGACACATGTGCTCCAGCCTCACGGTCTGTAGCTGTCGTCCCCAGAGCGCTGGCAGAGTCTGTGCTTCCTTCCTCTCAAAGGGGACAGTGATGGTGCCACCCTGCTTGGGGGATTCAGAGGCAGGGAGAAGGGCTCAAGAAAGGACGGCTCTCCTGTCCTCTCGTCCTGTCCCTGGAAGCCTTGGCATTAGTTGTCACCACAGTCCAGCTAAAGGTGGGCCTGGCTGCCAGCGGGACTTCCTGTGTTCTGGGACATGGTTTTAGTGACAGGCTGCTCCAACCCTCACAGCTGACAGTCAGCTCCAAGTTCAAGGCTGCACAGCCAGGAGCATCCCAGGGACCACTTGGCCTCTCAGGCTGGGAGCTGCCGGCCACAGTGACGTGCGCTCGGCTGCTCTTGTTCCCTGGCCCAGCAGGAGGATGGCAACCATGGCAGGCACTGGGGCTGTGCCAGCTGCCTGGGGCTGCTTTCCCTCTCCCAGAGATGTTCCCAATGCCCTGGGCACTTTGAGGAGGGCTGCCTATCCCCAGAGCCTCCACACGCCCTTCTCGGATCCTCCTCCTGCATGTCACGTGGTGACCTGACCTCCAAAGCTGGCCTTTCCCCAGCTGGGAATCTGAGTAACGTCTTGTCCTCTCAGCAGCAGGGGTGGTGACCCTCCACTTCTGACCAGGCTGGGGTCCTTGGGCCTGGCCCTCTACTCTCCCAGCTTTGAGGTTGAAGGCAATGGGGGACAGGTGGATCCCAAGGCCACAGGCCGTAGACACCAGAGCCACGGAGACACAGCAGGCGGGGCAGCATTGCTGATGGTCTATGAAACAGCCACTGAGGAGAAGACAGGATGATGCCCTCAGGAGACCCCACGCCCATGGGATGAGAGGCCCACCTCCAGCCTCCCTGGCAGCTGGGGAACTAACAAGAGAATTAAATGTTCCATAGTTTCCTTTTATGTGCATCAGTAAATGTCGCCTATGAAACCAACAAGCATTTTCTGTACTTAATGCATAATAACTAGTCTCATAAATCCAAATTATCCCTGTAAATCTAAATTAAGTGTCCAGGTTTAATGTATTCAGGACGCCTAATTAATAAAGTGCCAGCAATAGCCATTAGGAACCTGTTGGTTCCAAGCAGACATTCATTTTCAAACAAGGCAGTTCTGAGCCACATTTGAGTGGGACCAGGGAGCCCAGGACTTCCCATGCTGAAGGTCAATGTCACACCCAGCCACGTGGTTCTTGAGGTCCCTTTGGAGCCCAGCCCCCACTCCATCCTTGATCATTCCATCCATCAAGACCCTGTCTGGGGTCTACTTTAGTCCTGCTGACGTGTCTCTCTCCCTTGCTCTCTCCTGGGCCTTTGCACGAGCTCTTCGCTTTACCCCGGCAGCTTTTCCACCTGACTTCTTCCCAGGCATGATGTCTGGAGCTGTAGCAGCCATTCCTTGACCAAGAAGCTACAAACCCAAGGTCAAGAAGTAGCATGTAGCAAAGATGGAAAAGCAGAAGGAACCTGGGTGCTGTCGGGTGTGGTGAACCCCCGAAGTAGATCCAGTGGTCACCATATGGATCTCTTCGCAGGGAGAGAAAAAAAAAAAAAAAAAAAAAAAACCTCTAAGTTGTCAAAGTGCTCTTTGCCAGATTCTATTATTGTCAATTTTAAAAACTCGAGTCAGTCTGAATTCAAGTCCATCCTCTGACATTGACTGTCTTCCTGTTTCTCACACTGCTCACGTTTCTTCATCTGTCAGCATGACGATGTCCTTTCTGCCACAAAGGAGTGAAGCACTTGTGGGAGTCCCAGGGGCGGCTCAGGGAGGCCAGGTCAGAGCATAAGGGTGTTGATGTGGAGGCCCAGATCCACTTGAGAACTGCAGATCCTGGATGAACTGCCACCTTCCTAAGCTCAACTTCCTTCCCTGTGCTCCCACGGAAAGACTCCCTGAGTCAGGGAAGAGTCCTATATGGTATGAAAGTGCCATTTGTCTAGAGCTTTCTATGTATGTCTAGAGCTTTCTATGTATGAATGTCAACCTACTGTAAGCAGTTTGCTTGAACTGTGGGCTTCAATTCTTACCCCGCTCCTATTAGATGAACACCAATGCTAGCAGGTCCCATTTCTGCAGAATGAAAATTTGGCACAGAGAGGTCAAGTCACTTCCCCCGAGAGACAAGCCTCTGACCACGCAGTCAGGCTCCAGAGCTCATCCTGTGATGCTGGCCCGGCACACGGCACGTGCTCAGTGAGCGGCCACTGAGTGGATGTATGACTGAAGCTGCTTAAAGACATGGCGGCTTCAATCGGCCTCCTCCCACCACCGTCGGCTTGGGAGGGGGCTCCAAGGACACTAGGGATGCCGCAGGCAGTGGTGGGGCTCCGGGGTCCAACTCCCAGTCCCACCCTCCTCCAAAACAGAACCCACACCAGCCTTCCAGGCCCCTCTGGCTCAGCGCATCTCACATCGCAGGCACTTTCTTGGCTCCTTCTGCTAATTCATTTGCTCCCATGTTAACTTTTATTACTTATTGATTTTTTCCAGCCTCCCTTGGCCCTCTTCATTTTTATCTGCTTAGTGTAATAGAAGCCATTCAATGGAAGAAGCAGAATGTAACAGTCCGTGGCCACAAACAGGGACCCATGCTAATGGGCCAGTGTCTTCTGAGAGGTGGGAGAAGGAAGGGACCCGCCCCTCACCCTAGCATCACTGCTGAGCTAGGGAATCCCAGGTGGTGGGGCGCTTGTCTGTTCCGTGGAAGGGGCTGACAGAGAGCTGAGCCTCGCGGAGCTGCTCCAGGAGGGCCCTGGGTCTGAACCCAAGATAGGAACGTCCACTAGGGTGACCTGAGAGCCATGCAAGTTCAAGCCTGAGGTAGAAGTTGAGGGAAGGGAGCCTTGGAAGTGGCCAACACAGTGAGGATGGTTGATCTCAGGGAAGGGAGTAGGAGAGCCAGAAGCCAGGCCACACAGATGGGAGGTTCTGCATGGAACACTGGGTGCCCTGGGCTGCAGGATGGCACCCGACCATCACTCCCTCCATCTGCAAGAGCAGCTATGGAGCTCGCCCAAGCAGAGGGTGGAGCTTGGATGTGAATCCAAGCCTGGATTCTGCCCCAGCCATCATGCCAGTCCTGTGAGGGGCCACTAAAGGTCAGCCTTGGAGGACTCTAGAAAGAGATTCTGGGATGCCATGTCATAGTGAGAGTAATACAGTGCTGGGTGGGGACCTGGGGACATCTTTTATTGCACAGGAGCCTAGATAAGTCCATAACTCCCTGGAGCCTTCTCACCTGAGAAGGGAAATAAACAGTCCCTACCTTCCTGGAGTGTTAGGAGGGGGCGGAAATGGATCTTGTCACACTGTATGACTCCTGGAGCCCCACTGTGATGATGATGATGGTGGTGGTGACAGTGACGATGGCAGTGGAGGTGAGGTAAAGGGAACAGTGGTGATAGTGAGGATGATGATGGCCATGATGGTGAGCACAGTGATAATGGTGATGAAAGAGATGGTTGTTGGGCTAGTGAGATGGCTCTGTTGGTAAAGCACTTGCCTAAGCTTGAGGACCAGAGTTCAGATTCCCAGAGCCCACATAAGTGTTAGATGGCTATGCCCGTAATTCCAGCATGGTGGAGGGCATGGTGGCAATGGAGATGACATGGTGGTAGTGGTGGTGATGAATGCAATAGTCTTAAAGGTTTCACCTCCTCTTAGCTCCATCACATTGGGGATCAAGTTTCTAGCACAAACCATAATGATGATGAAGAAGTCAGTTAATGTGGTGACCCTGAGGTTGGTGATGAGGAAGGAAGGTCCTGTGGCCCAGCTCTAATGCCCACCTGTGTTTGGTCCAGATAAACCCTCTGACCCACCCTCACCTCCCTGCCCCAGACTCCAGGAGCAAGCCCTGTCTCCATGGCTGCACCCTAGCTCAGACCTGTGGGTGATGCGGATCATGAAACGTGGACTGCAGATCGATTCTTCAAATCCCAGAGACCGACGTTTTGTGGACAGAGAGGAGTTGGGGCTCCAGGGAGGGTGGGGCGAAGGCAAATGCCGGCCTCCTGAGCACAGAAGTGGGAGTCGTGTGGAGGCTCCAGCAAACCCTGAGCTGCCGCAGGTCTCTGATGGAGGCGGCGGGTGGAGAGGAAGCCTCAGCCCTTCTATGCCGGTATCAGCAGCCAGCTGCTGCCTGGTACCTGCCGCCATGCAGAAGCCACAGGACAAGGTGCAGGATGCCCGGATGCCGTGTCCTGAGCTTCCACACAGAGGGGACATCGGCCAGTCCCAGAGGAGAACCTCGGGCACAGAGGCTGATATAGTCTGCCAAACCCAGGTATGTGTGACGTCCCGGCTGCTCTGTTCTCTGAGGCACCCGGGAGAGACAGGAGCAGGGACAGGCTGGGCATTTTTACCTCAGTGTCACTTCCTCCCTATAGGGACATCACTAATGGAGGCGCTGCAGGGAAAGTGAGCATGGGCTTCTGTTTGGGGTGAAATTAATTGGAAGTTGACCACTGCCAATTAGCTCCTCTGAGAGGCCTCAAAACGTGGTGATATAAATCAAAATTTAAAACATCCATGCATCAAAGAACACAATCAACACAATGAAAAAGCAACCCACAAGGAAGGGGGAAACATTGCCAAGTTAGGTGAGATAAGGATTAATATTCACAACATAGAAATAACTCCAATAATAATAATAATAATACAGATTCCAGATTTTACAAAGGAGAAAAGACATGTCTTTGAAGGAAACAGACAGACAGGTGGCCTATAGCACCCCAAAAGATGCTTGAGGTCACTCTCTTGGGGAAACGTGAGTCTACACCAGTGAGGACGCAGCCATCCCACTAGGAGAGCTATTCAAACCAAAACACTAGAAAGCAAAAGAGCGTGGCTGAGCACATGGAGGACCAAGCCCCTCGAAATAAATGGTGCAGCTCTTGTGGGGGATTCGGCATGTCTCAGAAGGAGAAGAGATTTAACCAGCCCTTGATGGGTGGGCCTTAGGCTGGAAACCCAGGCAAATGGACATCCACTCCAGAAGTCTGAGAAACAAGGAAGCTGGTGGTGTGGCTCAGTGAAAGGCTGGCGACTTGGGGTGTGGGAAGGGTGGGGGGGAACTGGAGTTCCAACATCAAAGGTAAAAGAAGACAGGTGTCTTGGCTGCAGAGGGGGAAGGAAGGACTGAAGGACAGAGGGAGGGAAGAAGAAAGAGAAGGGAGGGGAGGGAAGAAGGGAGAGCAGGGGAGGAGAGAATCATTTTGTGCCTTTTCACTTCATCTAGGCCCCTACCCAGTGGGTGGTACTCAAGCATAGAGGGGATGAATCTTCCCCCCTCCACCCAGCAGCTCGCATACCGTCTACACTGGAAACACCCCACAGGCACTCTGGGGACAGTGCAATTGTGTCACCAAGAGCCAGGCCAACCTGGTCTACCAGCAGAAGAGGGCTGGGCTCAGGACCTCCCTGAGCTCTGAGGACTGATTCCACCTCGCCAGCTCTGTAAGCATCCCTACTCCCAGATGGATCAACACCCAACCAAGCAGCCCACGTGCCTGTCACAGCACTGTTCCGAGCACCCAAGTCCCGTCCAGGGATGGATGGATGGATGGATGGATGGATGGAGAAATCAATGAATGCAGTGTGTGCATGCGATAGCACGTTAGCCAACCTGAAAAGGAAAGGTCTGACGCATGCCACAGCATGGGTGAACCATGAGGACAGTAAGCTAAGTGAAACAGGCCCGTCACAAAAACATACTGTATGATCGTGCTGACCTAAGGAACCTACAGTCGTCATCGTCCTAGAGACTGGAAGTAGAAGGGGCTGGCATGGGTGGACGGTGTTTAATGAGGACGGTTTCAGTTTGTGAAGATGAAATGGACAGGTGGTGGCGGCACTTGGGAAATGCTGTAAATGTACTTAATGCCACTGAACTGTGCATTTTTTAAACGTTTAAATGGTAAATCTTGCCATGTGTATTTTACTACTATTGTTAGATTTTTTTTTTAATATGTGGCAGTAGATCCAAGTCCTCACACCTCTGGGATGCCACAGCTCTGTGAGGGAGGCACAATGTTGGATCACCCATGCTGAACAGATCCTCAGACACCCCCCTATACCTACGTCCCCTCCCCTGCCTGGCCACACCCAGGCTTCTCCCTCCTCAGTCCCATGGTAATTCTTCCCTTCAATACCTGCTCTAGAGTCACATGGCCTCTCACCCTTCACTCATGATGGGCCTTGGGTAGATGGAAGCTTGGTCAGCTTCCTCATCGGCAGGAAGGGCGGTGCCCTGTAGCCAGGGTGAAAGGCACTTCTAGCCAATGGCACACTAGTGCCCCCACAGGCTGGGTTCTCGCGAACCTACTTTTGCCCAGTGTCCCTGGGCGGCCTGGTGTTCCTCTTATGCTGTCCTTCCTCATCTCACGGACTCCTTCCAGGCCAGACCAGCACTTCAGACCCCATCAAGGCGGGTGTGGTGGCTCACGCCTGTAATCCCAGCATCGGGAGGCTGAGGCAGGAGGATCATGAGTTGGAGGCCAGCCAGCCTGGGTTACACAGCAACAACAGCCTTCATAGAATCAGGTGGTGCCGTGAGCAGCCTGTGGGAGCATCTGGGCCAGGCTGTGGGACAAGGCACCTCGCCCAGGCCCTGAGTCTGCACAGGAAACGAAGCAGCAGCCGTGGCCACAGAGTTGGGCACTGCAGAGCCAGGACTGCAGCCTGGCCCCTGTCCTCTGTGCTGCCAGACGTCCAGGCCTGGCTTGGGGGTGGGGATTTCAGCAGGGGCCCCTGTCTGTGCCTCAGCCCTGCCCACCAGGACCTTCACAGTTGCCCACCGACCCTGCGCATCTGTAGTCAAGATTCTGAGCCCTGGAGGAGAGCAGGAAATGATTCATTCTCTCTCCCAGCCAAGGTACACACAGGCACATTATTAGTATTTACCCTGGGGCTCCTCCAAGGACCACAACCGCAATCGTGGGCAGGAAGGGGGAGGGATGGGGAGAGAGCTCAGCCAGGTCTCTGCCCGCCTGCAGACCAGGCACAGGGGCTTGAGAGCACTCAGCACGGCACGGTGCCCACCATTGTCAGCCCCACCACGTGGCCCTCTCTGCCTTCCAGAGCCCACAGAGGACTCGCTGTGGTGCCCAGACAAGGTCATCCAGAGCGGGGGAAGGAATCCAGAGGCATGGATGATGGAAAGAGGCCAGGGCTGAGCCACAGGGTGTCATCTCCAAACCAGGAAATAAATCCTGAAGGAGGCGCAACAGGCCTGCCCACTGCGCCCAGCAAGGAGCAGGACCGCGAGCTGACCTCAGCAGCAGCGCGGTGCAGCCTGGGACCATGCCCTGCCCGTTTCCCAGTGTGCCTTGCAGTGGCTCTGGGGACCTAGCAGTGGGAAGCAGGCGGTGCTGGCTAATGAGAACCAGCACAGGAAGGGATCTGTTACTCAGCACAGGAAGTGGTCGGGGATCCTTCACCAATCAATCAATGGGCTTCTGGGAGCAGGCAGTGCCTACTCCACCTGCTTACCCCAGAAGCCCCATCCCCAGGCCCCTCCTGGGCTGCAACGCCCACCCACCTGTGGCCCTCTGCAGGCCGCTGTCATGAGGAATGTCGTACAGATGTCCTTTCCTAGCCGGGGACGTCTGCTGACAGCTTGTCACTCTGCAGTGGTAAAGGCAGCTCCCAGTCTCCCCTTTATGCACTGCCCTGCGCAGATTCCCGGCTGCCTTGCCAGGGAGTTTATTAAAGAGTTTATTAAACTGTTCTGCCCTGGCTTGCGAACTGTCTCTCTCAGTGATGGAAAAATACTGAGACCCAAAAGGGCAAGGTGAACTTCCTGCACGCCAGGAAGTTAGCGGATGATGGACCTGGGCCTGTGGATGACTCACAGGCCTGCTGTGGACTTAGCAGGCAAATGAGAGGAAGGGACAGAGACAGAGGCACAGGCCTGAAAGCAGAGGGTTGGAACAAGCGGGGCAGGCTGGTGGAGGAAGCCTGAGGAGCTTCAGAAAGAGATGGGGGACTGGAGGGATTGCTTAGCGGTTAAGGCGTTTGCCTGCAAAGCCAAAGGACCCTGGTTCAATTCCCCAGGACCCACGTTAGCCAGATGCACAAGGAGGCGCATGCGTCTGGGATTCCTTTGCAATGGCAGGAGGCCCTGGTGTGCTCCCTCTCTCTCTCTCTCTCTCTCTCTCTCTCTCTCTTCCCTCTTTCTCTGTCAAATAAATAAAATAAAATACTTTTTTTTTAAAAAAAGAGATGGGGACAGAGTGATCAATGGGCTTAATAATAACACAATACCTGTAGGAGGCTCTGGGGATTCAACTGTGATTTCTGATCTTAGTCCTCATGAAGTTCAAGGAGCTGGTGGAGAGAGAGAAGAGAGGGGGGAAATTGACTCCAAGTGTGTGCTGTGACCAGCAAAGCACTGAAGACTGCAGACACCCAATAAAGGGATTTTTAGTCTGGACTCAGTATAAGAGGAAGGCTTCTTGGAAGAGGTGCCCTCTGACCTGACAAAAGTAGGCTGTGGGGCTGGAGAGATGGCTTAGCAGTTAAGCACTTGCCTGTGAAGCCTAAGGACCCCAATTCGAGACTCAATTCCCCAGGACCCAAGTTAGCCAGATGCACAAGGGGGCTCACGAGTCTGGAGTTCCTGTACAGTGGCTGGAGGCCGTGGCACACCCATTCTTTCTCTCTCTCTCTCTCTCTCTCTGCCTCTTTCTCTCTCTGTCACTCTCAAATAAATAAATAAATAAACAAAAATTTTTTAAAGTAGGCTGTGGTTCTGGCACCTTGCTTCTTTGTGAAGAAAAGTTCTGCAAGCAATTAGGGTTGCTATGAGAGACAAAGATGGGGTTGGAGTTGACATCAGCATCAA
Organism: Dipus sagitta; assembly: GCA_036346955.1. Classification (NCBI taxonomy): domain Eukaryota; kingdom Metazoa; phylum Chordata; class Mammalia; order Rodentia; family Dipodidae; genus Dipus; species Dipus sagitta. Next base: position 109,985,420 of record CM070773.1, read on the forward strand.
CCCAGAGCAGCTGGTGGCCTCCCAAAGCTGGGCTTGAGTTGTTGCTCCAAAGTGAGATCAGTCAGTAAAATTCTCCAGATCCCATCCCTCTTTCTCCTACCTTTTCTAATGTGTGTGTGTGTGCGTATGTGCATACATGCGCGTGAGCATACATCCGCCTTGGGGCCCGTAAGGTGCTCTGCCACTGCTTAACCAGGGCAGAGAAATGCCTCTGGCAAGGGTGAGGTGGAGGCAGCAAAGCTGTGGGGAGAGAAACCGAGAGGCCAGGGACTGGGGCAGGGCCTAGCTTCTAGAACCTGTCCGGAAGCCCTGGGTTCTCTCTCCATTGCATCCTGAAGGGCAGGGTCCTTACGCTAACCCTGTGTCTTCTTTAGCCGAGCAGATCCTGGAACCTGTCATCCAAGGAGCCTTCATTTGACAATAAACAGGGGCTTTCTGGTGGTCAGAGTGGTCAGCTGGCTTCAGGGGCATCACTGAGTGCCCTCCCGGGAGGCCAGGGGCCACCTAGCTATGCCACACTGCGGCTGCTGCTTCTACCTCTTGCCTCTGCCTTTTAATGCATCCCTTCTCCACGCAACTCCTCTTTCTTCCTTCCCCTCCCCCCTCAGCCCCTCACGCCCCCGCTTCATTCATCCTTCAGGCGTCTCCGCTGCCCACCACTGCGCCTGTTCACTGCTGGGCTGGCCACACTGGAACACTGTAGGGCTGAGTCCCTGAGTCCAGGAGTGCTCAGTCTGGCTGGGGAAATGGGAACCTCTTCCACCCGTCCCCAGCCCAGCCCAGAGCTGAGGTGGCAGATCACAGAGTGGCCTGTCACTGGATGTAGAAGGAGGGTCTTCCTGGAGGAGGTGTGTCTGTACTGAGCCCTGAATGAGAAGTGGGGGAGCCAGGAAGGGCCGAGGAGAAGGCTGTTGGCCACCAGAGCTCCTGGGGTGTACAGAGAGGGGACTTGGGCCCTGGCAAATGGCTGAGTAGTTGTGTGTGGAGAAAGGAAGAGGGGAGGGGAGAGGTGATGAAAGATGGGCTCCCCAACCCCAGGTAGTTCACAGAGCTTGGGGTGAGTTGGTATGTGGAGTACTGGCTTCCCCCCGAAGTCCTGGAGAGTCATGACTGGGGTAAGGGAAGAAGTGACTGTGGGGGCCCCCTCAACCCCCTGACTGGAGGAAAGGCTCCTTCAACAGTATTCTCCTCCTACTCCTGTGTCCTTACATTCCTGCTCCCCGGTTTCTCTCTCTCCCTCCTTCCCTCTCTCTACCATCCCTACCTCCAGGCTTAGCTACCCTACCAGGCTGTGTTAATGAGAGCCTGCAGCACCACCTATAGGCTGGATCTAACACTGAGTGAGGTATCACACATTAAGATGACTGAGGTTGGTCCCAATTCTTTTGTTTCCTGGAGAGGCAGTGTCCCCCGCCAGGACCATCCCATCTCCCCACTTGCAGCACTGTGCAAGGGCTGCTCTGGGCCCACGAGGCATGAGTGCCAGCTGCCTCTGTCCTGCTGATCACCTCGTCACCAGCTCCCCAAAGAACCAGACTCAGCACCGAGTGCACTGGAGACTCCCTTCTCTTCCCAGCCTGGATCTCCCAGCTGTCCAGTGCAACCTGGTCTCTTGTTCCCAGAGAGCAGCTCTCAGGGGCCATGACTCCATCCTGCACATGGGAGTGAGGAGAGGGTCAGCTCAGGATCCAGGACTTGGTGGCCCCTCAGCCTACCTGTCCACGAGTCCCCAGGACACCCACACAGTGATGGGCTCTGGGACAAGGGACGTAGATGCAAAGACCGTGGAATGGCAGTTTTAAGGCTGGATGAAGGCTGTTGTGACAAGGACGGTCCCAGGCCTTGGGAGCCCAGAGAAGGCCCCGGGGCTGGGAGGGTCTGCACTGGCTTGAGGGAGAGACCCTGCAGTGCTGGACAACGGAGTTGCAGGGAGAGATACAGCTGGGGAATGACGGTGCGAGGGAGGCAGGGGGCTGAGAGAGCAGACTCCTTCAGAGGTGGGCGGCTGGCACGGAAGGGTGGGGGAAGCGCTGCCCTCGTCCCCTCCGAGGGGAGACGACATGTGACAGTGGTGTTGCGTTCACAGCCACCCACTGCTGACTCTTCTGTCTGCAGGTCATGGGAACACTTCAGACACTCCGTGTTTCACTGATCTGAAGACGTGGGCAGGTCTGTAGCACTTCTCCTCGGAGACAGAAAGGCTCAGAGAGGCTGGCCGTTCCTCCGGGGCTGTGAGGAGAGGGGGCCGGGGCAAGTGACAGCTTGGTCTTGGGTTCAGGGGTCATTCAGACCCTCACTCACCTACAGAACCAATGTCTACTTCTGACACTGCTCTCTGTCCTCGGGGAACTGGGGAGTGGGCCACGGAAACAGGCGGCTGGGAAAGACAGAGCCCTCAGAAGTGCTCCAGCTCGGAGGAGAAGAGCTGGAGAGGTCCAAGGAGCAGGGCCGAGGAGAGGAGAAGGCCCTCACACTGGCCCACGCTCAGGACCAGCCCCCGGCCCCTCCCCCTCACGCCAACACTCTCCCTGGCTCTGCAGGGCTGTGAGAGGGACTTCCTGATGGCCCACCGCTGGAAAGTTGCCCTGCAGACCCTCTCCCTCCCGAGCCTCAGCCTGCACTGTCTTCCAGCCGCCCCTCTTGGGGACACCTCAAATTAAGGGCCCAAAATAGCAAAGTTGTTAGCTTGTCAGACTGCCTCCGGGGCCAGGGGGTGGAGACAGACAGAAGCTGGGCTTTCAGACATCTAGCCTTGACCTCCCTCTGCTCAGGGGAAAGTAAGGAAGAGTTCTACCTCCTGCTGCTTGGTTTTAAATAACTCCCGTGTTTCCTATAAAATATTAGACACAGAGACTCTTAAAGAGATAGTCATAGATCCTTCGATTTAGCACCAGATTATAGACTAAGGCTCTCAGAAGCCTGCGAGGTTGGAAATAGAACAGCTTGTACTTGTGTCATCATTAAATTCTGGATTTAAATTTAAATAAACTGGGCATGGTGGCACACGCCTTTAATCCCAGCAATCAAGAGGCAGAGGTAGGAGGATCGCCATGAGTTCGAGGCCACCCTGAGACAACATAGTGAATTCCAGGTCAGCATGGGCTTGAGTGAGACCCTACTTTGAAAAACAAAAACAAAATTTAAATTTAAATAACACAAGATCTGAAAAGTCTCAGGACCCTGGGATTTTAGAATTTAGAGCTGGGGGCGGGGCTTGAACATCAACCTCTGGCTCTCTCATTCACTAGCTGATTTCACCGGGCTTTGGCGGAATTGCTCCATGCCTCAGTTTCCTTTTTTTGTTGTTGTTGAAAGGGGCAACACTGGATTTTGCTTGATGAATTTTGCTTGGTAGAATTCAGTGAGTTACTAGTTCAGAGTTAGCGTCAGGCAAGGATGAGAAGTGGGCTGTACAGGTCTTGCAGCTCTTGAGTTTGTCTGCTCTGGAATAATCCTGCTTAGCCAATAATTAACCCCCAGCTTCCAGGTAGGGGCCTTAAAAGCCAGTTTTGATTCTCTCTTGACGAGTGACTCCTCCACAGGAAGCAAACTTTCATGCCCAGGCCCATGGTCTCTCCATGCTTCCTGCCTCCTTTGTCCCAGAAGTTATGCTACATTCCCCACCTCATCACCTACAACAGCTGTGGGATCTGAGCTTCTTCTCCCATGTGGCCTGATAGGCCCCTCCCCCTCTTCTTCTTCCCTCACCATGCCTGTTCTCCCCTAGTTCCCATCTACAAGCAGCTCTTAGAGCCTCCACCACAGACAGAAGCCATCCATTCATCCTGCCAAGGTCAGAGGGGCATGCTGTGCAAAGTAGCCAGAGGAGGCTATGCGGAGCTGATCATAGCAACTGGCCAGCGGCATCACCAGGGGACATATAGGTACAGTCCTTGGGCTGAAGCAGGTGGCACTCAGAGTGCTGCCAGCCTTGCTCCATACTTCCTGTCTGATCCTCAGATCTCTGAAGGAAGGACCCACAGCCCAGAATGGACCCTGGTGAGGAAGATCACATCAGTCTGCAAGTCCTCGATCCTCCATGGTGATCACACACGACACCTCAGGAAGCCCAACATTGACCCTAGGGGCTTCCAGAAGGAGCAGCATCTGGAGAGATGGGCATCTACAACCCCCTCCCAACACCCCAGAAAGTCTTTTTCCGTATGGCGGAAGACTGGGGCGTCATTTCCAGGTCGGGCTTCCAACCACAGTCTTTGTGTCTCCCTGAGGAGGCACTTGGCCAGTCCAGCTGACACACTGGTCTGGGGAGAGAACAACAGATGAGTAGAAATTGGCTTCTTCTGGGAGTTCAGTGAAAAGACAGACTGGGGTCTGGGGAGACTGCTCAGTGGGTAAAGTGCTTGCCCAGCAAGTGTGAGGACCGGAGTTCGGATCCCCAGCACCCACACAGTGGTACGTGCCTGTAACCCCAGCTCTTGGGAGGAGGATACAGAATCCCCAGGACAACCTGGATAGCTACATTAGCTGAATCAGTAAGCTCCTGGTTCAGTGAGAGACCCTGGCTCCCTAAATAAAGGGGAGAGCACTTAAGGGAGGCCCCTGATGTCAACCTCTGAACCACATACATCACATGTAAAAAAAGATAGAAAGAGGACAGAAAGGGAGGGAAGGAAAGGGAAGAGAGAGAAAAGGAAGGAAAGAAGGGTGGAAGAAGTACAGGAGCTGCTTTTGCATTTCTAGGTTATTCCTCCTTTCCTTCCACCTCCATGCTTCTGCTGCTGACTCTCAGAGCCAGCAGTGGAGACCACAGGGCCAGACCTCTGGAGCCAGGCCTGGCAGTCCACAGAGACTCCCAGAGGGCGTAGGGCCTCTGAGATGCACAGGCTTCAAGACTTGTGAGGATGAGGAGGGAGCTGGACATTCCTAACGGAAGGCAGTGCAGGTGGAGAGAAACTCCAGGATAACCTGTGGTCCACATCACCTCCTCCCTGCCTTACCCACTTAATGCCCCGGGTGCAGTGGGCAGTCCCCACACTGAGACCTGGGGACCCACGCCTTGCACTTGCTGCCCAGCCTGCCGGGAATGCCTCTCTCATCCATCACCCCATCCTTGCAGCCAGGTCCTCTCCTCTCTGTGTCCCCTCCCCAGGCGCTCCCCACCTACCCCACCTCCATCCATGCCATGTTCTCTAAGACCTTTTCAGCCCCAGACCCTCATACCATGGGACACTCCTTCCTCAGTCACATCATGGATCTTAAGATTTTTAATCGTAAGCCACATCAGGTCAATCTGTCTGTAACTGAGAAGGAGCCAAGCAGAGCAGAGAGTGACTAGTTGACAGCTTACATTTCGTCCATTTAGTTAACATACATCCAGTTTGCTGGTGCAGCTTTCTGATCACATTTGCATCCTGAAATGTCCTCAGCCATAACCATTTGTGTGGGCCCCTAGGTGCTCTGGGGAGCCAGCACTGCACCCTGTGCCCTGTGCCCAGCTCCTGATCTGATGAACAAGAAAGTCCTCTATCCACACCCATGGCCCTGCTCACCCAGGCAGAAGCAGGATGTCCTTCAGGTCCTGCACTTCTAGGACCATGGTACTGATGTGGTCAGCACCATCTGTCTGTCAGGAGACTTCCTGGAACAAGGCAGGAATGGTGTCTCATCATTTTAGATGCCACATGCATGTCCAAGGTCAGGCACAGACAAGGTGTGCTCTGGGACAGTTTTCTCCCAGGGGAGAATTTTCCTCTTGCACTGCAGTTTGGGATAGTCCAAGGGAGAGCCCAGAAAGCAGATGGAGATGTCTAGACAGGAGCTTCCACACCACCTCAGCCATGCAGTGCTGCTATAACAGAACACCCGAGGCTGGGACATTTACAGTGAACAGAGACCCATCAGCTCACAATGCTGGAAGCTGGCAGGTCCAAGCTGGAGCCGCCAGTCTGGAGAGGCACATAATGGACAGAAGAAGGAGAGAGTGAGATATTTACGGGGGGGGGGGGGAGAAAGGCATGAAACCCATACCTAAGAGTGGAGTCCACATGGCCCTCACGTCTTGCTTCCCAATACCATTACATCACATTTTGATATAAGTTCTGGAGGGGACAAATATTCAAACCCTAGCGCATGCTGTTTGCAGGAGAATGGACATTCAGCAACAGTGTGGCTGGTCAAACCTGGATTGGACACTAAGGTCACGTTACATCTATCCCCAAGGAATGGTTTCCCATCCCCAGAAGCTAATGTCCACAGACCTTCCCTGCAGAATGTGGCCCACATCCCTACCCGTATTTCATAGTCCTCACCTCCCCTATTACTTTAGCCTGGCTGACATCTTCATGCCCCTTGAACACGTCAAGCACACGCTGACCTCAGGGCCTTTGCCCAGGCTGTTTCCTGTGGGTGGAAGGTCCTCCCCCGAGGTGTCCCTGAGCATCCTTTCCTCACCTCACTGCATCCATGTCTGTGATCAGATGTCACCCCTTCAGGAAGGTCTCCCTCAATCATCCCCTCATTCCCTTTAGGAACTCCCAGAGTGGGTGGCTGAAGGTTTGGCAAAGGAGCCTGGGCTCAGGACAGGGTGGTGCGAGGGAGAGACAGGAGGATGCTCTGAGCTCCTACTGAATGCCAGGTCTCCAACTGGTCAGGACCACATATGCGAGTGTCCTGACCTCCGACTGGTCAGCGCCACACAGGTGAGCATTCTGACCAGCACAGCATCCCCTTGAGAGGAAGCCTCCATCTCCCCCCTTTCCGGGTGAGGAGACTGAGACTTGGGGAAGCGATATGACTGAGGTCACACGATTTCTAAGTCCAAGCAGCTCTCTGTATCTGCCACCCTGGAGGTGGATATTTGCGATGTCTGGCATGGGGGAGGGGCAGCCTGTGCCACAGACACAGCTGAGACTGTCAACAGAAAGGGGCAGTGGGCAACAGTCCAGGGTAACAGAGATATACAGTAGAGATCAGTGGTGGTCAATGGCCATTAAAGACAACCCAGGGTGGTCAGTGTTGGTCTTTGTGGCCAGTGAGCTCAGCAGTGGTGACAGGCCAGTTTGGAAAGTGTCCCTTGCATATGACTACACATAAGCCTCAAGTGAACTTGGCAAAGAACCACTGCGGGGGGCAGGTAGAGCTAAGTGTGTGGCAGAGAGAGAGGAGGGGCCCAGGACGAGCTGACTCATGTCAGGGCGACAAGGGTTCCATCTTTTCTAGTGAGCTCTGCTGGGAAAGCAGGTGATTGGAAGAACACTGATGGAAGTAGGATCACTGATGAAGGAGAAGGGGAAGAGAGGAGGAAAAGCAAAATGACCTGACAATAGCTCACATAATAACCCTACCCCGTTATCTGTCACTTCAAATTAGGGGGAACTGACAGGGTTGAGAAGTATTGGAAACTTGGAATCGCCGCTTGCTAGCTATGCGGGTTTCCTTAATTTCGCTGGGCCTTCCTGTCTCTGGCTTGAAAATGGGACCCTGAGTATCCATACTTCATGAGGTTTACATGCCTGAACTCAGGGCAAGGTCTAGCAGAGAAATGCTCAAGTTGCAGTGGTCAAGAACACAGGCTGGGCTGAGGACTGCTCAGTCAGTAAAGCACTTGCTATGCAAGTGAGAGAAACCTGAGTTCAGATGGGTTATGTTGGGCATGGTATTGAGCGTCAGTAATCACAGTGCTTGGGGGGCAGACACAGGAGGGTCCCTGGGACTTGCTGACTTCTACCAGGGAGCTCTGGGCTCAAGGAGAGAGACTCTGTCTCAATAAATAAGGTGGAGAGCAATTGAGGAAGAAACCCAATGTCCACCTCTGGCCACTATACGCATATGCACACACAAGCATGAGCACATGCATACACTTCCCGTACACATGGAAACATGCATACATAAATGCCACACACACAGAGATGTAAAAATCAATGAGATGGTGTTGGTCATAAACCTTACATGCCCACGTGCAAATGGGGAGATCCCTGTACCTATATATCCACTGTATTGTTACATCCCTGTACTACACCGCCTGTTCTACATCCCCTGTGCAACACCCCCTGTGCTACTTCCCCTGCGTTCCATACATCCCCTGTTCTACATCCCCTGTGCAACACCCCCTGTGCTACTTCCCCTGCGTTCCATCCCCTGTGCTACTTCCCCTGCATTCCATCACCTGCGCTACATCTCCTGTAATACACCCCCTGCACTACACCCCAGCACTACACCCCCTGCACTTCATATGGAGTCCTGAGTGAGGTGGTATCTTGAAGTGCTCTGCCAATGCCCAGCACCGAGCAACCCCTGCAGCAGCGTCTGGATCCCTCTCCCCGCTAGCCTGAGAGGACTTTTAGGTTACCCTCCTCTCCTTGTCAGCACCTCTGCAGGGGGCTGATCTGCACCCCACCCTGAGGTCTCAGAGGAGCCCAAGGGCCTTGGAGGTGTGTCACCCTCCCAGCATGGTCAAGGAAGGGTGGAGGCTAAGAGAAGACTGGCTATGCCTGAGGTCACAGGGAGTTATGGTAGAGCCATGATAGGGACTTGGGGTCACCTGACTCCATAGCCAAGGTACAGTCCCCACAGGTCACTGTATAACTGGATCCAACGGACGCCAGAACCAAACAAAGCAATGTGCTGACGGTGCCGCTGTGGGAGGGTCACTGTGTGTGGACCTCGCTCTCAGCCCTTTGGATATCCTCACTCATCTCATCCTCTGGACAGGGGGAGGCATGTACCACCACTGTCTGTGCTCTCTACATATGAGCACCTGAGGCTCCCAGAGGTGAAAAGCTCAGGCAGAGCTGGGCCAGACACAGAAGCCAGGACTGCCTTGGACCGCTGGGACCTGAGCCACCCTTGCTCTGTGTGCCTCATGCACAGGAAAGGTTGTTCAGGGGGCAGAGCAGAGGGGAGCAGGTTGGCCTCCTGGATGCCTGGGGGAGCTTCGGCCATGTCTGGCATGCGCTGCAGCACATGATGTGGGTTCATTTGTTTGGGTGACTGACCTTTGTTGGACATCAACAATACATCTCATCTCTGAGCAAACCATCTGTCTTGTACAGCAGGGAGAGCAACGAGCTCCACCAGGCAGAGCTGGGCGCAGCATGGACAGGAAGGCATAAGATGATGGTACCAGATGACCTGAGCCAGCTCCCAGGATCACCATGGTGTGTCCACACAACTAGGGACAGGGCTGTCTATTCCCCAGAGTCCTGGCTTCTGCATCTGCCAGATGGAAGTCGTCTCCTCAGCACCTGGTGCTGTGATCAGGGAGTCTGAAAAATGACCCAGAGGAGGAAAAGGATGCCAGAGGCATGAAGGCCTGTGTCCACCACTCACACAAATGGGCAGCTACGCCCAGGACTTAAGCTCTACTGTCCTCAGTCCCAGCCCTTGATCCCACTTACCAGCAATGGGCCTCAGATTGTCCCTCCTAACCTCATTTTTCTCATCTGTAGAATGGAGATAATGATACCCTCTTGCAGATTTTCTGTTGTCACATGTGATCTTATATATAAACTGCCTGATACTCAGGACTGTCCAACCTATCCTGGGAGGAAACTAACCTGCGAGGAAAGATGGTGGTGAGAGTGGTGACAACAACAAACAGGTTGAACTGAGCAAGAGCCATCAGGAGAGGAGAGGTGAGTATGGACAGACCTTGTCCCCATCAAGGAAAAGGAAGGGCTGATTATCTTCTGGTGCCACCCCAGTTCCTTAGTGTTGGCCACCACTCACCACATGACAGGTAGAAAGGAGCCTAGGGAGTTTCTGGGGACTGGAGGGAGGCTGCCCCTGTTCTCTGAGTCCCCACTTTTCTTCCTCTCACAGGAGACCTACTGGTCATCAGGTCGTCACAGGCCTGAGAGAGACATTTGGTTCTGCCCTCCCACAGGGCTGCAGGTTGACTGGGGAGCCATGGATGACACATGGGGCTAGTGGGGGCAGAATGATGTTGAGCTAGGGAGGGGGCTTGGCCTCTCTGTCTTGTTAGTGAGTGACCCCACAGCAGTCCTGTTTGGAGCTCAGGAGCCCAGGATCTCTCCCGGATCTAATTAGCATCACGGAGAATTAAAGCACACAGCCCTGAAGTGAGCCTGTTCCCCTGAGGTATTCCAGAGCTAATGCTGATTAAATAAGAACCTGCTCCGCTCTTCAGGGCCGGAGTCTGGGAAGCCCAAGCCAGAGATGGGAGCCCTAATTGCCAGCTCTGATTATGCAGTGTGCGCGTTCAGACGAGGAGAGAAGGGGGTGCGGGGGAAGGGACAAGAGTCTCAGAGCAGACCCCTCCCCCCCACAGAGGCAGTGCACACTGTTATGGGCTGTTTCTGCTCTATTGGAAGGAGTGCATCTGGATTCTTTTCTCCCTTCCCATCCTTTCAGTTCCACTTTTTCCCCAGGTGATTTGTTGAGGACCTACTGTGTGCTAGGCATATACTTGGATCAGGGATGATAAATGAACACAGTTTCCAGTCAGAAGGGGATGTGACCCTTCAGGGAAACATCCCGACAGACCAGTGTAGCTCACCTTAGGCCAGGGCCAACATGTCAGTGCAGAGACTAGTGATCAGACTGAGCTCATGCAGGGAGACTGGGCACCCAGAGCTGCTGTGTGAAATGTGAGCACAGGGCCTTGTCACTCAGTCCCCCTGCATGCAATGCTCCTCCCCAAACACCCACATGTTTCTTTGCTTCACCCCCTTTAAGTCTTTGCAAAGATGTCAACGTTAAATGCCCTGCCTATATCCCCGTGACCCCTCGTGCTTATTATCAAGTTATACACCGAAGTCATCTGATCTGCATCTGCCATCAATCCCTCCTCCGGGAATATCAGCTTCCAGAGACAAGAATCTGTCCTTTTGGCTGTTATTTTTCTCTGTTGGATCCCCAGTACCTAACACTGAGCAGGGTCTTCTTAAATATCTACTGGACAATGAATGAATGAATGAATGGCCTCACCGGTCATGCTGAGGGCCTTATCCTTAGAGCAAAGGAAACTACTGCCGGCTTTTGGGCTTTGTGCGAGAAAGTTTTGTTAAGACAGAACTTGTCACACGAAAAGAAGCAGGGGAAAGTTCTGAGAGGTCCCTCAGGAGCGTGCTGAGGGAGGTGGGGCCAGTGCTGTGGTGAGAAAGATACAGGAGAAAGAGGGACAAGGAATGAGGTGGCATGTAGAGTCATGGTACCCGAGGGGCTGTGGAATATGTGGGATAGGGCATCCAGGGTTAAAACCCAGGTCCTTGGTGTTGGTGACATGATGGGAAGGGAGGCGCAGAGGGTCTCAAGCTAGACAGGCTGCAGAGTGGGAGGCGCTATGGTCACAGCCACTCCAGAGCCCGCTGATAGCCGCAGGATGAGGACTGGGCTGGAAAGCCAGAGTTGAGAGGACATGAATGTGGCATTCAGCCTCACTGGCCGAGAAAACACAAGGATAGCTGCCCTTCACTGAAGCCCCCTGATGTCCACCAAAATTCCAGCAGGAACAGAGGATGCTTGGTTGTGTGACCAACCCCCCCCCACACACACACACACCTAGCTATGCATCTGCCGCTGTGGATGACAGCTGTGACAAGATGACCTTCTGCTCACCTATGACATGCCACAGCCCTGTGGGCAGCCAACCTGAAGCTGTCTCTTCCAGGTGAGAGGGCTGGGGGAAAGAAGGCTCAGCCCCAGCCATAGGGCTCTGGTTTCCATGGAAACAGGGTGGCTGGAGAAGGTGGACCCTGAGTAGAGACTCTATGTCAGCCTCCCATAGTCATAGCCTGGCCCACCCAAACCCTGACCGGGTGTCAACCTCTTTGTTCCATCACTGTCACACTGTCCGGGTGGAAGTGACCCTCTGTGCCATATCATTGGCCATCTCCTCCCTCTAACCAAACAGGGCTTACTGATTGACCATGTCAGCATAGCCCGGGGTCTGCTGGCTCCTGACCAGCAGCTGAGCTGGCATGCCCAAGTGACACAAACCACCCCACTCCACTCCTACCCCAGGCTCCTCCTTTACCCCTCCCTGAAGGCGGTTCAGCATAAGGTTGGGGCTGGGCAGCATTGTTTACCTATATGCCCAGGGAGAAATGACAAAAGAAATGCAGGCAGGGTCGTGGCACCTAGAACCCCTACAGCTGGCTCAGTGTATGGATGCCATCCCCGGGCTGTGGGAGCCATGTGTGATCATCCGGTGTTTGGCAAATTCACTCTACCGGGGGCTGGGAAGTAGATCTAGCCCTCCCTAGCCTTTGTGCACAGCAAGGAACTAATGCAAGCCCACAGGCCGGCAGATTCAATATTAAAAGGTATAAATCAAACTAACAAAGTATTAAATGAAATAAGTTCTACCCTCCTACCCCAGGGAATCCCTGAACTCTGTTCAGGAATGTGAGGAGCAGAGGAAGCTCGCCCTGACCCCTGGTCCCTCACCTTCCTCGCCCCATCTCCCTCAGCTCAGCCCACATCACAGCATCACACTGTGAGCAACACTCTCATCCCTACCTTGACCCTGTTGGCCTAAGCTCTGTGTGCATCTCCCCACAGAGTTGTATATTTGAGGTCTAGGAGCACATGGCTACTGAAGAGGTCTACATTGGCCTAGAATCAGGCTCAGTATTCAAATAGGGGTTCTGGAACAGGGTCCCTGAAGTCTGGGCTAGGAAGGCTCTGGGATCAGGCAGAGCCTCCAGGGTGATGGATCACAGAGGGTGGAGTAGGGCTCAGTGATGGCAGAAGGTTCAAGGGTATCTAGCCAGAAGTGGCCCAGATCTGAGCTGGTAAGGCAGGGCTGTGTGAAAGGACTCCAGAGAGTTAAGGAGGAATGATTGGCATCAGAGGCAAACCCTGGGATCCCTGTCTATGATTCCAATGAGCAGCTGCCCAGACAATGAAGACATGGAGCCAGGGATAAGAGATGCGTTGATGAGGAGATGAAGGTTCAGCTTTGAATGGGTTCAGTGGAGAGACCATGGCCAACTAGAGGGCAGTGGTTGCAGAAGCCTGGGACTAAAATGTCCAAGAGTTGGTAATACTCTTCCAGCATGTCCTACACTTGGGATGCACTGGACATACAGGACGCCCTCAGTAATGGATCAAGCTCAAGAGAAGGGCTGGTCAGAGATAGAGAGCTGAAGTGTGGGCACATGCACAGTGGATGAGCCCATAAATGTGGATGGACCCTGCAGGGAGAGAGGGCCACAGGAGCACACTAGAGACCCCAGGCTCATGATGGAGGGGTCTACAGAGCTCAGCTGCTCCTCATGTTGATGGTGGAAGAGCAAGTGGCAGGGGAGGGGTCCAGTCACCCTCACCTTCCATACACTGACCTGCCCACAAGGCACTGTGGCTCCCATGGGGTACCACCTCTGATTAGTCAGACCCAAACCTCTTCCTCCCCTAGGGAAGAGAGGTATCTTAGAGGGTCACCAGAGATGGATCCAGTAGGGGCCAAAAGACAGAAGTTTCCTTCCTTACTCTAATGAGCAGGACTATGACAAGGGCTGTAACAAGCCCAGACTGCTGGGGATACCAAGTTCTATCCTAGTCTTCAGCCGGGAGGGAAGATGGCCTCTGGGAAGGTTTGCCTTTGACTCTGGCCTTGAGAGTGGGCTGATGTTTCAATAGGCAAAGACTGGCTCAGTGAGGAGGGCGAGGCCAGCAGAAGACAGCATGCTAAGGGTGTGTGCCTCACACCTGTAACACCACCAGGGCCTGGCGTGCTCAGAACAAAGGACTCAGTGGGTAAGTCTGGAATTAGAAAAAGAGGCCTCAGAGAGGAGACAGGGCTTGTTGGGGCGGGGGGCAAAGGTGGAAGCTCTGACGTGGAAAGAGGGACAGAGTTGAAAGCTCCCTTGGAGCTCACAGCCCAGAGGTTGCTGAAGAAGGAAAGGTTTGAACGTGATCTGGAAATCACACAGCCTTGGGCTCCTAAGAGCCTCAGATAATAACAGAGCCATACTTCCTTAAAGCCTCCAATTCTCGGGGAATTTTATTACCTTAGGATAACTGAATCATTACCTCTCAGTCTCGGTTTTATACACTACAGCAATTTGGAATCTTAGAGTGCTCAAAGGTGCCACAGCCCGGCCCCTCCTCCTGGGATTGACAATACTCTCTTCTCTCAGTCCTCTGCACACAGTGTGTCCTGCTGTCTCCATGACAACCTTGAGAAGTAGGGAGTACCACTTTGCCCAATTTTTCAGATGAAGGTACTCAGGCCCAGGGAGGGTAAGTCAGTTGCTGAAGGTCAGATACTCCCAGGTCACGAGGCCAGGACTCCACCCAGGTCTCTGGGCCTCTCTGCTGAGTGCTCAGCCTTCCTCCGTGTAAACCTCTAGTGCCTGGAGCTCACTACCTCTCCCCAGGATTACCCATCTGCCCCAACTTGGAACATAGCTCTACTCAGAACATCCACCCATTGCCCCCAAATCTGCCTTGGGAGACACCTCAGAAGGCGTGACTTCCCCAGAGCCCTGCAGGGGGAGAGCGCCTCCGTGGTTGTGGGACAGGAACTGCCCTGGAGAGATGACTGGGTCAGGAGAGCCTCGCTGCAGGCAGCCTGCCCTGCTTAAAGATGGAGGGGAGCATCCTGAGAGAGGGAACCAGCCTGCAGCCAGCTTAGAACCCTGCCCTGAACAGTGGGCAGTTGGGGGGGGGGGAGTAAACTAGTGATTCAGAGATACAACTCCCCACACACAGAGTTATGGGGCCTAATGAGACCGGAATGGTAAGTGCTGAGCCTCTAATTTCTTGGCTCTTCTCCCTGAGAACTTATTCCACAGAGTGTGCCTGCGCCATCCATCCTCCCAGATGGCTGTTTAAGTGAAGCTGTTTGTTATGAGGAAGAAGAAAAGCGGGGAGGAGCAGATCAGAGCCCCAGTAACCCCTCCCCCTGACCCTGGGGTGGGGACAGCAAGTGAGAGGGTGGCACAGAGAGAGTCATGTGACCCCAAAGAGCACAGCTCCCAGGACAGGGTGGCACACATTGTCCTCAGTCTAGGGTCCCCATGACGTCACTGAACTGGCTCATGCTGATGGCTGAGTCAGTCTCTGGAAATGAGGTGTCTGAATATTTTCAGGAATCTAGATCTTTTAACTCCCATCCCAGGCATTGCGGACTCAAAACTCACATGCCCAGCTGGAAGAGTGTGAAGTGGTAGAGCCACTTTGAAACTGAGTCAGCAGCTTCTCACAGAGCTAAACATAGTCTCACCATACCCCGACAGTCATGCTCTCAAGTATTTACTGAGACGACCTGCAAACTGATGAACACAAAAGAGCCTACCTGTGAATGCTGGAAGCAGTTTTAATCATAGTTTCTGAAAACAGATGGTATCCTTCTGCAGGTGACCAGATGCACTGTGCTATACCCGTCCACTGGAATAGCACTTAGTCATCAACTACTTAGAGTGCGTCAGCAAGACAGGTTGAATCCTACCTAAATGCCTACTGTCTGGAGAAAAGAAGACCCTTTTACAAAGGATATGTTTCTATGGCATTTCAGGAAAAGGTGAATTAATAAAGACAGTGAATGAATAGATCGGTAGCTGCCCAGGGTTCTGGAAGTAGGAAGGGTGAAGAGGGGATGTACAAGAAAGTCAGAGAACAGCAACATTACTGTGTACCATACTGCAATGGGAGGTAGCGGAAGATTGCAGTTAAAAAAATCTCAGTGAAAAAGGTAACACTTGCTGGGAGTGGTGGCACACCCAGTTCAGAACTAATTGGTATATAGGTGATGGGTTTGATCAAGATAGCAAAATAGAGAAAGAAAGAAGAAGGAAGGAAGGAAGGAAGGAAGGAAGGAAGGAAGGAAGGAAGGAAGGAAGGAAGGGAGAAAAAAGAAAGAGAAAGAGCAAAAAAGAAAGAAATAGGTAGGTAGATGATAGATATTCTGCTTACAGCAAAACTTCAAATAATATATACAGAATTTGTGTAACCTGTGTCTTCTCTTCTTTATCCCAACCACAGTGGCCAAGGGCTTCTCAGTTTTATAGATCCTCTCAGAGAGCAAGCTTTTACTTTTTCCTTCTGACTGCTAGCTTGACACTTTTTTTTTTTTTTCTGCTCTCTACATGGGATTTTCCCTTCAGTTTCTGGTGTCCTCAGGTGGCAGCTAAAGTCACAGGCTTGGGAATTTTTTTCTGTTCAGTCTACAGTCCTCCACTCTACCAGCAGAGCTATGGGAGGGTGCATATGGAATTTAGTCTTTCCTGACGTGGGCAGGAGGTGTTCCTCGTGTCCCTAAGAACTAGGTTAGCAACACCCCACACATTGTGACATGTTGCATTTTCTTTTCTTTCAGTGAAAAATACTTTCTAATCCCCTTTTGATTTAAACTGCAGCACATGGCTAATTGAGATTTTTAGTGATCTTCCTGTTGTTGATTTCTAGTTCAAGTCTGTTCTGGTTCAAGAACAAACTTCTACAACCTGACTGCTTTAGACTTACTGAGATCTGTGTCTTGACCCAGAATGCAGTCTGTCTTGAAGGTTCAGACATGGCTTGAAGACTGAGGACTCTGTAGGTGCTGTAGAATGTTCTGTAACTATCAGGTGGAGTTGGCTGATGGTGTGGCTTGAGTCCTCTTATGACATCATGTCCACTTGCTCCGTAAGTTACTGATGGGGTGTTGACATGTCTACGGTATTTGTGGCTTTGTCCATTTCTCCTTGCAGGTCTCGGTTTTGGAAGCATGCCTTGCAAGTGTTATTAGGTCTGCACACAGGCAGGACTGAGATACCCTCTGGATGGAGTGACATGGTGGCTTTCTTTATCTCTGGTAATATCGTTTGTTCTGACATCAACTTTGTCTGAATCACTGAGCTGCGGCCACTCCAGCCTTCCTTGCAGACACAGTGGATTGCCTCCGCTGGGGGCTGGGGGCTGGGGACTGGGTCTATCTGTTTTGCTCCCCACTCCTGAGCCTTGTTCCGGACACAGCTCCACTACTTGGAAGCGGTGGGACCCAGTGACATTTTGCTTTGAAGAATTCATACTCGAGACAAGAGCAGGTCTCAGTCTAGTGTTCATTTTCCCCTCTGTGAACTCTCAGAGCTCTCCCTCCATGCAGCAAATCCTCTCTGGTGCTGTGGACTGTGGATCCCAGACATCTTGGTCTTCTGAATTCTCCGCTCAACTTTGGGCCTTGCCAGGCTCCATAGTGCTGTTTTTTTCACAATCATGACCTGGAAGCTGTCCAGGCTGGAAGCCAGGGCTGCATGGGGCTCACTTCCTTTGCTTCTCATTTCTCTTCATTGCCTGGTGTCCCATTTTGTAAAGTGCTGATTCATAACACATCAACTCTCTGGATCCTCATGTCCTCCATCAAGAAACAGGAATGCAGCAGGAGAGAGGCAGCCAGCTTCCCCTGGAGGCCAGCACAATTCCTGGCCCATGGTGTTCTCCCAAGTTTCAGATTTGAAGATATCTAGACCTAGCTCCAGACATATGGAATTCCCTCCCTCCCTCACCTTGTCTCTCCTTCTCTGGGAGCCTGGTGGATTTGTCTATATCCTCAGAACCTCCAGAGGATGAAGAACAAACAATCATTGAGCAAAAGTAGTTGTGATACTCAGGCTGGTCTTGAACTCACAGCAATTCTCCTACCTTTGCTGGACTTAAAGGCACATACCACCACAGCTTGGGGAGAGAGAGAGAGAATGGGCATGTCAGGGCCTCTAGCTGCTATAAACAAACTCCAGATGCATGTGCCACTTTGTGCATCTGGCTTTACATGGGTACTGGGGAAATGAACCAGGGTTGTTAATGAAAGACCCGGAAACCAGACTGGCACCATGACAGGCTTCAGTAAGGCACTGCCCCGGCTAGGCCTAAGTTTCAAATTCCTGCTTAGGCAAAGGACCTGAGTCAGCCCCTAGACATGTCCAGGCATGCCCAAGACTTGCTCAAGACTTGTCCCTTCTGCCTCTCTGCCCAGCCAATCAAAAGAATACAAGTACAGTTACTGTTTAAACCAACCAATCATGTAACTGCCCCCTACTTCTTTGTTCAAATCCCTATAAAAACCCTGCCCTCCTGCTACTCGGGGCTCTTGCATGGATCCACTGTGTTGGTGAAGTCAAGAGTCTGAGCTTAAGCCCAAAATAAAGCTCTTTGCCTTTGCAAAAAAAAAAAAAAAAATAGTTGTGATAGGGCTGGAGAGATGGCTCAGCAGTTAAGGCACTTGCCTATAAAACCAAACAACCTGAGTTCAGTTCACTAGTACCAATGTGAAGCCAGATGCACAAAGGGGCATGTGCATCTGGAGTTCATTTGCAGTGGTTAGAGGCCCAGGCGTACCGATTCCCCCCACCCCTTCTGTGTGTGTGCATCTGCTTGAAGTAAATTATAAATAAATAATATTTTTAAAAAGTAGTTGTGATAACTTTTTCTGTACTAAACATCTACAGATTTGTTCCATTGTCGCTATTTGCAAATAAGATTAACAGCTATTTGTGTAGCATTTACATTGCCTTTGGTATTATAAGTCACCTATGGTGGTTTAACATATGCAGGAGGGTGTGTGTAGGTCACACAAATCTTGTGACATTTTATGTAAGTGATGAGCTGAGCATCTTCAGATTTTGATATATGGGTGCCCTGAAAACAATTTCCTACAGGTGCCCAGGGAAGAGAAATATCTGTTTTTGTATAGCTTCAATGGGGAGGGTGAATCCAAGCCATCACTCCCTCTTGCCTACAAAAAGAAATCTATACCACTGTGATTGATAACCATCAAGTTACACCAGTTGCCTCATTGCTCAAATGGGGAAACTGAGGCTTTGGGGTACAGGTGCTTGAAGGTCTAGAACCTGCCTCATCCTATCTGTGGGATTCTCACCAGGGCCAGTAGTAGAGGGAGGGGTCTCTGGTGGGAACAGTCCCTGGTGGGCAGGGACAGGAGAAATGGGATCCCCCTTGCTGCACATCTGTTGGAGAGGGAAAGCTAGAAATGGGCACCTTCCCCTCTCTCTGTCTCCCCACCTTCCTCAGTGCAGGTACCTGTGGAAAGGTACCTGGGTTGAGAGAAGGCGTTACCTGCAGCCTCCAGCGGCAGGGGGCACTTCAAGCCTACTCAGCCTCATGTGTAAGGTTGAGCACAGAGATAGTTATAAATTATGAATAAGCAGGGATGATCATAGAGTCGGGCATGGTGGCGCATGCCTTTAATTCCAGCACTCGGGAGGCAGAGGTAGGAGGATCACCGTGAGTTCAAGGCCACCCTGAGACTGCATAGTGAATTCCAGGTCAGCCTGAGCTAGAGTGAGACCCTTCCTTGAAAAACAAACAAAAAAAAAAAAAAAGGAGGAACAGGAGCCTGGGAAGAGAAACAGAAACTCCCAGGAGAAAAGCAGCCAGCTCAGTTCCAGTTCCGGACCATCACTAGGTTCCTCAAAGTTTCACACTTGAGGAAATCTACAACTAGCATCAGATACACAGAATTCCCTTCCTCCCTCACCATGCCTTCCTTCTCTGAATGCCTGGTGGGTTTGATTAGCTCCTCGGAGCCTCCAGATGAGGGAGAATGAGAACTCCCCAAGCAATGGTGACAGGGTCGGTGGGGTAAGAGTGGCTAGGGGCTCTCAGGGTGGAGGGAGACAAAAGCCACAGCCTCATTCCTACTGATTTGGCCTAGGGGCCTCCCAGTTTCCAGACACCCCCCAAAGCTCTCTTCCCTGGGGTTTCTTCTCCCAGAAGTGCTGTCAGTAAGTCCCAGGCCAAGAAGCTCTGAAAAGCCCCCTCTCCTCATCACCCACCCCTAGGTAAATGAAGTCATACCTTCCCTCATTCCTTCCCCAACTGTGCCCAGTGTTCTGAATATCCACCCTGCACCGGCTGTGACCCAGTGGACACCTGCCACCCTAGAGCTCATTTGTGGGCAAGATAGGAACAGTGAGTGCAGGCGACCTTATGCTTGGTGTCCCCAGAGAGCGCTGCTGAGCAGGAAGGGGGTGGGGGTTAGAGGAGATAGAAGGCCCCCACAGATGAATGGGAGTGCCAAGGCCTGAGGTAGTGTGGTCTAGACAAAGGGAGGCCCACCTTTCCAGCTACCAATAACCAAGTCTCAGGACAGAGCTGCTCGCTAGCTTCCCAGTGGGCGTGGGTTCTCTTGGGTGAGTGCACCCACCTGGGCCCTCTCTGGAACACTGTAGTTAACCTGTTGCCCTGTAATGGACCAGGAGACTGCTTTCTGCTCCCTGTGTACTTCCTGCCTCTGACCTGGAAGCACTAGTGTTCTGCTTACCTTCCCCACTCTCCTTTGACTATCAGTGGTCTCCTGAGTGTCCATGGGGACTAATTTTATGTGTCCTTGTGTCTGAGAGGAGGAAGCATGACCCTTCAGATCCTCTCTAGTGGGTCCAGCACCTCTGGGCTCTCTGTGATTTTTCTTACAGCTTCCCCAGTGTTACTAAGGAATCCCACCAGAAACAGAGGCAGCTCTTTACCTAGGTGGAAGGAGAGCCCCTCTCCCTGCTCACAAAGCCAGCAGCCATACAGGCTTTAGCTCCAGGTGGAGGCTTTTGGGGCTCTTCTCAAGTTCTTGCCCTGTCTGTCCTTTCTCTGCCTTTCTCTGAGGAGGGGATGTGAATGCTTGCTTGCATCTGGGCTTAGGGGACACTAATGCTGATTGTCCCCAGTGACTGGGCATTTAAGACTTCAGCACAGATCAAGCTGTTTCCTGGTCACCAGCTGCCTCCAGATCTGTCAGAGGCGAGGTGACCCAGTCCCCAGTGACCTGTTCCTCTTCAGATTTCTGTCACCTGGCTCAGGAAAAGTTTTGGTTTTGTAAATTATCTGGACCTTTTCTCGTTTTTCTCATTTCCATCTTGGGTGTTTTTTTTTTTTTTAAATCCCAAATCAAAACAGAAATTCATGAGATCAACAAAGTAAACAGTGGGCCTGAGCCAGAGCAAAGGTTGAGGCAGCATAATGAGGACACAGAATCCTCCCTCCAGAAAGGTCACTCTGTCAGCTCAGGCTGCAACAAAGGTACTGCAGCATGTGTGGTGCGCCATCACTGTTCTACACGTGAGGTGAGCCCGTGTGATACATAATCACTGTTCTACACGTGAGGTGAGCCTGTGCGTTCTGCCATCACTGTTCCACACGAGAGATGAGCCCGTGTGATATGTCATCACTGTTACACATGTGAGATGAACCCGTGTCATATGTCATCTGTTCCACATGTGAGATGACCCCGTGTGGTCCATCATCATCTGTCCCACACATGAGATGAGCCCGTGTGATATATCATCACTGTTCCACACATGAGATGAGCCCGAGTGATATGTCATCACTGTTCCACACATGAGATGAGCCCATGTGATACGCCATCACTGCCCCACATAGGAGATGAGCCTGTGTTGTGTGCTGTCACTGTTCCACATGGGAGATGACCCCGTGTGGTCCACCATCACTGTTCCACACGTGCGATGAGCATGTGTAGATACATCATCACTGTTCTACACATTAGATGAGCCCATGGAATATACCATCACTATTCTCACCAGAAACAGAGATGTGCACATAGGCTACATCATCACTGTCCTGGACATGAAATAAGCACATGTGATACACCACTGCTGTTCTAGACATGATATATGGGGAGTCTGGGAGACCAAACTAAAGCTGCTAAGGCACAGTGATACACAACTCTGAGGATAGGCCAGTATTAGATGCCCAGGCCACACTGTCAGTGAGTCCAAGTTGAGAAAGGAACCCAGCCCCTTTGCTGTTTGCCCAGGGCTCGCCTGTCATCAGGAGCTTTGCTTGAATTCCCTATGTAATCTCATTATCACCCTACTGGAAAATGGGAGACCCAGGCCAGGGCCCTGTACCTCCAAACAGAGATGTAATATAATTAGTGGAGACTAACTGGTATGAGGAGACTCAATGCTCATAAGTGTGGAATGAGGTGGACATTCCTGTGCTCAGATCTGTGGGGAGCAATTGGGAGTCAGAAAGATCTTGATCCTTAGCAAGGCCAGCACTCAGGCAGGGTTCCACCTCCAGGAATTCATCCTGTGGAAGTGCTCAGGGACGGAGCAAGGACCATGCCTGGAGACGTTTGCCGCAGGCTGACGGTGAGGGTGAAAACTGCAACGCCTATCTGTCCAGTCAGGAAGGGTGATTCCTAGCCCAGCCTGCACCTCCTGGATGGATGTCTTGCTTCTGTAGAAGCTCCACGAAACTGAGTCCACAGCAGGTCTACATCCCATGACCCCTGCATAGGACCTGCAGGTCACTCCTCCAGAGAGACAAGTAATCACATAGCCAGAGCACACAGGGACGTTTGCACCTGCTCTGGTCAGAGGGCTTTCATGCATTTGCTCATTTAACAGACACATGTGGAAGCAAAGGAGGAAGCTAAGTGACACACCCAGTGTCACAATGCTGACAGTCCATGCTGGAATTTGAACTCAGGTCCCAAAGACTCCCGCCTCTCTCGCGAACAACTGTGACTGAGGACAGGCAGGCATGGTGTTGGACCACCCCAGTGTCCCAAGCCCCTGGAGGATCCTTATGCTGTATCTGGTAGTTTGCAAAGGCTCCCCTGACTGGCCTGAGGACCTGAGGCTCAGCACCCCCAGCCCTACCCCCAAGCTGGTCCAGGCCCCTTCTCTCTATTAGGCTGCATCTGACCCTTACCCCTCCCCTGGTGCAGACTCACACAGTCCTCTGAGTCAGTGTGCTTCCTCCTGGGCCATGCTCAGAAGCAGGGAGGTGAAGGGGAGCAACACTGTGACTGTCTCCTGGCCTGAGCCTGCACGTCACAGCACCACCTATCCACCAGCATCAGTGCAAGGCCAATGCCAGGGAAGAAGGAGCATCCGGGAGCCATCACTCAAGTTCTCCTGGAATAGGGAGCTGGGGACAGGATGCTGCCTTCCTTAGGTTTTGGTACATTTTTCTTGAGTCCATCTGTTGCTGGCACCCCTGCCTCACTTGGGTGGCCCAGGCCTCTCCCCACTCACCCCCAGAGGCTGCCAGGAAACTTAGGCTTGGGTGCTCAAGCACGTGCCAAGGATCTCACAAGTCCTCCCCCATTGCCGGAACGTGCAGACATCTCAGATCTCAGCCACCTCTTGTTTGGACGGATCTAGATGTTCTGATCTGCAATGTGTTGCAGCAGCTGTGCAGGGGAGTGAGGCTTCCTGGAAGGAGGAGAAGCACTGATCACTGGGAACATTCCACCACATACTCTGCCCACTCCAGCTCAGCCCACTGCACCTCCTATCCATCCCAGCATCCACAGGACCCTTCTGTACTGGAACATGCTGGTGTGGGGTCCCTGGCATCAGGCTACTGGAGACTCTTTCCCAGAAGGTCTCAGATCCAGCATGGCTCCTCCTCGTAGCTCTCAGGGTGAATCCCAGGCACAGGTGCAAGCAGACAGAAGCTTGAGTGATGTCTGTTTTCCTTTACAAAGCATTTTCATGTGTCTTTGTAGATGTGTGAGTACGTGTGCAGTGTAATTGTGTGCGTGCCTGTGGAGGCCAGAGGACGGCTTCAAGAATTGTTCCTCAAGTATCATCCACCCTTTTTTGTTTGTTTGTTTGTTTGTTTGTTTCCTGAGGCAGATTCCCACTGTCCAGAAGTTTAACAATTAAACGAAACTGGAAGGCCAGCAGGCCTCAAGGATTCTCCTGGTGGGGCTGGTGCCCCTAGCATTGGGATTACAGGCTCACACCACCACATCTGGCAATTTTACATGGGTTCTGGGGATCAAACTCAGGTCCTCAGGCTTGCAAGACAAGCCCTTTACTGACTGAGCCATCTGCCCAGCCCTACAAGCATTTTTCTATCCATGCTCTTTGTTCTTCAGGCCTAGGGAGTCTATCAGCTCCATGTTACAGAGTAGGAAGCCGAGGCCCAGAGAGACAGCAGGTTCACCCAGCTGTTAAGTAATCAACAGTGGGTTTCCACTTGGGTATGACGGACACAAAGTCACAGGCTTCTGCTGGGTTATGAAACAGATTCTAGAGAAGCAGACACTGAAATGCAATTGGGAAAAGACTCATATTAGGGGTGATCAAGACAGGCAGGGCAAGGATGCAAGAAGGAAGCTGGCCTAGTGGAGCCAGAAGGCAAACAGCTCAGGGCTGACCAGAGGTGATGAACAGAACCAGCCTGGGATCAATTCACAAGCAGCTCAGCTCCTCAGTGAGGCTTCCTGAAGTGAGGCCAGGAGACCCAGCTGAGGGGCTGCAGAGGGGCCTGCGCAGACATGCACTCTGCAGTGGAGGGGCCTGTGTGGACAGCATGGTCTGCAACTGTGAACCCTCTGATGAGCCTCGGGACCTGCTGTGTACCTCACATCTGCTCTTAGGAGGGTTAGGAGTTCAAATGTCAGATAGCACAATGAGGGGGGAACAAGGATGAGGGCATCTGGGTGTTTGACCCCAAGTCTACCTCAGTGTGCCCAAGAGCCTTAGTGACATTACTGCATTCATGGAACTCTTGGGGTGGAGGAATTCTCTAGCATTCTGGTGGCCAGTCCACCTTCCAGAAGGAGAAGATAGAAAGAGTCCTTAGAGCAGTCACCCCTACCTCTCCTTCGACCAAGTTTTCATTCACAGCTGAAAGATTTTCTTCAGTGGTGTAGCCACTAACAAGTTGCCCATCTTCTGGTAAATAATCCCCCATCCATGCTCACACAAGCAACATGAAACCAGTGGGTCACAAGGAAACAAACAAGACTTCATTTGCCTTCTGCTGCCCACCTGGTGGCTTGAGAACATGACCCAGGTCCTCCCCCTGAAGGGATTAGGGGTCTGGCTCTGGGTCACAGCACCCTCCTCCTACAAAGAAGCTGCATCCCTTGCCCATTTAGATTAAGGGGGAGTACTGAAAGCCCCCCCAGGAAAGTCACCTGGTTTCCATGCATGCTTTTTGCTGCCCTGGTGACACTGTTAAAGCCTGCCCCTTTCCTGCTGATTCAACTCAAATTCCCGTGAGAAAGCAATGGTGGCTTTTTCTGTCTTCCAGTCCCTGGATACAAGGATCCCAAAGTGCAGAGTCCACCGTAACCAACATACCACTCTTCCTGGGGTCTCCACCCAGCCCTTACTGTGAGCCCCCTTTAGTGGTCCAGACGTGTAACCTTGCAGAACCCAGCATGAGAATCTCTAAGTCTCCCAGGGACCTCCGAGAATGCCAAGCTACATCAGCTGGTATATTCTTTTTTTTTTTTTCTTTTTGGAGGAGGGCTTCCAGATAAGGTCTCACTTTCACCCAGGCTGACCTGGAACACACTATGTAGCCTCAGGTTGGCCTCGAACTCACATCAATCCACCCATCTCAGCCTTCCAGGTGCTGGGATTGAAGGCGGGCACCACCACGCCCAGCTTGGCTGGTATGTTCTTAGTGACGAGAGGCATAAACTTGTAGGCATAGACTGTGTCCTGCGGAGTAAAGGGCCATCCTCAAGCACTCCCTCCCATGTGGCTTATGAGCTGGGCTGTCAGAAGGCCATTCACCCCTCTATCAAGCTGGTGCAGTGTGTGCTGTGAGTGTCCCATCCCTTCATCCCCGAGCCTACTTCTGCACCTGTTCACAGGGAAGTGGCCCCCGGCCTGAGCTCTGCTGGTGGATCAGTGCCCAGGGATCAGACATTCCCAAACTCCCAACAGAGGAGCTGCCTGAAACCCTGTAGGGAGGAAAGACAATGGCCTACCAGAGGAACATGTCTGCTCCAGTTAAACAGCCATCCCTTTCCACATGGAAGGACCCATGCCCAGTCACCTTCCCAGCTGGCCTCCTGTAAGAATGGTGCCACAGCAGCAGCTGAGCAACGGCCTGGAGACCACACTGCTGTGCCCACACATGGCCGTGCTCTCCATCTTCCACACCCAGGGGTCAGGGGCAGAGCCCAATGTGAGCCAGTTGGGTCTCTTTCTTGGTTGTTTAGTGCCTCTTCCCCTGGGGATGCTCTCTGGTGATCAGGGACGTGCATGACTGGAGCACTTGTTGAGCGCCTACTGTATGCCAGGTGTTCAGTTTTCTTATGAGATAGGGACTCTCACCGTCCATGTTACTGTGGGGAAAGTTGAGCACAGAGATGTCAAGTGTCTGTTCCAAGGCTACTCAGCTAGGGAGCAGAAGCACCAGGTTCAAATGCAGACATCTGGTCAGTAGCCAGGCTCTGACCATAGGCCACAGGCCTTCCCTGAATTCCCAGACTGGACCTTGGTCCTGTTCTGCCCAGAAGACTGCTCTAACCAGACCTCCTCAGTAGATGAAAATGGATGCTGGGTGGAGAGGGGCTCAGCCCTCAGCTCTGCATCGTCTGTGCCACGTGTGGTCACTCAGGGCCCTGTCACCCAGAGATAAGCCTGCCACTCATCCAGCGTCACAGGGCAGACCCGTTGCAGCAGGACAGCCTGGTGGCCCCTGGGATGCACTCACTGAGCGTCTACTGTGTGTCAGCCCCGTACCGGGATTTCTCAGGAGCAAAAGCAGACCTTCCCCTGCCCTTGAGGGTCCACAGGAGGTGGGGGTGAGAGGCACCTACAAAGGGTTTTAAAAGGGTCAGGGGGGCTTCTGTGAGGAGATAACATTAACACAAACTCAGAAACCTACAAACGCCCACCATGGAACAATGTGACTGGGGCTGGAATGCCAGGCTGGGCGTCTGAGCAAGGTGACGGTCAAGGCTCCTGACTCCAAAAGTGACTCTTATTCCAGCTTAGTGTCTTCTGGCCTTGGGGTTCCCGTCACTGCAGGCTCTGACCTGAGGCCAGTGCCGGACTTCAAATGTGAGGCAGGCTTTGGCTGCGAGCAGCATGGGCCAAACCTGTACTGTTAGGAACTGCCTTTTCCTTCCTGGGCCCCCAGCCAGGCCCTTAATGCCATGTATACGAAGCTCTTTGTGGCTTTCAGAATGTCAATTTATCCTGCGTGCTGGCGCCAGGCACTCACCTTATCTGCATGTTCCAGTCATCAGAGTAAATATTCGGGACAAGCCTGTGAGCTCTGCCTGTGCACACAGTTAAACTCCGGCCAGCGGCTCAGCCAAGCAGGGAGTTCACCAGAAATGCTATGCCCACATCTCCCGCAAGGAGGGCTTGGGTCTGGGCCTCCGTGCCAGCCGAGGAGCTGGCTCTGGTGCAGAAGGAGCAGAGCCTTCCTGTGCCTGGAGAGGGAGGGGAAGACGGGAGGAGGGGAAGAAGGGGAGGAGGCGGGCGCCACCAGCACCCAACAGCTCTCAGTGTCCCTTGTCTTGATCCCTCAGGCAGGGCTGCAGGAGCCTCCCAGGGAAGTGGGGGCTCAGGGCAGCCCCACCCCAGCTCAGACACAACCCTGGGCATGGGGTGGGCTCCAGAGTCAGAGAGGCACGGCCAGCTCTCCTCTCCCCTCGCCAGCTCTGCCATGTGACCTTGAAGAGGCCTTTGCACCTCCCTGGGACTCAGCTTCTTTAATAGGACCTGGGTCCCGCCCACCACACCCTGCGGGTGGCCCTGAGGTAGGAGGGAGGAAACTCCAGGGTCCTCACATTTGAGCCTTGAGCTCCACTGGAAGCCCTTGGCACAGGTTTCACAGAGGGTGCTGTCACTTCCCCATTTCACAGATGAGGAAACAGACACAGAGAGGTCAGAGACCTCACCCAGCCAGCATCACCAGCAGAGGTGGAGAAGTAGAGGAAGGAGTTGAAATCAAGCAGCAAAATCTGTGAACTTGAACGCTGTGTTTAAATTCTCCTGTAGCCCTCGGCAAGTGGCCCTGCGGGAGTGCACAGGTGTTGGCCCCTTTCAGCACTGCACCCCCTTTTAGGCCTCACTTATTCTCCTCTGATGCTTGGGGATAGCCAGGCAACAGTGAAGTGTGGCTTAAGTCTCATGCCGCACTTCTCCCTGGGACACCCTCCCTTGCATTCTCCAACCAGGAAACCCCTACTCAAACTCCAACACCCAATGGGCATCATGTTCTATGTGGACAACCCTCCACACCCCTCCAGCCCCAGCCCACCTCCACTGTAGTTCTTAGCATGTGCAGCAGGGAAAGGATTCTGTCCTCAGGATAGCCAGCCCTCACTGGTCATGTTCCCTTCCTACTGTCAGTGTCCAAGTCTGGCTGTCTTCCTACAGCTCACACGCTGGAGGAAAGACAAACCCCATAGTGTGAGCACTGTTACCTCATTTCACGAAATCTCTCACTTGGGTTTTCTGAGGCCAAAGATCCAGCTAGAGGTTGCAGCCGGGAACTCTAACCCACCAGGTTGCCAGGGTCCCTTGGAGATTTAAGGGAGGAACCTTAAAAACTGCACAGTCCCCTTTTTCCACATTGTAGGGACCAAGTCAGTGGCCCTAGAGGGTCTGGCCCCAGGCGCAGGCACAGGCCCAGGTTCTCCTGCAGTCCAAGGGAGCTGAGCAGGGGTGATTGAGGGTCTGAGGCTCTGAGAGTCTTAGGGAGGAGGAGTGGTTGTGAGGCCAACTGGGAGGATCCTCTATCCTATTCTAAAGGAAACATTCATTAGGCATCTACTGTGTGCTGGCCCTTCCCTAGCAACCAAAGATCCCCAGGCTTGCCCTGAGGACCCTTTCTAAGCACTTCCTGGAGATGAGTGCATCCAGTCCTCCCAGCAGCCCTTGGGCAGGCTGGGCATACTCCACCTATCAATGACGCACTGTCACACCCCACCTATCAGTGACGCACTTCAACCCAGAGTGACCCGAGAGGCCCCATCACCAAGGATGGCAATGCCTGCCCTGTTTCCTGGAGCTCAGGGACGCACGATGGGGTGGCTTCCTTTCCTCACACTCCACCTTCAGTCTGAGCTGAGGAGAAGCTGGAAAACCCCAAGATCTCTGGCGCTCAGGCCCAGGACCTATGGGTCCCTTTAACTCCTTTTCTATTCCTCTACACTCAGTAGGTCCCTGGGAGATTTTCTGCCTGTCCTTCAAAGACCACGGTGGCCTGCTGCCCAGCCCACCTTTGCTCGCTGGTGGTCCACTTTGGACCTGTCTAAAGATTCCTCATCCGTAGTCAGAAGGAGCCTTTTAAATAGAAGTCAGGCTATGCCACTCTTGCTCAAATCCCAGCTAGTCCCTGGGTCTCTCCTAGCCACAGTCACAACCATATGAAGGTCCTTAACATTCTATCTGACCTGACCTGACCGCTCCAACCCTGTTGTCTCCTTTCTTCCCATTTCCCCCCTCAGCCCCTCCCACCACATACCTGTGGCTCCTGGCTGCTCCCCAGACATGCCAGACACCTGCCCACTCCTGCTTAGCTTAGCTCTAGCTGTTCCCAGGTGTCTGCTAAGCTGGGTGCTCTCACCCTCCACACACACACTGGTTCTCAGGCCTCCGCTCCTTGTTCCCACAGATCCGGTGTAGCACTGGCTACTACTCTGTAGATCACAGTGTGTCTATCTCCCTTAGGAGACTGTGGAGGGGAGAAAATACCATTTCCCTCAACCCTCCTAAGTTTGTACTTGGGACAGATTCCTGCAACAAAAGAATATTAACAAGAGAAAAGCAAGCGTGTTTGTTAACGTGTGTGGTGTGTGCCACGTGGGGGAATAGCATCACGGGAGCAGGGACTTCAGGTCTGCCCTGAGAGGTTTCTGGTAAAAGGCAATCAATTCCAGAGAAGGACAGGGCAAGGCAGAGGCGGGAAGTGTGGGGAGGGAAGCGGATGGGAAATAGACTAATGGAGTACAACCTTTGCAGAGTCCTCTGGCTCCAGCCATCCAGCTGGTGAGAGTACAGAGAATTCCTACGCACTCTCCAGGCGGGAAGCAAGGGGAAAGTCCTTTGTCTTTGAATTCTCAGTCCTACAAAAAAAACACAACCAACCGAGCGCTCCCCTGCATCTGAAGTGGCTTCAGTCTGGTCAGTGAGGCAGCGAGGCGCACTTGGAAGCCACACACCCTGACTTCCCTCACTGCCCACCACTGAGCACAGGGATCTCTGCACTTCTCGGCGCTCAGAACGTGACCAGGGACACAGTGCTTGCTCGGTCAACAAGGGATGAGAGGGGGCAATGAATGGAGCCAGAAGGGTGAGGGGCAAGCCCTGTGCAGGGAGGTTAGCCGTCCTCCTCCTCTGCTGCTCCTCCAGGCCCAGGCAGAGGCTTTGCTCAGGGCGCCTCAGAGCTCCTCTGCCCATCCAGTGAGCATCGTGGGCCTCTAACCCTGAGCCACACCAGGCCTGTGTGAAGAAGGGAGGGCAGAGCCTCTGAGCCAGCGAGACACCTGCCCGGTGGGCAGACGGGGTGGCCCAGCTTCCTGCAGAGGTGTTCAGGCCTAAAAAGTATTAATGTGTCCACGTCCTTAGGATTTTAACATTAAAACCTTCAGGAAGGACACAAAATACTACATGCCAGACTGAGGGAGAATGGGGCCACCCTCCCAGGGGTGGAGGGCCAGGAGATGCCTGCCTACAATTCAGAAGCCCCAGCAGCCCTGTGTATGAAACAAGTAGGGGGAAGCCCTCTCCCCAAACCACAGACCCAATCAAGCACAGCTGCCCCTGCCCCAGGTGGGTGACTGGGTGTCACCCTGGTTCTCTTGTTAGGAGCACCTTGGATCTCCAGATCCTACTTCTAGACCTGACATGTCATCAGAGATCATGGAAAGGCATATTTCCAAGGTGACTGAGGAACCCAGGACTTGGGACAGGTGGAATTTCTCTGG
This sequence comes from Dipus sagitta, assembly GCA_036346955.1. Taxonomy (NCBI): domain Eukaryota; kingdom Metazoa; phylum Chordata; class Mammalia; order Rodentia; family Dipodidae; genus Dipus; species Dipus sagitta. The sequence continues at coordinate 110,016,000 of CM070773.1, forward strand.
GTGTTGACATGTCCATGGTGGATCTCAGTGCTATGCCATAATTAGGAGGGCAGGGCTCTGACGTCATTGTGCCCCCTCTGCAGGAGGGTTTGTCACCCCCAGGTGGCCTCAAGGGGTGGAGCAGACATTGGTCCATGTGCTCCCACCTCCTGGCACTGGACTCAGACACAGGTGAGCCCAGCCATGGCTGTGAGTTCACAGCTCAATCCTGCCAGTTCTTAGAGACATTTCCCAAACTGGGGTCAAGAAACAGTGGCTTGGGAGGTGTTAAGAGTTGACCAGCTCATGCCCACGGACAATATAGGCCTGAGTTTTCTCATTTCACCCAGCACCTGTGACAATTTCACCACAGGATGTCACAACCTCGGGTTCATTCCAGTCTGTTCCTCAGCTGAGTCAGGACTGGGAGTCCTCATTCACTGGCCCCTCCCAAGCCCAAGAGACCCAGTATGAGCCTTGCCCACCATGAGTCTGATTTAACCTCCTTGCACCCAAGTCCACACCTCCTTCTAGCCCTTCCCTTCATCTTTCCAGCTTTGAGTTCCAACCCCTCCTCCCCAGGCCTGGGATCCACGTGGGATAAGAGCTGAGAGAACCTCAGCGTGAGTCACCAGCTCACTGTCACATTCCTGCTGTGGGCCTCAGTTTCCCAAACGTACCATTAGAAGGTTTAACTGAATGACCTAGCTAGTTCCCCATATAATAGTGACCCAAAACTCTGCAAGTCTATACAGGAAAATCTGCCTCAGATATCTGGAAATGACTGACACAGGGTCTACTGGTGACAATCTGTATTTGGGAGGTGACAGGACAGAGAGCATTAGCTCATGTATGAACATAACCAGAAATCACAGACATACCCTTCCATCTGTCACCATGGACAGATGGAGGGTGTCTCATGTCACAGAGTGACTGAACCAAGAAGACTGCCTCAGACAACAAGAGCAAAGGCCTCCTGTAAGCGGTAGGATTAGGAACTCTGAACCCATGAAGGAATGAAGGCCCTGCTTATTTAACAGGACAGAGGCTGTAGGAATGGCATGTGGACAGATAGATCACAATAGTACTAACAGCTAATGTGTCTGTGACCCTACTATGTGCCAGCCTCCTCATAGTCTTAAGTCTGAGCATGGGCCCAGCACACAGTAGGTGTCTATGCAGGCTGGACTGACAAGTCCTGGGGCAGCCCCTGGGGTCTATCCCATGCTGCTGAAGCACCCTGGCTTAGATCTATCACCTACAGCCCAGCTCTCAGCCAGCTCCTAAGGATGAGATCATAGGAGAAAGGGGCAAGATTGCCAGATCCTGTCACATCAGCATGGATAAGGTCACCTCTTCATGCCACCAGTTGGTGTCTCCACATCAGGGTCATGGCCACAATGCAGGTGTCTCTGAAAAGCCTGGGTTCAATCCTGCCTAAGGTGTCCCTGTCCTTCCCAGGCCGCTCTCAGGTCCCAGCAGTGACAGCTGCTCCAGGGCCTCAAGATGCAGCCTTTCCATGGGGAGTCTAAGTAACCCCCTCTGCTGCTGAGAAATCTGTGTCCTGCTGAGACAGACAGGTGCACTGAGAACCAGAGAGGTCTAAGGCCAGGTGGCCCCTAGACGGTGACCATGAAGTGCCGCCTTTGCCCTTTGGGATGTCAGTTTCCCATGACTCAGCAGGTATCACCATGACACGGAGAGAAAGACCAGTGGTATCCATCGCTGGGATGGAGATCAAGGTCCGAGGGGGAGGCCGGCAGCATGGAGCACCCCTACCCACCTCACTGTCAGGCAGTCCAGATCTGCTGAGTGGACTGCAGGCAGGCGTGGTCACCTGAAGCAGGTGGTCAGAGTCTGGAGGGGGTGTGTGCTCCACAGTGCTGTCTCCCTATTGGAGAGGTTCCTATGCCTGCCTCCCCGCCCCACATTAGCCCAGCTGAGTTTCCTTCTAGGCCAGCATTCAGAACAGAGCAAAGAGTCAAACCCCCTTGGTGCACTGCCCTCCTTCTGTCCCACCTTCCCCACTTCACATGCAAGTGGCTTTGGGCTGGGGCCACACATGTGAGGGTGACGTGGACAGATCCACGTGGAGTGGATGAGCATATGGGAAGAGGAAAGACTGCAGTCCTGGCTCTGCCACTTCCCAGCTAGGGGCCTGGTGTCCTCCTCTGCTAAATGCCCAGGTTTAGCACAGAGGTAAGTATGCCAGACGCAGTCTCTTGTGCTGAGGGATTAGGCTCCTCTCTACATCCTGGGCTCTCTGTCAAGTTTCAGGAAGAGCAGGGGGTCTCTGTGCCCCACATTCAGGCACGTCCCAGGATGCCTGAATGGTCAAAATGCTTCACAAAGGGCAAAGGGAGGGGAGCAGGGTGCATAGTGACCAGACATTGGCCATCCCATCCCCAGCGCACTGTGTGCTGTAATGAAAACTGTTAACATATGTAGGTAGCTTAACTTCCATCTCCAGAGAATGCCTGTGAGGATGGCTGAATCCAAATGGGCTGTTCTACATGGAGAAAAATGCAGAAGCCCAGAGAAGTCAAGTGAGGCACTCAAGGTCACACAGCTGGGGACAGCACCGCAGCTCAAGCCCAAGCCTCTGTCACTGATGCTGGGTGGGGCGGGGGGGGAGGGGGTCAGGGAAGGAAGAGACCAGTGCAGGGCTGCAGACACCAGGGAGGCTTCCTGCAGGAGATCCAGCTGGGCCTGAGGGACAAGATGGAGGGGCAGAGCACGAAGGAGGGAGGGGAAGTAGGGGATCACTGCTCCCAGATCTTCAGGTCTCAGGCCTGGAACTCTCCAGAAGGTTCACAGTCAGTCTTCCCCACCCCAGCAGTTGGCACTGCCACCAGGGCCAAGTTGGCACTGGGATGTAAGTGGATGTGGGAAGGAGGACCTCCTGGAGCACCCTGCTCACTTGGTTTGGGGCCCAGTGAGCCTACTGAGAGAGGACAACAGGGACCTTGTGTAGCTGTGGAGGGGGTCACAGCCTCACCAGTGGCTCTGACAAGGCCACGAGAGGTCCCCTGCCAATCAGCCCTCCGGGCAGCACTCACAGCCACCCACAGTACCCACCATCCAGAACGCGCCCCAGCCTGTGAGTCCCCTGCACACACTCACCTGAGGCCCAGCCCTGGAAGAAGAGACCTCACTGTCCCTGTGGGGAGATCAGCACTCTCCTCCCGCTCCACTCCAGTGCCCATTTCCCTGTAATGAGGCTGCAGAAACCAGCAAAACCAGCGGCGTCCCTGAGCATGAAAACACTCTTCGGTTGAGCTTCAAGGGCTCCGCATGCGCCCTGGCCCCAGAAGCCAAGGCTATTTTGGGAGCTAGATGCTTGCGTGGGTACAGCCCGGCAGGTCTCCATAGCTCAGTTGCCTAGGTACTGAGTCGGAAGTTCCTTTACATCCGGGACCCTGACCCCCTGACCTGCCTTTCCTGACAAGCACTTACTATTGGGTGAGGACTTGAGGGGGCACCTGCCTATGGGGGAGCAGATTCTTGCCTAGTGAGAGAGTCCAGCACCTTCACAGAGGGAGACCCTGCAGTGTCACGGCAGTCCTTGCATTATCGAGGCCCATTCCTAGGCTGTCTCCCACTGGCCCCACCCCAGATCCAGACCGTTGGACACTGAGGACAGGAACAGGTCACGTCTGTATCCCTCCCTGGGCAAGCAGCTCTGTAAACCTTCCTGGCCTTGGCCTTGGCCGTGGTGGAGCTCATGACAGGGGCTCACAGACCTGGGTAGGAGGAGGAAGGAAGGGGTGGGGACTCGAGATCTGTCCCAGAGGCACAGAATGAACCAGGGCACAGAGGAAAACTGACAATTATTGGCTTATGAATGAGGACATCAGAAAGCATGGGACATTCAAAATGGTCGCACAGTGACTCGTAGCAGGCTGCTTAATCAGGAACAAACGGCCTGGCTCCCCAAGTAGATCTGAGAGATTCCTGACCAGAGCCTGTCTCACGTGCACATCATGCTGACGGGCTGCAGGCAGCCAGGGACAGGGAGGTGCCAAGCTCCCGGGAGGCGGTTGAGACCCTGCTCCTCCCAGCCCTGGGATGAAGGACCCTTTTCCAGGTCACGAGGCAGGGCAGGTGCCAGTGTCAGGACCTGGGATGCTGTGGGAGGCAGTGCTGAGACTCCTCCTGAGACCCTGGGATCATGATGAGGAAAAGCAGACAGCATAGGAGTGAGCTCTCTACTCAGTCTGCCCTCTTCTGGGTCGCCCTTCCTGGACTTCCCCCACCCCCTGCACCCAGGGGAGTCCAAGAAACTGAAGCCCACAGAGGTTTCCTCAGGCACACGTCTAGCCCAGGAGGGGCCAGCTCAGATTCTGCCCTCTTCCCTCTTCCCATGATCCCAGCTGTGGTTCTGCTCTCAAAAGCACCTTCTCCAGCCCATGGGGTATCCCTTCGAGGGGTCTCCCTGGCCATTCCACATGACCAGCCAGGTCACCAAGCTCTTCTTCCTCCTTACCTTGACCCAACTCTGCTCCCTGAGAGTGGATGTAGCCCTGCCTGGTCCTGTGCTCCACCTACCCTGAAGGGCAGGAAAATGGCAGCCTTTCTAGGGATGCTGTGAAGATGCAAGATGTATGAGACAACTGCCTAAGCCTAGGAGCAGGTGGCCTCATGGTCAAGACTGCTCCTCCGTCCTCGGCAGTGCCTCCCCCCACCATGCCAGCCCTCCCCCAGTCAGCCTGTTCCTGCCCCCGCTCCATCCCCTCCTGCCCTGACTTCACATCTGACATTCACATCTTATCATCTTTCCTTCCTGGCATTTCTCACACTATCAAGTTATTTTCTGTTGTTCATTCACTTGTTTGGCTCAGCAGTTTCCCAAGTGCATCAGAAGCTCCACGCAGATAGAAACCTGGCGGGTCTCCTTCACAACTGGTCCCCAGCTCGGCACAGAGCCTGGCACAGGGAACCTGGGTACATACCCACTGGCTGGAGAAGAGGATGTGGGACTGGACTGTATTAGCCTGGGCGCAAGGTACTGTCCCAAACAGCCCCAAATCCCAGTAGTCTCACCCAAGAAGCCCTGATTTCTCTGCCGGGTAAAGCCCAAGAGGATGCATCTGCTCTGGGCACATCTCCTCCAGCTGCGACGTGGGGACCTCGGCTCCTTCCGCCACCATGATGTCATCTGTACTGTGGCCTCCAGGGCCCTGGGGAGGGGAAGTGAGCCTAGATCAGGTGCCCCACATAGTCACCCTCCACAACCACCTCACTGCCATCCATACACTGTCCAGGTGTACCCCCTGGGCCCACCCGGATGCCAGGGGGCTGAGCAGCCCCAGCACACTGCAAAGGGAGAGTGTCCCAGGGCAGCGGGCTTGTGCACCTCCTTAGGGGTGAGAAGACCTTCTCTCTCCATCAGCTTTGCCCTGTTGACGCCCCACCCTGGGCCCCTCTGGACTCTGGCTGAACCCAGGTTGGGAGGGTGGGGAAGGGCTCCCAGAATGAGCTCTCAGCACTGTCCCCAGCCCGGGCTCTGGGGAGAAGGTCAAGGCTGTGTGAGCTGACTGAGCTGGGATCCCCGATGGCTGGCAGGCCACAGATTCCAGAGAAACTGTTGGCCCTGCCTTCCCAGCACCGGGGCTGAGACAAACACGTGTCCTTACATAGTTCTTAGAGAAAGGTTAGGTTCTGAGGAGCATGCTCTCTCTACCCTGGGGTGTAATTCACACCCTGCTCTGAGGCCCCCAAGGATCACCTGAGGCTGGCGTGATCAGCCCCATCTTGCAGGTGAGGATCAGGAGACGTCAGGGAACTGGCTTGCGGTCCAGGCCTCCATTAGCGCTGAGCCATGCTGGGGGCCTCAGCACCTCTTTCTTTTCACCTCTTCCAGCACCAGACCCTTGGCTGGAACAGACTTGTCCCTTGTCCGCATTCCTTCCTAGTCTTCATCTTCTGGAACTGAACAGGAGGCTCAGGGACACATGCAGATGCGCAGTGGTGGGGAGGGGACCCAGACTCTGCAGGGACAGGAGTGGGAATGATCCTCAGAGCCACCAGGCGCTGGCTGTGTGACCCTAACAATAGGATGACCACATGAAGACTGAAGAGAGGTGCTTGGATAACAGCCGTCTGCTCCCCTCCCATTCAGATGCAGCCTTCGTGTTTTAACATTTGCTTCTAAGAACCCGAGGCTCTGTGTTCCCTCCTGCAGCTTCTCCTGGAAACCTTCTTCCTAAGACTCCACACATGTCCCCCAGAACTGTGTAAGTAATCACAGGGTAAGACATGGCATGTGTATCTGGGATCCCAGAAGTCCTCTCTCTGGAGGAAAATGGACGTGGGATAGAGTTAGCAGTGTCCCTACTGATCAACTGTGTGGCTTTGTGCTGGTCACTTTACTCTGCATCTGTGTTCCTATCCACAAAGGGGGTGATGATGGCATCACCCTCATATTTCATTTAAAATAAAAAGTGGGACAGTTCTTGGTACTAGGCCTAAGGTAAAATATTAAAAATAGCTCGGGTTTATTTTTAACAGCCTCACTGAGGCACACTTGTCATTCAATAAACCAAGCACCTTCAAGGGTGCAGCTCGATAAGTTCAGACACATGGACACATCTACACACCATCTCTGTCATCACGACAATGACCATTCAGCATCCCAAAATTACCCTGTCCCCAGGCAAGCACAGATCTGCTTTTGATCACTACAGATGGGTGGCATTTTCTAGAATTTTATATAAATGGAAATATACCACATGTAATCTCTTTGTCTGGCTTGATTTGCTCAGCAGAATTATTTTGAGATTTTTCCATATTGTGGCATGTACCAATAGTTTGTTCTTTAGTTATGAATTGCACAAGCTTGGGTGACTGCACCACAGTTTGTTTACCCACTGACAGGAGCTTAGGTCGACTCCAGCTCTGAACTTTCACCAGCCAACAGCTCTACACCCTGGTGTGATTTCCCTCTGCTTCCTGTTCAGCAGCAGCAGGCCAAGTTTTGTTATGTTGTGTTTCAATTTTCCTTCAGCTCAAGACACTCTGCAGTTTCTCTTTTGCTTTCTTCTTTGTACTATGGGTTATGAAGAGATGTGTTAATGGTTTTTTTAAAACATATAAAGCTGATCACTAACTTAATGCTACTGTAGTCAGAGAGTATACTAAAGAAAATACAATTTGAGATTGGTTTTGGATTGCCCATACTGTCATCTATCTTGTGCCCTTGGAAGGTTGAAAGGAATGTGTACCCGCTGCTGTTGCCTGAACATTCTCTAAATGTGATTAGAACTAGGTGTAGTGACACGCCTGTAATCCCAGGACTCAGGAGATGGAGGCAGGAAGATTAGGAGTTCCAGGTCTGCTCAGCTGCATGTTGAGTTCAAGGCCAGTCTAAGGTACATAAGACTGTCTCAAAAACAAGCGAGTTAGCTTAAGTTTGTTGATGGTGTTGTCCAACTCTTCCGTGTCCTGACTCATTTTCTATTTGTTCTACTAAGAGAGGGGTATTGCGATCTTCATCTAATAGTGATTTCTTTGTTTCTCTGATGTTTTATCAGGTCCGCACCTCTGTCATCTGATTCCTAAACATTTAGGATTCATACACACTCTTGAGAATTTGACTCACTTATTACTGTAAAATGACGCTATTTATTAACATGGACACTCACTCTCCTTTGACTTGTGTTCCAGTGTAAACATATTTTACATCTCCTTTAACCTAGTTGTGTCCTAACAGTTCAGGGGGATTTCTTACAGGTGTAGCCTGCAGCTGGGTCTCCATCAGTCTCCACCTGTGAACTGGACACAGGAGCGTGTGAAGGATCCAGCCAGGCTTCACCTCCAAGCTGCCTTCTTCTCCTTCCATCTGCTCTTCCTTCCTTCTTCTGGATCACTTTGGCAACTTTTATGATTACATCTTCTCTCCTCGGAGGCTCCTTCGTTATAATTTCATTTTGTTATTTTGGTCTTTGCCTGAGGGTGTGTTGTAAACATTTTTAACTTACTGTGGCTTACTTTCAAGTGACATTACAGCACTTCTTGTTTAGAACAAAAACCTGACAACCGCTACTCCCAGGCCTTGTGTGGTTGCTTCCACATAATAAATAGCAGTCAGTTATCTGTAAAGGGGAGTTAAATAATGAGAAGACTGCCGTTGATATTTACCCACACCGTTGTCATTTCCAGAGCTTTTATTGTTAGGTGTCTAAACCCATTATTTCCATCTGCTGTCGTTTCCCTTCTGTCTGCCTGATGAGTGAAACGTCCACGGCAGGATCGTGTCTAAACACTTGGTCTCCAGCTGGTGGCGCTGTTTTTGGAGGTTGTGGAATGAGGTGGGTCATACATAGAGAAAGTTAGTCACTAGGGGTAGCCCTTATAATTTTTGAGGGTTTTGGGTTTTGTTGTTGTTGTTTGTTATTTTGAGACAGGATCACATGTAGCCCTGGTGGTCCCCATGTCACTATGCAGTCAAGGATAACCTTAACTTCCTTATTGTCCCGCCTCCATCTCCCAAGTGCTAAAATTACAAGTGCATGCCACCATGCCAGGCTTAATCTTAAGATTTCATAACACAGTCCCTCTCCTGTTTTCTCTCTACTTCCTGCTTCCCTGACATGTGAACCAGCAACCGCCACACACTCCCACCACCATGAAACCACCCACCACCATGTCTTCCCTGCCACGGTACCATGTCCTCCATCTTCAGAGCCAAAACAATCCTCTCCTCCCTACACATTTCCTGATGTCATGCCGTGCTGCTGATGGTGGTATCTGATGACCCTGGGGCTCAGAAAAACCTGGATTTATGGAAAACTAACCTCTGGAACTTTCCTATCCAGGAGTGGGCAAACTGCTTCTAGGAGCAGAGCCTGAGAAGTGAGAGAGCTAACTCCTGGTATACCCAACAGAGGAGTGGGCTAGATGCCTCTGACATCATCATGAGGGAAAAATGAAACTGGAGACTAGTTAAAGCCATTAGTAAATCTGTTGCATCTGCTGTCACTGCTGCTCTGATGTCAGTGTGGCTGTGCTTTCCTCCGTTCTGCATACAGGTCCTCATTGACACCTACTGAACATACAGAAATCAGTAATACGTGAACAAGTAGTATAATGTGTGAGCAAAGGGTAAGGAACTTTCAAAGTTGGATAAACCTTAAACATTTGTTAAAGGAAGGGGTTTTGGGGTATGACTGCTGGACTCTGCTGATCCAGAGCACAGGTGCGCTCTAGTTACACGAGTTATCACATTAAGCCCAACTTTTGCCTTCAACAGGTATGTGGGTTCTTGGTTACTGATCTTGTCACTGCTGGTCGTCTGTGCTGTTTGGGCCAACGTTTCATCAAAGCAGAGGAAACCTAGTCACTTTGCTTTAAGGAGGTAGAGGGTAAGTTACAAGTAAGGAATTTAGCATCTCACAGCAGTATTCTCAGAAAAGTTAATTTGTAAGGTCCATAAGAAACATTCCCACAACCTTTTCCCATATTTCATTCTCATAGTTCCTTCCCACAGTTTGTTCTTATAGTTCATCCCTGTGCCCCAGATCCCAAACCCAAATGACATGTCGTGGTTTGAATGGGAAATGTGCCCCATAGCCTGGTGTTTTTGAGTGCTTGGCCCCCAACTGGTATAGATTTGGGGGGTGGACCTTGCTGAAGGAGGTATATCACTGGGGGTGGACCTTGAGGCTTACTGTTAAGTTTATTTCTGGGTACTCACAGCTTGCTCACTCGTACTGCCACCTCCATGCTGATGTGATAAGATGTGAGCAGATGTCCAGCCTCTGCTCTGCTTGCCCTGCCACGAGGAAACTTCCCCTTGAGACTGTAAGCCAGAATAAACCCGGGCCTCCCATCAGCCAGTTTCAGTCAGGTGTTTTGTCCTAACAAATAGATTACCACTACATGAGGTATGGATGTAACCCCTAATAATCTGATGTGTGTTGCTGTCAGGCAATTCCTGACTGTCCAGGAATTGCTGCCCCTGTCCCTCCAGCCCGCTCTCTTCCCAGATGGGATACCTAGGATATCCAGGTGTACCGTAGGGACAGTGTCTTCTCTGCGGTTCTAACAGTCTCTAACAGCTAAGATCTACTGACCTACAAATACGCATGTGTCACACACAGCACCCTGGGAGAACATCATCCCACAGGCACAAAAGGCAGAGGCCGTATTATTTGACTATTTCTGTAAATGCCTGGAGTCCGCTGGATAACGACTTCACTGACATGGAGCTTCAGAGAAATGAGAGGTGGCGCCAGTGTTTCTATGATAGGCTTTCTGAGAGGTTAGTAGCCCCTCAAGCTGTCTCCTGTTACAAGGTTCTGTTTGCTCAGAGGCAGGATGAGACCCTTGTCTCTGCCCCCCAGAGTATAAATATCCACAGGATGGAGCACCCAGGGCTGGGGCTATCAGTAACCCAAAAGCAACTGAGGTGAGTGCTGTGGGAATCGGGATGGTACCATCTCTTTCATCCTTATGAGTACACTGCAGGGAACTCCGTCATGCAGAGGAAGAAACAACAGCTCAGCGAGAAATGACGATCAACCCACGACCACAGGCAGCAGGTCTCACAAGGGCAACATGCTTAGGTGCTGTGCTGAGCCCTTCTCGTCCCTGAACCCAGTTGTGATGGTAAATGCTGCCAACTTGACAGGATCTAGAATCATCTAGAAGACAAATGTCCGGGCGTGTGTGTCAGGGAGATTCCCGACTCGGTTACTTGAGGTGAGAAGATTCACCCTCACTGCGCACAACATCATTCCACAGGTGGGAGTCCCACGCTGAATGAAAAGGGGAAAGCGAGCTGCAAGGCAGCCTTCGGCTCTCTGCTTCCTGACTGCAGACTGAAGCGACTGGCTGCAGGGTGCTCCCTCTGCCGTGCCTTCCCCACCGTGGTGGACTGCATCCTGCCCAACTGTGAGCCAAAACCCTTCCTCCCTTAACTTGCTTCTTGCCAGGTGTTTTGTCACAGCAGCGAGAAGGGTGCTAATAAACGTGGGGGATTTTATTTCAGCAGTAGTCTCCCATTCTCCACCCTCAGCCACACTGCAGGGAACGGCGCACATGCCTCAAGAACTGCTGGCACACAGCTTACAGGAGCCACAGAGGACCAAAAATGGCCCTGTTCTCCTAACACCAAGGACCTGTGCTCTGATCTCTGATTGCTGCTTCTGGTTACAGAGGCACAATGAAGTGCATGGCTAGTGTCGTTGTACCACCCCCTCCAGCCAAAGTGATGCCCCAGGGATTTAGTGTGCCAGGACCTCTTACCTTCCTTCACTTCCTCCTTTTTTTGCTGTTGGAGCCAGACCTCAAAGACAGGACATACAAAAATAACTGAAATTTGAAAATAAGCATGAACACTTAGGAAAGTCTCAGGAAAAAAAAAAAAAAACACAGAAGAAAGCTTTAGTTTATGTCTGGGGCTGCTCCTCACCACAGATATAGCTCGTAACCACAGTGCAAGTGGCAGCAGGTCCCAGGGGAGGGAAGACTCTGGCTCCAGAATTATCACACTATTCGATCATTTTCACATTTTTTTTTAACAACAAAAAAAGAAATCGTGATGTTTCTGAAGAAAAAGAGAAATAAGGTCTCTACAAAGGAAAACTTAAACCAACAGAAAATGTCCTAGCACTTGGGAAGTGGAGGGAGCAGAATTGTCACAAGTTTGCTCCATAAAGTTCCAAGGCCAGCTAGGGTCATATAGTGACACTCAGTGAGGGGAGGGGGTGTGAAGGAGAAATGCAAGCATGCCCAGGTAACAAAAGCTGAGGGTTCATCCCCACTGGACTTACCTCGCAGGAAGTGCTCAGGGAAACCTGCCAGTAATATGCAAGGGCAAGGTTGGTAACTCAAAGCCAAACGAAGATCTCCGAAGAGGTAAGTACAGGAACAAGAATAGACACTAATGTTGCTGTAAAAATAGTTTATGACTTCACTTTTTATTTTCTGCATTATTTAAGAAACTAAGATATTTTTAAAGTATCACATTTGTTTATCATGGGTTTTTTCCTACAAAGTTTCAGACATTAATGCATTTAAAAGAAATACCAGTTTATGTCTTTGGTCACATGATATATAGAGATGGAAGTTGGTGGCATCATCAACCGAAAGGGAAAAATACCATAATGGGTACTGTTTTGTAGCTTATTAAAGTTTAAACTGTATGAATTCAAATTAGAGTGTTAAAACTTTGCCCACAGTAACCACAAGGAAATTTGCTGTAGAATCTACACAAAGAGCTTTAAGTGCTAAGAGTGACTGTTAAGTCTGAGCACTAAATGGGACATCTGTATCACCCTCATCCAAGGCCCAGGGTACATTTAGAAGAGAGGCAGAAGGAATGTAGGAGCCGGAGGTTGGAGAGGAGAGCTGTGAAACATGGCTTCCAGACATGACATGGCCTTTGCATGTTTACAGTGGTTGGTGACACCTGCCCAAGACTGGCACAAGACTGGGCCCGTCACCAGTCTATCAAGGATGGTGGAGAAACTCATGGGGATCCTACCCCTCTCTGAGGAGCTATTGGTGAGTACTGGTTGCCGGGGGCAAGGGAGACATTTCCTTCAGTTATATGGCTGCTGGAGCTCATGCTCCAGTAAATAATCCCTTATCCACACACATGCAAGCAGCCCTAATTAAATGCAGTGGGACACACACACACACACAGAGAGAGACATTGAAGTAGGAGTAGGCCAAGTTGAGAAGAAAGGGTTCAACAGAAGGTGGAGAGGGACAATAGAGGTTAATGGGAGATGATTATGATGAAAATACATTATATATAGATATATACAAAAATTGTCAAAAACTAATTTTTAAAAGAAAATATCTACCTGCTACTAATGTACAGTTGTATGCTAATAAATCTTTCTAAAGTTAAAAAAGAACTTAAGTATTTATTTCACTACTACAATAAAAGAAAAAAAGGAGGCTAACTGAACCCCAAACACAGTAAGGCAGTAAACAAAGGAGACCAAAAAAGCTGAAAGGCACACAGAAAAGAAACAGCAAAATGAATGGAGTGACTTCTTCCTCAGCAGTGATCACATTAAGTGTAAATGGATTAAACTCTCAAATCAAAAGGTGGAGACTGAAAACATGGCTTTTTAAAAACCCACGATTCAGGCACATGCTCTCCATGGAAGACTCGCCTGTCATCCAGAGACAGAGAATGAAGGCAAAGGGGTGGGGTGGTCTTTTCAATGCAGAAGTGGCCAGTGGGGAGCAGGGGTAGCTGGGCTCATATCAGACAATAGACCAAGCTTTAAAAGATGATGGGGCCAAGAAGGGCATTATGTGTTATCCTGTATAAAGAAAGACTAGCTATGCAATGCTGGATAAGGTACTTAACATCTCTGAGTCTTCTCCATGGACTGATACCTGCCTCACAGGGCTGCTATAAACCCCAAGGGAGACGACATGTGCTGAGACCAAGTGCTGGCCAAGCCCTCAGCAAGTGTCCACAGGAGAGGGCCTGTCTCCACCAGAGAGCTTGGTGCTGACAGGTCTGCTGGATCCCACAGACACGTTGTTCTTCCCTTAACATTCTCATGTCTACACTCTTCCTTGAGGAACCAAGTCCTTTCCAGGGTAGACAGTGGAGGCCCTTGGCTCCTTTCTGCACATCAGTCTTGCAGCCTTGAACTCTAACCGCTGAACCCTCAGCCTCCAGGGCCTGATGAGACATTCAGGAGCCCCTGTACCTCCCTGCTGGTCCTGGCACTGTGGCAGGAGCAAAGGCCCACTGCTGACTAAGTACCTTCTGCACCCGTGGTGTGGGCTCCCAGGAACCTCTGCTCCCCCCACCCCTGCACAGTTCTTGCTCTGCAGCCCTCAGCATCAGGGAATCCGCAGAATCCTGAAAGACTCGGTCTCTCTCCCAGCGCTGTGACGCCTGTGGGAAAATGGATGCTTCCTGCCAGATCATCTGCTGCTGGTGTGTTTGTCACAGGCTATTGTGGAAATCTGTGTTTGGCCCAGTTTCTTTAACAAAAAAAAAAAATGTGGTTTACCCCTTTGTCTGTCTTAATGCTCTTCTCCGATCCAAACATGTGGCTGCTATTAGGAGCTCAGAAAGGAGCCATCAAATGGCACAGGGGAGCGGTGGGCTAAGCGGCCCATGGGCTCAGAGCTCCTCCTGCTGCGGAAGCTGTGACAAAGGACAAGGCAGCTGGGCAACCAGAGGGAGGGAGGCGATTGTGCCCAGGAACAGCAAACCATTCTGGAACATTCCCAGTGGAGGAGAGGGGGGGAGCAAAGGATTCTGTACTGTCAGGCCCTTCGAAGGTAGATAATTGACCCATCCATCTCTCTGACAAGCAGGAAGGAAGGGCAGCCCTGCTCCTCCCACATAGCAGTGCTGGGGCCCAGCAGAGAAGAGACGGGTCAGGCCTGTAGCGGCTGCTGGGGAAGGGGCGGCAGGCCAGGGAAACAGGTGAGGGATGCGGCGCAGGAGAGCAGGGCTCTGCACTCAGACCTGGGGAAGAAGCTCGCTTGTGGGGACACAGTAGACGGGAGAAAGCTCAGCTCACCTTCTCTTCCAAAAGGCCAAAGGATGGAGAGGCATGGGCAGAAAGTAGCATTAAACTCACAGACAACCACCAAGGGACTCAGAGGGATGCAAGGCTTCCCTGCTCCTCACCTCAGCATCCCAGAATGCACTCTTATGGTAGAAGAAATTTAACAAAGAAACCAGGCCCGGATGATATTTTAAAACACAGTTTCTATTGTCCAAGCTTTGCCAGGGAGACAGCGTGACCGTGAGTCTCCTCCCTACCTGTGCAGCTGCGCCCTGCTTGTATGTCATCTGGCTAGTGCAGCCCCAGACACAAACACCCCTAAACAAACAGCGTTCTGTTCTACATTTGTGCGCTCTTACCACTGACTTATTACTAAGGAATCTTCTGTTTGGGGCCCCAAATTGTGCAACCTTAGAAACTTGTAACCCACTAATAGTGTAAAGAATTCAAGGGGATGTCAGGCTTCTGCCATACTGTCTATAAAGCCCCTGAGCTATCAGAGCTCAGTACTCAGGCTTTGGAAGTTATTGCCCTGAGTCCACGTTGACATGAATAAGTTTTCTGACTCTCCACTTTCTCTGGAGCCATCAATGTGAGACTTAGTCTCCCATAACACTGATTAGCCTACCTCTGCCCCAAGCAGAGTCGATACATGAAGAGAATATTGATTGGTCATTTCTGGGCCACATGGTCACTATGTAGTTTGGGAGGTCTTTCATTGGTAACTTGACCAGAGCCATGGAGAGTGAGAAGGAGAAAGAAAGGAAGAAAGAAAGGAAGGAAGGAAGGAAGGAAGGAAGGAAGGAAGGAAGGAAGGAAGGAAGGAAGGAAGGAAGGAAGGAAGGAAGGAAGGAAGGAAGGAAGGAAGGAAGGAAGGAAGGAAGGAAGGAAGGAAGGAAGGAAGGAAGGAAGGAAGGAAGGAAGGAAGGAAGGAAGGAAGGAAGGAAGGAAGGAAGGAAGGAAGGAAGGAAGGAAGGAAGGAAGGAAGGAAGGAAGGAAGGAAGGAAGGAAGGAAGGAAGGAAGGAAGGAAGGAAGGAAGGAAGGAAGGAAGGAAGGAAGGAAGGAAGGAAGGAAGGAAGGAAGGAAGGAAGGAAGGAAGGAAGGAAGGAAGGAAGGAAGGAAGGAAGGAAGGAAGGAAGGAAGGAAGGAAGGAAGGAAGGAAGGAAGGAAGGAAGGAAGGAAGGAAGGAAGGAAGGAAGGAAGGAAGGAAGGAAGGAAGGAAGGAAGGAAGGAAGGAAGGAAGGAAGGAAGGAAGGAAGGAAGGAAGGAAGGAAGGAAGGAAGGAAAAGGAGGGTTAGGGAAGAAGGAGCAGGAAAAAGAAGAGAAAAAAGAAATGCCTCTTACTGGGTGAAGTGAGGTAGGACTGAAGCAGGGAAGGACTGTTTCTGGAAACTGCACCGGGCACCCCAAAGCCTTCGTGTTCATGGCTCCAGGCTCCCTGTCCCAGCCCCTTTAGTCCCCAGTGTGCTTCTGAATGACGTTTGCAGGGTCCCCCAATGCTGCACTGCCCCCTCCTTACTCCATGCCACATCCATGTGTCACCTCTGCCTTGGATGATTTCTGTTCCATCTCCTGAACAGCAAAATCATTATTCCTGCAGGTCTCAGGAATGGCTTCCTACAGCAAATCTCCATTCCTGCCCTCCAGTGGACTGTGCTTGTCTGCCTCTAAGCCCAGTTCCACCCGCTGGAGAATCTATGTGTGATCTCTATCCCTTCTGTTTTCCTAGCACCTTGCAGATTATTTGGCATGTCAATGAATGTCATGAGAATTAATCAATTAGGGGCTGGAAGATTGCTCAGTGGTTAAGGACGCTTGCTTGCAAAGCCTTATAGCCTGAGTTCTATTCCCCAATACCTATGTAAAGCCAGATGAACAAAGTGGTACATGCATCTAAAGTTTAGTTGCAGTGGTAAGGGGCCCTGATGCACCCATTCTCTTCTCTCTCTCTCTCACTGAAAATATGTAAAATAATTTTAGTCAATTAATTGACTGCAGTATTGGCTGCACTGGTCTTGGGCATGACTGGGTTTATATTTATTTCCTGGGAATGCAAACACTCTCTCCTTGGGTTGAAGACACTAAGGGGCCTTACAAGGCTTGGGAAACAAGAAATTTACAGGACTCAGGAAGTTCAGAAAGTGACAGGACCGTGGCTGGAGAGATGGCTTAGGGGTTAAGGCACTTGCCTGCAAAGCCTAAGGACCCAGGTTCAATTCACCAGGACCCACATAAGCCAGATGCACAAGGTGGCTCATGTGTCTGGAGTTCGTTTGCAGTGGCTGCAGGCCCTGGTGTGCCCATTCTCTCTCTCTCTCTCATTCTCTCTCTCTCTCATAAATAAATGAATAATAAAATAATTTTTTTTTAATGTGACAGGACCCAGGAGCCCCTCTGCAGGGTCATGTGACAGTATAAGCTTTGCTGGAGGGGACTCTGGCAGAGGGCTCCAAGGAAACTTCTGTGAGTCATCATGCCCGTGCTGGGATGGGGCTTTGGGTGATGCATGCAGCCACTTTGTTTCATCTGTGTTCCTGGAAATGACCCCAGCAATCTCACTAGCTCACCTGAAGAGACTTGTGTGGAATCGTCTCTTTGGTCTTGTCATGGGTGCCCAAGTTGGGGTGAATAGTGGTTTAGTCAGGTCTCCCCAGGAAAGGTCACACAACACCAGGCAAGGTCAAATGATTTCCATGTGCTGTGGAGACACAGGTCTTGGGAAGATGTCCATGTATCACTTATGACTTGAACTGCACCCTAGGGAAGTCGCTAACCTCTGCCCTCAGTCTTCTCAGTTGGGAAATGAGCTTCTAGATCTTCAACTCTGGTTCCAATCCTGTAGGTCAAGAAAGCACTGGGGCCCTGGGAGAGAGACATTGCCAAGCATATAGAAGTGAAATTCTGCTGCATATACAACATACAACTGTACTAATTTTAGAATACCATCAGATAGTTCCAGCACTCAAACCAGGAGTCCTGAATCATGAATTATTTTTTGCATTTTCATGAGGAAATGCAGACCTGTCTTTGGAAATACAACAAAGTCACAGTGGTGAAAACACGTGGTAATTCTGGGCACCCAGACATTAGCTGGGAGGGAGATTTCCAAACCAGAAGTGACATGAGCAAGGCCAGATGTGCGAGCAGTGTCCCCTGCTTCCCTGAGGATGCAGTGACAACTCCACACCTGGGGTTCCTCCTGATAAAGTGGTCATGGCAGAGGGGACAGTGCACTTGAAGAACAGCCTTGTGGTGCCCGGTCTTCCTCACACACGCCCGGACAGTTTGCCTCCCAGTCCACACCAGAACGTCCAGGCTCTGTGTGGCTGGAAGAGACAGGACTCCTCGGTTTGGGTGGAAGGACCTCATACAGGTGACGGGGACTGAAAGGCAGCGGGGCTGAAAGGGCCCAACAGTCAAGGCTGCCCTGTGCTGGGAAGGCCAGTGCAAGATTTCTGCTTTCAGGGGAGCCAGCACGCAGAGCAGGACCACGCAGGAGCCCTGGTGTCAGACCTGTCCCCGTAGCACCATTTGCAGAGACGAAAATGCACCCCAAGCTGGGTGCACAGGTTCCACTGAGCACAAGGTGCCTCCCACTTTGCTCTGTTTTCTCTTTCTCCACTTTTCAAATGTCAAGTGGGTCTTTCCTAGAAGCACTGAGTGGAAATAGAAGGGATAACGAGGTAATTGTGCCTCATTGAAAGGTAACCTGGAGTACACGGGGTACACAGACCCCACTGGAGCCTGCTTCTTCCCTCCTCTTCCCCCCGCTGCTCCCATCTCCGTCTCCAGTACAGGCCACGAGGGAGCTCAGACATGGGGATCAGCGCTCCCTCCTCCTCCGGAAGCCTGCTTCCTGCCTCAGGCTGGCTGGGGGCAGGTCACCAGTGTGAGGCTCTGTTCTTAGAAAGGAAGGAAGAGGAAGGCAGGCACTGGCCTGAGATACGACAGCAGCCACCTGTTCTGTGGTGGCACCTTGGAATTCTGTGCTCTAGGGCACAGGCTCCGTGGCGCCACTTGAGACAAATCCTCCTGGATCCTCAGGCAGCAGGGGGCACTGTCCTCCTGGATCCTCAGGACAGTGGGGGACACTGTCCTCCTGGATCCTCAGGACAGTGGGGGACACTGTCCTCCTGGATCCTCAGGACAGTGGGGGACACTGTCCTCCCGGATCCTCAGGACAGCTGGGGACACTGTCCCCCTGGATCCTCAGGACAGTGGGGGACACTGTCCTCCTGGATCCTCAGAGCATCTGGGGACATTGTCTTCCTAGATCCTTAGGCAGTGGGGGGCACTGTCTTTCTGGGTCCTCAGGGAGGCGGAGACATTGTTCCCCCAAATCCTCACTGCTTAGGCTTTGGGGTTGTGTAGAAACCCCTCCCCCATAGTCTCTCATAGTGACCTTGATAGAACAGGCTCTGCTCTCCCAGGGTGGAGGCGGGCAAAGCTTCCCTTCAGCCCCCACTCTGTGGGTTCTATAAACCCTTTGTCTGAAGGTCAGTCTCACTCCCTGTCTCTCTCTCGAACCAGGTCTCTCCCTAAAACCTAACAGGCACGGGCAAGTTAGCCCTGTGTGGTGGTTTGAATGTAAAGTGCCCCCCACAGCCTCGTGAGTTTGTGATTAAGTCTCAAGTCAGTCCCCAGCTGGTGGCAATTTGGCTGGTGGAGCCTTGCTGGAGAAGGTGTGTCACTGTGGGTGGACCTTCCGGTTTGTTAGCCCCATGTGCTGGTGCTAGCCAGCTCACTCTCTTGCTGCTTCCTGCCAACTGCTGTGTGCAAGATGTGATGCCTAGCCTCTGCTCTGCCATGCCAGGATGAAACATCCCCTCGAGACTAAAAGCTGAATTAATCCCTTTCCTTCCATATTCTGCTTTTGCTCCGGTATTTTGTCCCAGCAACGAGAAGGTACCTGCAACACGTAGTCACTGGTCACCCTGGCTGTGACAAGCGCTTTCTTTCGCTGAGCACCTACCTTGGCTAGGTGTATCACAAGTCACCATCACCCCACAGACATGGGTGGAGCCAACAGGAGATGGCCAGCTGTGCAGGTAGAACATGCATCCTGCGACCCTCATCCTGCGGGTGAGGAGCAGGGGTCCTAGGGACAAGCCAGGAAGGGCCAGACAGAATCCAAGTGACTGCAAGGGCCGTGCTAGACCCACTCACTTCCTGCTGCATTGTCATTGTCCTTCTCATTGTGACCGCTTGTCCTCTGCTCTGCTCCTGAACCCGTGGACTCCCACAGCGTCCGTGCTCACACTGGGCCACCTGATCTCCTCTTCCCTTCCTGTCTTCTTCAGCACAGAGGACCTCCTGCAGGAGAGGAGCACAGAGATGCTTGCAGAGGACTTGGTCTAAACACAGGATTCATGTGACTTCACCTACGTGTGTTCAGGAGAGAGAGAGAGTGAGCGAGAGAGAGAGATCAAGATCCAGCCAGTGGCTTATAATTGCAACAGCTCTCTCTGCAAGTCTCTGTTCCGGGAGGAGCCCAGGCCAGAGGGTTTGACTGTGGACTCCTGAATTCACAGAGCCGCTCATGCTGGATTTATAGCCTGACACTTGGTGAGGCAGAATCTGCAGCCATGGGTACCCAGAGAAAAAGGTGAGCATGGGGGTCAAAGTGCTTGAAGGTGTGCTGGGAAGGGACACAGTGGAGGCCAAGGCAAAGAGGTGGGGAGGGAAGGCCCATGGGGCTGAAGAGTGGAAGACCAGCAGGATGGGAAGACAGAGGCAGGCAAGGAGGCCACAGAATGCGGCCAAGGACAGCCTCAAAGCACCACATGGCTTTGACACCTAGTCCAGAGGCTGGATTTTCATGGAGATGCATCCTGAGTGTGGTGTGAGCGTTGGCTTGCCAGATCCAGCACACAAGAGGGAGGACAGACTTGATAGTTGTGTTCACGCTTCTCTTGCTCCTGTGACAAAATGCCTGACAAAAGCAACTTGAGGGAGGAAGGGTTTGTTTGGCTCCCAGTTGTTGTAGCTACCTTCCAACTGATGGACAAACATCTGACAAGAAGCAGCTAATGGGAGGAAAGAGTTTATTTCAGGCTTACAGAATCCAGGGGAAATATCATTAATGGCAGAAGAAGCTGGCTCACTTCATCACACATCCATAGCAGGGAGACACCACCAACAGCCAGAAAACATGAGCAGCCAGAGCTGAAACTGCTGTGAACACACCTTAGGGCTGGATGACCAGATCTGTCCCCACTGACACCTCCTCCAGCAGGGCCATGCCTGCTGGAGACTCAGGATTGAATCTTAATAAAAATACCTCAGGCTGCGGGGGACATATATTCCCATTTAAACTACCACAGGAGTCTACAATGGCAGGGAAGGTGTGGCTGCAGGAGCAGCTGTGGCTGTGGCAGCAGGAGTGTGGGCAGCTGGTCCCATCACGTCCACAGTCAGGAAGCAGAGAGGGTGAACGCTGATGCTCAGCCCACTTCCTCCTTTTTCTCTTTTAATTCGTTCTGGGGCCCCACTCATATTCAGGGTTGGTTGTCCCTTTCCAGTTAAACCTCTCCAGGAACACCCTCACCGATGCCCCCAGAGGTGAGTCTCCTGGGTGATTCCAAATCCAGTCAAGATGACGATGGCCATTAAGCATCAGTTGTGTCTGGATTCAGTTGAGCAGGGACTTCTGTTGATATGAGCACAGCTCATGCTATATGTGAGCTGTACTTATACTGGAAATTATTTGTTGTTTATCAGGAATTCATATGTGACCAAGTCTCCTGTATTTTTCCTGGCAATTCTATCAGGGCTAGGACAGGAGGAGAATGGGAAGGCTATCCACTCCCCACTCCAACTTGAGATGCTTTGCTGTCCTCAGTTTAGGATCTCAGGAAATCCATGGTGGATTCTATTTGGAAACAGTGACTTTTTTTTTAATTTTATTTATTTATTTGAGAAAGCGAAAGAAAAAGAGGCAGAGAGAGAGAAAGGGAGAGAAAGATTGGGCAGGCCAGGGCTACTGCCACTGCAAAAGAACTCTAGACACATGTGCCACCTTGTGCATCTGGCTTACGTGGGTCCTGGGGAATCGAACCAAGGTCCTTTGGCTTTGCAAGCAAATGCCTTAACTGCTAAGCCATCTCTCCAGCCCCAGTGTCTTATTTTTAATAATAACATTCAAATATATAGAGAACCATTGCCCAAGTTATGTGTAAAATCCCTTTGGGAAAATGTCTAGACATGAGGAGAGCTGAATTTTGCTGTATAAGGACCAGATTTAAATATTTTACACATTTAATTGTCCATAAACAATATTTATTACAGGCTGAAGAGCTTCTGGGCTTTGTGGATAATGCTGTCTCTGTGGCAACCGCTCAGCCCTGCAGCTATGGTGTGAAATCTGCTTGAGATGATAGGCAAATAAATGGACATGGCTGTATCCCAATAAAACTTTATTTCATAAATCATACTGTGGGGCTGGAAATGGCCCATAGGCTGCTGTTTGCTGGCCGCTAGCCTCCACTGCTGGGCACACTCAGTTCAAGTGAGGAAAAGCATATTCTTTCTGTAGTGCTCTGGGTCCAGAGTCGTTTAGCGCCTCATGGAACCAAAAGTTTAACTGAGGACCTCAGCACCTCCCTTCCTGTCAGCAATGTGAAGGGTGACTATGGGACAGGCCACCCTCTCCTTCCTGAGTCTCAGTGGCCTCACTTCTAAGATGAAATCGTTGGGGCTTCAAGATCTGCCTGCAGATCAGATATGTTTGATAACCCTGTCCTACGAGAGAAATGTCTGTCCCTGAGGGGCAGCTGCCTGTCCTCCCTCCTTTCATAGAACTCCCTGACAGACTGCAAGAGGAGATGCCCCTGCTCATTCCGTCCACGGCCACACCAGTGACGAGGCAAGGCAGTGGACAGAATGGGCCTTTTGTTTGTGTGTTTAACTTTCTGGGATTCTAGATTCCCTCCTGCCTCGGTAGCACTGGGCACAGTGCCAGGCAACAGGGTGAGAGTCAGCCCCGGGCACATCAATAGGTGTTAATGTTGTAGGCGGCCAAGGGCCTCCTACTGGGAAGTTGGCCACAACCAGAAATGCCTTAACATCCGGCTGCTGCCTCCTCTTCTTTCCCACAGTTCTGACCAAAGTGAGCCAGTTTCCATTTCTGAGGCTTGAGCTGGGAGGCCCAGGTCAAGGTGGGGTTCAGGTGCAGGAAGGCGGGTTTCAGCGTGAAGTGATGGTTAGTGCTCCCTGGTGGCATCTCTTTCTGTGGATGACAGGCGGCCTGCTGAGCGACAGCCCATGATTCATGAGGACACACTGGGCAAAAACTGATGCTTCTCGAAGCCTCACTACTGACCCCGGGGCAGGAGCCTGGCGAGGAGTTGTGAAGATCAAAGATCTGCTGCCATCAGACAGCTGCTGGCAGAGGCTGGATTCGCCATCACAATGCATACAGCCCCATAGACACAAGGAACCGCTGGACTGTCATTGACTTTGTGGTTCCCCTTTGTGAAGAGCCATCTCCTGTAGGGAAGGACTCCCCTTCTGGGGAAATGAAGCCATGTGAGGGCAGGCTCTGATTTGGCAGAGTGCAGGGGTCTAGAAGGGGTCAGTGTCGGGGTCAGTGCAAGCAATTTGAAACCAGGGCCTGATTGTCAGGTTCCAAGGCTCAAGTGCAGAGTAATAGGTCACATGTGACAAGAAAGAACTCAGCCACTGGCCAGCTGAGTGACGCAGGCCTCAGTCTCCCTATTCCTCACCATATTCCTCATTTGCAAAACAGACATAACCATGGGGTCTCCTCGCAGACTGTTCTGGGTGGTCTGCTGGCTTGGGTGATGTGTGGTGACTAGCAGAAGGCCTGGCACAACGGAAACACCTGTCCCCCGCCCCCCCGGAGGCTGTTCTGATGGGTCTTACAGAGCACCTCCAATATTCTGTTCTCATTAGAGTCCCATAGCCACCTTCCATGCCATGGATTCCTTTAACCCAGGAGAAAGGGTCAAATTGATTTTAAAATCTGGTAGGAAATGGCAGATATAAGTCACAAGTCCAGGTCTTTCTGATGCCCAAGTCTACATCAGCTCTGGTCCATCCTTCCCACTGCCCCATATGCTCCCAGCCATCCACTGGGGCCATCTAACACTGGCCCAGACACCTGCTGACCTCCATTTCCCTTGGGCATCTCAGAGTCTGTCCCCCCACCAGGATGAGGCCCTGCCTGGGACTGTCCCTCCCTGGAAGGCAGTACTCAGTGGCACTGCCTTGCTGCTGCTCCACTGGACCTTTGGTGGCTTAGAGGACACTGGGATTCGGGGAGAAGAGCACTCTGCTCTGAGCCAGGCTGTCCTGAGTTCAAATCTCAACCCAGCGACTCTAAGCTCTGTCATTAACACCATGCTGTTGTCAACTCTAAGCCTCTGGGACACAGAGACCTGTCAAGCCCAGTGGGACTGAGTGGGACAATGAGTGTGGTCACTGCGGAACTGCAAACTCACTGGTGCAGGCACAGAGAGAGAGGACAGGTAGGGAGGTGGGGACAGGGTCATTACCTGTCCACTATGGTCATGCATTGTGCCAAATATTTCTGCCTCTCCTGCTTCCAGGCCTGGGGAGGGATGTCGCCATGTCTCCCATGGCTCAGTGGGACCTCATGACTGGTTGCACATGGGAGTGATGAGGGCAGAAGTCCTGCAGGTCACTCCCATTGAGTCTCTTCAGTGACAGGTGCTAAACCTGCCCTTGGCTTGGCAGCTGCTCTGCCACCAGAGCCAGTGGGTGGCCAGGACGAGCAGGCCAAAGCCACCCGACCCACTGCAGACAGGTAGGATTGGGAAGAACTCAATAACTGGGTTTCGAAGCCATTGTGATTTGAGGGCCACTTGTTACTGCAGCGTAGTCTTGCCTATCCTGCCTGAGGCCTGCTCAAACGAGGTGCCCTTCATGAGTGGAGTTCCCGATGCTGCTCCCACAGGCCTGAAGTCCCCGCCCAGCTACGGAGAGGGAGCGGCCACTATGTGCAGACCACTGGGCAATAAGACCTCTGAAGAAGAAGGCTGGAAGAACAAGCACCCCAGTCAGAGCCACATCCCCAAGCCACAGAGGACATAGGCAGAGGCCACCCATCCCTGACCTCAGCTCCCAGCCCTGGGGACAGCCTGAGGGTGACCGGAGCTTTGGATCAGGGTTTCTGGTCACCAACATCCAAGGCCAGTGTGTTCTGTCTGCTCCATCTCCCCTCGTGAAGGTTAGACTAGAGCAGTGCCTGCTCAGAGACTCAGAACAAAGGCTCCGGGGTCAGCCCCGCTCATCACGTGCTCACCTCCTGCCCGGCTGTGTGACCACAGACAGATTCGGTGCCTCTCTGAGGGTCCTCGTCCAGGATTATAAGACAGAGATAAGCAGACGTCCCTGCCGGAGGTTTGCTGTGGGGTTCTATGAGAAGGCATGCCTGGCTTCTGTCTACCCTCTGCAGATGTCTCCATTTGAACAGAGAAGATAGATAATACGTGGAGTCACAGCTGAGTGGATGCGATCCCCCAGCTCAGGGAGGTCAGGCCAGGCATGCATCTGTCTCCTTATAAATATTTATTGTGCTTTATGGCCGGGACGACTTGACATGAGACAAGAACTAAGGGTAAAGGAGCAGCTCAGAGGAGCAGCACCAGGTGTCGTCACTCCGCTGCTGAGAACGCAGATGCCAAAGGACGACCGTGTCAGGATTCTACAGCTCTGCCTTTCTTGGCACAGAACTGTGAGCAAGCCTGTCTGTGCCTCAGTTTCCCCACCTGTGAAATGGGCATACTATGAGAGCCTTGCCTAGGGGAATGCCAGAGAGGACTGGGGCACAGCGAGATCACCCAGCAGTTTTGTGAAACGGCAGCCATTAGGCCTGATCCGGGTTTCTTGCACCTTGGGGCTCCTGTGGGGCCCCGTGTTTCAGTGAAGAGGAATTTAAGTGG
The DNA here is from genome assembly GCA_036346955.1 of Dipus sagitta. Lineage (NCBI taxonomy): Eukaryota > Metazoa > Chordata > Mammalia > Rodentia > Dipodidae > Dipus > Dipus sagitta. Next base: position 110,041,403 of record CM070773.1, read on the forward strand.
AAAAGGGAAACCCAGTGGATTGGAGACCAGGCCCATGGGCAGCTGCCTCAGGTCACCACAGGACTCACAAGTATGTCCCGTGGGGTCCCAAGGGACAGGTGGGACACAAGGCAGGACAATGATGGGAGCAGGTTTAGGCCTCGGGGAAGGAACTGTGAGGTTTTCCACTGGCTCTCAGACTCCTGGGCCCCAGCCTGTTCCATCCTGGCATGGAGGGAAGGGTCAGGCCCCTGTGCCCTGCCCCCTCTGGGACCCTCCTCCACTTGCCTCCTCCAGCCCCTGCATGCACACTCCTGCCCTTGCCCCAGCTGGTCACCCACAGAGCAGCCGCTCCTATGCTGCCCCCCTTCCTGCGGCCCTGACTTTCCAGGGAGGCCTGCCCCGGACATCCGCCTCAGCTCCCGGCCGCTGTTGTCACTCAGACCCCGGCTCGAGGCGAGGTTCTGCTGCAGCGTGGCTTGGCTGAGCATTCTTAGCGAGCGACTCCACCTCTCTGACGCCACCTCACGGGACTGAGCGAGGAAGGCTGGTGCCCTGCACGTGGCATGTGCTCAGTCAGTGACATGATTCCGACGTCCACCACAAGTGCAGAGCCACCAGCCCGGGAGGCTGCGGAGCAAGCATGAGGCAGGCAGTCCTCAGCAAGCGAGATGGCTGTAGTTCCTGAGGAGACACAGGAGGGAAAGTGAAATGATATTCGCATTGATCCGAAGCAAGAGCTTCTAGGAGCTTCTAGAATCGTAGCTACGTGGATGGATCTGCTATATGGGCCTCTCAGCACATGATAGGTCTGCGCCTGCACACGGGCTACAGGGCGGACGGCTGCACCCAGGGGAATGGCCTTCCGCTGTGTAGGGCAAAGCAAGGCAGTTAGGATAGCCAAGGGCACCAAAGGAGACAGTGCTCACTGGACGTACCCCGTGCCCCATTTCCAGGGCAAGGTCAGGTCACTCCCCCGCAAAGGAGGCCACAGCAGGGAATGAAAACACAAGAATCCTCGTGTACAGTGAACTTCATAGCACTGCAAGTCTTGTGCCTGTCCACTCCAGAATGTGTATTGTTTGAGGCTGGGAATCGTTCTGTGTGGTGGCTTGAATATAAAATGTCCCCCACAGCCTCAAGTGTTCGTAATGAATCCTCATTCTCAGTCCCCGGCTGTAGCCTTTGGGAGGAGGAGCCTTGCTGGAGGAGGAGAGTCACTGGGTGGGCCTTAGGGTGTATTCGACCAGCCCCACCGGGTGTCCACAGCCCACTCTTGCCGCTTCTCCCTACTGATAAGTGGTGACGACATGAGCCAGTTTCCTGCTCCTGCCACGCCTTCCCAGCCATGAGGACACCTTCCCTGGAAACCGTCAGCCGAAATAAACCCTTCCCTCCATCAGCTGCTTCTGCTCGGGTGTGCTGTCCCAGCCGCGATAAGGTAACTGCGGCAGTCTGCTTCCTGGAATACGGCTTTGAGCCTGGCACATGGTCAGTGCCGGCTTAATAACGGGTGTCCTGTAGCCTGCATCTGCCCGGAACCTCACACTCCTGCGCACGGAGACATGACGTAGGATGCCGGGGCCCAGAGAGAGGAAGCAACTGTGTCAGAGCTGCCCAGCCGGGCCTGGAGTGCAGTTCTGATTCTCAGCGCAGGGCCTCTCCCAGCTCTGCTCACATCCACTTAGCGTGTGCAAGGGCATGGAACAGCGGTTTTATTAGCATGCAAAAACCATTTATTTTCTTCCAAAAGTAATTGAAAAAGAAATACCTGAAGATACCCAAATGTTTATGAACTTATTAAAATCATGTTATCGGCACAGGAAGTGCGGTGGCATGAATAAGAAGTCTCCTGCCAGGCAGCCGCCGGCCCATTGTGCTTGTACTTAACAGAGCGGGAACCTGCAGGCTAGAACGCAGGGCTTCAGCATGGGGTTCAGAGACCTTCAAGGCTCTAGCCCCACAGCAGTCAGTACAGAAGAGAAAATCACACTGTCTTCTCAACGTGTCAACCCAGCCACTGTAGACCGTGACAGGTTCTGAGGCTGAAAAGAAAGCATAATAGAAAGAGGAAGGGAAAAGCAGCACGTATGGAGACTCGGCCATGTCGGACACAGACGTGGATGTGTGTAGGCGCAGATGCGTGGGTATGTGTGCATGCATGGGGAGGAGGCCAGAGGCCAACCTCAGGTGCCATTCCTTAGTTACGCTGCCACTTGAGACACTCTCACTGACCTGGAGCTCACTGATTTGGCTAGACTGGGCCCCAAGGGGTCTCCTATCTCCATTCCCAGAGCTGGCCTCATCTACCATGCCCAGCTTTTATGTGAGTGCTGAGGATTGAACTGAGCCATCTTCCCATCCCAAGATGGCCACTTGGGATGCATTTTAAAAATCCACCTCTAACCATGTGGGATAGGCCTGGCTCTGTGTCTGCTCTACAAGTGTCTGCTGATATCTAACTGGAACTGGGCCATGGTTCTGTGGTTGGACAGAGCTGCTTGACATAGTGGCATCACAGCAAACTGTGACCCTACCTGCCCCAGAAGTAGCCTGTTTGTTTGGCTTTGCACCCAGCACCTGCTACTTCAAGGAGAGACCCCAGCCTTGGACTTGTCTTGCAGGAAGCACATACGACCCTGAACCACGGGGCAACGACAGGGAATCCTACACCTCCTTCGCTCCTTAGCCCATGTGTTGTAGACAGTTTCACGTTGCTGGAATAAGCACCAAAACCAGACAGTTAACAGGAGGAAGGGGTTTATCTCAAGCTTACAGACCCAGGGGACGTTCCTTCAGTGGCAGAGAAGCTGCTTCCATACAACCAAGCCGAGAGAAACAGCAAACGGAGGACCCACCCATCAAAACAGAGGTGCTCCCTGAGAGGAGAGGAGAGGCCTTACTATCCCATGTTACAAGAGGAGAAACTGAGGCTCAGGGGGAAGCAACAGTAGAATGGGAGGGGTGTGGAGATTTGCCCTCAAGGCCTGCATCCATTTCATAGAAGAGAAACTGAGGCCCAGAGAAGGGCAGCGGGCAGTTCTATTCATGTCAGAACACTTCATAAAGGTCAAGCCACAGTCAGGGACAGAGTGTTCAGAAATGACCCAGCCACCCTCGTCCCAGTCCTAGTGGCAGGCAGCAGGAGGCAGAAGCCATACTAGGCATGGAGAATTCTCACTTAGCACGGAATGCATGAGATGCCAAAACGGTACAGAAAAGAGAGGTGAGCTCATGTGGACCAGGCAGGGGCAGAAGGAGGGAATCCAGGAAGGGTGCTGGGAGGAAGAGGGAGGGCGTGGATTCTTTCCTGCCTCATCCAGGCCTCTTTCCACCTCACTCCAGCCTGGCAGGGGACATGGAGGGCTGGGTCTGCAGGCCCCATGCAGGTTAAGCTGAAACCCATCATAGTGGGATCTCTATTTGCAATACATCATATGGAACCAGAGGAGGGGAACATTATGTAGTGGTAATTTCTTTAGTGTGCTCCCTTTGAAATTTTATATAACACATGTGTAACTACACATATGCACTGAAAAATCTCTCAAATTCGTCCATTTTTTTCCATGAAAATTGCTGAATAGCTACCATGTGTCATATAGACCCTGGGGACTCTATGTCCCCCGTCAGGGACACTGATGCCCCACCAGCAGCCATGTCTGCCCCTGGCAGTGTGGGAAGGACAAGACCCAGGCTGCCCCGTGAGACACCAGCCCAGGTGCTCTGCTGTGTGACTTTGGATAAGTTGCTTCTCTGTTCTGATTGCCAGGCTCCCCAGATATTAAAGGGTCAGCCAGCCCGTCCACCCTTGCTGTTCCTAGTGAGATAATGGGAGAACGGGAATCATTTTGTCCCAAGTGACCAAGGAAGGCCTCCCTGCAGGGGTGGCCTCTGAGCTGAGATGGTCACAGAATCCCAGGGGTGAACAGATCTTAGGGTCAGGTCCTTTGGTCCAAAGACACCTCCTGGAAGCCCCTGGGGGCCCAGGACCACTGGACAGGAGAGCTCAGCAGGACAAGGGGGTGTTGAGGGGTGAGGGCAGCCAGGCAGTGTAGAAACCCCCAGCTCCTGCCTGGGCTGGCCTCTCTCCGTGGTCAGACCTCCTCCAACTTAGAGCAAAAGAAATCAGGTCATATGTGCAAATTTCTAGTTCTTAAACATTTCCAACTCATTCCATTTTTTTTCAAAAGACATTCTGAGGGTGAAACAAAATCTAACATCCAGCCAGATACAGGGTACAGCTGCCCCTTTGCTGCCCTGCCCTGCCCAGCTCCCATCCCACACTGTCCATGGGCAGGGGTATCACATTCTCTTCCCTTACGGGGTGCTGGAAGTGAAACCCAGGACAGGGCAGATAGAGTCTCCCTCCATCTGCCCCTGCTTTGACATCCCCTCTCTGCCTCTCACCTCTTCCACCCCCACCTCCTCCCTCCCTCCTTCCCTTATGCCCATGCTTATTTTCAGAACCTCAGAATCCTTCCCAAGCTTGTGACTTTCACTCTTTAGAATGATTGTCTATTTCTCTCTGAGAGCCAGGCAGATGGGGGAGATTTCCCCAGGGTGTGAGCCTGCCCTGCAGGAGGTGACAGCCAGGGACATGTCACATGTATGGGTCTAGCACTGTGTCAGCCAGCGATTACTAGGCACCCGCTGTGCACCAGGTCCCTGTGGTGAAGCACACTCAAGCCTGTCTGGAGGCCTGTGGGGCTCTGTAACATCTGCACATGTCAGATGGATGAACTGAGGCCCTGACAGGCAAACCCAGTGGCCAGCCAGCCACAGACCTCTGATCTCCTCTCTGCAGACCCCCAAAGACCAGGCTCGTTCCTTCATCCTGGGTGTTCTGGGTCTCCCGTGCCTCTCTCCTTCCCACTGGCCGTTTCCTATGTGGTCAAGATCTTGCACTGGCACGGGCCTCCCATGGAAGGGCATCTCTCTTTGAGCCACCCCACTGCCCAGTCACCACCCTCGTCCTCCCCTCCAACACTGCAGGCCAGCAGGCAGCTTCCTCCAAGCAGTGATTTGGGAATCCAGGCTCCTTCCAAAGAACTGTTTTTCAATCATCAGGACCCCTCCTGAGAAGGAGGGGTTTCGTAGGATTTAAGCACTGTGGTTGGTCAAGTTCAGCCCCCTGAGCTAATCTCTTCCTGAGACAGCCCCTATCCTTAACCAAAAGATGGCCCACTACCCTAAGGTTATAAATACCTTTGCAAGGGGAGGGCAGGCTCTCTGGTCTTTGGAACTTCCAGCTGTGTATGAGTTTTTCCCTTGGCTAGGCCTGGACTGGCTCCACTCAGCTCAGGCCCAGGACCAGCTGGGAGGCCCCCACCCTCAGCCCTTAATCTCCACATGGGTTCTTTATCTTCTTCAACTACCCAGTGACAGGAACTCCTTGGACTTGCTTTTCTCTTTCCATGCTTTTTCCCCAGATCCTTATCTGGTCACACGTGGCCCACATGGGCTTTTGGGCTCCATGTGGTGTACTTCTCTTCTCCCCACTTTGTTTCCCTTACGTCTCAGCCTTCCCCTTTCCATATTCCTTTGTAAAATCTGAGTTAAATATGGTATTTTAAAAATAAAAGAGAGAGAGAACTTCGGGGATCCAAATTAAGGAAATAACAGAAGCACACACCAGAGTCAAGACTAAGAAAGATGGAAATGGAAAGATACCTGGGGAGAAAGGGAAGGTAGGAAGGGGTTATGCCCTCTCTCCTTACCAGTGCCACCCCAACTCCCCACAACTCCACGGGGCACCTTACCCAAACCTAACTGCAGCTTCATACATGGCTGCTGAGAATAAAGGTGATGTTTTCCGAGGCTGAGAAAACCAGTACCTCAGCTATGTCCCTCAGCTGCCATGTGTCCCCAGAACAGGGGAGGGGACAGATGGAAATTTACATCCCTACAGATGGGAATGACAGTTAAGAGCAACTATGGCCTGGTCCTTGGAGTCCATCACACCACAAGAGTCTCCTCGGGCAGGTGACCTGAGGCAAGACACACCAGCACCTGGGCCTCCTGGCTCCCAGGTCTCTCAGTCTTGGAATGGAACTGTTTCTAGGGCCAGAAATCTACAGAAGAGAACAGCCATGGTGTTGAACCCAAACCTCGGAAATTTAAACTCAAACATAAACACACAAGTGTTCATGGCTGTATCATACATGACAGAGCACTTACCAACCATCCGAACAGAAGATGCGATGAGCTGGGGAGATGGCTCAGTGGGCAGAGTGCTTGCTGTGCAAGTCTAAGGACCCCAGCACCCATGTAAAATGCTAGGCTTGGTGACACACCCCTGAAATCCCAGCACTGGGCAGTGGAGACAGGAGGACCCAGAAAGTGCTGGCTATGAGTGAACTCTGGATTCATTGAGAGACACTGTCTCAAAAACTAAGGAATGACAGAGGAAGATACCTGACATTTACCTGTGGCCTCCATATGCACACATGCAGAGGAACATGCATACACACATGCATACACAGCACACACACAAAAGTCAAGCAAGAAGGGTGAGATTTGAACACTGAGAACTGCAAAGCCTTGCTGGGTCAGTTAAAGCAGATCTGAACACATGGAGACACTCTAAGCACAGGCTCCACATTTCACATTGTCAGGGTGACTCTCCCTTTGATCTGCATATTTAGTGTAACTTCCACCAATATCCCAGAGGGCTATTTTTTTATGTGTGGAAATTGACAAAGTGATTCTAAAATTTATGTGGAGATAGAAACGATTTTAAAAGAGAATAAAGTCAGAGGACATGTACTACCTGATTTTAAAACTCGCCATAAAACCACACTAATCAAGACAGCGGGGCCTGGCGCAGAGGCAGGGTATAGATCAATAGCAAGGATCTGGAAGTCCACACAAGTGAGCCGGAGCATTTATGGTCAATTGATTTTCAACAAACACACCACAGCAGTCCATTGAGAAAAGCAGAGTCAGGTGAACAAATGGTACTGGGGCGATTAGAAATTCACAAACCCTCACTCATTCCACACAAGATGGACCCAAGACTTAAATGTAAAAACTGAAACTATAAAACTTCTAGAAGAAAAGAAGGAGGTCAATTTTTATGACTCTGTGTCAGGCATAGTTCTTAAAATGCAACAAAAGCCCCAATTGTAACAGAGAGGAAAATCAGGAAATGATTCTGCATGAGTACTTGCCTAGCCTGAGTAAGACCCTGGGTTTGATCCCTTATGTTTCCTCTTCCAAAACAACCCTTTTGCTCCAAATAGGATATTAAGAAAAGGAAAAGGGCTGGAGAGATAGCTTAGTGGTTAAGCGATTGCCTGTGAAGCCTAAGGACCCCGGTTCAAGGCTCAATTCCCCAGGACCCACATTAGCCCGATGCACAAGGGGGCACATGCGTCTGGAGTTCCTTTGCAGTGGCTGGAGGCCCTGGAACTCCATTCTCTCTCTGTCTCTCTCTTTCTGTCTCTCTCTCTGTCTCTTTCTCCCTCTGTCTGTAGCTCTCAAATTAATTAATTAACTAGTTAATTAATTAATTTAAAAAAAAGAAAAGAAAAAGACAGACTGGGTCAGCAGTTAAAGGCACTTGCTTCCAAAACCTGTTGGTCTGTGTTTGATTCCCCAGTATCCACATAAAGCCAGATGCATAAGGTGACACATGCATCTGAAACTCATTTGCAGGGGCAATGCCATGCTCACTCACTCCCCTTCCAAATAAATAAATAATAATAAAAAGAAAAGGAAATGACAGCCCATGATAGTATCATTTATTTCCTTATGATCGGGTCAAAATGCCCAACCAGAAAAGCTTATGGAAGGAAAGGTTTTATTTAGTTCAGTTTTTAGGGAAGGTTATCACGGTGGGGAAAGCATGGCAGGAGCAGACCCCAGTGTCCCATCTTCCTACCACAGGGAAGAAGTACAGAGAACGAGGACACCTGTAGGGCTAGACTGTAGCACCTCAAAGACCACCCCTAGTGGCACATTGCCTCCAGCAAGGTTGCACCTCCTATAGTTACCGTAACCTTCCCAAACACCACCACCTACTGGAGATTAAGAATTCAAGCACATGAGTGTATGGGGGGACATTTTTACATTCAAACCATAACACACCAACTGGATATCAATGTTTTAAATCATCTATTCAATACAGAACTCATCTACAGTGTGTCAAGAACACTCACAGTTCGGTACAAAGACAACCACGCTTGAAAATGGATCGGGGGCCGGGGAGACAGTTCAGTGGGTAAAGTGCTTGCTGGGCAAACATGGGGATCTGAGTTCAGACCTCCAGCACCCAAGGGAAATCCAGGCATGGTGGTGTACACCTGCAACCCCAGTCCTGGTGAGGCAGACACAGGGAATCCCTGGAGCTCATAAGCTACATACAACGAATGACAGGTTCAGCGAGAAAACATGCCTCAATGAAAAAAAAAAAAAAAAAGTGGCAAATGGCAGAAAAGATATCTGACCTTAACTTCTGGCCTCCATATGCACACACATACATTTGCACACATACAAACATGCATATACACCACACAACATATACATGCAATTAAAAAAACCATACCCAAACACCCACAACAGCATTACTCATGATGGCCAAAACATACACACCATTCTCAGTACACATCAGTTGAAGAAGATGAACGAACATGTTTCTTTCTGTCCATCTGATGAGATGCCTCTGTCTTAAAAAGGAATGAGTTACTGTCACACATGAAAGCATCTTGAGACTTCTATACTCCTGCATGCAGCATTTCCTTCGTATGAAATGTCCCCAAGAAAGCAAATTTGTAGGGCAGAAAACAGAGTAATGAATGCCAGGTCTTATTGGGGTGGATGGAGAGGAAGGGACGGACCATCAAAGTCCCAGAGAACTTGCTGGATCACAGGAATGTTCACGCTAGATGATAGGGAGGAGTGCACAGCTCCAGGTTTACTCAAAACCTCGGACTATAAACTTTATTATAAATTATGCCTCAACAAGACTTTATTTAAAATATGATCCAGGCAGGGTATAGTACCACATGCCTGTAATCCCAACACCCAGGAGGTAGAGGCAGGATGATTAGAAGCTGAAGACCAGCCTCCTATCCATTGTGAGTTGGAGACCAGCCTGGGCTACATGAGAGCCTGTTTTGAAAGAGAGAAAGAAAAAAGAAAGAAGAAGGAAGGAAGGAAAGAAAGAAAGAAAGAGAGAGAGAGAGAGGGAGGGAGGGAGGGAAGGCAAAGCCCCTACTCTGTGGATAAGGGCAGAACTCCAGCTTGGCCAGGCCCTGCTTCTCCTCACTCTGGCCTCCCAACAGTTTCCCTTACTGTCTTTTCCATCCCAAGCACTCTGGCCTTTCAGGACCTCATCTTGGAACCATCCCTGCACCTCAGAGCCTGGGCACATGCTATTCCTCTCCAAAAAAGTTTCTCCCAAACCTCGCCTCCATCTTCAGACCTCAGTTCAATTGCTCCTTCCTGAGGACGCCTTCCCTGGCTTCCTGGGTGAGGACAAGCTCTGTTCTAACTGATACCAGATCTTCTCGTTTTCTCCTTTATTTAACCAAACACGCTAGCAGCTCTTCCATTATTTCTTAGACATAGCAATCATAGCTCCCACACTTGTCATTCTGAGATGTAATGACCCATCACATCCAGCAAGTACCTCCTTGAAATACTTCATATGTGTGTGTGAGAGAGAGAGAGAAACATGTCAAAACGTTGATAGAACTTTGCAGTTTCATTATTTAAGGGTTTCTTACTCTGCTAGCCAAGAAGAAACGGAGAAAGTATACAAATTACCAACATGTGAAATTAAGGAATGACCACCACTACTGGCTGTGGTTTGCGTACAAAGTGACCAGAGGGCATCTGGTGTAGGCAGTGCTCCAAGGCGGGGCTTTGGGGAAGTTATCAGATCGTGAGGGCACTGACCTCATCATGGGTTCATAACTGAAGGAACGAGTGGGAGGCAGGGGAAGGTGGGGCACGATTGGAGGATGTGGGTCTCTGGGCATGCCTTTGAAGTGCGTAGCTTGTTCCTTGGCTCCTCATTCTCATTCTCTCTCTCTCTCTCTCTTTGCTTCCTGACCACCGTAAGGTGAACAGCATGTTTACCATGATAACAAAGCATCAGGGAAGTCATCTAGATGGAATCCTCTGAAACTGTGAGCCAAGGTAAATTCTTCCACATCCCAGTCATGTTTCTTGGATATGTTGTCATGGGAACAAAACCTGACAAGCACACTACTGACCTCACGGACATGAAAAGGGCAAGAAGGGACTGATAAGGGGACGACTCTGTGTACCAGATATGATAATACAGATAAGGAGATAGGCCGACACAAACAGGTGACCCCATCCCTTGAAAGCCACTAGCTACCTACACTCACAGGTGGACAAGCAGGTGATCCAAGGGCTCTTTGCCTATTAAAGGAAATTGAATCAATAGTTGAAACCCTTCCAAATGAGGAAACACCAGACCCAGATGATTTCATTGGTGAATTCTGCCATATAGTTAAGAAATATTTCCAATGTTCCAGAAATTATTTCCAGTAAACAAAAATTAAAAAGAACAAGATGGACAACATTTTCTTAATTCTTAAATTAGATAAAAGGAAACCAATACCTCTTATGAACAAAGACACAAAACCAATTAATGAGATGTTAGCAAATTAAATCTAACACCAGAAAAGTTACACATGACCCTCTAGTGGGCTTTATTCCACGTATTCATGGATAGTTCAATCCATGCAAATAATCAGTGTCACTCACCATAGCAATAGGCTAAAGAAAAACCACAAATAATTTCAACTGGTGGAGAAACAGTGTAACAAAATCCAACATCCAGACATTACAAACAAACTTAACTCCCAACAATCTAGGGATCAAAGGAGATTTTCTCTACTTAAAAACATCTTCTGGGGCTGGAGAGGTGGCTTAGCTATTAAAGCACTTGCCTACAAAGTCAGAGGACCCAGGTTTGATTCCCCAGTACTCACATAAAACTAAGTGACTATAGATGCACAGGGTGGCACATGTCTGGAATTCATTTGCAGTGGCTGGAGGCCCTGGTATAGCTATTCTCCCCTCGCTTCTCTCTTTCCTTCTCTCTATCTGCCTCTTCCCCATCTCTCAAATATCAAATACATAAATAAAATATTAAATAAAACATCTTGGGCTGGAAAGATGCCTTATTGTTAAGGCACTTGACTGCAAAACCTAAGGACCCAGGTTTGATTCCCCAGGACTCTCGTAAAGCCAGATGCACAAGGTGGCACATGCATCTGGAATTCATAAGCAGTGGCTAGAGGCCCTGGTGTGCCCATTCTCTATCTATCTCTTCCTCCCTATCTCTTTCCCTCTCTCAAATAAATAATAAATAAGTAAAATTTTAAAAAATGTTTAAAATTTTTCTGGGTTCTGAGGAGATGACGGTTCAGTGGGTGATAGTGTTTGTCACACACAAACATGAGGGATGGGGAGCACCTGGCTGAACCTGAGTTTAATTCCTTATCACTTATGTAAACAGCTGGGTGTGGCCACATGTGCCCATAATTCCAGTCAGGTGTGTATGTCAGTGTGTGGGGTTGGGGGATGGGGAGAACAGAGAATCACTGGGACTTTTTGGTCAGCCAGTAATTGCAGAAAAGATGGTCTAGAAAATCCCAAAAGTTCTGCAAAAAAAATAATCCTCCTGAGATTAAGAAGTGAATATAGCAAAGCACAAGATACAGGCCAATAGACAAAATCAATTGTTTTCTATGACAGTAACAAAAATTAAAATTTTAAACACACACATATGTGTGTATAAATACATAAAAGTTATTTATAATAGCACCAAGAAGAAGTACTTAAATATAAGCCTAACGAAACTTGTATAAGCTCTGTATATGGAAAAATGCAAAACACAGATAAAAGAAAATTGTAATTATTTAAATAGAAGATATATTCCATGTTCATAGATTGAAAGACTCAATAGAGTTAAATGACATTTCCTCCCAACTTGACATACAGACCTAATGCAACCCTAGTCAAAGTTCCCATAAAATATTTTGTAGCTATTGTCCAACTGATTTTTAAGTTTCTACGGAAAGGCGAAGGACCCACAGTGGCCAGGGAGTAATGAAACCCCTGAAGAAGAACAAAATTGCAGGACTCGCACGACCCAATTTCAAGGCAACTCTAAAGGTGCGGTAATCAAGACAGCAAAGTCAGACGTGGGATCAATGAGCCCGAGCCGCAGCCCAGAAGCAGAGCCACACAAATATAATCAACTGATTTTCTTTTACAAAGGAGCCATGCAGCTCCCCGGAGAGGCTGGTCTTTTCACCAGTGCGCTGGAGCACTTGGACTGCACGGGCCAAGAAAGAACACTACACCCAGACCCGCATCCTCCACAAAACGAAATCAGAATTGATCACAGACACAATGCAAAACCATAACAGCTCTCAGGGAAATTGTAGAAGAAAAATCGAGGTGACCTTGGATATTGCAATGAGTTTGCAGACACAGCACCAAAAGTGGGCTACATACGGGAAAGTGACAAGATGAAATTGATTAGGATAAAAAAATGTATTTGTGTTGAGGATGTAGCTCCATGGTAAAGTGCTTTCTTGTTATTTACAGAGCCCCAGGTTCCATCCATAGCAATTAAAAAAAAAAAAAAAAGACCTGCTAACAGACTGCTAACAAGTAAAAATTTAGGGCACTAAGACACTGTAAAAATGGTGGTGTCATAACAGTGTCCCTGCAATCTCTCTGAACACCCCTGCACTGTGTCCCCACTCACAAGCCATCATGCTGGCGGGAAGATAGTTTTGATCACGTATGCAGATGTTTCTTGCTCCTCTTGTGTTAGGAACAGAGCTCCTGGGCACCAGAAGCCTCCCTGTGGGTCAACTGTCTCCACCCTGGGCTCTACTCACATAGGTCTCTCTTCAGCATCTTGACAATGCCACACTCCATCTCCTCACCCCAGGACCTTTGTATCTGCTGTTCCTTCCTCCACGGCCAGCTGCTCCTCAGACCTCTCAGTTGCACTAAGTGCTCATGCACCCAAGTTCATTTCCCTGCAGAAAAATAAATTGTTGCCCTTGAAGACACCCCCACATAGCACAAATATAGAAGGAGCTTCTAAGGTAAGAAAGACAAGGCTGGGTGTGTAGCTTAGTTGGAAGAGTACTCGCCTAACATGTCTGAAGTCCTGTGTTTGATCCCCAGCACCATATAAATTGGCTGTGATGATATGTACTTCTAATACCAGCATTTGGAGGTAGAGGCAGGAGGATCAAAAGCTCAAAGTGATCTTTCATTACATAGTGAGTTTGAGGTCAACCTGAAATACATGAGACCTTGTCTCAAAAATTAAAATAAAATAAAACAAAATAAAAAGAGGACAACCAGAGGGTGAAGTAGGGTGGGGTATTACCTGGTGGGGTTTCTTCAAACTCTGACAAGGGGTTTTCACTGCCCAACTGCAGACTCTGGGTGTATCTAGGACTTGTTTTCACTAACAGCTTTTGTTCTTTTTTTAATATTTTATTTCACTTATTTGAGAGAGAGAGAGAGAGAGAGAGAGAGAAAGGCAGATAAAGAGTGAAAATAGGAGCACCAGGGCCTCTAGCCACTACAAACAAACTGCAGAGGCATGCACCCTCTTGTGCATCTGGCTAACATGGGTACTGGGGAATTGAACCTGGGTCTTTAGACTTCTTAGGCAAGCTCCTTAACTGCTAATCCATCTCTCCAGCCCCCACTAAGGGCTTGTTATGGTGGCTACTAAGACCATCATGTCAATATGTTACCCAATTATGAAGGAAAACAACTGCTCTCTGATTGGACTTGAGGCCCACACGATGGGAGGAAATTCATGCCTGGTACTGAAAATCTAGTCAAAAACCTATGGCTGGGGAGATCATAAGGCCTAGTGTGGAAATTATTACTGTTGTCTAGCTAAAACAATATACTGTGCCCACCAAAATGTCCTCTAAATACTTATATTTATGCTATTTAATTATATTAAATATATTAATGCTACTCTCACTTTTGGTTAGAAACGCTTCTCTTTTCAGATGGCAGTGACCACCAGGGTGACTTAGAACTCACCAAAGTGCTGAGAAGAAGGGGTAGTGATGAGTGCTCAGTGCTGAGCGATCTCAACCACACCCCCCAAGCCTCAGGAATCACCGCAGAAGAGGTGGTAGAAGAATGTAAGAGTCAAAGAATGGGGAGGAGTGCTTTGCAATACTGTCTTCCCGACACAAAGTGACAGTGCTGTTCATGATCTCACAGTGGCTGATGCCACTTGCCACACAAGATTTGTATAATAGGAGGGGAAAATGATGGCATCAAAATAGAAGACAGACCCGTTGGAAAGAAGGGATTCAGTGGAGGGAGGATTCGGGAGGGGGGAAAGGGAGGATTGTGAGAGGGGCTATGATCATTGTATGTACAGAAGTTGTCAATAAAAAGTTTTAAAAACTATGTAACCCAGTAGCCTCCAAAAGACTCCCCTTTGGTGAAACGTGCTCAGCAGTAAGAGAAGGGCCAGTATAACCAGGCTGCTCAGGTTTCTCAGCACCCTCTGTCTGTATTCCAACCCCTCCAGGCCGCCCCTTCACGGTGACAAGAGGCACCTGCCCCTTCATTCACAGCTGGGGCTGCATTTGCTCAGAAGTTGCACATGCTCATTGTATTGCCTAGTTCTGGAAGACTTGCTCTCTGTGAGCACTGGCCGTATATTTCCTCTGAACACACCGCTCATTCATCCGCGTTCCCTACAGACCCTCACACAGGGCCGGCTTCTAAGGCAACGTGGAAAGTTCTGCCTAAATTGTGTTCAACTTGGAAAGGAAATGGATCATGTTTTTCAGAGTTCATCAGAGCATGGAAGAAATGTGTTTATAAATCAAAATCCCTCTCAGTGGCCCCAGGAGGGCGGTATCTCAGAGAAAGTGCTGGCAAATATCTGGAAGGACAGGTTGTTTTATGTTATAAATAGTACTATAAATAGCCCAAACACTTATAAGGGCCATATATGATGTTGGTAGGAAGGCAGGAAGGAAGGGAAGGAGGAAGGAAGATAGAAATAAAAAAGAAGAAAGAAAAAAGCAAGAGGAAGGGAGGAGGAATGAGGGAAAGTGGAGAGTTAGCAGTTGGATGTAAAAGCCTTGGAATCAGGGAGAGGTCGGGCAGAATTTCTCTTTTCAGTGGTGGAAATTGAACGTAGGGTCTCACATGTAGTAGGTAAGTGATCTACCACGGAGCTACATTTCCCAGATATCCCTACCCTTTGTGTGTATGTGGTGTACATGTGTGTATACATGTATGTTCGTGTGTGTGCACAAATGTGTGGGGTCAGTGTATACACATGCACATGGAGGCAGGAAGTCAACACTGTGTGCCTTTATCCATTTCTCTCTACCTTATTTGTGGAGATAGGGTCTTTCACTTGAACTCAGAACTGGCCAACTCTGCTAGTCTGCAAACCAGCTTGTCCCTTGCCTCAGGGATTCCCTGTCTCTGTCTCCCAAGGGCTGAAATTATAAGCAGGCTGCAACTGTTTACATGAGAGCTAGGGATCCGAACTCAGGACCTCATTTTATTTGGCAAGGGCTGTGCCCACTGAGCAGTCTTCCCAGTTACACCCCCTTTTTAAAGACCAGATCACTCTAATTTGCTCAGACTAGTCTGGAAGGTATAATCCTCTTGCCTCAGCCTCTAACCACCAGGCATGACCTGAGATGTAAATTTGAGAACCATAAACATATAAAAGGAGCCAAAGGTTTGGTGAAGTCTCCCAGGGTACCAGGGATGGCTGATATGTGGATGGAGGAGCCAGAAAGACCCAGCCAAGGAGCAGGAGGGAAGCCAGAGAGAGACTAGGAGACTGAGAGAGGTCCCAGTTGGTGGAGTGAAGCAGGCTTCCGACAGGAGTGAACGACCATGCTTATACAAGTAGGACACATGTCATTGAACGTTGGCCATTGCCCCAGTGCCACAGTAGTTGGACCGTGACAAGAGCAGCTGGGGTGTGGAGAGTGGTGGGGTGTGAGGGGTGTGAGTCAGAGTAGAGAGAAAGCAGGAAGGGGGGAATTAGAGATGGAGGTGTGGCGCTGCTTCTGCTTCTCTGGGAGAGGAAGCCAAGGGGATTGGTGGACTAAGACTGGTTTGCTTTGATGTGGGAGACTGGAAAACTAATGGCGTGTTTGGATGATGGTGACAGTGATGCAGAAGGGAACATTGATGGCAAGGTAAGAGGGGACAGGACCTTGCACATAAACAGCGTCGGATAGAGCCTTGGGTTTTTTGTTGTTGTTGCTGTTTTGTTTTTTTTGTTTCACGAGGTAGGGTCTCACTCTAGTCCAGGCTGACCTAGAATTTACTATGTAGTCTCAGGATGGCCTTGAACTCATGGCGATCCTCCTACCTCTGCCTCCCAAGTGCTGGGATTAAAGGTGTGTGCCACCACGCCTGGCCGGATAGAGCCTTGGAAATGCCTGAGGTCAGAGGGCCTCGGCCCCTGCAAGATTCCCCTCAGCATCACCCAGTGCGGGCACCCATCCTTCCAGACACTTACCTGTGCACAGACAGGTGTCACTAGCCTCGTTATCATGCTGTTCACACCCCTCAGCAAGCTGCTGTCGTTATTCAAAAGCGCACCATGGGGCTGGAGAGATGGCTTAGCGGTTAAGTGCTTGCCTGTCAAGCCTAAGGACCCGGGTTCAAGGCTCAACTCCCCAGGACCCACGTTAGCCAGATGCACAAGGGGGCGCATGCATCTGGAGTTTGTTTGCAGTGCCTGGAGTCCCTGGCGTGCCCATTCTCTCTGTGTCACTCTCTCTGCCTCTTTCTCGCTCTGTCTGTTGCTCTGAAATAAATAAATAAATAAATAAACAAAAAAAAATTTAAAAAAAGCGCACCATGGGCGTTCTCCCAGGTCTGAGACCAGAGGCCACGCTCAATCATTTTAATGCTGTTTAGGACGAGACAGTGCGGATGCACCAGAATGCAGGTAACTCATCTGAATGCTGGACGCTTAGATGGACCCAATTTGCCACTGCTGGTAACACCGGACTGAAGATCCTTGCGTCATGTTAAGCTCTTGAGCATTTCTGAGTGATCAACTATTACAGGTTGGATGGCTGGGACAAAGCTTCCATGTGTTCCAAGCTTTGATGGATGTACCCAAATGTCCTTCCCCAAGGTTATCCTAATGAGCATCCCACTGACAGGAGTCCAGAGAGTAATGTGATGCTGGGAGCGGCTGGAGCTTGGACTTTTCACAGAGGACTGGCTTAAAGCAGCTCCGTCTGAAAGTGGTGTTGGAAAACAGCCGATGGATGCCCTCCTCCTCCCCACATCCGGCCCGGCTGGGGTCCAGCGAGGCTGACTGGGGACAGGAAGGTTCAAGGCACACGAAGGGAGCTGGAGGACTGATGTGGGGGGACTGCAGGGTGTGCAGGGCCGGATGTCAGGTGCTGGCTCACTGCGGGGTCCTGGTCAAGGACTGGCCTTCTCACTGCCTAGTCACAGTGGCAAATGTGCCATTGTGCTGACCCAGCTAGATGGAGACCTGAGAAGGAGACCGGAAGTGGTGGAGCAGAGGCTGAGGGCAGTCCACTGCAAGATAAGTTACTGTTTGTTTTCTTTTCTCGTGTGCATGTTTGCATTAATATGTATGTGAGTGCACATGTGTGTTAGATCTGTGCACAAATGCACATGGAAGCCAGATGACAATTGTTGCAGTTGGGAGGAGAGGGTTCATTTTGGCTTACACTCCTGAGGGGAGGCTTCATGGTGGCAGGGGAAAGCATGGCATGAGCAGAGCCTGGGCATCACTTCTTGCTATAGTAGGTGGAAGATAGCAGCAAGAGAAGAAGCCGAACTCTGGCAAGGGGGAAGTTGGGCTATAACATCATATTGCCCATGCCCAACAACACACTTCCTTAAGCCAGGCTCCACCTTTCACATGGTCCCAGCTTAGAACCAAGTATTCAGAATACATGAGTTTATGGGGGACATATGAGTCAAACCACCACAACAAACTCAGGAGTCCCTCCTCAAGGACACTGGCCACCTTTTTCTTTTCTTTTCTTTTCTTTTCTTTTCTTTTCTTTTCTTTTCTTTTCTTTTCTTTTCTTTTCTTTTCTTTTTGAGAGAAGCTCTCTCACTGGCCTTGAGCTCACCAGTGTGTCTAGACTATCTAGCCAGCAAACCCCAGAGATTCCCTAATTCTACCTCCCCAGCAATGTGCTACAGGTGTGCGTTACCACACCCAGCATCTTAAAGTGGGTTCTGTGAATCTTACTCATGTCCTCATGTTTGCAAGAGAAGCACTTTACCAATTAACTATCCCCCCAGTCATTTAACTCTTGTGCTTTGTATACTGAACCTCTAGTTTGTTGGGCGTAACAATTTTCTCTGCTTTAAAATATTATATCCTGGGGCTTGGGAGATGTCTTAGTGGCTCAGGGCTCTTGCTGCTTAAGCATGAGAGCCTCTGCAACCCCAAACCACCAACTTGGACTCCCTAGAACCCATGTAAAAATCTGGTGTGACCATCACATCTGTAACCTCAGTGCTCTGAGGTCAGAAACCAAAGAACTGATGGGGCTTGGTGACCAAAACTCAGCAACTCTGAGATGAGGTAAAGACCTGATTTCATGGACAGAAATACACAGATTAGCTATAAGAGGACACTCAAGAGTTCTCTCTGGCCTCCACACACACGAATGTGTACACCACACATTTAATCTACCTACTCATATGCAAAAAAACTAATAATTAAATTTAAAAATCATATCCTTTGCCCCTCTCTGTAGGCAGTCATGTGACATGGTATAACCAATGAGATGGGAAAGCACAGTATAGCATCACCCCCACGCTTCCAGCCAATGAGAGAGGAGCAGTGGCTGCTTCAGGCCATTCTGGAAAAGACCGTGGTTGGGACTGGTGCCTGCTTGACAGTAAGACTGAACAACTTGAACAACTGCTACTCATCCTGACCAGTTAAGGAATAGCAATCGGTAACCCCTAGAACAGTCTACCCACACCCTGGACACAAGGGGAAACTCGACATCACCGGCCTCAGGGCATCTTGGAGCCACTGGACCTTTACCACAGGCTGAATGCCATTGCTGAGTGACCACATGGAAGTGGGGGGGTCATCATATGCCACACCAGACTCCAGTGTGTATGCATGTTTATATGTGTTTGGGTACGTGTGTGTGTGTGTGCATGCACATGAGTGTAGAAATCAGATGTAAACATCAAGTGTCTTCTAATTTTCTTCCATCTTACTTTTTGCTCGTGTGTGTGTGTGTGTGTGTGTGTGTGTGTGTGTAACGTAATGTGTGTGTGGTATATGCACAATATGAGCACATTCACTCCCCTGCAGTGGGGTGTGCTCACCTGTGATGGTGGAAGAGAACACCCAGTGTTCTGCCCCATCACACTTCCACAGGTTCACATTCCAGCTGGAGTGTTGACTGATCATGGAGTTTTCTGGATCTACCTCCAGCACCCATGGAAACTCCAGCACTTTTTGTGTCTGTACTCCCCTCTGGGGCTGAGGTTACAAACCTGTGTGACTACAGCTAACACTTAAATGTGGGGATTGAACTCAAATGGTCTCTAAAGCCTCCCCAGACCCTCAGGCTTGCACAGGAAATGCTGGTAACTATTGAGCCATCTTTCCAGCCCTCTACTTTATTATGTTTTAAAAAATATTTTATTTATTTATTTATTTGAGAGAGAAAGAGGAAGATAGAGAGAGGAGAATGGGAGTGCCAGGGCCTCTAGCCTTAACCACTAAGCCACCTCTCCATGCCTGTTATGTTTTGAGTCAGGATCTCTCAACAATAACTCTTGGGGTTCTTCCTATTTCTGCCTCTCCAGTACTGGTATTACAGGCAAGGGCCACCCACCGAGCCATCTCCCCATACCCCTCTCTGTGTTTTTTGCCCCTCAGGACCTTAGTCCAGCATTTAGCTCCCCTACTCTCAGCCCAGTCCTCTTAGGCAGAATTAACTCTGCCCCCAGCTTTCCAGATGGCCCAGAACTGGACCATTGCATTAAGGATCCTCTCACTGGCCATCCAGACTGCTCAGAGATGGGTATGACACTGGGAGTCAGTGCAGTCCCATTGATGGACTACTGGGGAAGAGCAGCCCTCCCCTCTCTGCTGGACTCTGTCTGTATCAGGAAAGGAGACCTGAGCAATTCCCACATGGGGAAGATAGGCTGAGCTAGAGAGTGCCCTGGTGGCACCATTTAAGCCCCTGTACCAGGGTCTAACTCAAGGCCTCTGCACCCACCCCTGAGCTTTTCTGTGCTATAAACTCAAGCAGTGTTCTCTAAGTACAAGCCAGGCAGGTGGACCATCCTGTGCAGGAAGTAAGTGCCTCACCATGGTCTCCCTGCAAAGCAGCCCCTGAGAAGCTGCCACAATGATGGGTCAGTGATGGGCAGGACGTACCTTGACCAGGACTGCGGAGCTGTGCCTTCCCCTTGTCCTAGTTGAACTTGAACCTCTTGTCAGGACCTGGGCGACGAACTTGAGTCCCTGGACTCTTGATCTGGCCCTCTTCCAACTGTGGCCACACTGACTGCAACTCTGCTGTTCACCACTGTTGCTCTCTGGAACTGGTATACTGGGGACAAGTAGCCAAGCCTAGGTTCCTGGGGCTGCTGGAGATGAGCTTTCACCTTAAAATTTCAGCTAATGACCAAGCAGGCCTTCAATCCCAGCGTTTCGGGAGGGGGGGCTGCCTTTCCCTGACCACCAGGCTTGGTCAGCCTGAGGGGCACATCCTCCTCCCTCTGTTTCATTGTTGGAAAACCTGGGCTGACACTCTGGCTGCTCCGCACCTGATCCCAGTCTCCATGTGGTCTCTAAAGCAGAGTCTGGCTTCCTGTCTTCTCCAACTAGGGCTTCCCCACAGCCGTCTGGTCTATTGGGACAGGCCAGTTTACTGCTCACATCTGGGAGGCTCCCCTGGCTGTGCCATTCATGAAAGTTAACTAACCTCTCTGAACCCCACTGCCTTACCTGTAAAGTGGGACAGAATGCCTCCTTCCCTATCATTAAACTATTCTTTTACAAGCTACTGTATGCAAGCTTATGCATACATAGATACAAAGTACAATATATGCACACACACACACACACACACACACACACACACTGGTTTGTCCCTGCCTATGTTGCTGGCTAGACCAGGAGCCCCATAGGGGAGGGCCAAGCCTTCCTTGTCTACCAGTGTGGCATATACCCAGTAAACACTCATTAAATAAATACATGGACAAGATGACCTCTACCAGCTTGTTAAGTATTGAATCTGCACTGCCCCATCCCCCGCAGTGGCTCGTGGGCTCTGAGGACAAGCAGCAAGAGCAGTGGCATCAGGGAACTTTTTTATGTATGGCCTCTAGGGACCCTTCCAGCCCTCTTAGGTCATCTCCTGTACCTTTCTGGGACCTCATGATCACACAGCCTGGTTCTAAATTCTCTGGGGTCCAGACCTCACTACCCATCACTCCCCCAAACTCATTGGCTACATGGTCCCTATCCTCCCCGAGGACTGCCACAAATGCTAAGTGGCACTGTGAGTCCTGTTCGCTGGCTTCCCAGAGAAGCTTCACAAACAAACATCCTTCCTTTCGCGTCTGGTTTCACTGACCGGCTCTGGAATTCACTGTGCGGCCTGGGCTGCGGATGGCCCTGTCAGGGTGCAGAGACCACTGGGCTGCCAACAGCTGCGACCACAGCCCTCCCCAGAGCCACCCACTATGCAGCCGCTGTGCACCCACTTTTCCCGCCTGCACTACAGCTCTTTCCAGAGGGCTCCCTGGTTGGGCACCTCTATGTGCCTCCCTCTGGCCACCCCCCACCATGGGAACCATCTTTCCCTCTTCACTGCCAGGCTGGCACACCTGACTCGGTCGCTGCAGCCACCTGCTCTCAGACTCAAGGGGAAGCTCCACAATGGCAGGGAAAATGATGGCATAAGCAGAGGGTGGACATCACCCCCTGGCCCACATAAGGTGGACAATAGGAACAGGAAAGTGTGCCAAACACTGGTGTGAGGAAACTGGCTATAACACCCAGAAGCCTGCCCCCACCAATACACTGCCTCCAGGAGGCTTTAATTTCCAATTTCTATCAGCTAGAGAATCTAGCATCCAGAACACAAGTTTATGGGGGACACATGAATCAAACCACTACATTCCGCCCCTGGCTCCCATAAACTAAGAACCATACATGTTGTAAAATGCAATGCATTTGTCCAACTTTAGAAGTCTCCATAGTTTTTTATCAATCCCAATGGTGTTCAAGCATCCCCATAGTCCAAGATCTTTTAACTGAGCCAAAATACCAAAAGAAAAAATCCCCCCCCCAAAAAACCATAATGGCACAGAATAAACATTCACACTGCAAAAGATGGCATTGGGCATAGCAAAGAAATAGTCAGCCAATATAAGATTTAAAACAACCAGGGAAAACATCAAACTCTGTAGCTTCAAGTCCAACAACTCTAGCCAGTGACAAATCTCCAAGTCTGATAATTCTAACCAGCAACAAGTCTCTGGTATTCCAATTCCGCCCCTCCAGCTAGGCTACTTACAGGTCTGGAAAACTTCATCCAGGGCTGACAGCTTTCCTTAGCAGCAATCTCATGGTCCCAGCATCTCCACTGGGTCTCTACTGCAATCCCCGGTTCATCCTCATGGCCCCATGGGGTCTCCATGCAGGCATCCAGCAAAACTGCTTCACGCTGCCCATGGCCATTTCCAGAACACAAGACCGTATTGCAAACTCAATGACCCTCTCTTTCCTGCATTTCTTATACTCCACAATATAAGGTAGGGTGCCAATTTGTTAACCCAGGGGTGGGGAATAAAGCAGACTTTGAAGAATACGACACTCCTTGAGCACTCAGGCCACTCCAAAAGAGTCTACATTCTTCCTGTTGCCCCAACGCAGATCAGCTAGCCAAATTTCAAAGGTTGTAATCTCTCAATTGCAGCTGAACATGAAGCAATCCACCCAAAGATTTTTCTTTGTGTGCCATATCCCTCTGCTCACACCAGTTCATTTCTACGCAAAGCAACCCTGCACAACCTCTCAGGATCCAGGCATAACAGCAAGCTTCCCACACAAACTGTTAGCCCAGTCCAGGCAAAGCTCTTTCTCACCCTTATAAGCCAAACCTCACAGTTCATAGTTCTTACTGCATTCAGGTCTTTCAACTCTGATGAGAATAGTCCATCAAGCTGTACTTACAGCACTGCAAGGCATCTCTTAGGCCCAGGTTTCAAATCCTTCCACATTCCTCTTGAAAATCAGCTCCAAGAGGCCAAAGTCACACAGTCATGTGTCTAGCAGCAATCCCACTCCTTGGTACCACTTTACTGTTGCAGTCAGGTTCACATTGCTGGTAGAAATCACCCTACCAAGATCAGCTTTTGGGGAAAAAAAAGGGGGGATTTATTTTGGCTTACGGGACTCCCTTGTCAGCTAGTCTGATGAGGAATAGTGAATTCCAGGTTTAATGAGAGACCCTGGCTTGACGAAATAAGACAGAAGAGCTATAGAGGGAACCCAAATTCTCCTCTGGCTTTTGCACACATGTGCGTGGGACAAGTCCATCTGCACACACATTTGCAAACACTGCACACAGCCTCCAAATAAAAAAGCTGGGCATGGCACCTTTAGCATGTAAGCCCAACACTCAGAGGATGAGACAGGAGGATTTTCAGGGCTTCAAGGTGAGTCTGGGTTACATAGTGAGTTCTAAACCATCCTGGGCTAGACTGCGAGTCTCTGTCAATGAAATAATAATAATAAAAATAACAACAACAGTAACAAATAATAATAATATCCAAGAGCAACAGTGCCAGAAAGTGTGCAGCTGCTCCTGACAGGAATGTTGCTCTTGTCTTTGGTGGAAGTTTGGAAGCCTCTGGGCCTGTGGACTGACCCTTAAATGATGGATGTGCCCTCCTTCCAGCCTTTATGGGACAGGGGAAAGACTGGAAATGTGTCAGGACAGGCAAAGGATCACACAGGACAGGCTGCATGTTGGATGAAATTTGAAAAGGAGCTATTTGAGGAAAACAGATGGTCTATGACCATGAGGGACAGAGGAGTTCAATGGCGTGCCTTTCCAAAAGCCGCCACTGTGCCTTGGGAAGTGAACGAGTGTCTTGGTTCCAACCTGCAGCTCGTCAGGAGGTAAGAGCTTATGTTAAGGTCTCGTCCTGTGACGTTAGAGAATGTGAAGCATAAGTGGCTTCGATTATATTTTGGAAGTATATGAAGCAAAAAATTCTCATAACTTTTATTTTTTTCTTTTTACCCTCGATGGAGCAATTTTTAGGCCAAGGCCCAACGTTTCATTAAAGATGGGATCGTGGTTACAGGGCATGAGGTGCTGAGAGCACTTGGCTAAACGTGTGGATTGTAGGCATCGTCCTTTGTCGGGGCATCCCGGCTAAGACAGACTACAAGCAGCTGCATTCTGCAGAGCCCCGTCAGGCAGGTGGGGAGCAGTGGCATTCACAGTCTGTGAACTCCCATAGCCCTTCACTGGGTGATCCCAAGGGGAGTCGCGGGCAGCTGGAAGGCATCTGACATCCAGCACGAGACCGAGGATGCACAAGATGGCACATGTGTGTGGAGTTTGTTTGCAGTGACTAGAGGCCCTGTTGTGCCCAGTGCCTATTCTCACTCTTTCCCTCTCTCTCAGATAGATAAATAAATAAAATATTTTTAAAAAAACATTCACAGGACCTGCCACCAGAGAACTTATAGGTGTGAGAGGTAAATATTTACAGGGGAATTAAGCAGAATCACACCAGTCAGCATATAAAGTAGTTCAGCCTGCAGTGAGGCTCAGCCTTGGTGCCCAGAGCATTCTGTGAACACACAGGCACTTCGTGGCCAGAAATGAGCAGCGGGGCTCTCCCTGTGAGGTGGGGCCACCAGCTCCCGAGTCGCAGGAGTTGTTCTCACAGGGCTGTGCCAGGGCCCTGGGGTTTGTGCTAACACGCAGTGGCAGGCCCGGCCTCTCTGCAGGCCAGACTGGGAAGAGGCCCTGGGGTCTGTGCTAACACACAGTGGCAGACCGGCCTCTCTGCAGGCCAGACTGGGAAGAGGCCCTGGGCCCTCAGGTCTCCCACACTACGGGGTCCTGAGAGCCAAGCGAGAGCCAGAGAGCAGCTGGCAGCCTGGGGCTTCCAGATGCCTCCACTGTCCAGCTGCTGAGGTGAGAAGTGCCCCTAGGGGGTCAGTGGAGGAATCGCAGCCCTTGGGGCGAGGCAGGCCTGATGCGGGTACTCTCAGGAGCAGGCGATCCTGGTGGATCACTCTGCAGCTCCGAGCCTTGGCTTTGTGGCCTGACACGTGGAGCTTATAATATTCACCTCTCTGGGAATTGTTTGTTGAAAATAAGTGAAGTTGTGAGCTCCCATTCTCTTCTTAGTAAGTGGAGCAACAGACACTGAGATGACGGGTTGGGTCTATAAATGGGAGCTTGCACGTTTTTTTCCTCTGCAGCCATGAGCTAGACCTGGCATTGTTTCAAAGTAGGATATGAGGGACAGAGATATCTCAGTATCTTAGTGGTAGAGCTCTTGCCCAGCATGCATGAGGTCCTGAGTTCAATCCCCAGCAAAGCACACACGCACACACACACACACGCACACAAACACACACACCACTGGTCAAGTCAGGATACGAATTCCTACTTTGGAAGACCCTATTGCTGCCATTTCAATTCCTTACAGTACCTGATGAATGAGAGTGGACTGTGGGGTCTGGGACTGACCCATCTGCTGGGCTGGACCTTAGGAGAGTGGTCTACTCCTCACATGCCACCTGGCCCAGTGCAGCCTGCACCCAAGGCCAAGTCTAGGTGGACAGACCAGAAGTCCCAGGGCCTCCTGAGCACCTGCTCTGGGCACTTGGTCATCTCACTGGACTTTCACAACAGTGGAAACTCATCCACACTATGTTGGTAAAGAAACAGGCTGAGGGCTGGAGAGTTGGCTCAGCAGTTAAGGCGCTTGCCTGCGAAGCCTAAGGACACATGTTCGACTCTCCAAATCGCACATTAGCCAGATGCATAAAGGTGAGGCAAGCACAAGGTTTCACATGCCCGCCAGGTGGTGCAAACGTCTGGAGTTTGATTTCAGTGGCTGAGGCCCTGACACACCAATTCTCTCTCTCTCTCTCTGCCTTTCTGTCTCTGTCTCTCTCTCTCTAAAATAAATAAATAAATAAAGCAAAACATATAAAGAAAAGCAGGCTGAGAGCAATGGCAGACAGGGCTCCCAGGCTGTGCATGTTGAGCTACGTTTAGATACAAGTCCATGGCTCCTGGTATGATATTCGAAGCTAAAAATGTCCTCCAAGGGCTCATTGTTAAGGGTTTGGCTGTCAGGCGATAGGCCTCAGAGAGGAACCTGGATGAGGAGAGCTCTCATCTCATTAATGAGTGAATCCGTTGATGAATTCATAATTGGATGGACTTTTAATAGGAGGACCTAGCTTAAGGATGTATGTCACTTGGGTGTATCCTGGAAGTGTATGGTGTGCCTTGTCCCCAGCCCTGGCTCTCTTCGCACTTTCTGGCTTCCATGAGGTGAGCAGCTTTGCCCATCATGGCCTCCTGCCACCAGGATACTCTGCCTCACCCCAGGCCCACAGTATTGGAGCCAGCAGATTATGTTCTGAAAACCTGAGCCAAAATAAACCTTTCCTGGGGCTGAGGAGATGGCTCAGTAAAGTGTTTTCTGTGCACGCATGAGGACCTGGGTCCAAGATCCAGAGCCCATGCTCAAAATCATAAGTCTGGTGTGGTAGCACTTGCTTGTAATCCCAACACTGGGGAGGTAGAGACATGCAGATCCCTGGAGTTGACTGGCCACCCTGTCTAGCCTAATTGGTGATTTTCAAGCCAGTGAGAGCTGTCTCAAAAAATAGGTTGATAGCTCCTGAGGAATGTCATAGAGGTTGTTATATGACCTCCAGATATACATGCACATGCACACACATGCACTTGCACACACACACACACACACACACACACACACACACACAAGAAATAAGCCTTTCCTTCTTTTAAGGTGTTTCCTCGGGTATTTATTTGGTCACAGTAAAGGAAGTGACTGTCACAATTCCTAAACCTAGAGGTGGAGAGAGCTCTTCCCACAATGCCCTGGTTCTATCTCCCAGGTCCTGCAGGACAGGCTCCGAGGGTTCCAAGGACAGAGATCCAGGCAGCAGAGGCCTGTGGGACTAAGGGACCTCCTCCTGGGCCTCACCCTGGCCTGTCCACTCTCTCCACAAGTCAAGCAACCTTGACTATGGCACTTAACTCCCCTGAGCCTCAGTTTCCTGCCTATGAGTCTAGGGCCGAAGCACCCATCTGCCTGGGTTTACATGAGGGTTGGTGAGTTTTATGCCCATGAAGGTGCCCAGGGTGGTGCTCAGCTGTGTATGAGGTATGGGAACTAAACCTCGTCGACATGGTGAGGCCTAGACCTCAACCCAGGGTTCTGAGTCCCAGCTCTGACCTCCTACCCACCCTCCTGTTACAGAGACTAAACCCAGATCCCTCCCGTGGCCAATTCTGAGTGAATTACTCATGTTCCTCCCTTGGCCACATACCTTTCACAAGCACTCAAGATCGGAATAGGCCAGGGTGCCCTGGGTCCAGCCACAGCTCCTTCCTGTCTCTCCACCACCACTGTTTCTCCCTTCCTCTCCCTCCCCCCTCTCTGAGATTGCAGCCCCTCCTGGAATAGCAGAGTCCGTTTGCAGAGAGCCTCTGGTGGTAGGCCAGGTCCCTCAGGACTATTGTGCTTCCCTATAATGACATTCATTAGTCCATCTGGCATCAATACTGCTCTCAGGTTAATATGTTTAACTTAATGAGGCATTTGTTCTCAGTTAGAAAACTCCTGAAGAAGCATGTTTGTCCTGATGGGCTGAGCTGATGAGGAGATTAATACAGCCTTGAAAAGTCAATGAAGAGAATGAATCCAACAGGCTCCTCTTTCTTCTCGGGGTCTGGGCTGAGTCCGAGTTAATTTGAGTTAAACTGGTCACTTCTTAGAGGAAAGAACAGACAGAAGGCCCCCACTGCTGCCATTTTACAGCTAAGTAAGCACAGCCGAGAGTGATTGACAGGCTGCCCAGGCTCTCACGGTTGGTGAGGGCCGGAAGTGCGGCTTGAAGCTGTCTGCCTGTAAGACCCCCGCATGCCACAGTGCTGGCACACAGGTGACTTGCGGTGACTGAGCAGGAGGAAGCTGGAAGAAGGACTCGTCATCAGGCCCGTGCCAGGTTCTCCCGTCCAGCGTCCCCAGCTCCACCTCCTCTGCCGCCGACGCCCTCTCCAGCCCAGCTCACTCTAGACACCTGAGCCGTGGGGCGCTCCTGTCCCGTCTGCCCCTGCACATGAGGGTCCTCACAGGGCAGAGGACAACCCGACCACGCCTGGTCGATGCTCCCTCCATTCTGTCCCAGAGATATAGTAATAGCCAGGCTGGCGGAGAGTGCCCAAGCCCCAGTGACAAAACCATCCACCACAGTGTCCTGTCCCCGTGGGCTCCTGTCATATGTGGTTTCCAGAGCTCTGGTGGGAAGGAGCCTGGCACCTGATGATAATGGTGGAGACTGTTCCCTCCTCCCCTTAGCTGCAGGGGCTAGTGGTCAGGACGTACCCTTCCATTCAGCACCCTGGACAGAGTGTTTTGAGGCCTCTGGAGCTGTAAATTAATGTGCTGGAAATGTACCTCTGAGCCTGTCTGTGTTTAACAGCCTTTCTCTCTCTCCCTCCTCCACCCCCTTTTACAGGGGATGAAATGTCAGGACAGTTAAACTGAATAGTGCCAGATTTCAATAAAAACATCACTGGACTAGGCAGCGTAACTTGCAGTTCAGATTCCTGTGGTCAAAATATTCCCCCCCTCTATGGTCCCTAATGTCCTGCTTCCCACAACCTGAGAATGTCTACTCAGAGACCAAGTTCAAGCGATAACTTTGGGTTCCGTGGCCCTGACTCGATCCCTAGGCTTACGAGCTCATTCACTGCTCACCATTTTCCCCCAAATATTCTGTCCTTTGTGTCCATGAACACTGGGGTGACAGCTGACATTTGCAAAGAGGCTGCCATTCACTGAGCACCACCATATGTTGGCCACTGGGCACTCATCCACTGTTCCCTTGACTCTTCACGACGACAGCGCCATGAAGCAACCCTCTACACCACGTTCATTGAAGACGAGGAGATTGACGCCAAACGCCCTTGGCTGGCTGGTGATGATGGGAGATATGTGACAGGTCCTTATGTGCTCCACAGTCAAGCGTGCTTGGTCTCTCAGGGGCCCTCCGATTGACTCCAGCCTCTGCCCTGTTCTACCCAAAATCTCATCCCATCTCTCCTACCCCCAAATCTCTCTTTCTTCTGTGATTGTGGTCCCAGGCACAGCCCCTCTTTGAACTGTAGGCTAACCTTCCCAGAAAGTGCATATCGTTTAAAGATTTTGTGGGAGTTTGTTGTTTTGATTCAGGAAAAGGCAAATATATCATGTAATGAAATGCAAATGAACACAACTTTTTTTTTTTAAGTAAAGTGATTCATCTTCAAAACCTTCTGTTCTATGGTGACTTGCTTATATGAATGTCCTCAGATTCTCAGGAAGCAATCACTACCCTACACCCTAAGGGGGACTTGGAGGAAGTATTTCAGGACTATGCATTGTCCTGAACTAATCAGCCTCCTAAAGATCATCCAAACGCTCACTTGCCCTAAGCCCTAGATGCCCACCTGATCACATGGGTGTGAGCCATGACTGGAGAAACCACAATCAGATGCCCAAAGCTTCAACTGTGCCCAGCAGGCTCAAGGGTTGACAGAGGAGACCTGTGCTGCTGGGACAGAAGAGAGGTATTGGCAAGTTTAGGTCAAAGGTCCTGAGGTCTTGAGGGGGGCAGGTGAAGGACTCTGGCTCTAATCTGGGGAAGATGGGAGCCGTGGAGGGTGAGAAGGAGTGGTGGCACTGACATTGTAAAGGCCTTCTCCTGCTGCTCAGTGGAGAAGAGTCCAAGGGTGGGGTGGGGAAGCAGAGAGGACTCGGGGGGGGGTGTTGGGCAGCTTCTGCACTAACCCCCCCCCCCCACGCAAGGAAGCAGTGATCACCCAGGAGTTTAAATAAACATGCAGCTTCCAGGATTATGGTAATGGACGCAGATCATGAACCAGGCTTACACAGACAAGAAAGTGCCCAGCACAGTGCAGGACACACAGCAGCCCCTGGGAGGGCCAGGACATCTCAAGTGAACATGCAGCTGCCTGGCCTCACCTCTGGAGTTTGGCAGCTCTGTCCAAACAAAGCAAATCAAACCCCAGGCTGCAAAGAAAAAAGGAGAAATTGCTGGTTGAGGAACCATTCAGGGCCTAAACCCCTGCTAGGACTTTCACAGCAGGGGAGCAAGGCTTAGGGGCTGGAGGAAGCCCCACATCTCACAGACCCAATGAATGATATAACTGAGTATTTTAAAGGGTAAGGGAGATTTTAATCATGAAGGAGCTAGGGAGGTGGCTAAGTGGTTAGAAACACTTGCTGTAAAAACATGAAGACCTAAGAGGGCCTAAAATGGCCCGAGTTTGAGTCCCCAATACCTACATAAAAAGGTGGATATGGCCATACACATCTGTAACCTAGGATTTTTTAATTTTAATTTCAAATTTTTATTAACAACTTCCATGATTATAAAAAATATCCCATGGTAATACCCTCCACTTTCCCCTTTGAAACTCCATTCTCCATCGTACACCCTCCCCATTTCAATCAGTCTCTCTTTTATTTTGATGTCATGATCTTTTCCTCCTCTTATGATGGTCTTGTGTAGATAGTGTCAGGCACTGTGAGGTCATGGGTATCCAGGCTATTTTGTGTTCTGTGGAAGGTAGAGACCAGAGAATTGCTGGAGCCCACTGACCAAAAATAAAATTAAAAAGTGGCGATAGGTAGCTCTGTGTGGGCGACAGATTCCATCTCAAAAACAAAAAAAAAGAAAGAAAGAAAGAAAAAGAAAAACAGGTGGATGAACAAAACAGAGGAAGACATCTGACACTCTCCTGTGGCTTTCCATATGGGTATATACAGGAACATGTGCATCTCCACACAAACACACCACTCCACAGTACTACACACACACACACACACACACACACCATGTGGTGGTTTGAATTAGGTGTCCTTCATGTTCTGAATGCTGATCCCCCACTGATGGCAACTTGGGAGGTGGAGTCTTTCTGCAGGAGGTGTGGCACTGGAAATAGATCTTGACGTTTATTAGTCCCTAGCTTGCCAGTGTGTTAGTTAAGCTCACTCTCCTGCTGCTGTTTTCCACCTGCGGTGGCAGAGGTGATGTCCAGCTTCTGCTCATGCCGTCATCTCCATGACATCATGGAGAGGATAAGCCACAAGTCAGCAACTTGCCTCCCATTTGGTCAAGTGCTTTCTGCTAGCAATGCAAAGGTAACTTCCATACTGCCTCACCCTGCAAGATGATTTCCTCTTTGCAAGTTAAAAAGTAAATAAAACTTGGGGGACACACACACAGAGTTGACATTTATCAAATCAGACCCCTTCTTCTGCAAGAACTGTTTTCAACTGGATTTTTACACCAGCGGTAATTATGTCAACCGCATACAAGGTTTACATGGCCCACAGATCAGCGTACCTGATTTTGATTGAAGCCGACAACCAGCTTGGAACATAAAAGGTGGCTTTTGTGGGGTCTAAAAAGAAAGCACAGCCTGAGGGAGGTTAGCTTCCGGCTTTCTGGGGGTAGAGCTGAGGTGTGTTGGGTTTTGCTTTTGTGTTGAGAACATCAGTCAGAAAATACTCAGGCAAGTCTGCTCCTCTCCCTGGAGCTCAGAGTGGGGGCCTCATCCCACCACATTGTTCATCATTCTGAAGCTGAAATGCCTGCGTGGAGCCAAGACGTGGACGACAGCCAGGAGCTCACTGCTGCCCTTCTCCACACCTCAGTTTCCACCTGTGCACAACAAAAGGCAAGTTGGTCTCTACTGATTCTTCTGGATCTAAGATCATGAAGGAAAGTGAAACCAAGCAGAGAGCAGGAAGCCAAGGAGGAGAAGCCAGGATAAGACAAAGAACAACAGCGAGGGAAAGAAGGAGTCAACAGCCTGAGGAGGCGGCGGCGGCGGCCAGCCCTGGTGAGGAAACAGGACCTTCACCTCTATTATCTCCATCCTCGCCAGGATCCTAGGAGCTGAGTGTGACTGTTCCCTTGTGAATATGGCCCTTGAGACTCAGAGGTGCCAACAGCTGTTCAAGGTCACACTATGGATCAGAGAAGGGGAACAGCTGGGAAAATGGATTCAAAGCTGGACACTGAAAAGATAGGAGAAGCTCTAAGGACTGAATTTGGGTTTTAGGTTCTGCTGTTGGAAATAAATGGAGAATGATACCATCTGGACCTCTCCCGATGAGTTTGGCTCCTTCAGGATTTAAGTGTGTTATAGGAAACAAGTTTAAAAGAAAACAAAATGGCCTTATAACTTATAGCTAAATGAAAAATATCAGCCTGGATTCAATAAGCAATAAAACAAATTCAGATGTGCCATCAAAAAAAAAAAAAAAAAAAAGCACACTGAACACTGCAGTTTGAGATAATCCCAGCAGGCAGGAAGTTGAAATAGGAGAGCTGCCATTAGTTTGAGGCCATTCTGGGCTATAGAGGGAGTTTCAGGTCAGCCTGGGCAAGAGAGATACTGCCTCAGAAAAGTGGATTGTTCTGGCTGCAGACGCCAGAGAGGCCCACAGAGGCTCACAGAGGCCCACATAGGCCCACAGAGGCCCACAGAGGCCCACAGAGGCCCACAGAGGCCCACAGAGGCCCACAGAGGCCCACAGAGGCAGGGCTCCTCCCAGGTGCCCGCTCCACCTCAGAGCCCCTCCCAGTGGTCTCTGCTGGACCTGCAGCCACAAGCTCAGGGCCTCCATGTATCTGAATCACTGAGGCTGAGCTAATATCTTCCAGTCACTGAGCTGGACATGGAGGGTAGAAAATTTAAGTTCAATTGTCCAGTGATGTCATCGCTCCTAGTAAATCCGATATTAGTGTCTGTGTGTTCTCTCTGTGTGAAGTTTCCTCCTCATAGATCCAAGGGTCCATGTCTCGCACATTGGAAGAGAAGCCAAGACCAGCTCTCCAACACTGCTCTTTGGGCTCTCCGAGGGCAGGACCCACACCTGATTTATCAAAGGTTTCAGCCCTCAGCAGAGCGCCTGGTCCACAGACACCAGGAGGTGGGTCTGATGCATGGGAGAACCTTCCTGTAAGGAAAACCTCAGGGTAGGAAAGGTAGCCCAGATGACATCACCAAAGATGTCTACAAGACAAGGCCTTCAAGGAGCCAATAGCAGAAGATGGAGGGTCCTGCACCAAAGCCCCAGGAGGAAACAAAGACTCATAGATAGAACTGAGCAGCTGGGCCAGACAACCAAGTAATAACCATCATGTAGGTGGAGCCGCTCACAGGCCAGCTAGACCAGTGCCCACGGCAAAAACAAAGCAACAAGGGAGACTAACTCTCAAGCAAAAGTGGAAGGAGGGACAAACCCCCTGAGGTTGTCCTCTTACCTCCACACATGCACCATGGCACATGCTCCCCCCCCAAAAAAAACACACATCAAACACATCCATCCACACACACACTGATAAAGATTTTTATTACTATCCTGTCCTGTAGGGTCAAGTGACAGGCAGGGGATGATAACATTCTCATTCCTGACCTGTTCAGTTTCAGAGAATTCTTCTGGCCATTCCCCTGTCACTTGTGAACTTTCTTCTGAGTAAGCCTCCAATTTCATGACACCAGGTTTGCTTTTAAAAAGATTGGTCCTGGTAAATCACTACAATTCCTAGACTATGCCCAAGAGATTTGGTTATAATCATACCAGACAGACTCCCCCAGTCTCTGGTCTACTAGTGATCATACCAGACAGCTTCTGCCAGTCTCTGGTCTACTAGTGAACCACACATAGCATGATGAGTGAAAAAACTGACAATTGCAGGACCCATTGGGTTAGCGAATGAGCCGAGTAATCAAGTTTTCATGAGTGAATGAACGAATAGGTGAAGTGATGCTGGGTGAGTGAATGAACAAAGAGAGAAAGAAAGAAAGAATGAAGTGGTAAATGGAAGCACATAGAAGGGTGAGATAATGAATGAACCGAGGATAAATGAATGAATGAATGATGATTGAAAGTACTCTAAAGCATGAGTGAGTGAATGAGCTAGTGAACTAAAGGTTAAAGGAGTGAAGACGCCACTGGTCCACTGAGGGGCCAACTTCATAAAGGAACAAGGGAAAAGACTAAAGGAAGAAGTTTGACAAATGGAAGCGGGAATGAGCAGATGGAGGTGTGGACACTTGACAAGCAGGGGTCTGAGAACAACTCTGCCCACACGCCAGAGGCAAGTGGACAGAGACGGGGCATCCACACCATGAGCAGAGGAATCACTGTGCAGATGTGTAGATGGACAAACGGGTCCCTGTGTTCTGGCTGGGTGAGAGGGGAAGCCACATGCAGGAAAAGTCCCAACTCAGGAAGAGAGCGTCTCCCCATGAACATCGGGGCTCATTTTTGTCAGCTGAGCATGATCAGTTAGGAGAAGATCCCTCGAGGGACGTCACCATAGAGCTAATGAGAATATGATTGAACAAATAGCGCACGAGCCGTGAGTTTGCCGCTGGCTCCTCCGGATTGACTCCGATTCCATAGGAAGCTAAACAGAACTGACTGCATTGTTTTCACAATTATGTTGCAGATAATCACCTATTATGTAGCAAGCCCCCGGCATGGTTTTAATAATCGCTATTTAAATAACACACTTTCACTGTCTCCTTACAAATTACCCTCTGGGATGTGGAATGAATGTGAAAGTGAGAAGGTCTGCTGAGTGGCCTGGGACTGAGGGATGCAGTAGCCATTTCCGTGACTGGTGAGGCTGCGGACAGACTCAGGTCAAGGGTCCAAAAGACCTGAGTCTAGGAAATCCAGTAAATGAGTCTTGATCTCAGTCACCTCCCTTGTTAAGCAAGGACTCCCCACCCCCAAATTCCCAGGATAGAGAGTGTGGGCTTGGAAAAAGGTTAGTGTTGGTCATGGTTACCCCAGACCAGACAGGCTGGGGATGTGGTTTCTCTCAGGTGTCACACACTCCCCTGTCAGCTCTTGTGGTTGGACAGCTTCCTGTCACTTGTGCACACTCTGGTCCCGTGTCACTCAGTGGTCTCCGTCAACTGTTTGCTGCCTGGTGCCCTTCAGGCTGTGGAAAACTATTAACACTGCGCATGGAGGCATCCTCCATGAGCTCCGAGAGGCCAGGGTGTTGCTGAGTCAATATTCTGAGGAAATGGGCTGGAAAGATGGCTCAGCTATTAAAGGCATTTGCTTGCAAATCCTGATGGCCTGGGTTCAATTCCCCAAGTATCCACATAAAGCCAGATGCATTAAGTAGCACGCATGTGTAGAATTCATTTGCAGGGGTAAGAGGTCCTGGCCTGCCCATACTCACTCTCACCCTCTGCCTTCCTTCCCTCTCTCTCTCTCTCACTCTCACAAATAAAAAATAATAATAACAAAGTTTTTCAAAAGAAAATCTGAGGAAATAACACACTGCCTGATGCAGTCTCTACACAGATGCTGACCCCAGGCCCTCGTTGTAGGAAGTGAGCAGGAGGTTGACCTTGGAACTCAACCTGTCTTCCACACACAGACCCTAGAGCGCCCCACCCCACTGGGGCCCAAGCTCTGTAGACTGAATGCTATGTTCCCGGGCTGTATCTGTCCCAGGGAGGGCGTACGCCACTTCTAGAGATAGAGAAGGGCAGACAGCTGACCGGCTGAGAATACCTCCTCCTCCTCCTCCTAGCTTCCCTGCGTTCCTCAAAGAAGTCTCACTGGCTACAAATTACTCTCAGAGTGAGGAACTCTTCAGAGAAGAGAAAGACACCTACGAAATGTGATCAAGTCCTTTTAAGGGAGAGCCGAGGGCAGGCATGGTGGCAGAGCAGAGGCTGCCAGTGAGGAGGTGCAGGTGCTACCACCCACCCGGTGCCAGAAGCCCGGCCTCTCAGACACCTGTGACCTTCAAGGGTTGCAAAAGAAGTCTTCACTCTATTCGCAGTGTCATAGGGTCCCCTTTGTGAACAGACTGCAGAAGGGACAAGATGACTAAAGGGGAAGAGGCATCTGGTCCCGTGGGAGGGAGGAATGAAATGCATGAGCTGAACTGGTGAGCACCGCGCTGGTACGTGGAGGGAGCTCTGTGAACCAGGCTCTTCTCCGTGCGTTAACTTAATCAGTCCTTGTGGCAATCTAGTGAGGAAAGTATCCTCGGGTACTTTCAGATGGGAAAATTGAGGTACAAAACTTGACGAGAAAAGAAAAGGAAGGTAGGCAGGATATGTGCATGGACCTGGGATCAGAGAGTGAAGGGGTCACCTCTCTCTTCGTGTGGTCCCACTGCTGCTGCGTGGGCTTGCTCATAAAGTCCCTACCTCTGAGCTTCACTTTCCCTGTTAGGAAATGAGAGATGGGCCATGAGCCCTGCAGTGCCTGGCCAGGGGTCTGGGCTGAGACATAAGATCTGTGTCTCCTTCCCTGAAGCTGGGGTCAATGTCAAGCACCAGCCACTGGCTCTGGGCCCATCCAGGCCTGGACATCTTGGATAATCAGCTCTTAGCAAGAGGTGGACAGACTGAGCCACCTTCTGGGAGCTGTCCCCTGCTCTATGAGGGACAGATACCCCAGAGACCTCTAATCCCATTGCTCTTTCCAGTGCTCAATCTCATCCCGTTAGGGAGTGGCAGACACTCAACATGTGCTGTGATGTGAATATAAGACGGCCCCAGCAGGTTTCTTCCTCCACCAGACTCCTGTATTGAACATTTGTCTCCAGCTTTTAGGAGAACAGAAATGGTAGAAACCTTGAAAAGGTGGAACCTAGCTAGAGAAATTAGGTCATAAGAGGTGTATCCTTGAAGAATATACCTGGCCCTTTCCTCTGTTTTTGTTTCCTGTTTCCTGTTGGCCTGAGCTGAACAACTTCCTCCACATACTCTTACCACCACGGTGTTCCGCCTCGTCACAGGCTTAGGTTCCGAGGATCCGGGGACGGGAACCTTTGAAATCCCAAGCAAAAATAGAACTTTCCTGGGACTGGGGTGATGGCTCAGTGGTTAAAGCATTTGTCACACAAGAGTTAAGACCTGAGTACAGACTCCCTTTCCAACCCCCCAGTACTCATATGCCTGCAAGGCAGATGTAGAGGTCTGCCTGTAATCCCAGCTATCAGGAGGTGGAGAGCAGATGCCCTGGCTCGCTAAACTATACCAAACTGGTGAACTGCAGGTTCTATGGCACAGTGAACTTTAGTAAGCTGGTTAGTTAGATTATCCAAACTGGCGAGCTCTGGGGCTCCACATGCACATGCACACATATGTTCATGCACCTACACATATACCAACACATATTTGCATGTGCACCACACACACATCCACGTGCCAAAAAAATCAATGTTCCTTTGCTTGTTCTCATAGCTATGAATAACCAATATGAAACCATTTTTTAAAATATTTTTGTTTATTTGCAGACAGAGACAGACAGAAAGAGAAAGAAAAAGAATGGGTACACCAGGGCCTGCAGCCACTGCAAATGAACAGACACACATGCCACTTTGTGTATCTGGCTTTATGTAGGTTCTATATACTGGGGAATACATACTGGGGAATCGAACCCTGGTTATTAGAGGCAAGCACCTTAGCCACTAAGCCATCGGTCCAGCCCCTCTGAAACCATCTTAATGAAGAGCTGAGTTCCCACAGTCAAGGCCAAAACCCTGAGTGAACAGCTGACAGGGAGGAGCGGCTGGCACATACGGTGGATGCCTGCCCGCTTTGCATCACCAGACTTTGCCACAGTCGTCCCGTGCCACATCTCCAGCGGCACTTTGTGAGGGTTTCCGTTCTTCCGTGTCCTCACCGGTACTTGTTATTTTCGCCCTTTTCAATTTTAGCCTGAGGAGCAGAGAGTATGACATTTCCTGGTGGCTTTACTCACACTCCTTTGATGACTAAGTGTGCAGTGCCTTCTCCAGCAATCATGGGCCATTCATACAACTTCTCCCTTGATGACTTTGTGATGAAAACACATTTATATCCAAACGAAATTATACTGTCAACAGTTAATTATCACTTGTCAAACAAACGTGTGCACAGATTGTGGGTTTAATTTCCACATCAGCTCTGCAAATACCCCATTTCTCCTGGTTGACAAGACCTCTATGAGCCAGACACACTCATTGTTGGAAAGAGTTCTTTTTTAAAAGCAGTTTTAAAAAATAAAATAAAATAAACAGGTTTCCTTGGTGCCTGAATCCGACCTCTTTCCAAGTAGCAGAAAACCACTTAGTCTAGCATGGCCAAGGGAAATTGGGCACCGAGGGGTGTTTCACTGGGTAGAGGGAAGGGCAAGGTTGTCCCCTGAAAGTTCCAGAAAACAGGGCCTCACCACAGCCAAAACTCCCACCAGGACCCTAGATAACTCCTTACCGGCCCACTGCACCCTGGGCTCATGGTGATTGGTTCCCCTCTCTGAGTCTCATTTCCTGCTCCTCTCTGCTCTCCACTCAGATGCCCCACCCTCCTCCCTGGAAATCACCTATCTTCAGGTGGAGGGCAGGAGCTGCAGCACTTAGTTGGTAAAATCTTTTTAAAAAAAATTTAGTTTATTATTTATTTGAGAGAGAGAGAGAGGGAGACAGGGAGAGAGGGAGACAGGGAGAGAGGGAGAGAGGGATACAAAATGGGCACTCTAGGGCCTTCAGCCGCTGCAAACAAGCTCCAGACACATGCACCACCTTGTGCATCTGGTTTCCATGGATCCTGGGGAATCAAACCTGGGTCCTTTGGCTTTTCAGGCAAGAGCCTTAATGGCTAAGCCATCTCTCCAGCCTTAGTTGGTAAAATCTTAACCTCAGGGATCCATACCTGTCACCAGGACCAAGTTCTCCCTGCAAGAGCTGGTGGTGTGCCAGCAGGCAGGCAGAGCCCTTTGCTCTTGGCCTGTCAGTCTGTCTAAAAAGAGGGCAGGGGCAGGACACAGGGTATGGGGTAACCAGAGGCTGAGGCCGACTTGGTTCCTGATGCCTGTGAGGCCAGTGACATGAGCCAGGGAGTCAAGTCCATCCCACATTCTTCATCTTGTCAAAGGAGAGCTGGACAGGGCACAGGGCAGGACACTCACAGTCCCCGCTCCCTTTGATCTCACATTGTCCCATACAGACCACTTTCTAAAGCTTCCTATGTCTTTGACCTTGACCAAGTCTGCATGCGACACGAATGTGCCATGTGTGTGCATGTGTGGGTGCTGTGTGGTATTTGTGAGTTGTGTGTGTGTGTGTGTGTGTGTGTGTGTGTGTGTGTGTGTGTGTAGGGGATATTCATTTATGTCTGTATGTGTCCTTGTGAATGTCTCTGGAGGTCAGCGTATGTCTGTGTGTGCCACACATATCTTCACACCCACGTGCACATAGGGAGAGTTCTGGATGGACTCAAGGACTCATAGGGGTTCACTAAGGCCCAAGACCTAATAGAGCCCGGCTCCAGGTTCCAGCTCCAGTCTCGGGCTCCCTGCAATGCTGAGCTGGCCTGTGACAGTAACTGGCGGGGGTGGGGAGGGGTGGAGAGAAAGACTGCCCTTTCTCCTTAAGAGATGGAACCTTAACCTCTGTTGTCACTTCTCCCTTCCTGCCACTTGCAAGGTGGCTTCTTAGGCTCTGCAGAGGCTCCCTCTGCTGTTCCCTGGAGGATCTTTACGAGAACCATGCAGCAGAAAATGTTGCCTTGTCATGAAGCAAAAAGATTAAAAATAATGACACAGAGTGAGGGGAAGGAAGATAGGGAGGATATGACAGCAGAGGTCACAGGTGACTCAAGCCAGTGAGGCACTGAGCAAACTATACTTTAACTAAGAATCACTCTGGTTTCACCGGGACGCACCAGCCTTACCATCTCCTCTGACTGGACCTTTCCCCTTCCCTTTTCTCCATACCTTCTTCTTGGCCCTACAACCCTGGCCAGGAAGGTGCAGCTAACATCAGTGGGAAACTAAGACAGCTTGGTGTAACGCACCCTTGGCTATGAGCACAACAGACAAGGGTCTGGACTACAGGGGACCTGGCCAGGTTTGCCTCCATGGGCCGTGGGACAGAGGGTTCAAAATGACTCTGCCCTATGTGCTGAGGTCTCACTGCCCGCTTCCCTGCTTGGCCCTTCCTGACCCTGAACACTGGTCATTCCCTCCCAGTCTTGGAAAGGAGGCAGATGGCTACTCTTGTTTACTCTGATTTTCAATCTAGTATTCCCACATATATAACTTTCCCTATGTCCATCCTGATGTGACAAGCATCTGGGATTCTGGCATATCCATTCCTGTAACCCCAGGAAGTGCCTGGTTACCCCCCCACCCTGTCCCTGGGATGCCATGAGCGAGTCCTGAGTGGGAGCCTTGGCCTTGCCTCTCCCTGAAGGACTCTGCCTCTCCCTGCATGTCTTGGATGAGGGTCGTCCTGGTGACCAGTAACGTGGACAGCACCCACATTTACCAAGCCCCTCGCAGTGCTGCTTCCTGAGGAGCAAGTAGAACAGGGTGCAGTGTGGCCACCCTTCCAAAGCAGGTGTCCCTCGTGTGACCAGCGGAACCTCTTAGGGACGCTTCTGTGGCTCTGTGGCTATGACAGGAAGGGACAAGTGACCTGATTGCTCATGACTACCCATTCACCAGGAGGATCAGTCAGTCATGAATACCAGACATTAGTAGCTTTTATAACTCTGTGCCATTTCCCCCAACATCTCCCTCGAGATAACTAACGAAATAGAAACCTATAGGATGATTAAAAATATTACTTACGTTAGTTAAAAAAATGAAGCCACCCACTTATATCAATATAACATTCATTAAATAAATTATGAGCCGTTAATGAAATGGGCAATTTCCAGAACATAACAAGAAATCGGAACTGGTCATAGTGGGCGTGAGGTCAGAAGCCCAAATCTGAGTCTCACATGTGGAGGGGGCAGCTGGGCTCAGCAGCGTGCATTCCTCCCCCAGATGTACGGGAGCCCAGCACTGGCCAAGGAAACGAAAACGAATGGAAGCAGGGCGTCCCTCCTGGTCAGAGCACATGGACGCCAGACCCCATGTTCACAAGGCAAAGACTGCAGACATACATGCTGAGGCCCTGTGGTGGGATGCCTCTGTCAGTGAGTCCCTGATGTCTTTGAGGAGACAGGCCTTTCTTCCTGACTGCTGGGAGCATGCCGCAGAGTAGGGCCAAGCTTGGCTGTATCTAAGGAACTGGTTGAATAATACAGCATCTTCTCGCTCATCCTGATGGTCACATTAATGAGAGAGAAATAGAGAAAATATGACCTTGTGCTTAATGGAGAGAGGAGGGAGGACGGTGTTAACACACAGAAGCTCCTGTCTGTGGGTCCAGGTGCTCCCAGAGCTGAGGGAGAGAGGAGGGAGGACGGTGTTAACATACAGAAGCTCCTGTCTGTGGATCCAGGTGCCCCCAGAGCTGAGTGGAGAGAGGAGGGAGGACGGTGTTAACATACAGGAGTGGAGAGAAGAGGGAGGACAGTGTTAAGACATAGAAGCTTCTGTCTGTGGTCCAGGTGCTCCCAGAGCTGAGTGGAGAGAGGAGGGAGGATGGTGTTAACACGCAGAAGCTCCTGTCTGTGGATCCAGGTGCTCCCAGAGCTGAGGGGAGAGAGGAGGGAGGACGGTGTTAACATACAGAAGCTCCTGTCTGTGGTCCAGGTGCTCCCAGAGCTGAGGGGAGAGAGGAGGGAGGACGGTGTTAACATACAGAAGCTCCTGTCTGTGGTCCAGGTGCTCCCAGAGCTGAGGGGAGAGAGGAGGGAGGATGGTGTTAACACGCAGAAGCTCCTGTCTGTGGATCCAGGTGCTCCCAGAGCTGAGGGGAGAGAGGAGGGAGGATGGTTTTAATATTCAGAAGCTCCTGTCTGTGGTCCAGGTGCTCCCAGAGCTGAGTGAAGAGAGGAGGGAGGACGGTGTTAACACACAGAAGCTCCTGTCTGTGGATCCAGGTGCTCCCAGAGCTGAGTGGAGAGAGCAGGGAGGACGGTGTTAACATACAGAAGCTCTTGTCTGTGGATCCAGGTGCTCCCAGAGCTGAGTGGAGAGAGCAGGGAGGACGGTGTTAACATACAGAAGCTCTTGTCTGTGGATCCAGGTGCTCCCAGAGCTGAGTAGAGAGAGCAGGGAGACGGGTTGAGCTTTGGATCAGGCCAGAGCTGTTAGGAGGGAGGACGGTGTTATATACAGAAGCTCCTGTCTGTGGGTCCAGGTGCTCCCTGAGGTGAGTGGAGAGAGGAGGGAGGACGGTGTTAACACACAGAAGCTCCTGTCTGTGGGTCCAGGTGCTCCCTGAGGTGAGTGGAGAGAGGAGGGAGGACGGTGTTAACACGCAGAAGCTCCTGTCTGTGGATCCAGGTGCCCCCAGAGCTGAGTGTAGAGAGGAGGGAGGACGGTGTTAACACACAGAAGCTCCTGTCTGTGGATCCAGGTGCTCCCAGAGCTGAGTAGAGAGAGGAGGGAGGATCGGTGTTAATATACAGAAGCTCCTGTCTGTGGTCCAGGTGCTCCCTGAGGTGAGTGGAGAGAGGAAGGAGGACGGTGTTAACACACAGAAGCTCCTGTCTGTGGATCCAGGTGCTCCCAGAGCTGAGGGGAGAGAGGAGGGAGGACGGTGTTAGCACACAGAAGCTCCTGTCTGTGGATCCTGGCTCTTCCTTCACTGTTTCTCATCAGTGTTTGCTCTCTGCAAACACTTCCCAGTGTAAAAAAGTCACTCAGGTCATTGTTAACAGGAATAGCAAGCCCTGCTGGGCCATCCTCCCAGTCACGAGGTTCCTCATCCTCACAGGCTCCTGGGACATTTGGCCTCTGTCCTGCCTCATTAGCTCTTTATTATAAATTGTTTAGTTCTCTAATTGCCCGCCATACATAATTTAGCACGGCCACACAGTGTCTCATTCCCAATTTTTAAATTTTGTGTCTTTGGCCTCAGCTTCTTGGGCTCCACGTACAGCGGTGGCAGAAGCTGTGGCTTCAGAGGCCCCTGCGTGCAGCGCCCCCTCAGGCGGGAATAGGAAACTGCAGTGCCAGGGCTCTGGTGGGTACCAGGCACGTGCTGAGCACCTCACACTTCCTTATTTCAACAACCCTCACAAGCAAGCGCTGTTGCTGCTCACCCTCCCCAGGGCCCAGATGGAGGTGCTGGTGCTCAGGGAGGCGCAGACCCTTATCACGGTCCCACTGCTCACAAGGACGCCCCAGCCCCGAGCAGTCTGCTCCCAAACCCTTGTTCTCCTTTGCTCACCCACGTATCACTGCGCCTAGACCACGAGCAGGAGCCCGAAGCACAGACGGGACGAGCGTCCGCCGCCCGTCACAGCACCAGCGGTGACAGTGACCTGAGCCTTTGCTATTTCCTCGCCCCATGGCTCTCCGTGGCCGAAGGGCCCAAGAGCAGATCCAGGAGTCCCTATGCCAGAGGCCGCCACACTTCACATGCACATCATGGAGAACCCGGGACTCACAGGGGCCCCTGCTTTGTCAGACTCCCACCCAAGTGCACCCTGGAAATGTCACTTGAGTGCTGGAATCCACCTCGGGCTGACATGCCTGATCCAAAGCCCACACTAGTCCATGTGATCGGAACTACTGACCCATTTTGCAGAGGGGCAGACAGGAGGTGCACAGAGCTGAAGCCGCTTTGCCATGTCACACGTTGAACAACCGCTGGGGGCTGATCTGAGCCCAGCCTGTGGGATCCATGACCCCTTCTCTTCTGGGGGCTCCACTAGTGACAGTCATGGGGACAGAGCTGCCCGCCCAGGTGCTCTTTAGCTGGACAACCACCCTGCTCGGACTGAGAACAGTAACAGAACCCCTCCTGAGTTTGCGACCTGCGTGAGCACACTTAACCCTGGCCCCATGCGTGGCTGTCTTCAACGCACAGGTAAGAGACTGAGCCGGCAGGTTAAGTAACCTTTCCCAGATGGCCCACCAAGAAGTGGAAGAACCAGGCCTGGGAACAGGGTCAGCCAAAGCCCCTGGTGTCACCACTGGGTCACATCACACAGCCTCCCTCCACTGTGTCTAGAGGAAAGAGGGCACAACCTCCTCTACTGTGACTTGAAACCAGAATGAAACACCAAGAGGAGCGGCCTCCAGAGTCAGGGTCAGGCTCTGTGGTAAAGGAAGGGAGAGGGAAGAGCAGAGGACTCAGGGTAGGAAGGGAAGGGGGCCTGACTCCCAAATAGCCGCTGTCCCCTGGCCTGAGCTGTAAAGACCAGCAGCTCCAGAGGGGCCGTGTCCCTTATCCTCAAAGCCATAAAGTGCTTTGCAAACTGTAAAGTGCTGGGCTGAGAGGTGGGATTGAGCTCTGGCAGGTGGATGGCTGTGAGAATGGAAGAGGTTCAGGTGGAAAGCAGGAACTAGGGGACACGTAGCCCCCAGTCCGCCCAGACATCCCTCCTGCCACACAGACCCCTCCCCCCATTCTCCCAGGCACTGGCAGCCAGCATCTGTCCCCTCCCTTCCCCAGACACTGAAAGACAAGGCTGTGTGCTCATTTTCTTCTGAAAACTCACCATAAGGAACCAGTAGTGATCGTCATGCCAGCCACAATTCTCGGTGGGTGCATTTTGTCAGCCACAGAGGACAAGGCGTCAGAAGAGGGATGATGGGGGTGGGGTGGGTGTATTGGGGGCAACAGCTTTCCTAATGTCAGCTCCCAGGATCACAGGAGACTGGA
Source organism: Dipus sagitta (assembly GCA_036346955.1). Lineage (NCBI taxonomy): Eukaryota > Metazoa > Chordata > Mammalia > Rodentia > Dipodidae > Dipus > Dipus sagitta. The sequence continues at coordinate 110,086,317 of CM070773.1, forward strand.
TTTGCACTCAGAGATGTGTCTCTCCAGAACACTTGACTCTGACAGCTGCCTTCAAAGAGTTTGACAGACTCATTTTGTAAGCAGACTCAATGAAGGGATAAAACAAAACACCTGCTGTAAGAACTCTGTTAGCTCCTTGACAGGACTGTTCTAGCCATAGTTGGGTTTTTGACAAAAGTAAAGAGCTGTGAACTGTTCTCTTTCCACAAGTATCTTCCATTTATGTGGTCTGGGAAAGGTAATATTTGGAGGTGTCATCCAGCAGAGGAAGGCTGAGACAGAGTTGGCTCAGGGCCTTGCCATGCCCTCCCTCCACTGTCCTGACGGCAGAGTGACTGGGGTCGAGGGAGGTGGCTATGGAGAGCCCGACAGAGATAGTCTCTGAGGCCTGGCCTTCCTGCCCCATCCCATTCTATAGAGCGCATCCCCACTACCCATGTCTGGGACAGAGTGACCCCCTGTTCCAGTCCTGGCTGTACAGACAAATGAGCCCATGATATGGACACTCACAGCCCCACCCTGACAAGCAGTGGCATCGCTGACAACTGGGTCACAGGCTGCGTCACTCCCACAGCAGCTCTTCCAGGCCCAACAGAAGGTCAGTTTCCATCTTCTGCAGGATGAGGTGTGCACCTTCACAGCTGCCTCCCTCAGGAGCACTCTCCTGTCGGCCATCTGCTGGGGGCATCCTCCTCCTGCCTGGCTCCTCCTCCTGCTGCCTGGCTCCTCCTCCTCCTGCCTGGCTCCTCCTCCTCCTGCCTGGCTCCTCCTCCTCCTGCCTGGCTCCTCCTCCTCCTGCCTGGCTCCTCCTCCTCCTGCCTGGCTCCTCCTCCTCCTGCCCAGCTCCTCCTACTTGCCTAACTCTCACCATCCTGACTCCTCCCTCCTACTTCCCCTCTCCTCCTGCCTCTCTCCTTCCTTGCCTCTCCCCTCCCGTCCCCTCCCTGGGTCTTCCTCCTAACCCTGCACCACCCCCCTCATTCTTCCTCTCCCTTCCCCCTGCCTGGCTCCTATGGGCCCACAGAATCAAGAGAGAGCCAACTGTGCTTACAGTCCCTGGCCACAGAGGCCATGGCTGAGACCCTGAATTCACAACCCGGCTGTCACCCCTCTCCTTACAGGTTCTTTCCTTCTGCCCCTCAGTGTAATGTTCGAGGGAGCCCTCCCAGCCTTCCTGACAGGTCAGACCCCAGCACCATCTCCCAGAGTCCTGGGAGCCTTGTCCTTGGCAGATCTGGGCTATGTGGTGACCGGGAGTGCATCTCTTGGTGTGCTCTCCGGCCCAGGGAGTTGTTCACAGCTTAGCCCCTAACTGGAGCCTGTCATGTGCTAGGTGCTCCATATATCACTATGTAAGGAAGGAGGGGAACGTTAGTGGAGTCAGCACTGTTCAAAGGGGTGAGGGAGGGAGGTGGGGCTCCAAACGCAGCCTGAGGACACAGGAACACTGTGTCCAGCTGTGAGCCTGAGGTGCATGAGGGACAGAAGTGCCATCAGGCTCACTCTGTGGAGCCCCAAAGGGAGCTGAGGGATGGTGGGCTCCTGTTCAAAGCACTCTACCCAGCAGCCTTGTAGTTCCCTGCCCTCCCCTCCGTCCCCTCTGCTGGACTGCTAGTCCAGTGCCCTGGAGCTTGAAACCCCGCCCCCTCCCTGAGCTCCTCTGGTTCTGGTAGTGCAGACTTTGCTGGTCCCTCCCTCATTCAGGTCAACAAAGCCATTTCCTCTCACAGAGCTGGCCTCAGTCTCTCCACAGGCTACCAGTTACTACACCAGTTACTCGGGGTAAAAGGAGAGTATTTTTTCTCCCTGATGCCTAGTGTGTGGCCTGCGTTCAGCAGGTGCTCATAGTAGGCTGGCAGAACAAGTGAGCGAATGAATGAATGATGCAGCCTCCATTTCCTTGGGGCCTGCCATGCGTGCAACAGGCATTGTTTCATCTAATCCTCAAACAATCCTAGCCGTGTGCATTGGCAGATGGGGAAACAGAGGCTCTAGGAGGCTGGGTCTCTTGCCCCTTGTCATTCATGAGGAAACCAAGGCCCTGGAATCTTCCACTCACCACCCCCTCTCTGCTTGTTGCTCTCCTCCTGAGCACATTACACAAGGGCATCCTCACTGATCCCACTTACTGCAGACCCCAAAGGCCAGTGGAGAAGTTATGGCCATAGACAACATGGGGGATCCACCCCAGTGGGTATGGCCGGAAGACCTCTGCATCCTCAGGACACCCTCACAGTACCATTGCCTACCATCTGAGGAGACCTCTCCTGGGCACCCACAGAGACTGGCATCCCTCTGCCAGCCCTGGGGTCAGGGCTTAGTCAACCATGAGGACATGGGCTGCAGTCAGGGCCCTGTGTGTGTCTGATGCACAGGGACGAATGCCCATTCAAATCCCACAGATTTGGGGGACAGAGGGAGGGATGACAACAGAACAAAACAGAAGAGGAAATGATGTGCCAGGGAGATGAAGCCACCCCTCAGACACAAGAGAAATACGGCCAATTATCCTATATTGCATTTCATTTGAATGTGCCTGTCGTACCCAGGTGCCTGGGAGCCTCAGATTATCAGAGAGAATGAGAGCATAACAAAAGCGAGAAAATGAAAATAGACAGGAACCCTTCCTGAAACTGGAATCTCTGAAAGAGAGAGAGAGAGAGAGAGGCACCGAGCCAGGCTTTGGGACAAAAGAGACCACTGGCAAGGAGGCCAGCCCATCAGTGACAGAGTACTAGCCCAGGCCCAGTGCACGCTGCCTGACAGCCCAGCAATCCCCGAGGCCAGCATCTGGGAAAATTCCAGACCTAGGCCACTTCTGGGGTAGGGAGCAGTACCCAGATCTCCCAAGGTGGCACGTGTGTGAAGGAGGTGAGACCTGTGGGGCACAGGGTAGCCCAGACATCCTGCAGTCCAGCACATGCAGCTGAAGCAAAGGAGCCAAAGTTGTGACAACCCCTCCTTCTAGAGCCCCCTTCTCCTCTCCTCTCACCCTGTCCTCCTCAGCCCTTGGGTCCTTGGGAAGACCCTTGACAGTCTGCTCACTGCCCTTGATGGGTTGCAGAGTGAGGGTCTTGAAGGGAGGGAAGGAACTCCAAGCCTCCAATCAAAACCACCAAAGGGGGAACCAGGCAGAGACTGGTAAGGGTTCTCTGCTTAGCATCCAGCTGGCAAGGAAGGGGGTATGTGTGACTGTGTGTGTGTCCTGCCTCAGACATGGTACCCAGACACACTTTCAATACCAGGCACCCCAGACTTCTCACACCCACACCCCTCAGCTGGGTTACGAAGCCACCATAGCCTGTTTGCTGTTCCACTAGCTGGTTTCTGTCTCTCTTGTTGGGACGTGTTATGGAGAGGAAGTCATAGGACCAAGTGTGGGTGCTGGCCACCTTTAGCACCTCTCGCTTCCCCTCTCCAGGCCTCTGTCTCCTCATCTTAAAGGGGAAGTGGGAAATGCAGAGCTCCAACGTGACTGAGGGATTTCTTCAAGCCAAGCTCTCTGCCTCATGCTTTCCCTGGAGAAACCTTATAACACCCTCCAGGAGGGTTAGCCCAGCACTGTTGTACAGTTGGGGAAACTGAGGCACACACAGGAAGCAGCGGAAGTAGGACTTAAGGCCCTGGATCTGACCACGAGTCCTCACAGTGGCCTGCTCCTTAGGGTGGTTCTGAGGATCCCCTGAGGTGTATACACTCTGCAAACTGAAAAGTGCTTAGAAATGCCAGGTGTGGCCACCTGCTATAGGAGAGAATGGGAACCTGGCAGCCAGGGCCACACTTGGTAAAATGTTAAGACACATTTTGCTGTGGCCACTGCTGACTCCAAAAGCGGGACTGATCCCAGAGCCCTGGGACCAGGGTGACTAAGCAGACTGAAAGGGTGGGCCACGCATGGAGGGGTGGGGTGGGCTAGGCTGCCAAGCCTCTGGGCCAGAGAAGATGCTGGGCAGATGCAGCTCTGTGTGTACAGGTCAAGCCCCAGGGCTCAATGCAGACACAGATAGGGCCTAGTAGAGTCACTCGTGTGACCAGAAAACATGCACACTGGGTAGCTTGTTCCTAATGCCACTATCTGGCTCCTCTCTCTTGTTAAGAAGTCACACATTGTCTCATAGTTCAATGTCGCTGTTATCACCTCCATGTCTCAGGCCCTGTAATCAGGGGTGAGTTGTGGCTTCTCCTGCCTGGTTCCCTACAGTCTATTGACCGGTCAGCCTTCACTATTTAGCTGGCCATTCTTGTCATGGGCTTCCATCGATCTCAACATGGTTGGGTTTTCTGACCTGCTGTGAGTTGGGACTCCTGCCCCACAGGTGCGAGAATCAGGCTACAGCGTCTCACCCTGGGCTGTTTCACTGGAAACAGCATCAGCTCCTCACCTGGAGAGCCCGGAACCTGCTCTTGGCCTTCCCTAGGGACTCCTGTGCCTCCTGCAGTCCTCACTGAAGACAAACATGGTGGCCTGTGGGAAGCCTGAGCCCCCACATCAGGGAGAGGCAGCAGATGCACAGACAACATTCCCTCCCCATTGGGCAATGGGCCCCTTGCGTGTTAACCAAGTCTCTTCCTTTGTCTCCTGTGATGGGAAACTACCTGTGTTATGACATTTGGTCATAACTTCTCCCACCCCATACCAGACTGTGAGCTCTGTGAGGGTTAGCCCTTGACCCTCCTACCCTCCGTGTCCTGCTCCAGGGCCTGGTCCACAGCAGGACAGATCCAGAGATCGTTGCTGCAGCCTGAGTGTGTCTGAGCAGAGACTTACACGAGGTTAGGTCCAAAACTCCTGACCAAGGTCCAGTGAGGTTAAGTAGCAGAAGCAGTTAACTCTGCCCCATCTGTACTTACAGAGCCACACATCTATGGTGGCTGGTTAGACAGAGCCTGGGGCCAAATGTTCGGTCCCCACTTCTTATTGCCAAGTGACATACTTGGGGACACCCGACAGCACTGGAGGGAGGCAGATGGACAGGCTCCTGTGCCGCCTGTCTCTCTTCCAGTTTCACTCGGAGCATTGTTAGTCTGCATCAGGTCACATGTCTAGGAGGTCATGCGATGGAATAAAGACTCATAATCCTCCCCTGGCCAGGGTCAGATGGGACTTCATTATGTCCTGCCCAACTTCTGGTCCACATTGGTGGCCAGAATGCAAACCTGTTCTGAGAGCTGTCCCCATACCCTCCCCGCTGGAAGTCAACACAAACTCCAGTGCAAAATTCACCTGAGTGCAAAAGTTCTTAGCCACAGGCTTTTCCTCAGCCAGAGGCCACCTAAGGACATGTCTGAAGGGACACCCTCATGGAGTCTCAGACTCTTCAGAACAGGTTCTTCTTAGAGACAGCAGACAGCCAAGTCCCAGTGAGGGACACTGACAGCCAGAGACAGTGAGTAAAGCTCAGCTGAGTGGGGGAAGGGCTCTGTGGTCAGCTTCACTGTCCAAGAAGCGCTGCTCAGCACAGGGGGTCAGGAACTCAGCATGGCCTCCTGAGTAGGCCAGGGCAGACGGCACTGGAGGACTCAGTGCAGGAGCTGAGACCATCAGCAGGATGCATGGACTTGGAGTGACCAGCCAGGCTCTGACTTGCTCTGTCACCCTAGTCTCGCCAGTTTGGGGTTATAGAAAGCACCCTCTATCAGGAGAACTAGGAGCTCTGGGTCCAGTGAGATGGGGTGACTGTCCAGCGAGCCTCGTGGGCCCCAGCCTCCTGGGTGATCCCTGGTTACAGGACAGAGAAGGGACTGACTGAAGCAGTGGGTAAGATGCAGACATGACAGCTAGAATTCAGGGACAATTTTTCCCTGGCTTTTTGCAACAGAAGGATTCCCTGCCACCCATAGAGGCAATTTTTAGACATTGTCTCTAATTCTTTGGTGTCTTCTCCTATTGAGAGATCCAGTCTAGGTCCCTTCCTCATGAATGTAGGAGGGATGTGAATGCGTGGACCAATAAAGCATTGTTGAAACCAAATCCTAAAGGCTATCCTATGAGAACTCTCTCTAACTCTGAGGCAGCCACAATGTGAGGACATCCAAGCCACTGAAAATGCCACAGGTGTGGTTGACATTCTCATCTGAGTCCACTCTTCATACATCCCAGGACAATACTGTTGCCTTGAGGATTAAATAAGAATGAGGGCTTCAGACCCCGGAGCAACAGCACGAGACATGGGGTCTACTCCAGTCTTTCAGGGTCTATGAGCTGTCAACCATGAGACCCCATGTTAAACAAAACAGCAATGGTCAGAAAAGGAAATGAGGACAAGAGGGACAACAGGGGGTCCTCACTACCACCCTGTGGAACAAGGGTGGGTTAGGAGCAACCATGGTCCCTGCTTCAGAGAAGGAAACTCAGGCTCCTAGAGATTGCCCTGGCTACTGGAAATCTCTGCTCTAACCACTGGACAAACAGCCTCTGTCTGAAGCCTGAGGAGCCCTGACAAAATCAGATTGTCCACAGGGTCCAGGGCCTCAGGGCAAGCTGGTGTTTTGCTGGTATGTCCCTCAGCCCTGTCAGAAGGCCAGGCCATGGGAACATGTCCAGGGTCTAAGGGCTGAAGTGAGTGCCACCTGGAAGCTTCCAGTCTGCTGATGCCAGTGAATTACTGTAGATAATGAAAATGTTTGCTCAGGAAATTGAGGAAGCAGAAACCGCTGCCAAAGTCATGAAACACGAGGGTGGATGTGCCAGGCTTTGCGATGCCACCAAGCTGCTCCCTCAGTGGAGTCCCCTCCTTAGGGTGAGATGGAACCACGGGGTTGTGACCGTGAGCTGTGCAATGGAGAGTCATGAAATCAGGGGCTGGGGAGATGACCCAGTGGTTAAAGGTGCTTGCTAGTTTGAGAGTCATGGAATCAAAGAAATTCCAGAGAGCAATGGTTCAAGAGGTGAAGTCTTGTAAGCCACTGAAACCTGTTGGTTTGCATGAGAGGAAAATGAGGCCTAGAGAAGGTGAGAGACCTGCCCGTGGGCACACCGCAAGCAAGCTAGAGGCCAAAGTGGGTCAGGGTTATTCTCCACACACCCAAGCACAGAGCTGAGGTCATGGGAAGACAGATTTGGCAATCTTGAAGGAGGAAACTGAGGCTCCAAAAGGGTAGATAGCCCGCTCAACACTGCACAAGGCCGGGGCTCTGCCTTCCTGTCCTCGGTTTGTGCGGGAGTCAGGGCGAGGAGGTGCCCAGAGGCAAGTGCTGGGCTCCTGCCTCCCGGCCTATCAACCCATCTTGTACATGGGAAGTGAATAAAATCCCTCCACAGGCTTTGGCCATTAGGGGGAGACATTAGCTGGCATACCTCAGCAGTGGACGGTGGCAAGTCAGCCCTGGGTACCTCCCATTTGTTCATCCAGCCCCATGCCCACCCCACTGCACAGAAGGATCACACCCACAGCTCTTCTATTTTCCAAAGGGACTCTGAAGGGAAGGAGGAGACTAGAGATCCTGGCCAAGGTATGGGTCATCTCTTTCCCAACCGGGCCACCAGAGGCTATGACCTACACATAGCTTCATAGGAAGTTCATCTTCCCTCATTCACGGCCCCCCTCCTCCCTGCATAGGAAGCTCATCCTCCTTCATGCACCCCCCCTCCCTGCATAGGAAGGTTAGGTCAACCCCTTTCATGTACCCTGGCCCCTCCCTACATAGGGAGGTCACCCCCCCCCCTTCACGCACCCCCTGCATAGGAAGGTCAGCTCCCGGCGCCTGCTCGCTCTCCAGGTTCTGGTAACAGTTCGCTCTGCTCACCCTCTTCAAGACCAGAGGAGTAATGGTCTGGACTTTACTTGCCCTGGGGCTCCAGCGGTCCCCTGCACACAGCAGTTCCCGCCCCAGAAAGGTGCCCCCACCTTGTAAGTTGTTCAGTAACTTTCCTCAAACTTCCCATTCTCATTCCCTATGGAGACGCAGATGCACGTGATGGGCCCAGTGGCTCAAAGGAGGTCACAGAGTCACGGGCCCTCCCTGCTTGGCCTTCTGCCTTAGCAGGTTCAGCCTCAGCTCCCACAGCAGCACCCCTCCCATGCCCACCTTCCCACCGCTCTCCGCCCTTGCCTCCATGGCCCACACAGTCCACATCCCACCACCCCACATCCCACCACCAGGGCTCAAGAGCCCTTAGAGCGGCTGAATGGAAAAGGGACTCTTCCTGGAGCTGGAGCTGGAGCACCTGGCTCCTCAGCTCATTGCGCAGGCTCAAGGACATGCCTGGTCTAGCCAGTCTCAGGGACCAGTGACCGCCAGCTCAGTCCATGAGAACACACCCTGGACCTGTCAGTCATGGGTCCAAATCACATGACTGAAACTGGATAGGGAGTGTGGGGAGCTGGAGGTCAGTAGGGGAAGAGGTAATTGTCACAGGGCTGTGACCATGGTCGTGGGGGGGGGGGTGGTCCTGGCAGGGCCTGGCATAGACAGACTAGGCACTGAGATACTGAGCAGAGGAGGGCTTGGCAGCAAAGTGCTTGCACTACATCCCAAGGGCCCAGAGGAGGAGCTGGATCCAAGTTGGCACCTTGCCCTACATGGCCCAGGACCTGCCTCCGGCCTTCCCAGACCGTGTTGGTGCATAAATAGCAGCTGTGAGTGCCGAGCCAGGGCCCAGCAGCCACCCACACCACAGCCCCGGGCCACCACAGAGACAGACACAGATGTCCTGAGACAGGGAGGGAGCCTTCTGCGGGGAAAGACTGACAGCCACACAGGGCAGGGGAGAGCCCTGGACCTGGACCCAGAACCAGACCCAACCACTCACGCTGTGCAGCCCTAGGCGAGGTCCTGGTCTCTCTGAGCCGCGCATGCTGCTGTGCAGAGAGGCGTTTGACAGGATGAGGAGACCAGACACCCAATGCTGTTGCAGGAGCAATGAGGGTGACGTTGCCTCTAAGATTCATCCCTGAGCTTGGACAGAAGCTTCTGGAGGCTAGATCCACCCACCCCAGCCCCACTCACAAGGAAGCCAGCACGGTTGGGGGACAGGAAACCACAGGTTGACCCCCATGTGTACACTGCATGGATCTGCGGAAAGCGCCAGGGACATGGTGGGCAGGTGTCCTGGAGGTGGCGCAGCAGGACGTCTGGGAAGCCTTGCCCTTGGCAGCCGTCACCACCCCACACCCTATGGGCCCAGGTGTCTGTGGCTGACTGTGACCTCTGGAGAGGGAGGCAGCCTCCACCTACAGGTGCTGTGGGGTTGGGGTGCCAGCACCCATGACCCCGGTAGCCCACCACACTCCATGTGGAAAATGACTTCTGGCTGCTCTGTGTTCCGTGGAGACAAACACCTCGGGCCCACAGAAAAGCCCCGCCCTAGTCTTGACACAGCTGCGGAGCACCAAGCCTGTTAAGGTTTTGCTTCTCTTGAGGCGCCTGATGGCCAGGTCCCAGGTCAGGTCCACGGGGGATGGCAGACTGCTGTGCCACATGCCCTTCTCTGGGCTGTGGGCTCTGAACCGTCCTTGCTGCAGCCCAGCAGGACACTGAAGAGCCCGGGCCTGCTGTGCTCACAAGACACCACACACGGGGCAGGTGGCAGCATCAGAACAGGGTCGTCATTCGGGGACCACCTTCCTGTCACCATGGCCCGGAGCATGTGGCTGTGACTGAACGCACAGGAGACACAGCGGCACCTGTCAGCAGGGACTTGATGCTCCTTGTAGGAAGTGGCTAGCTTGTTTAATGCCTGTCACACTGCGTGCAGCTGACTCGGGAAGTGCGGGACCCTCAGGCCTGATCCCTCAGCTGCTGCACAACCCATGGCCTGTGCAATGTCCCCAAGTCCGTCCCTTTGGGCTTGGGGCAGCGCTGTGGGTGAGACATAGCTGCCTGCTCTGATGTAGAAGTCAGGTCTACTCCGGGCTGCAGGAGTGGGCAGCAGCAGGAGTCCCCACCATCCTGACGTTCCCCAGGCTGAGGAGGGACAGGGCTGCTCTGGACACAGAAGAGCTGCAGGAACTGAGCTCTCGGTGCCCGCCCACCCCACGGTCTCCCCACCCTCCCTTCATCTCTGCTGCCTCCGCCTGCTTCCTCGAGGTGGCTCCTTCTCTCCCCACACCCCACAGGGCAGAGAAGGTGGCCCCAAACAGCAGCTTCCGGCTCCAGGAGCCCAAGAGCTTCTCCCACCAGCTCCAGCGCAATGTCCAGGGGGAGCTATGAGCAGCCCATCTCCAAACCAATCCCCCTCAGACTGTTGGGATGCATCCCACCCCCAACTCTCTTGATGCTAGCGTGTCTCCCAAGAGCTTGTCTGATGTACACCCACCTGGCACCCAGGATGGCTGGGAAGCACAGTCCATGAAACATTTCCATGGGTCTTTCCTGGGGCTCTCTGATGGTGTGGATTGAACAAGCTCACTCAGTATAGGGGGAAGAGGTGTCTGGGAGAGACCAGTGACCACAGGGCTCTACTGACAATTCCACATGGCCAACAGTTCTTTGTGACCATGAGCTGCCCAAGACCATGGCTATTCACAGCAAAGTTTGGATAAAGAGATCCCTTCCTGTTACTCATTGTGATGTTTAATCTGCTGTCAATTTGACAGGATTTAGAATCACCATGGAAACAAATCTCTGGGCAAGTTTCTGAGGGGTTTTCTAGGTTAAGTTAATTGAGGCGGGAAGACCCACCCTAAATGTGCGCGGTGTTATTCCATAGACGGGGCCCTGGACTGCACAGAAGGAGGAAGTTCACGGAGCACCAGCGTTCATCTCTCTCCGCTGCCCGGCTGCCGATGTAATGTGGTCGTCTCAGCTTCATGCTCCTGTCACCATGGCGTCCCCACCTCGATGCACCACAACCTCGAACTGTGAGACAAAGGAAGCTGCTTCTGGAGAGGTGTGGGGTCACGGCAGAGAGGGAAGTAACAGACTCACTCGGGATGGCTTTTTGTGCAGTCTAGGATCTGCAGCCACATCTGTCCCCAGCTCCCATGGCCACAGACAAGGCCCAGTCCACAAACCCTTCAAACACATGCATACCATGAGGCACACATAAGGAGGCTTATTGCAGGAGTTTCTAGAGAGAAAATGGGAGCGATCTAAATGCCCTTTAGTAGAAGAAGAAAGGAAGGAAGAGAGGAAAGGAGAACAGGAATAAAGAGAAAGAAGAAACAGGAGATCAAATGTGGCAGTGGTCTTGTGAACAAGAATGTGGTGCCCCTGTGTATTCACTGAAAGATGTCAGTGATTTTAAATGACAAAAGGCAAGTACAGAACAATATATGTAAGACACTCGACACCATGTGTGCTTTTAAAAACGCACAGAGCAAACCCAATTCCGTGTGTGCGCATATGTGTGCACATTGAAGGGTTTCTAAGGTTCACACAGCCCATTGATAACCTTGCTCTGTGGGAGGAGACTGAACTTGGAGGTGGCTGTGGAGGAGAGGCACTTTATCTGGATTCTTGCACACAAAACTATGAAAGCATCTGGGTGCTGCATGTGTCATGTAAAATCATTCTAAATGAAGGAGGGGGATGGCAAGATATGCATGTGATAGCATTGTTTTAATCATAACAGAAAAACAAAAGCAACCTAAATATTCTTCTATGGGGAACTCACTGAATACAATGGTGCCTATGGCAACAGCATCCCAGGCAGCCCGTGAAAGAACAAAGACTACCCACAGTGGGAAGAATGGGTGAGAAAGCAACTTGGAAATAGTGGGGTTGCATGGTCCCATTTTTTGTAAATGGAAGAAAATTTAGAATATAAATAAATTTAGAAAATTCAGAAAATAAAAGAGAATATAAATACATGACCTATTGTAGTACAGAATGAGGTTGAAATTTCTGTTCCTAACGGGGTAGTATCGATGGTTCACATCACACCTCAGAGTCTCATTCCAGTCTTTAGAAGCTCTCAACTGAATCTACTCCAGAGGCTCTGCAGGATGGATTAATCCATAGACCTACACAGCTTGTTACAGCCACCTAAGCATGCACTTGTGATTGTCAATTTTGATGCCATTGACAGCGTTTCACCTGGGAAGTGGAGTAACTCAACATAGAATAAGGTGGTGTCCTCGTTTCCTTACAGGTCCTTATGGAGGTATAATTGCAATGCAATAAATACTCATACTTACAGTAAAGAACTGAGTGAACCTGACCCACACCCATCCCTCTGTCACTCTGCACTACCTGCACTTCCCAGATCTGTATGAATGAGCTCACCACAATGTAAGGTCTTTGTTACTCCCCCCTCCACTAGACACAGAGATTGTCTAGGAGTCAGGGTAACAGAACCCCAAAAGCAATGGTTTTTATGCCTTGACTAAAAGCAGGAAATGTCACAAAGCTTCCAGAAACCAGGATGTTACACTGTCCAGGAAAGATCTCTAGATTGAGCTTGCGCCCCACTTAGAGGACAGAAACCCTGAGCCTTACCTAAAATCACTGGCAAAGCTGTAAAATCTGGTCTGTGTCTATAGTAACCCACCTACCTGCCGACCTGCCGACCTGGTCTTCCTCACATAGCCATTCCCCATTTAAAAAAAAAAAAAAGAAACAGATCTGAGTCTCAAGGTGGGTTTCTCAAACCCCCTCTTGCTCTCTGGGCCGGAGATCTGCTCTCTTCCATCATGGGGATTCTTACACCCCCTCTTGTCTCCCTGGGCAAGAACTCCACCTTGCTTCCTTCTCTTGTGTTCTAGGCTTACGCCTCCTTCACTTTGTTCTCCTAAAGCTTTAAAATGTTATAAAAATCTTTCTGAACCTTATCCTCTGGTCCATGGATTTCATTCTTTGAATTCATAGGACAAAGATTCGGGAACACCTGCAAAGTATTGGTGCATTGGTGTAACCTAAAATTCCCATATCACGCTCAGCATAATTATTTGACTATTTTGTCATGTTCACGCATGGCCGAGGAGGCCATTCCTTCTCATTGCTGAGTAGTACTCTACCTATCTACCCTCAGATTTATCCCTAAGTATTTCATACATAGATGACCTTGCTGGTGAGATTTAAAAAAAAATTTTTCCACTTGCTGTTTGCTACTGAGATGATCTTGTCTTTTACATTTGTTGAAATAGCGAATGATAATGATGGTTCTTTAATACAGAGGTATTCAGGTTGTATGTTTTATTTAAAAACAATAAAAATTGTACATCTTCTTCTCAAAGGAGTTTCAGTGGTGTCTGGATTTTACGGAACTGGTCCATTCCGCGTGGGTGACTGAACTTAAGCCCATGGTTAGGTGTCCTGTTTCCTCACTAGACTTGTAATGTCTGTGGACCCATTACTGCGTGTGTGAGGGGGTCTCTCTCCCCACGATGAGACACTTGCCATTTTTGTTTGTCTTTGCCAAGGATCAGCTTTGGATCTTGTTGAGTCTATTAACTGCTTGTTTTCAGTTTTATTTACTGATGCTCTGATTTTCATTCTTTTCTTCACACTGCTTGATTTTGGTCTGTCTACGTTTCTAATTTCTTAAGGTTGTAGTTTCTAGACACTAATTTTCCTGTGTTGCATGGGATGCTGTGAGTTCCCTCTCAGCACTGCTTCAGCTGCGCTCCTCAGACCCTGATGCACACGATTCTCACTCGCATTTAGCTCACGTCATTCTTAACATTTTTACCTTTGACCTATGAGTTTTTAGAAGTATGTTGCTTTATTCCAAGCATGTGGAAAATTTCCAGAAATCTTCCTATTACTGATTTTCAGTTTAATCCCATTAAAGCTGGAGAAGATGTTTTGTATAGTTTCTTTAAAAAAATAATAATAATAAGCCAGGCATTGTGATTCATGCCTTTAATCCCAGCACTCTACAGGCTGAGGTGGGAGGATCACCATGAGTTCAAAGCCTGGGTCACAGAGTGCCCAGCATTTGGCAAACTGTTCATGTTAGTCAATAATTTTCTCCCTGTGACAAAACATCTAAGAAAAACTATTGTAGGAGGAAAAGTCGATAGGCTCTCACAGGTTCAGAGGGTTCAGTCCAAGGTCAGCTTGACAGCTGGCCTCGCTGCTTTTAAGCCTGTGGTGAGGCTTGGTGGAGGACACTTACCTCACAGCAGTCAGGAAGGGGGGGGGGGCAGGAAGGGAGAAGTGAGAGGAAGGTAGAGAAAAGGAGGGAAGAAGAGAGGAAGGGAGGGAAAGAGGGAAGAAGGGAGAGAGGGAAGGACAGAGGAGCCAAGGACATGATACAGCCATCAAAGCCTCATGCCAGTGACCTACTTTCTTCAACCAGGCCCACCTCCTAACCAACCCATTCATTTATCCCACTGATGAAGTTAATCCCCCCTCAAAAGCAAGTCACCTCTCAAGAGTGCCACCAGCTTAGGACCAGGTCTTCAACACATGAGACTTTGAGGGACTGTCACATCCCAACTGTAACACTGTCGACTCTTCAGTTTGGAGTTTTGCTTATACTCAGTGCTGGGACAGCAGCCAGGCCTTCATGCACGCTAAGCGTGTGCTCTACCACTGAGCTATACCCCTAGACACACTAACTATTCCTTTTATATATTTTACCTGTATTTTGGTTATCTTAGGTGTTAGGAAATCCAGTCCCTGCTCATCAACCTTGTCCAGAAGCAGACTATCATTTTACTCCTTGTACACTTCCACTATGTGAATGTTTGTAACACACATGCACTATTTTCTAAATTCAAAAAGAAAGAGCTGCTCATTAAGATTCAGGTGGAGTGGGAAGAACCCCAGGCCAGCACCTGCTCCTGAGGGCTTTCTGGAAGTCTCTGCATCCTTGCACCGCTCTGAACTGGGAGTTGGGACTATCACTGACTACATCTCTAGACAGACTGTACCAGACCATCTCCACTGTCACCTCAGGAAAACACTGTGGGGAAATGTACATGAAATGAGCCAGGCCTGCAGAGCACTGTGACTTGGGCCACAGTTATCCCTTCCTGGCAAGGGCTTGGCTGGAGATTCAGTGTGCTCTCACCACTCACATGTGTCATTTCCCATCGCTCTAAATTTCTCCAGCCGCCGGTGGCCAGGGCTCCAGCCACATGAAATTGTGCCGATAAAAACTCAAGCTGGGCGGGAGAGATGGCTTAGCGGTTGGGATGCTTGCTTGCGAAACCTAAGAACTCATGTTCTACTCTCCAGATCCCAAGTTAGCCAGACACACAAAGGTGAGGCAAGCACAAGGTCACACATACCCACTAGGTGGCGCAAGTGTCTGGAGTTCAATTGCTGAGTGGCTGAGATCCTGGTGCACCAATCCTCTCTCTCTCTCTCTCTCTCTCTCTCTCTCTCTCTCTCTCTCTCAAATGAAATAAAAAACAAACCAAGGACACTAAGACTTGAGTCTCTGACCTTTTGCCATCAGCCCTTCCAGAGCTGCACAGGCTATTAAACTACTAGAGTCAAGGAGCTGCTTCTGATACTGAGATTAAGGGGGAGCAAAGGGAGTCATGAGTGTGACATGGGCTCTCCACTGAGACTCACGGGGTTCTACTGCTGCCACTCTTGGCAGAGGAGCACCAGGCAGGTTCTGGAGGCTCCCCCCACCTGTGGAGAGGACACCGCAGAGCACAGCAGAAGAGACAACACAGGCCTGGTCCATCCACGGGTCATTGGTTGCACACAGCTCCTCAGAAGTGCAGGCAGCTGCAGTGAGGCCTTGACCTGCTGGATACAGGAAAATATTAGTCAGCTCAGTTGCATGGTGACATCTGAAGACTCCATTCCATGGCTCTGGGAACCTGCTATGTGCCAAGCCAGGCCCTAGGGGCACAGCACTAAACAAGACAGGGAGGGTCTACTCCCCACGGAAATCCACCATTATCATCATCATCATCAATATTCCTTAGCTGTCTCCTGTACCAAGTGCTTCACAAACACATTCTTCATTTAGTTAAGACACTCTATTCATTACTGTCCCGGAATACCTGACAAGAAGCCGCTTAGGGCAGGAAGGGATTATTCTGGCTTACAGGTCAGGGGGATACAGTCCATCATGGTAGGAAAGGCCTGGCGGCAGGAGCTCAGAGTGTCTGGCCACATTCAATCTGCAGCCTTTCAAGTCTCCTGTCTACTTGTGTGATCAATGATGGAAAGAAAGAGAACAATCTCCAGTGGCCATCATGGTCGTGTCTGCTTCTCACAGTTCTCTTAGCTTTTGCTTCCTGTGGTTTGAAACCCCATAGTCAGGGGCAAACAAGCTGAGGAGTCACATTCCTGATAGTTTGTCAAGACTATCGCTTCATGATGATGAAATGTCTATGTTCTTCTGACTTCTATTTCTTCTAAAGTTGACAGGACTACTCTAGCTTTGTTTTGGCCTATGTTATCAGGCTATATCTTTCAAAAAGTGTTTCTGCTATTTATAAATATAAATATAAATTTATGTATATTTATTTTTATGTATGTGTGTAGTACTGTGGTGTGGTGTGGTATATGTCCATGTGTATGCAGATACATGTGCCCACATGCAGCCTGCGGAGGCCACAGGAGAACACCAAACATCGTCCTCTATCGGCTCTGCCATGCTGTCTTTGACATGAAGTCTCCCTCTCACTGAACCCAGAGCTGACTTCCCCACCCCCAGTCACACTGGCTGACCAGTGAGCCCCAGTGATTCTCCCTCAGTCTGGTCTAGGCTTTACAGACTAGGATTACAGACATCATGGCCACACCCCGCTGTTTATGTGGGTGTTGGAGGTAGAGCTCAAGACAACTCAGGCCTTCTTGGTTGTGGTAAACCTTCTTTTCCACTGCACCATCCCGTCAGTCCTGTAAGTATATTTGTGTAGGCTTCATACAGTTGGATCTTTCCTGTTTACCCAGTGTGGCTGTATCCACCTTTTGGGGGTATGTTTGGTTTGTTTGCATTTGTAACTGAATGTAAGCCACTGTCATATTCTTTTCTAGTTTCCACAATTATTTTTGCTCTGCTTTTCTTCTTTTCTACCTTCTTTTGGATGGAGATGTGTGTGTGTGTGCACAAGATTCTGTTTTATATCCTTTCTTTGATTGTTAGATCCACCCTTGTTTTATTATGTCAGTGGTGTGCTTTAGGGATTAAAGCATCTGTCATTTATCACAGTCTGCCTTCAAGTGACAACATACGTTCCACACTCGGGCTCAGAACCTTACACAGACACTTTATTTTGTCCCTTCCAGGCTTCGGTGCCACTTTCTGATGCATTTTAATTCTACATATTACAAACCCCACAATAGGTTGTCATTTACTTTATAATAAATCAATTACCTTCTAAAGAGATTTAACTAAGAAGGAAAGTGTATTTCATTAGTTATCTATGTGGTCACCTTTTGCTATGACTTTCGTTCTTGCATAAATCCATATGTATCTCATTATTTTTCTGTTGTCTGAAGGACACAAGAGGAGTCCCCCATGTTTCACAGGGTAAATCAGCTGGTGATAAATGTGTCCAAAAACTGGTACTCGGGAATGCCATACTGTGAAGCCTAGCTCAGAAAGTTCCCAGAAACAGCCTGTCCAAAAATTCAACGCGAGCCAACACTTGCTGTCAACGTGGTGGGGAAGGAGCTGCCTATAACCCCTCAGAGCAGCCAGAGAGCCTGTGGCCTGGCATTCAGATCTTTCTAGTCCTGGCCCTAGCCACTTCTCCCCTCATCCCACTTCCACCCGCCACGCTGGGAGCCCCTGCTACTTCCTGCCTCCTTCCGTTGACACGCACTGTTCACTTGTTCCGGGGTGTCTTTTGCACCTCAACTGAAGGGAGAGTCCTCTTCATCCACTGAAACCCACACAGAGGCCACATTACCTGGAACAAGGCTCCGCCCAGCCCTGGTATGCTAAGTCATTTTCTCCCTGCTGCCTCTGGACTGCATAGCTTTGTTTACATGAGTGTCTGCCCTGAGCACAGGCATGGAATGTCACGTGGAGGCGGCACAGCTTGTGCAGGCCTTGAACCGTCCGCACACTAGGCGGCGCTGTTGCTGGGCCCCGATGAGCAGCTGAGCGCACCGCGCACCTCCGCGCTCCACCGGAGCCTGACGACCCGACACGTTGTTCCCCCTCCGGCCTCTGTGCGCTTTCCCTGATGTAGTTTACGTCTGCATGCTACAAACCCACTGTACACTGTTAGTACTTTTGCTTTATAATGAGTCAATTGTCTTCTCAAGAGATTTAAAGAATGAGGAGAAAGTATTTTCGTATTTATCCATGTAGCGGCAATTTGCTATGATTTTCATTCTTTGTATAAATCTGCATTTTTATCTGGCAGTGTTCCTGCCGCCAGAAAGACTCACTTTAACACAGCTCCCCCCCCCCACCAGGCTTGATGAAGCGCCCCCCTAAGGGCAGGTAGTAGAACCCCATCTCCTTTTCGTGCAAAGGAAGGGGGCTCAGACCCTGGACTTGAGGTGAGTGAGTCACAGAGCTGGGAAGAGGGAGTGTTCTCTGCTTGCGTGTGAAGCCCCGCCCTGCTCCTGCTCCAGGAAGGAGAGGATGGAAGCGACGCTGCCCTGGGAGCCTTGAGATCTGAACCCAAGACACAGGGAGCTCACCCCACACTTGGCCTTTCTCTTCCGATGAATCCGTGCGGTTTTGTGGGAGCTGAGCAGTGTGGAGAGGGCAGTATGGGCAGGCGTCGGAGCCCGAACACCCCACCTCCACCTCTGCAGGATTATTGATCTCCTGGGGTAGCCCGCTGCCCAGCCTGGGGTCACCCAGGCTTTTGCTGGCTATTGAACTCAGAGCTGTGGGGTTCATCCTCAGCGCAGAAAAGGAAGCTCTACTCTGACTTTTATGGTCTCCTTCTCTTTCTCTCCTTATCCCTGGTCCTCCCTTGCTGCCCGTACTCCCTATGGAGGAGAAGCAGATGGACCTCAGAACCTCAGCCCTCCTTTAACCAGGACAGATTCCCTGTCCCAGAGCCCAGAGCTGGTAGAAATGCATATCAAGAAGTGAAGGGGGCTGGAGAGATGGCCCCGCAGTTAAAATGGCTTGCTTGCAAAGCCTGATGGCCTGGGTTCAATTCCCCAGTACCCATGTAAAACCAGATGCACAACGTGGCATATGTGTCTGGAGTTCATTTGCAGTAGCAAGAGACCCTGGAGCACCCATGCTCTCCCTCTCCCTCTTCTTTTCCCTCTCCCTCTTTATCAAAGAGAAATAAAGTTTTTTTTTTTTTTAAAGAAAAACAAGTGGAGGCTAGGCATGGTAGGACACACCTTAAATCCCAGCACTCAGGATGCAGAGGTTGGAGGACTGCTATGAGTTTGAGGCCATCCTGTGACTACATACTGAATTCCAGATTAGCCTGGACTACAGTAAAACCCTACCTCAAAAAAAGGGGGGCGTGGGAAGGGACTGGGAAGAGGAAGAGGGTCAGTAAAGGTGCTTCTTTGCAAGCATGCTGGCTCAAATTCAGTTCCCCAGCAGTCATGTAAAGCCTGAAGCCAAGTGGCCCACTCATCTGTGATACCACCATGCCTATGGCAGCAGTAGATTGACCCAGGAGAATCCCAAAGCTCACAGGCCAGCTAGACTGGACTTCCCGGTGGAAAAACAAGACAGACCCTCAGAAAGAAGATGGAAGGAGACAACAAATATCCCAAGATTGTCCTCTAACCATGATAAGCGCACTGTGGCGTTTTTTTTTTTTCCTCAGCTTTGAAAACAAAGTTTCCACATGTTTATTTTTCACTAGGCCCTGCAAATTATGTCACTGGTTCTGCAGGGAGAAGTCTGCACTACACAGAGCTGACGGGCTGTGTCTGGGCTGAGTGACTCCTCAGCCCAAGAAGTGATAATTGAGCATTTGAGCAAGAAGCAGGAGGAAGTATGAATTTCCTCTCCCTTGAAGGTGGAGAAGATGGGTGGCAGGGTCCTGTGGGAAGAGCCAAGCTGGGGCCTTGGAGGAGCAGGTAGAAGTGGAAGGAGGGGCAGAGGACGGGAGGAGCCTGAGGTTCACCCAGCACGCCCTGCCCCATGTGCCTGCAGCTGTCTATCCACACTGCTTTTTCACACCACAGCAAGCCTGGGAGGTGTGGATTGTCACCCCTCTTACAGATGAGCACATTGAGGCTCTGAGAGGCCAGGAGACTGGAGCAGGCCGCAGCAGCCTGAAGCCTGAAGGGCAGAGCCATTCCTAACAGTGCTATGGAGGCTGGCCCTGAAGCCACCACAAGGACCAAGACTCCATCACTGTACTCCAATCCCCAGACCAGTGGGTGACAGAAGATGACAACACATCTGATGGAGGAGGCTCAGGCTCCGGGGGAGCTTGTAGGGGGTGCCTAATCCATCCCAAAGAGCCGGAAGGTTCTCCAAATGTGTGGTCTGCACATGGGCTTGGACGCAAGCAGAGGCTGGTGATCTCCAGAAGAGAGAGAAGGAGGAGGGAGACAGTGTACAACAGAGGAACAGATGGTCCAAAAGCCTGGGGATGTAAGAGAGGCTCACTGGGGAGTGTCGGCCAAGCTGTCCCAGGTGGCCGAGAGGGTCTCACAGGGGGCAGAACCAGCTCATACCTAGGAGCAGGGCCTCTGCAGTGGGCTGGCGTTAGCTCCGGCAGGACTCTGGGCAGTCACTGGTCACCTCGGAGCTGAGATTCCCTGATATTAAGGCAGGGCAATGACAGCAGCCTAGCTCCCGTCTGGGTATCTGGGAATGAAAGGAGTAATGTCCACAGGTGCTGCGGACAGGATGGAGTGACAGCAGCAGCTGCCCCCTGGCCCTGTGCCTGGGTCCTTTCTAACCCCAGCAGCTTTGCAGTGTCTATCATGGGGCAGATGACCAGGGCTCAGAGGGTGACTGACCCCCCCCCCATCTACCCACTTGTTGTTTGTAGGTGACAGGACACAGAACTCACCAGTGACTCTGGTGGTCTCCAAGGGTCATTTTTCTCCCCACAGAAGAAATTTCTTCAACTCTGGTGTTGTATGGACTCGGATACTTCAAAGAGCCCCAGATTCTCAGCTGCCCTCCCCTCTGCCACCCGTTCCCCAAGACAGCCAGAGCAGAGGTAACTCTGAGGTCCCAGAGCAAGACCTGTGTCCCTGAGGAAGTCATATATTCTCTCCGAGCCTCAGTTTCCCCAGTGTGAAAGGAGGGACTTGGACGGGCAGATAGCACCCATTGGTTGAGACCTACTGTTTGCTGGTCTCTTCTCCAGAGCCTGGAGGCTGCATTAGTGTCTCAGAGAGGAAGCATGACACACACACCCCTACTCCTGCCCCTCCCCCTCCCTATGACATCAGCAGCCACCCTCCTCCCATGCATCACAGCTCAAGGTCCCCTGCCCTCAGCTCTCTCCCCCATCCTCACTACAGACAAGTCCAGGCACACGGGGCCTTCACCGAATTCCCACCATCCTAACCCTACTTCACCCAACCCACTCCTGGATCAGTAGAGCTGCCCCAGATCAGGCCCAATTCCCACCTCAGCTTCTCGAGCTCAGGTGACGGGCTCCAAGCCCCACTCTCTGGAGGAACACATGAGACACCATGATGTAAACAGACACAGGTTTTAGAGACATGCATGTCACATGGGATCGGACAAGGGCAGGCAGATGCCAGGCAGGTCTCTGTTCTCTGCAAATGCAGACACCTTCCTCCAGCCAGACTGTCCCCTCAAACAATAACAAGGAGTTCTTTGGGCCACCTTGCAGGACCAAGACTGAGACAACAATGGCCAAGCAGACTGTTAGGGTCAGAGTCTAGGTCCTAGAAGCCCTAACAATCTAGGCTCTGCCACTCGTCCTCAACAGACCCATGAAAGATGCAAGGAACAGTGAGAAGAAGAAGGAGAAGGAGAAGGAGAAGCAGAAGGAGAAGGAGAAGAAGAAGAAGAAGAAGAAGAAGAAGAAGAAGAAGAAGAAGAAGAAGAAGAAAAAGAAGGAAGAAGAAGAAGAAGGAAGAAGAAGAGGAAGAGGAAGAAGAGGAGGAGGAAGAGGAAGAAGAAGAAGGAGGAGGAGGGGGAGGAGGAGGAGGAGATGTGTTCGAGTGGCCATCCCTTGACCCCATCCTCGGTGTCCTGACAAAGTTTAACGTTTGGTGGGCAGTGGGGTGGGGAAAGCATTGTTTTTTTTTTTTTTTGAGATAGTATCTCATGTAGCCCAGGCTGACCTCCAACTCTCTATATAGCTGAGGACAATCTTGAACTTCTGATCCTCCTGCCTCCACCTGCAAGTACTTGAATTATAGGTGGGCATCATCACACCCAGTTTGTGCAGTTCTGGGGATGAAACCTGGAGTTGGGGATTGAACCCAGAGCTTCATGAATTTCTAGGCAAGCACTCTACTAACTATGTGATATCCTCAGAGGTTTAAGTTGAAATAGAAGCCAAAAGGTATACATAACTAAGCAGTGAACACTCACTGAATTCTGTTTCTGGGAAATAAGTTCCCCTCCAACTGGCACCAGGATTCCAGCCTTTTCCTGCCACAACATAAAATTCCTATGGTAATTACAATTCCTTGGGGTCCATTGTTCCAATAATATGATAGCCTAAGGGAAGGGGACCAGTGTCTCTCTTTAGGATCTCTTGGCTCCTGCCTGGATGATTACACTGTGGCCCAGGTTCCTCAGCAGATCTGCTCCTTTATTCCCCAGCTGACTCTTGAAGTGAACTTAATAAAATCCTGCTCTTTATGTCAGAATAAAACCACACCAGATCCTCTAAGTCGCTCTGATGTTCGCGCACTGGGTTTCAGATCAAATCTTTCCACACGCTAAGGGCCGGGATTTATCTAGAAGTAATACCACCATTCTCCTGATGCTTTCTGATGGGTCTTAACCTATTCCACTTTCCTTCCTCTCCCTGGGGTTCCTGGAGGCAGGTGGCTGCACTGTCTCTAGGCTGAGAGTGGGGGAATTCCTGCAGGAGGCCACCTCTGCCTGCCGTGGCTCCCAGCACCCTCACTTCAAGACCCCACTGCCCCTTCCAGGTCTGCAGCTGCATTCAGACACCCTGGTAACACCGAACTACCTCCCCATCCCTCCTGCCGTCACCAGTCTCATCTCACAGCGGGTGGAGGAGAGAGGTAGAGATGTTGGGTAACCCTCCCCATGACCCACAGCTCACAGGGCAGAACTGAGATTCCAGCCTCAGTCCAGAGAACACTCAAGATGTCCCTCCTCATCTTCCCAGGCTGCCAGGCCTTGGTGGGGCTGTCCCCTTTACCTGGGATGCTCTTCCCACCTCTCCATCCAAAGAAACCCTGTACCTCCCAGGGGCATGAGGATGGAGGAGAGGATGGAGTGAACATACTGCTCCCTGACAGGGACCAAGGTCGTGCTAGGGATGAGCACCCTTAGTGAACTAAGCTCGCCAGCACCCATCAGTGGACTTCCCCCAGCTCCCTTTACAGATGGAAGAACTGAGGCTCTGCGACACGGAGCAACCTGCCCAAAGTCACCACAAGGTTGATGGCTGGGCTTGGGATAACCCACCGGGGATCACATAGGCCAGCCTTGTCCACCCACTCATGCCTGACCCTGAACACCCTCTGAATGCCCTAGCAGGGATACTGTTTCCTCTTTCCTGGTCTTGTGATCCTGCATCCTTCCCTCAGGGTGTCCCCTATCCATCCTCTTCTCTCCTCCTTACTGACAACCCTCCCAGGAGAGCAGCAGACTGGACTCTTCTCTTACTCACTTGGGTGAATGAAATGGGTGCAGGGGAGCCAAGTGGCCCATGGCATTCCCACATCCTGGTGGCCAGCTCTGCTCTGGGGATTCAGATCTCTCTACACAAGGTCAACCTGTGCTTGGCCTCTGGGTTGGGGTCCTGGCCATTTCTTTACATGGTCTGCCACTCATGGAGGAGGGGCCCAGACAGAGGGGTGAGTGGTCATACCCAGCACCAGCAGAGATGCCCAGCAATGGGACAGGTGGCCCTGACCAGTGCTGACCTCCTGCCCCTGAGTTCTAGTTATGACCCACAGCCCTGGGAGGAGGGGCTTCAGTATTCCTGTGGGGAGATGACTAAGTCTGCTCCTGAGGTGTTTATTTCAACTCCATGCTGATTCTGGA
Organism: Dipus sagitta; assembly: GCA_036346955.1. Taxonomy (NCBI): domain Eukaryota; kingdom Metazoa; phylum Chordata; class Mammalia; order Rodentia; family Dipodidae; genus Dipus; species Dipus sagitta. The sequence continues at coordinate 110,110,249 of CM070773.1, forward strand.
GCCCCAAGCTGTGAGGCTCCAAGCCTTCCACAGAGCTTCCTCAATTCTGAGATTCAGAGGTCTGTGGACCATGAGTGATTCTGTGATTCCAGGATTCTGGGATTCTGCCAAGGAGATCAGATGCTCAAATTCTGCATTGCAGAGACTGCATACGCATGTCTCTGAGTGTTTGGAAGAACCCGGATTCTGAGATCTTGCACTTGATGGATGCTATGGGAGGGATGGGCAAGATCAGAAAATCCTCCCTGTGAAAGAAAGAAAATTCTGGACCTCCTTCCCTTCATCTCAGCATCTAAAGGAAGAGGTTGGATGAGGATCTTAGGTGCTTCTCAACATTAAAATGCAGGCTCCCCCAGAACCCCCAATCCCACATCTCTTCTCAATGGCTTCCCCCAGTCCCTATCACCCATGACACCACAGGCTGGATAGGTCACATGGGCCCTGAAGCCCTGGGTGACAAAGCCCAGGGCCTGTCTGAGGGACTGGAGGCTGCTGCTGTGGGTCTCTGTTCACCACAGAGCCTCAATGCTGTGGCCTTGGCTGAGGGAAGTTTTGTGTCTCCCTCAGCTCAGCTGGGGACCAGAAGTGGCTGTCCTCTGTAATTCCTGGCTGGCTGTCCTTCACCTCATCACCATGGGGCCTCCCATTCTCTTAACTACCTGGTCAGTTGTGCCCTCGGGCCTCAGAGCAGGACTATTCAGCAGGTCCAAGTCTGGTTCCTTAGAAAGGAATTTGGTTCCCTGCAGGAGAGAAATGGGAACAGAGAGACGCTGGAACACTGGGGGAGCCCATGGCACTCAGTCCTCCAGGATGTCCCCACAGGCCACCTCTCGCTCAACTCAACCTCTGCAGTTCATGAGCAGGTGACCTACGCACCTACTACAAAGGAAACCAGAGCCCTGAGCCAGCAAACTTGGCTCTGGGGATGGACAAGTTACTCTTCCTCACAGTCCTGGCATGTGGTCTCAGTCTGCAAATCTGAACCCGCCTCATTCCAGGGAGCAGAACACCATGCCCAGGCCCACCCCAAAGTCAAGGCTTTCCCTATCCCACTCCACCCATCCCCAACCCACCACGGTCCCACTCAAAGTCTGAGAAGGATGCCACTGGTGAGGCTCTGCTGGGAGATGGACCATGCGCTCCACACCCCTTCCCCAAAGGAAGCCATGGGCCCCCTCACCAGAACAAGATCCTGAGATGACGGTGACATTAAAGTTAATGCTAACAGTCACCACTGCCACAGCTGGTCACCCTGTGCCCTGCGCTGAACTCCCACCAGCCCTCTGCCTTCCTCGTCTCCCGTGACCCTCACCATACCCTGTGAGCAGCTGCCTGTCGCTATGTAATAGAGGAGGAAACTGAGGCTCACAGAGGTGTGAGACCTGCCCAGGGTCCCTCAGCCACAGGCAGAGCCAGGCTGGACCCAGGGCACATGCCTCTGGGACCCACAGGTCTCTCCAGTGTCCCCCAAGGTCTCAGGCTTCTCCTGTCCTGTCCTCCCCCCCTTCCCCACACAGCATCACTTCCTGTTCCCCTTCTGAGCAGACAAGGGCTCCTTCTTCAATCTGCCTCACGCTGAGCAGCAACACCAGGAAATAAAGGCTCCATGAGCTCATTGCTTGTGGCGCTTTCTCTGGGGCCCATTAAAATACACTGGTGACTGGTAAAACACGCATACCAAATGTCTGTCCACGCCTGCCCCAAGTCACCGCTCCTGCCCCGGTAAGCAGCACAAAGTCTGGGAGGCTCTGGGGGAGGAGGGAAGAGCTGGGAAGAGGAATGGGAGAGAGGGGGGCAGAAGAAAGAAGGAGGGAGCAGGGAAGGGGCGGTGGGAGAGAGAGGAGTCAGGAAGAGGAGCCGCCCAGCCCAGTTCCCGGATGGCCAGACCTGCCAGCTCCATGGAGACTGACCTTCCAGCCAGTGGTCTGCCCTGCTCAGCCCCAGCTCGCCCCACCCCACCTCCAGCTGTCCTGTCCATTTGCGGTCACGCCCCACTAATCATGTGCACACCACTCTGGGGTGAGCCTGTCACCATGGCTGAGTGGACAGCTGCCTGCACTTCTCAAGGAGGGAAGGAAGAACAGAAAGGAGCCATCGAGGCGCGGGGCTCTGGAGGACCATGGGAAGAAGGCGGTTCCTCCCGGGAGGGAAGAAGGAAGCTCGGGGTCCCCAAGAGGGACGGGCCACTCCTGCCCCACGCCCCGTGGCTCCTGACTCCCCAGTCTGCCTCCACCACACCCCACAGTCTCCACCAGCCACAAAGATTATTCTCCCCATTTCCTGGGGGAGCACCCAAGCCCAGAGCTCAGTCAGGTACCCACAGCCGAGCGCCACACCAGGGACAGTGTTAATGAACAGCAGGGCTTGGTTTGGAATCCCTCAGACTCCTCTACTAGGATGCCCAACATCCCTCCCCCGTCAGACTACAGGAAGTTATATCCTAATCTGGCCACAGAGGACTCAGCCCCCAGGAAACAAGATGCCTCCTTGGGGTGCTGCTCCTCACCCCACTGTCAGGCCTACATGGCTGTCCCCTGGCTGGTGACGTGTCTGAACACACCCAGGCCAGAGAGGCCAAGACAGCGCCCACACAGATTGGGGGGAGAGGGATCATGGGAGAGATGGTGGGGACCCAGGGCCTCAGGAAGGAGAGGGATCATGGGAGAGATGGTGGGGACCCAGGGCCTCAGGAAGGAGAGGGATCATGGGAGAGGTGGTGGAGACCCAGGGCCACAGGAAGGAGAGGGATCATGGGAGAGGTGGTGGGACCCAGGGCCTCAGGAAGGAGAGGATCATGGGAGAGGTGGCGGGGACCCAGGGCCTCAGGAAGGAGAGGGATCGTGGGAAAGGTGGCGGAGACCCAGGGCCACAGGAAGGAGAGGATCATGGGAGAGGTGGCGGGGACCCAGGGCCTCAGGAAGGAGAGGGATCGTGGGAAAGGTGGCGGGGACCCAGGGCCACAGGAAGGAGAGGGATCGTGGGAGAGGTGGCGTGGACCCAGGGCCTCAGGAAGGACAGGGATCATGGGAGAGGTGGTGGGGACCCAGGGCCACAGGAAGGCAAGGGATCATGGGAGAGGTGGTGGGGACCCAGGGCCACAGGAAGGCAAGGGATCATGGGAGAGGTGGTGGGGACCCAGGGCCTCAGGAAGGAGAGGGATCATGGGAGAGAGGTGGAGGGGACCCAAGGCCTCAGGAAGGACAGGGATCATGGGAGAGGTGGTGGGGACCCAGGGCCGCAGGAAGAAGAGGGATCATGGGAGAGGTGGTGGGGACCCAGGGCCGCAGGAAGGACAGGGATCATGGGAGAGGTGGTGGGGACCCAGGGCCACAGGAAGGCAAGGGATCATGGGAGAGGTGGTGGGGACCCAGGGCCGCAGGAAGAAGAGGGATCATGGGAGAGGTGGTGGGGACCCAGGGCCTCAGGAAGGACAGGGATCATGGGAGAGGTGGTGGGGACCCAGGGCCTCAGGAAGGACAGGGATCATGGGAGAGGTGGTGGGGACCCAGGGCCACAGGAAGGCAAGGGATCATGGGAGAGGTGGTGGGGACCCAGGGCCTCAGGAAGGAGAGGGATCATGGGAGAGGTGGTGGGGACCCAGGGCCTCAGGAAGGAGAGGGATCATAGGAGAGGTGGTGGGGACCCAGGACCTCAGGAAGGACAGGGATCATGGGAGAGGTGGTGGGGACCCAGGGCCGCAGGAAGGAGAGGGATAAGGGCAGGAGACACTGTTCTGTGTCATGTGGTTGGGATCAAATGAGTCTCTGACCAGGTCTGAGCCACTCTGGTTCTAGGGATGAGGGGTCCTTTGTTCCCAGAACCATCCCCCTCCACATCATGGCGGAGAGTAACCTCTTTGACAATTCCAAGGCTAATCTCTTCAACGCACACCCCAGTTGAAGGCAGTTATGTTCATCCTTTGTAATGTTTGGGCCCATTTCACAGCTAGGGAAGCTGAGGCCCAAAAAGAGCTACCACGGAGGAGCAGAGAGGGAGGGGAAATAATAGAAACTTCTGAGACAACAGGACTGAGGGCAGATGCCAGGTCCTGCTCCAAGTCCTTTGGCACGCCTAGCATGTCCTCTCCCTCTGCAGCTGCCCAGCATTCCCTACCTGCCCTCTGCCTCTAGCCAGGCCCTGCGTGCAGTTGTCTGCCTCCACTCCTCTGACTGTAGAATGGGTCTAAAACAGATCACTGTGAAGTTTAAGTTAGAAAAGCCCCTAGCACATGGGAGGTGCCCAAGAAATGGTGAAGAGGCCAGTGGATGCCCTGGCTGGAGTCCTCAGATACTGCATCCCTGTGAGCAGAGCAGCTCCTCCCATGCCAGCCCGCCTGAGGTAGGTGCCCCCAGGCCCAGCCTCCAGCAGATTGGGAGAGAGGCCCATGGTCTGATGAGTAGGAAGCCCCTGTGCAGCACCTGTCTGTCTTCTCTCGTGTTAATTGCATTCACATCCGGAACAGATGGGTATGGGGACTCTCCCACCCACATTTTTCACAGAGCTTTGGTCCAGGAGATAACTGTGTAATTAAAAGAGGAGAAATGCAAAATAATCCTCTTAGTGAGACCCAACCAACCCCCCCCATAAATCTATTAATGAACTGTAATTGCAAAGCAGATCCTTTACTCAAACATGGTGACCAATTCCCTCGGCCAAGAAGGTCCCCAAGTCCTGAGCACAGAAAGAAGGGTGTATTAATTAGCTTAATTCCTTATCTGTATAAAAATCAAGACAACAAAACTATTGGTTGCAAAGTAATTTGCTTTCTGCCGATGGACCATGGCTACTCAGGGGAGACGCTGTGTTTCCTTATTTCTGGGATTTGTTTGTAACTGTTGGTTAATCAAACCCGGAGCAGGGAGAGACACGGTAATTACATGGAGAGCGTGGATGTCATGGGACCTGGAGCCGATGTGGGAAGAATCTGGATGAGTTACCACAAGAGTTTGGGGCTGAAGCCAAGAAGCCAGCCCTACATTTCTCAGAGCATGGACCTTCCAGACATGGCTCCCCAGGGACACTGAGAGCCATAATTAACAGGGGCAAGCTTATCCAGGTAGGGGCTCAGGTCCCTAGAAGTAGAGCCTCCGATGGGGACTCACAGGTGATGTGGGCCACTGAGGGGCACACTCAGGAGGACAGGATGAGGCATGGGCTGTGGGTCCTTGGTTCCTCAGGGTGCCATTGTGCACTGGATCCCCAAAGGCGTCCAGGAGACTGTGGAGCAGGGTCGTGAGTGATTGTGAGTGCAACGGAAAAAAAAAAAAAAAAAACACCCAAGAGACAGCTTCAGAGAACAGCTCATTTATTTGTCAGGGGACTGAGTTTTTATAAGCAGTTGAGAGAGAGAGAGAGCAGGAAGAGGGCCCTAAGGGTTTGGTGGATTGGTGGGTTCAAAGGTTGCTTGCTGATGCCTAGTTGGCATATAGGGATGTTCATTCTAGCACATAGGGAGACAGTCAGGTGATCTATGTAGTGGTGGGAAAAGGTATAGGGTAGGGGTTGCAGGGGGATGGGCTGTGTGAAGGCTTCTGGCTGATGCCATATAAGGAGTTTCCTAGGCAACTGGCCAAAGGTCACAGGGCTATGAGTGAGGCCTTAGTTTTATCAGGACTTCCAGGTGTCCTGGGCTGGGGGGAGGGAGTGGCCTCCTGTAGCCCCAGAACCCTTAGGTGTGCTTGGCAGCTCAGGCCCGTTTTAACCCTCAGTGGCCCAGGGCCCTTACCTGTGCCCAACAATGGGCCACTAAGGGACAGGCTCAGGAGGAAGGGAGGATAGTGTGCAGGACAGGAGAGGACCAGGCCCAGCTCAGGTCTAATGCAGGCCAAGTGTACCAGGAGCTCTGAAGCTCCTGGTGTCTCATGGTTGTCCCACCTCAGGCACTGAGATGGGTGTTTGGTACCTCATGTCAGTCATTAACTATAATAATAACTTTCACTGACTCCAAAGCTTGCCCCAGTGATTCTCCAGTCTCTACCTTCCATATAACTGAAGTTATAAGCACATGTGACCACACCCAACTTTATATGTGGGTGCTGGGGATCAAACTCAGGCCCTCTTGTACCCTCATGATTGTGCAGTAAGCACTCTTACCTGTTGAGCCATTTCACCAGCCCAGTCATTATTTCTTAAGGTAGCTTTTCAACCCTCAGCCCTCAGCCCTTTTTACTTCTCCTTTGAGAATCTGAGCACATAATTTTAAGACCTTTACTTATAGCTCTGGGTTTCTAAAACTTCACTTTCCCAGTATATTTTCCCTCTGGTGTTCATATCAGCAATTTATACTGCTATGTCTCCAAGTTGACTGACTCCCATCTCCTCCATTTGAGTTTGGGTCCATTCAGTGGCTGTTGCGGGGGGGGGGGGGTGCTCCCTATTTACTCACCTGTGGCAGGTGGGTGCTTTCCTGCTACAGTGACCACAGTAGAACATCGGGTGCACTTTTACTCCATCGCTATTCTGCCTGGTCTTATTTTGAGCAGAAGTGTGTTCACTGATTCTGGAGCTTGAAGAGTTCCAACAATTCCCAGATCTCAGCTCCTCTGTGGGACTGGGGTTACAGGAGTGTGTGGCCAAGCCCAGCTGTTTAAATGGGATCTAGAGATTTGAATCTGGTGATCTCAGACCCTCATGCTTGTGCAGGAAGCATACTTAGGTGCTGTGCCATTTCTCCAGCCCTATTCAATGACTTTTTATCCTGGTTATTGTTATTTGTGGCACAAGAACATTCTACCTACATAAATATTCCTTGACCATTTAAGAAAGAATGTTTTCCATTTTGAATAGGGTATTCTGGATTTTCCAAATAGATCCTTTTTGTTGTAATGTTCAGATCTTCCATATCTTTGCTGACTCTCTAGTAGCTTTATCAGTCCTTGAGAATCTGCCACTGAAATCTCTGGTTACAATTTTGGGTTTGCCTATTACTCCTATCAACAGCACCTGTTTTGTTTCATGTATTTTGAGTCTTTAGTATTTGATGTGCATGTAATTGGGATTGCAATCTTTTTGGTAGATGTGCCTTTTGTCATAATGCTTTGCCCCTTTGTCTCTAATAATATTTGTTGCTCTGAAGTCTATTTCATTTCATATTCATATAGTCACTTACTTTTCTTATGAAAATTTTCATGGTATCACGTTTTCCATTTCTTTAATTTCAACCAACCTACGTTGTACTTGAAGTGAGTGACAAGTTGCATTACTTACTTACTTGTGTCATTGCTGTGACAAAATGCCTGACAAAAAGCAACTTAAGGAAGGAAGAGTTTGTTTTGGTTTACAGGTCCAGGGGACGCGGTCCACCATGGTGGAGAAGGCATGGAGGCAGGAGCAGGAGGCTGGTGGCTATGTCGTATCCACAGTCACAGAGCAGACAGCGATGAACAGCGGGGCCTCAGTTCTCTCTTTTGCATGCAGTCCAGGATCCCCAGCCCATGAAAGAGCTGTTATTTCAGTTAACTTAATCTAGAAAATCCTACACAAACATGCCCAGAGATTTGTTTTCAAGGTGATTCTAAATCCTGTCAAACTGACAACTGAGCTTTACCATGATAGTATTAGATTGTGTGGTTTGGGAGGGGGGGGAGTTGCCCCCTCCCAATCTCTCTTTTAAGTGTTTTTATTTAGTTATTTGCAAGGAGAGAGAGAGAGAGAGGGATGGAGGGGAGAGAATGGGCCTGCAAAGAAACTCCATCTTGGCGGTAAATGCTTATAATCCCAGTGCTGGGGAGACCCAGTCAGACAGATCCTGGGACTACTTGGCCAGCTAGTCTAGCCTAATTAGGAGAGTATCATACCAATGATAGAACCTGTCTCAAAAAAGGTGGACAGCGAGAACCTACCTCAAAAAAAATAATAAATTAAAATTAAAATTTTTTAAAGGTGGACAGTTCATGAGAAACAACACCAAGTACACACACACACACACACACACACACACATTCTTTCTCTCTCTCACTCTCTCTCTCTCTCTCAATCTCTCTCTGTTTCTCTCCTAACATTTGTTCCTTGTGTCTAGCTCATAAATGAACTGTCACTCAGTCTTCCTGTGCCTCTGGCTTCCCTGAACACACTCTGGGAGACTGAGAAGCCAGCCACTTCTGCCCAGCCTCAGTTGGAGCTTCAGGCTATGATGGGGGAAGGCCGGCTTCACCCCCACGGTGAGCAATGAGGAGACAGCAGGAGGAGGCACCATGGCTTTCAGATATGCAGCATCAGGAGGCCAATAAGGGTGATGAAGCCTGGGATGAAAAGCCACAGGAGAATCCCAAGATCTCCTGGACGAGGGTCTCAAGTGGGCAGGACAGTCACTGCCTTCTTGACCTCAGACATGATCTCCTGAATCAGGACAGGGTGGTCCCCAGAGCCAGAGAGGGGGTGGCTCTGCCTTGGGTGGAGTCTTTGGGAACAGGGCTGCTGTGAACCTCTGGTGGGGAGCTCGTCTGGGCCCTGGCACAGGCCGACAATGGAAGCCCTGGCTTCTGTTCAGGAGCGTGCATTGTTGTGCATTGTTGTGCATTCTGTGGGGACAACTAAGTTGACTCATCATGATTTGCTCCTCTTTGAATAGGAGTAATTGCTGGGAGTAGCCAATGTTCCAGAATGTTCTCTTTAAGAGAGAGGAGAGGGAGGACTGTCAGATGCTGCTCCTGCAGGTTGCATGAAGCTTCGTGGGGTATTAAGTGAACATGTCACAGAATCAATGAGTGACAGTGCCACAAGGTCCCCCAGGAGTCACCAGCTCTGATGTGCTCTTTTATTTACCTTTTGTTTGACACATAATTGTAGCTGCTTATGGGGACAGTGTGGCATTTCACTACATGTACAGTGTCGAGATCAGATCAGGGTGGCCGGCATATCCTTCACCTCACCACGTTATCGATTGTGCTGGGAGCATTCAAATCCTCTCTCCGCTCTTGAAATGTCCAATTACCTGTTGCCTGCCACAGTTGCCTCACTGTGCTGTCGCATCCCAGATGCACCCTGGTACCTGGCAACCATCCACTCGCCATCCCCCACCAGCCCTTCTATTCTACACTCGGCTTCTCTGAAATTAACTTGTAAGTGACAACATGGGCACTCATCTCCTTGTGCCTAATGCATTGCACTTGACATTATGCCCCCCCACCCCGCCCCAGGGCTCATCTATGTTTCCATAAGTGACAGGCTTCGTTCCTCTTGTGACTCAGTACTTTTCCATAGTGTTTATGTACCATCTGCCCATCAACAGACACCTTGAACCACTCCCTTCATGGACAGGAAACCTGAGATACACAGGGGAAGGACTTGCAGGGGTGGGAGTGGCCGGGGCGGGTGGGGGGGAGTTCTCACAGGGTGGCCTAGCTGAGATGCTTGGCTGCAAGGAAGAATCCAGACGCTGCCCCCACCCATCGCATTGGCTATGCTCCCTGATCCCACTCTGCCTGAGTCCATGGGACTCCCAAGCCAGGTGTATGTGTGAATCAGGAGCTCCTCCACCACCCCCACCCCCACCCCACCCCACCCCCCGCCTCACCTCCTCTGACTTCAAGAGACCAGCTCAGCTGCAGCAGGGCCCCTGAGGCCAGCAGCCTGAGAGGAGGCGGGGTTGCTCACGCTGATGCCCCATGGCCAGAAGGGCTCTCCATACCACACAGGACAGCCCACCTCCCCTCCAGCATATCAACCAGCTGGCTCAGAGCTACGGCTTAAAGCAGGAGTATGAGGTTTGCACAGCGTGGTCCAGCAGGATCCTGGCTGCCCTCTGTGGTTCTCCTCACTGGGGATCTGACCCTGATCTGACCTTATCCTGACACTGAACGTCAGCCAGATTCCTTTTGCTCGTGACCCTGACCATCGCCTCATGGCACACTGACCTAAGCTCTCACTATCACCCTGACACTGGCTTGGACTCTGACCTTGAAGCTCATTCAGGTCTCCATTGAGAACACAGCCCATGACCTTATTTATTTTATTTTTATTTTTTAAAATACTTGCTCAACCCTGCTTATTGCCGCTCAGTTCACAATAGCTGGGAAATGGAACCAGCCTAGATGTGCCTCAACTGATGAGTGGATAATGAAGATGTGACACATTTATACAATGGAGTTCTACTCAGCAGTACAGAAAAATGAACTTATGAAATTTGCAGGAAAATGGATGGATCTGGAAAGGATTATACTAAGTGAGGTAACCCAGGCCCAGAAAGCCAAGCGCCGCATGTTCTCTCTCATATGTGGATCCTAGCTACAGATGATTGGATGTCTGTGTGAGTAGGAAGAAAACTCAGTAGCAGAGGCCAGTAAGCTAGAAAAGAGATATAAAGGGAAGAGAAAGGAAGGGAGGGGGATACTTAATAGGATGGTATTGTATATATATGTAAGTAGAAGAATAGATTAATGGGGGTGAAAAGGCCCAAAGTGAGGTCAGGGGAAGAGATTGAGTAAAGGAAAGGTGGAGGGAAGGCTAATCAAAATCTAAGAGGATGCAAATAAATCATATGGAATCCTCTGATTTTGGACAATGGAACACTCAGGAGCCATAGATCGTTGCTAGAAAATTTTCAGTGCCAGGGATGGGATACCTTCCAGTGAGTTGTTGGCCAGGGAGGTCCCTGATGCCCCCAAAACATTGTAGGCCATTGCCAAGACCCTTGGTTTCCCACCAGGAATAGATGGTAAGACCCTATTGCTGAAGACTCCACATACTTGGGCTGTAAGGCCACTGAGAAACCCTGCTGGAACTGAACTGATAACCTCCTCCATGTAGACCAGCTGACAGAAAGCTGGAAGGAGCCATTCTACATTTAGTTCAATGGGAGAAAGAGATAACACCACTGAAGATACTCAACAGTGGACACTGTAAGCCTTATAATTGGCCAGCCAGGCCAAACGAGCCAATGGGTACAATAGTGGCACGTCTGTCATGGTGGAAACCAACTGCCCTCCAATTGGACTGGAGGCCTGCTCCATGGGAGGGAATACATCCCTGATACTGAAAACTTAAAACAGGGGTAGTCATGAGCCCTAGGGGTGTAACATCTGCTGATGTCTGGATAAATATATATGCTATGCTTATCAAACTGCCCAGTAAGCACTTCTCTTAATATTCATGCCCTTATATTAATTCTACTCTCACTTTGGGTAGAGAATCTTCTCTTTTCAGATGGCAGTGACCTTGGGATGACTCAGAAGGTATCATAGTACTGAGTAATATCTCTATCACACCTTCCAAGGTTCAGGGTCTAATGTGGAAGAGGTGGCGGAAAGAATGTAAGAGCCAAAGGAAGGGTAGGACTCCTTACAACGTGCTCCCTCCAGACATAAAATGGCCTGGATATCCATGACCTCACAGTGCCTGACACTACCTACACAAGACCATCATAAGAGGAGGAAAAGATCATGACATCAAAATAAAAGAGAGACTGATTGAGATGGGGAGGGGATATGATGGAGAATGGAATTTCAAAGGGGAAAGTGGGGGGAGGGAGGGTAATACCATGGGATATTTTTTATAATCATGAAAAATGTTAATAAAAATTGAGAAAAAAAAACTCGGCAAAATAGAATTCTGGTTTATTGTTGGACATTGTTCCACACATACATCAAGCAGGCCAAAAAATAAATACACAGCATCTTTATAGACCAAAAAAAAGGAAAGAAAAGGAACCTTTTATCTTTGGCCTTTTTAACCATCTCATACAAACCAACTACTACAACTAGGTACATACACAAGAAAAGTTACTGGTATGCTCAGAATAAGATTGTTTTTGTTTTTGTTTTTGTTTTTACAAGGTTTTTCTTCCTCTCCTTTGAGATTACAGTGAACATGGGCGCACCACAAGTAAAGTCAGAAGTAGGACAGAGAACGCTCTGAAGCCTGGTCTGGCCATCCATTATCATTAAAAATGGCTGACTCCTAACAATGTGTACAAAAATATAAAATGTAAGTAAAAAACACAGAGTTTCCTTTTAAAGTACTTTTAAGAACAAAAGCAGGGCCTCTGATGTTTTGGTTTTCTCCTCCTCTGTTGCAAATTCTCATTGTGGTTTTGGGGGGTGATGAAGAGCCACGTCATCTGCGAGTGGCACTGCCGTGGTTGGCGGGTGGGCCTGCCTCTCTACTCGAAGGTGACCACGTTTAGGTTCTGAGACGGGAAGTGCAGGGTGAGAAGATGGTCACGGTGGCCTTTTTTTGTTTTGTTTTTTTTAAATATATTTTTATTTATTTATTTGAGAGAGAGAAAGAGGTAAAGAAAGAGAGAGAGACAGAGAGAGAGAGAGAATGGGTGCACCAGGGCCTCCAGCCACTGCAAACAAACTCTAGCCGCATGCACCCCCTTGTGAAGCTGGCTTAGGTGGGTCCTGGAGAATTGAACCGGGATTCTTCGGCTTTGCAGGCAAAGGCCTTAATCGCTAAGCCATCTCCCCAGCCCCACGGTGGCCTTTTTACAATAATTTTTCCTTTTTCGCTGTCTAGTCATCCTCATCAGTCTTCTGCTTCTTGCTATCAACACCATCATGTTCAGCTGCCCACTTGCCCTTAGCTGCCTCAGCCTCCTCATCTTCATCTCCATCCTCTTCCTCACCATCACCTTCTTCCTCCTCCTCCTCCTCTTCCTCCCCACCTTCTTCTTCTTCATCATCTACCTCATTGTCAGCCTCCTGTTCCCCATTTGCTCATTAGCATTCCCATTGGCAGGGGCTTCTCTTCCATTCTCTGCCCCCATCCACAACTAATTTCCTTCTTTTCCTTCAAATCCTTGGTGGTGATCTCAGAGCTGGCGTCCACAGCATCTGACATGGTGGGGCAGCAGGTGAGCCGATACAGCAGCAGGTGAAAGAGAAAGCGAGAGTTCGGAGACTCATCTAACCTTGAAATTATCTTCTAGGTTTTGACCTTGAACCTTATCCTGACATTTATCTGAAGTTTGACCCAAGTCATAAATTAATCCTTATTATTCTGTACTTTCTGTGGACTTTGAGCTTTTCCAACACCCCCCCCCATCACTACTACCCTTCTTCTACCTCAAACCTTGGCTTTGACCTTGGTGCTTTGCAGTTGCAGGTAAGTAGTCACTCTGTCAAACCCCCAGTGTGGCCCCACCCCAAGCCTTTCCCATGGCTGTGAGCTGACGCTGCTTCCTTCTTCACAGAGCCTCTGTGAAGGCTGAGGTGCCCCAAAGAAGAGACAGACTCGGAAGCCTGTGCCTGCCTGTTGCCTTCTGGAACCTTCTGAGCTCAGGGAATAGGTGGGAGGCAATGGGGGAGAGGGACATCATGGTGAGTGTGTGGATCTGTGTTTGTGCCATCACACATGTGTCTGTGTAAGGGTGTGATTTTTCTGTGTGTGCCTCTGGCCTTATTTTCATTGTGTATTGCATGCATGTGTACACATGTACTGTAAGTATGTGCATATGTGTCTGTGAGAGGGTGGGCGCATGGCATGTGTGCACATGTGTAGGAGGGGATATTTTATGGTGGTGTGTGTACATGTGTGTGTGTGGTGTGGGTGGGGATCTCCCAAGCTATAAGCACCTTTTGACACCAAGCACGGGGACCCTGTCTAACATCACAGCTGGATGAACTAGTGTCATGTGATATCAAGAAGGACCTGCAGCCGGGTGTGGTGGCGCATGCCTTTAATCCCAGCACTTGAGAGGCAGAAGTAGGAGGATCACCATGAGTTCAAGGCCACCCTGAGACTACATAGTGAATTCCAGGTCAGCCTGAGCTTGAGTGAGACCCTACCTCAAAAAAGAAGAAGGAGGAGGAGGAGGAGGAGAAAGACCTGCAGACAACTGAGGAGTGCCACACAGAAAAGCTATTGAAAGTACAGGCTTTGGGGTCAGATTAATCTAGGGCCATGGACCAATTTGCCTGGGGAATCTTTAGCAACTCCCACCATGTCTCCAAGCTTCAGTTTCAACCCCAGATGCCTCGGTCTGTTATGACCCTGTTTAGGTAGGGGACTGAGGCTGAGAAATGTCAACACACCTGAAGTTATTCCCTGGGCCGGAAGGCAGACTCCAGGTAGCTGGCAGGGAGCTCAACCCAGCTGCGAAGGATTCTCAGACAAGGTATCTCCACAGTCCCAAGGACACAGTGGTTCAAGGAGGGGGGCCAGTTGGGTACCTGAGCTAACACCTAGGTAGGTCCCAGGTCCCCCTTACAATGTGACCTAGGCCAGTACCTCTCCTCCTATACCTTGACTTCTCAATCTCTCTCTGTCTGTCTGTCTCTCTCTCTCTCTCTGTCTCTCACTCTCTCTCTCTCTCTCTAAGACAAAGCTACCAGCCAGGCATGCCTCCCTCATAAGCCTGTTCTGGACCTGCCATTCATGGACAACAAACTGCCCCTACCCATAGATGTCAAGCTCCAACACCTAGCATGGCACATAGGAGAGACACAGAATGCTGTTGCCCTTGACTGTAACAAGAACATCATGAGTGGCCTGCCACCCAATCAGCCCAAGAGGGACTTCAATATGACACCCATTCAGCCCTGGCTGCTGAGGAACAAAGTGCCTCCACTGTCAAAATCCTGGTATCTGAGAGGGCAGGCTGAGAACTCTAGAGGTCCCCTGTCACCTCTGCCCATCTCCCTGGGCCCAAGGATGATCTCACGCTGATTTTCTTCCATTTGGTACCAATTTCAGAACTCCCTGGGAAGAAGGGGCTTTTCCAAAGCCCTTCCAGTCGAACAGTCTCTAGCTGGGGAGGTCAGGTTGGGGTCCCTGGAGTACATGGGAACAGCCTGTCAGGTAGAGAAGCTGCTGACACAGTCCTGCCCCCCGACCCATGTCCAATCCCATCCTGTGGGATCCCCCTGGGATCTAGGAGGCCTGATTCTTGGATTGCAGATGGCTTAGTCTACTAGAGTAGTCCAGTCTACAGGGAAGCTTCCAGTCTTAAATGCTATAGTGAGCTAGGTTCAAAAGCTGCTGGTCAGAGCATTCAAAGAGTCCTAGGTAGGGAGTCAGGGGAGGAGTGACTGGGAGACTTGGCTAAAATGGCAGCCAGCATTCAGGGTTCATTCCAGACCCAAGGGAGGAGTATAGGCACAGAATGGCAGGCAAAAGCCAGGGTCCTGGAAGCCTTGATAGCCCCCAGGCCAGGAGAAGATCAGGAAATAAGGTTGTAGAAGGAGGAAAGAGGAGACTCAAAGGAATAAAGCCAGGCAGAATATTGGGGAGCCTTGGGGCTGGAGCTCTTTAGGGAGAAGGCCAGGTGCCAGCTTGCCCAGCAGGACGATGTCAGAAATGGGGAGCAGTGCCTGTCACTGCCTGAGGAGCTGGGGTGAGGGTATCAGATGCTGCTGGTCATGGAGCTAGAACTAGAAGGAACTCAAGAGATGTACTTATGTATTTAAATAAGTCTCTTGCACCCCTATCATGGCATTGGACACTGCAGAGAACAAGATGGGCAGACACCTCTGCCTTCCAGGATGTTCTATGGGGAGGTGACTAACAGATGAGGGTGGAGTGGGAATAGCCAGGGAGAGCGAGCAGGCAGAACGGGCAAGTGGAGCTCCCATCTGTCAGCTGCAGACTCTGGGATTCAGCTGTGCTGTGTGAAAATGGGGAGCATCTTGCTAGGTTGAGATGGGATGGGGATTCAAGGCCTCACACGGTGCAAGGGCTGCTAAAACGACTCAGCTAGCAAGCTCACTGCAGAACAGGAGAGACACGGCCCTGCTGCAGATGATCGTCCGGCCACTGGGGCCCTACCACTCTCAGCCCAGCCTCCCTCGAGGGGTGGAGCGGAAGGAACAGTGGACGGCCTGCTAGTGACCTGAGTCAGTCTTGGCTTTGTCACACACTTGCTGTGTGACCTTCTGCTCCTGACATCAGCTGCTTTACAAGAAACAGGTTCTTTTTTATTTATTTATTTATTTTGACAATGTCTATACTTACAGACAATAAACCACTATAATTTCCTCCCTTCCCCCACGTTCCCCTTCACAACTCCACTCTCTGTCATACCCCCTCCCTCTCTCCATTACTTTCTCTTTTATTTTGATGTCATCATCTTTTTCTCCTGTTATGAGGGTCTTGCGAAGGTATTGCTAGGCACTGTGAGGCATGGGTATCAAAGCCAATTTCTGTCTGGACAGTTGCATTGTAAGGAGCGTTACCCTTCCTTTGGCTCTTACGTTCTTTCCACCACCCCTTCTGCAATTGACTCTGGGCCTTGAAGGGTGTGATAGAGATGTTTCCGTGCTGAGCACTCCTCTGTCCCTTCTTCTCAGCACTATGGTGCCTTTTGGGTCATCCCAGTGATCACCACCATCTGAAAAGAGAAGCTTCTTTAACCAAAAGTGAGAATAGCACTAATATATGAATATGAGCATTAAGTGTAGTGCTTTCAGGGCAGTTTGGTGGGAATAATACATGCATTTATCCAGACAAGAGCAGGCTTTATACCACTAAGGCTCATGACCTCCTCTGCCATAGGCTTTTGATTAGGTTTTCAGTACCAGGTACGTATTCCCTCCCATAGAGCGGGCCTCAAGTCCAATTATAGGACAGTTGGTTTCCCCTAGAGCAGACATGCCACTATTGCACCCATTCAGTTATTTGGCCTGTCTGGCCAAACTTGAGGCTTCCAGTGTCCACTGTTTTCACCACCGATGACTAACTTTGCCCAAGGGCAGAGCCCCCAAGCTGACAAGGGCTTTGGGGTAAAGAATCATTGTTTAATTCATTTGGTCAAGTAGTTATGACAATCCTACAAAGTATGGAGCCACGTTCTAAGCACTGGGTATGTAAGAGTAAAGAGATGCACCCTGGAGTCATGTTATAGCCAGGAGACAGGTAATAGCTGAGTACCTATATGTGTGAGAGTGACAAGTTCTGACATGAAGAAAAGCAGTGAACAATAAAAGGTGGAGGTGAGAGCTGCACTAGAGCACTGCTGAGGGAGGACTCTCTGAGGAGCATGGGCTGGAATAATGTCAGAAGGAAGCTGACTGGTAACTGTCAAGAGAATGCTGCAGTCCCAGGGCCCATTGGATGCAAAGTCCCTAAGGATGGTATAGGATGGTGAATATGGAGCAGAGAGAGTGCGGAGATGGGGAAGGAATGCAGTGTAAAAGTCCTTTAGGGTCTAAAGAACGTGGTGTCCTAAACTCGTGTTTTTTTTTAATATTTTATTTTATCTATTTATTAGACATAGAGAGAAAGAAAGAGGCAGATAGAGCGAATGGGTGCACCAGGGCCTCTAGCCATGGCAAATTAACTCCAGATGTGTGTGCCACCTTGTGAATCTGGCTTATGTGGGTACTGGGGAATCAAACCTGGGTCCTTAGGCTTCACAGGCAAACACCTTAACCACTAAGCCATCTCTCCAGCTCCTGGCTCATGCTTTAAGGAGACTTCTACTGGCTGCTGGGTGGGAGTGGAAGTCAATATGCCAGAGAAGAGTGGTGGCAGAGTCCAGATGGATTGGGGTAAGGTCTTAAGTGGACATGACAAGTAACTTCCAACTTCAGAGGGACCAGAGGCTGAGCCTGGGCTATGATGATGGTAGTGATGATGATGATGGTGATGGCTGTGGTGATGATGGTGGTGGTGGTGGTGGTGGTGGTGGTGGTGATGCAGTCCCAAAACTCAGCACCAGGACCAGTGGAGGAAACCACATGAAGGCTGTCTGTGCTGGACACCCTCATGAAAGCAGTGGCTTCCCACTACAGGAAGGGCACAGCACAGGATGGCCACAGGGCTATGAGGTATAGTGGACAGAGCTGAGCCTTAGGATCAAGACAGCTCTGAACTCAGACCCTCCCTCCCTTTCCCGCTTATCCCATGTGTTCCTCAGGCCACTTCATCTCCCTGGGCCTCAGTTTCCTCATCAGTAAATCAGATCCAGTGTCCTTGCACTGAATGGTTCAGCAGAGTATTCAAAGTACCCAGCACTGTACCTGACACATAGAAGGTGTTTAGTGAATAGAAGGGGAGGATGGTGATGGTAGTGATGATGGTGATGGTGATGGTGTGGATAATGATGGTGATGGAAATAACAGTGATGATGATGGTGATGGTGGTGATGATGATGGTGATGGAAATAATAGTGGTGATAATGGTGTGGATAATGACAGTGATGGAAATAATAGTGGTGATGATGGTGATGATGGTGATGGTGGTGATGATGATGGTGATGGTGATGGTGGTGATGATGATGGTGGTGGTAATAATGATGGTTGTGATGATGGTGATGGTGTGGATAATGATGGTGGTGGAAATAATAGTGGTGATGGTGGTGATGATGGGGTGGTGGTAATAATGATGGTTGTGATGATGGTGATGGTGTGGATAATGATGGTGGTGGAAATAATAGTGGTGATGATGGTAATTGTGGTGATGATGCGGTGGTAATAAAAATGGTGGTGGTGATGATGATGGTGATGGTGTGAATAATGACAGTGATGGTGGTAATGGTGATGGGAATAGCAATGGTGGTCGTGATGATGGTGGTGGTGGTAGTGATGGTGGCAGTTGTGGTGGCAATTGATGATGGTGAACAGGATGTTAGTGAACATGATGGTGATGATGGTGGTTGTGATGGTTGTAGTGATGGCAATGGTTGTGATGGTGATGATGGTGGTGATGGTAATTGATATGATGGTGGTGATCATAATGTTGGTAATCATTGGTAATGATGATAGTGGTAGTGGTGATGGTGGTTGTGATGGTAATGGTTGTGATGGTGGTGATGGTTGTAAAGACGACGATGGTGATGCTAGTGGTGGTGGTGGTGATGGTGGTGGTGGTGACGATGGTGATAGTTGTTGTTGCAGTCAGGTTTACATTGCTGGCAGAAATTACCTGACCAAGAGAAGCTTGTGTGTCTAAAAAAGGTTTATTTTGGCTTACAGACTTGAGGGGAAGTTCCACGATGGCAGGGGAAAATGATGGCATGAGCAGAGGGTGGACATCACCTCCTGGGCAACAGCAGATGGACAATAGCAGCAGGAGAGTGTGTAAACACTAGCATTGGGAAACTGTAATATCCACAAGCCTGCCCCCAACAATACACTGCCTCCAGGAGGCATTAATTCCCAAATCTCCATCAGCTTGGAACCTAGCATTCAGAACACCTAAGTTTATGGGGGACACCCGAATCAAACCACCACAGTTGTGATGGTGGTGGTGGTGGTGGTGATGGTGATGATGGTGGTGATGGTGGTGGTGATGGTGGTGGTGGTGGTGGTGGTGATGGTGGTGGTGATGGTGGTGGTGGTAGTGGTGATGGTGGTGATGGTGGTGGTGGTAGTGGTGATGGTGGTGATGGTGGTGGTTGTGGTGGTGGTGATGGTGGTGGTAGTGGTGATGGTGGTGGTGATGGTGGTGGTGGTGGTGGTGGTGGTGATGGTGGTGGTGATGGTGGTGGTAGTGGTGATGGTGGTGGTAGTGGTGATGGTGGTGGTGATGGTGGTGGTGGTGGTGGTGGTGGTGATGGTGGTGGTGATGGTGGTGGTAGTGGTGATGGTGGTGGTGATGGTGGTGATGGTGATGGTGGTGGTGGTGATGGTGGTGGTAGTGGTGATGGTGGTGGTGGTGGTGGTGGTGGTGGTGGTGGTGATGGTGGTGGTGGTGGTGGTGGTGCTGTGAAGGTGATGATGGTGGCTGTGATGCTCATGGTGGTGATGATGGTGATGGTTGTGATGATGACAATGTCAAGATAGTGTGGCAAGTTCTTAGGGTTCATGACTTAGAATCGTTGATCTCCAGCTGTTGGTGTTGTTTTGGAAGGTTATGGAATCTTTAGGAAAGTTGCACCTAGCTTGAGGAAGTGGGTTGTTGAAGCATGGAGAGGCTTGAAGGTAATAATCCTGCTAACACTTACAGCCTCAGTTTTCCTCTGCTTTCTGCACCACTGGGATGTGACCAAGCAGCTTCCTGCTCCTGCCACCACAACCACAAGCCATTCTTACATCTATATCTTCTAATACGTCCATGCCTTCCCACCATGATGGGCTATACCCTCAAACCATGGGCCAAAACAAATTCTTCCTCATTAAGTTGCTTTTTGTCAGATATTTGATCACAGTGTCAAGGAAAGTAACTAATGCACCAGATCTACATGTTGGATCTTCCTCTCACTCTTATCAGCATTTTCCCAAGGTGAGTTACTATTCACTGCCTCCTTCCAGGCTGCACTCAGTCCATGGTGTACATGTTTGGTTAGTGACTATGAATAACCCCTGGTGTTCAGCCTTTAGGTGGCTGCCAGCTATAATTGGCCATTATACTGATGTGGGGACAACTGACCCTGCATAGCTCTTTGTCTCCATCTCTGATTATTCCTTCTGGCAGGCCTGTGGTCTCATGTCACCAGGTACAGATACTGATACATTGCTAAACCTGCTGGCTGGCCCTGGTTCCTGTCTTGGGTTCCCTCCCCATGCAGCAGAGGGAGCATTCCCCCAGCTCTTCCTCAGCTCCTCTCCCCTCCCTCTCTTAGGAAACACAATGGAAAGGAGAGACTCAGAAATTGTTAAGCATATATTTATCTACAGGCACTTTAAAAAGTCAACATAATTACTCCAGTCCCATTAAATTTAATTTGCAGCTGATCTTGCATTTAGCATGAGTCCTGGTACTGTGTGGGATGGAGTCAAGACAAGGTTGGCATTTAGAACCCCAGCAGCACCAGATCATGTGGGGGAGGGAGGGCAAGGAGACACTCTTCCAGGTAGGAGCAGAGTGCATCGACCCCCCTGCAAACCCTGCCTCTGCCCTCCCCAGCACCAGCTTCCTGTGCACTGACCCCCTCCCACCAGGAGGTGCTGCCCTGTTTCCTAGAGTGTGACCAGCCCAGTGGAAAAGGCATCCCAGAGTCCAGGAGCCTAACACCGAAAAGCTCCGTTCCAGGAAGGTTGAAAGAGAGTAGAGGAGTAACAAACCTTTCTCAGAGGGCCACATTGACACATTCCCTATGGTCTCCTGGAAGATCCCAACAGGACTGAGTCCACAGTCCACCGCTGGGGCCTCCAGGCTTTCTTCTCTTCCCCCACCTTGCCTCACTTCCTGGGGTCACTGCCCAAATAAACCCTGTGAGCTGTGGAGGAATCTGCACAAGATCATTCACTCCAGACTCCCAGTAAGGGATGGAGAACAAAGAGTCCGAGGAATGCCTAGGGAAGAACCAGGTGGACTGTCACAAGCAGGATGGGACAAACATCACTGCTGACTACTGGCCACCTGGCTTGGGCACCTAGTGAGTAGCGGTTTCATCCCACCTTTCACCCAGGCCGTTTTGGTTTTGATCTGGTAACCCTCACGCTAATAGTCCTCCTCACGGCGGTCTCTGATCAAAGTAGGGTGGCAGTGCTCGGCCTCCAAGAATACCCCACTGGGTGTGGCAGGACCTGTGCTGTGCCACTCACAGCAGACAGGGTGACAGGGTGTCACTGTCGTGAAAGTGTGTGAGGGGATGGTGTGGGGGAGTGTCTGCACCCCTCACATGAGCACCCTTGAGGAAGACACTCCTCACTGCCGGCCTTGTGGAAGTGTGCCACCATGATTGAGAGAGCCTGTGGAGAGGCCACGTGACAAGGAACTGTGGCATCCATGAGGAACCAACCAAGAGCAGCCTTCTGAGAGAGCCAGCAAGGAGACAAGGCCCTCGGTCATGAGGTGTGAGGAGATGAATTCTGCCCAAAGCAGCCTCCAACAAGCACTGTGGCTATTTGAGACCCTAAGCAAACACCAGCTGCCCGGAGCACAGACTCCTTCCCACAGAAACTGTGTGGTGACAAATGTGTGTGTTTTATAAACCACTATGGCTGAGTCAACTTGTTTTGCAGTAATGGAAAGCTGACACACCAAGGAAGAGCGTGAGTGGGCCCAGGAGACCACTACTTCACAATACAGGTGACAACATCCCAGACCTAAAATAAGAACCAAAATGATAAAAGCTTCTAGAAGAAAATCTAGAGGGAAGCCTCACATCAGGTATATATTGTACAGATATGATGTCAAAGCATAACCTAAATGGAAAATGGTGAGCTGAACTTTATCAAGAGATGGCTCAGTGGCTAAGGCATTTGCCTGCAAAGGCTAACGACCAGAATTTGGTTCCCCCAGGACCCACATAAAGCCAGATGCACAGTGGCGCATGCATCTGGAGTTCATTTGCAGCAGCTGGAGGCCCCGGTGCACCCATTCTCTCTATCTCTCTGTCTCTCTTCTCTCTAACTCTCTTTGCTTGCAAATAAATAAATAATTTTTAAAAACTCAAAGCATTATTGGGCTTGGGATGGCTCAATGCTTGTCATCAAAGCCTGAGGACTGGGGTTCATATCCCCAGACCCTGGTAAACACAGGTAGGGTTAAATTGCCAGCAGTATGAACAAACAATAGATCCTGCAAGCCACAAACTCAACCAGCTGGGCAAGAGGTATGCACAAGTGCAAGAGTGGCACTTAAGATATGGGGACAATCACCTGGTCTCTGATTGGATATGAGCCCCACTTAATAGGAGGGAAGTCATGCCTGGAACTGAGAATCAAGCCAGAGGCCTGAGGCTTAGAAGGTCATAGACCCTAAGGGGAAGCTTCCACTGTTCTTGGGCTAAATGGAGAGGTAGCACCCACCAAAAAGCCTTCTAAGAGAATATGCTTATCCCCTTTGGTTATCACTCTTGGTTAGAGAATCTGCTTTTACCAGATGGCTACAAATACCAGGAGACCCAAGACCCATCAAAATGGCAGGAGAAGACCTAGAAGGCCTGTCACAGGATGTCATCACCATCACACCTACCAGGGCCTAGGAAACATTACAAAGGAAGTGGTGGATTAAATATGAGTACTGCTCTCACTGTTAGCTAGGAAACTGTCTCCAGAGTGAGGGAGGTAGACACTGAGGAGACTCAAAACTCATCAAAGCAGGAAATAAAAAGCTTCTGAGAGCTCTACCCTAGAGGAGACTTCTAACACCCTCCAAGGCTCAGGGAACATTGCCAATGAGGAGAAGAAAGAATGTAGGAACCGCAGGGTGGGAAGGTGTACTGTGAGGCATTGTCCCTCCCCTCCCACAGGAACAGACTTGTACATGCAGGACCCCACAGTGATTACAGATACCCCCACTGAGGAGGGCCCTTACTGGAATTGGGATGGGGAGAGGGGACAAAAGAGAACAACCTGATGGGAAAATCACTCTCTCTCTCTCTCTCTCTCTCTCTGTCTGTCTGTCTCATATGTTTCTCTAGAGAACCCTGATTAATACCCTTCCCAGACCCACAGCCCAACATCCATGACCATTCTGATACCCAGCAGGTGCCTCTCCAGTCTGCTTCCTGGGCCCTGAGGCCACATCTTTGCTGAGCTCCTTCCCCAGGCCCACCCTGCCCCCTCCTTCCCCTCTCTTACCCTGACTTCTCAAGGATCCTCAGCTCTGCCTCTACTCATGGAGGCCCCGACCTAAGCTGATGGGAGTGGTGGAGATAACAGGTGCTATGGAAGGATGATGTCCCGCCCCTGACGAGGCCAGTGACTGTCACTGACACGGAGCAGCCATGCCAGTACTCAGCCCAGCCCTCCACTCTGGTGAACAAGGAGGGGCAGAAAGGAAAGGAGTCAGTGGCTGGAGCGGCGGGGCGGGGGGGGGCTCTGTAAGAAGTCTTCAGGGGGTGGTAATTGCACAGAAAGGAGACAGGGGCTGCCTGGATATACTGCTGGTGCTATGACCCTAGAAATGACAGACTCAGGTGTCCTTGGCAGAAGCTCAAGGCACAAGGTCCACCAGAGAGGGACTTGACAGCCAGGGGAGATGTGGACCTACATCACGGGGACAGTGGCAGAGCTGTTGGTCAGTAGAGGGTTCCTGCTCCCATGTCAGGCAGCAATGGGAAAGGGAAAGAAGCCAGAAGCTCCAGGTTTCAGACTCACTGAATGGATGGACTTGGAACTTCCTGTAGAAGTGGCCACGCCCCTCCTCCAAAGACCAAAGCCCCCTTGCTGAAGGATGCAGGGCCTTGTAATAAAATGCTAGTCTTCTCCAGGGTCCACCACAATGTTTCCCTGTGGGCACCAGACCCACAGCTAGCCCCAAGTCTCCACATAAGCCCACAGTGCAGAGGCACTACGTAGACCCAACCAGGAGCCAGGCTGGCCACACAAGGAGCCACAAGGCCTGCTGACAAGGGCCGGAAGGAACCCAGAAAGTCAGCTGGAAGTTATCCTGGTGTCCCTGATGAAAGGAACAGAATTCAAAACTGGGCAGGATGACTCAGTGACACACGGAGACTCTCTTGGGAGCTGTGACTGTGACATGTACTCTACTGCTAGAATGGCTCTTGGAGTCTTAGAAAAGGCCACAGCCAACATTAGACAGTTGCTCTGCCACAGTCACAGTAGACGACTGTGCTGGAAGGAAGGGGTGGAGAGGCTCAGAGGAGCGGGCTTGCAGGAAGACTGGACTGTATTGGACCAGGCAATCACAAGCTGGTTGTATTCTTCAGGAGCCTGGAGTGTTCTGGTGATGGGAGCAGCAGCAACAATGAGAGGGAAGTGGGAGGTGGCTTAGCTCTGTGATGAGGGCTATGTCAGGATATGAGCAGGACAGGGTCCCCGGCAATCTTGGGGAGACAGAATAGAGCAGCGATGGTACACGGTCATCAGAAACAGCTTGTGATTATTGTCTTGGGTGGTGAGATGGAGAGGCAGCCTCATTAAGCCTGAACACATGCAAGCTTCAAAACACATGGCAAGAGATTGGAAAGACAAGCCCCAGGTAGAAGAAAACACCTGCAGCTCACATATCTGACCAAGGACTGACTTCCACAGTACACGAAGAACTCTCAAAGTTCAATTAAAAATTCTTAGGGATGGTGAGATGGCTTAGTGGTTAAGGTACTTGCCTGCAAAGCCAAAGGACCCAGGTTCAATTCCCCAGGACCCACGTAAGCCAGATGCACAAGGTGGCCCATGCATCTGGAGTTCATTTGCAATGGCTGGAGGTCCTGGGATGCCCATTCTCTTGTCTCTCTCTCTCTCTCTCTCTCTCTCTCTCTCTCTCTCTCTGTCTCTCTCTCCAAGTAAATAAATAAAATATTTTTAAATGTTTAGATAAAAGACTTATATTGAGGTGGAAAACAAACAAGGACATGAAAAGACACTTGATGTCTGTGATTATTGGGAAAATGCAAATGAAACCACAATCAAACGTTACTGCACTCCTTCTAGAGTCATCCCCATGAAAGAGCCAGGCTGTGCTAAATTGAGGTTTTGTTCTTTGGGCTCTGAGATTGTCTATTTCTTTGATTGGTTCTGGGTTTTTTTTGTTGCTGTTGTTGTTCTGTTTTGTTTTGTTTTGTTGTCTATGTGACAAAATCCTGAGAAGTCACGTAGGGAGGAAAGACTTATTTGGGCCCATGGTTTCAGAAGCCTCAGATCACAGTTGACCGGCTTTGCTGTTCGTGGGCTACGGCGAGGTGGACCGTCATGGCGGGAGGTGTGGAGGAGCAGAACCGCTCAACTCCTGGCAGCAGGAAGCTGAGAGACAGTATCAGAAAGAACCCAGGCCAAGATAAGCCATTCCATTCAAAGCTCCCCAACCATGATCTACTTCCTTCCCCTTAGCCTCACCTTCCACAGTCCCACCACTGTCCAATAATCTGCTCACATTTAGAGTCTATTAATGGATTAAACCAGCCGCTAGATCAGATCTGTCGGAACACTGCTAGAGTGTGCTTTCCTAATCTTCTAGGTGGTTTTCCGTCCTGTCAGTCAGTCAAGACTGACCCTCACACTGACAACTGTGAATGTTGGAGGGGGTGTGGACACTGCAGGGGGACCACGCCTCCCACAAGCTTTTTGGGAAGCAGTAGAGCTGTTCAGTGGAAAGTGACACATGCTGGCCATCATAGGACCAGCCCTCCACAGCTAGGGAATTTCCCATGGGAAACACACGTCTGAGTGCTTACACAGACCTATGTCAAAGTTCACGATATCATAATATCAGAAAGCTGTAAACATCCCTAGTGCTCACCACCAGAGAATGGCTGAACACTTTGCAGTCTGTCCGCACAGTCAGATATCACTTGGCAACACTAAGGCACAAACCTGACCCACAAAGCAGCATGGATGAAAATAACGGGTCAGGCTGAGCAAATGAAACTGGATAGAAGTGGACACTCAATTGTTCTCATTGCATAAAATTCTAAAATTGCAAATCAATCTGAAAGAAGGCAGATCCTGAATTGCCTGGAGAATGAAGAGGTGAAGGAGTGAGGAAAAGAAAGAGTGGGCTGGGGAGATGGCTCAGATGGTAAAAATGCTTGTCGTGCAAGCCTGAGGATTTGAGTTTGGATCTCCAGCCAGGCATGGTGGTGTACACCTACAGTCCTAGCACTGGGGAGGCAGAAACAGGAGGACCCCTAGGCTTGCTGGCTAGCCAGTCCAGCTGAATGGATGAACTCAGTTTCAGTGAGACACCCTATTTCAAAAAAACAAGGTGGGGCTAAAGAGATGGCTTAGTGGATAAGGCACTTGCTTGCAAAGCCAAAGGACCCAGGTCCAATTCTCCAGGACCCACATAAGCCAGGTACACAAGGTGGCAGATGCATCTGGAATTTGTTTGCAGCAGCAGTAGGCCCTAGAGTACCCATTCTCTCTCTCTCTCTCTCTCTCTCTCTCTCTCTCTCTCTCTAAGAAATAAAAATAATTTAAAAAAAAAATAAGGTAGAGAACAATTGAAGAAAATAGCCAACATTGATCTCTGGCCTCTACATATGTGTTCTACATGCATGCACCTGTAAACACATATACAAAAAAAAAAAAAATATATATATATATATATGTGTGTGTGTGTGTGTGTGTGTGTGTGTGTGTGTGTGTGTATATATATATACATACATATATATATATATATATATACACACACACATACATATGCAAAAGAAAGAAAGGAAAAGAAGATGCAACACTATACACTGATGTAGATGGCTGTCACTTATGGTTGTCTGGAACAGGAAGCCCTTGTGTTGAGAAGTGAAGGGTTAATAGCCTTCCCTGAAGACTAAAGGGAACTAAAGAGTTAATAACTATCCCTAAAGCTCCTGGGCAATAAAAGAGACAACAGAGGTATTCAGCCTCATTAAGTTTGGCACCTTTCCTGATGTACACCCCTTAGCCTAGCTGGCCTTGAAGGACCAGAGACCATCTGAGTATCCTCCCTTAGACATTCCTGGCTGAAGAAGCCTATTCTGAACAAGGACACAAACAGCTACAATTTTCTTATCAACTGCACCTGGTACAGTCTGTTTTTCTTAGGATCCTCCTTATAAACTTACATCCCAGCCTGGCTCAGTGCTTCAGCCTCCATTCTGTGGGAAGGCTGCTGCCCCTCGCTGTTTTCTCTAAATAAACAATCTGTCTGTAGAGATCAAGTCCAGTGTTCTCTTTTACTTTTCTCTTACACTTTCCTTACAAGAAGGGCATCAGCCTGTCTCAGTGTCTTCCCAGGCTGTCATTTCCAGAGTCAGAGAACCAGGCATGATTTACTGATGGTAGAGGTGAGAGGACCTTTCCCCACAAGCAGTCCTGGGAGAGTTATTCCAGCTGCTAGTCCAGACCATCCTGGATGATGGATGGCCACTCTTTCATGCTATCGAGGCAATGGATCCCTCCTTAATCCTCTGCACTGTCATTAGGAGAGAAAACATTTGCTCTGTGAAGCTCCCAGGCCTTTACAAACTGCAAGTTCAACACTGACAGCAAAGGCAGCTCAGGCCTTAATTCTCTCCTGTCCCTGGGTAGGCGGCTTTGCCTGGAGCCCTGGGTTGTGTTTCCAGGCTTCAGTGGATGTGAGAGTAGAGTCAGAGCAGGAGAGAGAAGAGGAGTCTCAGGGCCCAGGTCCAGGTATTTTCAAGTGGGGATCCCCACTTCCCTCCCCTCCCCACCCCAGGGACAGTTACAGAGCAGATCATGAGGACTAGGCAGGGACTGGTGACTGTGGGTCACTCATTTCCTTAACCTTTCTGCTAAAGGGTCCTATGAGGTGGGTCTGGAGTGCCACCCAGACCCAAGGTGCTGAGGTCTGTGCTCTCACAGCTACAGCACAGCCTGGTGTCTTTCTACAAAGAGCGACATGTTCTCAGATCCCAGGTCCTTGCACCAAAGCTTGACTCCTGCTTAGACCTCCTGTGGCCAGGACAGCAGGTGACTCGGATCACCAAGAGAGTAGAGGGGGCTCCTGATACCTATGTCCCCTGGATATCCCATGTATTGTGGCTGCCGACACATACCACCCCTGCCAGCCCCACATGCTGCAAGTCAGGGCTGACCCAGGGTTATGGTGGTAAGCCCACAAATGGGGCCAATCAACTCAGCTAGGAGGAGTGGGGCACCTACTGAGGCTATGTGAGGCCATGTATGGTGGGACCTGGTAGTCTACTTTCATAATGCAGACCTCAGGTTCCTGAGGGCCCAGAGTCTCTCTGAATTTCTCAGCCAGCAACTCCACAATGTTCTTCCAGACATGCTGGTATTTTGCCAACTCTGATTCCCTGGAATCTTCTCATATCCATGTTTATGGTTAAAGGGACTCAATGATTTAGGGGACAGATGAGTTATGCAGTTACTTAAGGGCATGAGGGGTGGTTTGTTCAGGAGACCAATGACTGTCCAGTGAGGCCAACCTTACCCTAGCTTCTCAGGTTTCCCTGGTCCCAACCCCACCGTGTGACTCTGGAGAGAATACAGCAGGGAGCCCTTCCCAGATGGGGAAGCACTGCCCTGCCAGTCATATGTGGGCTAAGGTATGGGGTTCTAAATGGGACAGTCTTAACCCATGATGTGACCTTGGGCAAGTCCCTCTGCCACTCAGAAGACAAAGTCTCATCTGGATAGCCCCATGATGGCTCTGAGACACAAGGGTACCATGAAGACCATTCTATTCCCAGAGAAGAGAAGTCATCCCTTGTTTAATTCATCTGCCTTGAAGTGATGCTATGGGAATATGTGCAGCAGGGTGAGTGAGTGGGAAAAGTTACTTCTTTGCAAAGAGTTGAAATGTGGGGGGGGATCCATCATCTAAAAACCAAATAAAGAAGAGTGTACCCTCTGCACCCCCCCCCCACACACACACACCACTGGCTGGGAAGTCCCTGGTAAGGGAGCAGCAATAGGAAACAGCCAAACTAGTAGAAAGGTGGGCCAGGGTCATAGACACCCATGAGGTAAGCACCCAGGAGTTCTGGAAGACTGCTCCCCTCATACGGGACAGCCACCGCCGCACCTTCAGCCTCCGGCACCTTATGGTTATACTTACACACAGTCACCCCTGAGACAAATGCCCACACCTGCCCTTGAGCTTAGTCCTGTCTCTTCCCCCAACACAGCCTCATTAACAACCCCCAAGACTCATGAGAGTTAAAGAAACGTACATCAGGGGTGTGTGTGTGTGTGCGTGCATGTGTGTGCGCTCGTGTTGGGGTAAAAGAAGTGATAGGGACTTCACCACTTCCTGCCTGGGACTTGGCCAAGGTGGAATGGAGTAGAGAGGGTGGTGGGACTATCAGTGGTCCACATTGCAAGAAGCTTACTAAGGCAAATGGAGAGAGGGGAGACCATGGCAGGATGCCTAACCATAAGGGATGACTTCCTGATGCTAGGCAGTGCCTAGAAGCCACAGCCTTCCCTCTCCTTCAGTGAGTCACTGCAGTATGAGGAACCTGTTTCCTGAGAGCAGGTTCCATTCCTGGCCACCTGTCACCTCTGGATGAAGAGTGGGTCTGGAGGTATGTAAAGCCAGTCCTTTCATCTGCATCCTTTCTCATCTGGTCCCCAGGCTATGCAAGACAGGGTATGACAGGGGTTGGTGGTCACTGCTCCCACAATGCAGAAGCCATGGGGTCCTCTGTGGCCAAAAGGGTGGGTAAGAAGGCAATGAATAGTGTCCAACCAGTGGGGATTCTCCAAAGGACATGAGATCATGAGAGTTTCCTCCCTTCCCCAACATCTACCTTGGGAGCTGAAGAGGACACTGAACTCAGAATTATGATGTCCATAACGCAGAGTCCAGGGTCATATACCTCAGAATTGAGACTATAGAATCCCCAGGCCACAGAGCTATGGGTTATACAACTCTGAGCCACAGAGCCAGGAGGTGGAGACCCCAGAATCACAGTTCTAAAACCAGACACACACAGCCCATGCTCACAGAAAGGAGACATAAAATCTAAAACCAAGAATTACACAGCCCCAGAGTCATGGTGCTAAAATGCTAGAACCTGGGGCTTTTGTTCTCTCTGCCTCTGCTCCCTGCAGCACCCTAAGGGCTTGGGACCCTACCCAGTGTTCATCCCCACAGAAACCTCCTCTGGTCCCACTTTGACAGCGTCCTAGTCTTAATTTCCTCATTGCTGTGGTCAAATACTTGACAAGAAACAACTTAAGGAAATCAGGTCTCATTTCAGCTCATGGTTCCTGGAGATATGGTCCATCATGATGGAGAAGGTGTGGCAGCAGGAGTGTGAGGCGGCTGGTCACACTGCATCCACAGTCAGGAAGCAGAGAGAGATGAATGCTGGTGCTCAGCTCACCTTCTCCTTTGTATTCAGTCGGGGTCCGCATTCCATGGGATGGAGCTGCCTGCATTCAGGATGGGTCTTCCTCCTCAGTTAAACTTCTCTGGAGACACACTCACAAACACACCCAGCAGTGTGCCTCTTAGTCGATTCTAAATCCAGTCATCAATTATCACAACCCTCCTCCTCTTAGCTCAGGTCTCCTTGAGCTCTGTGACATTATCCCTGCCAGTTTCCCCTGAAGGAATAGCACATTAGCATGGAATGTTGAGATATCTTGCTTCTTTATAATGTCCCCAATATTGTTAATTCTGTCTTCAAAGGCCCTAAAGCTTAGCAGAAACTACCAAGTCTGGGGGTGGCTGTAACAGTGAGAGGGCTGACAGTAGGCTTCCTGGAAGGTGTGGCATCTGACTTCAGCAGAAAGCTTTGCCAGTCAGAGAACAGTGCAAAGGCCAGAGGCAGGAGGTGTGTGCTGCAGGCAGAGGCTGCAGACAGAAGCCCAAAGAGGCAAGAGGCCTGTAGAGGGGGCCTGGCTGGGCTTTGCATGTCCACTGAGGATATTAATGGGCCTTATCTACACATGTTTAGTGTATGTTATGCCCCTAGGTTACCTATAGTTTTGGTGTTTGTTTGTTTGTTTTTATGTTACCTTGTTGGGAAGGTCTTTTCTAACCTTTTTATATATTTTTTAATATTTTTATTTATTTATTTGAGAGAGAGAGAGACAGAGAAAGAGGCAGATAGAGAGAGAATGGGCATGCCAGGGCCTCTAGTCATTGCAAAGGAACTCCAGACACACGCACCACCTTGTGCATCTGGCTTACAGGGATCCTGGGGAATCAAACCTGGGTCCTTTGGCTTCACAGGCAAGCTTCTTAACCACTAAGGAAATTTCTCCAGCCCTTTTTAAACTTTTTATTGATAAATTCCAAAATATAAACAATGTACCATGATCATAATCTCCTCCCACCACTCTCTTTTCTCCCTCCCACTGAATCCCTTATTTTCAACTTGTCTCTCTTCCATTTTGATGTCATAGTTGTTCCCTCCTATTGTGCATGTCTTGTGTCAATAGTATCAGCCACTTTGAGGTCATGAATGTGAAGATCACTTTATGTCTGGAAGACAGTATTGTAAGCACTCTTCCCTTCCTTTGGCTCTTACATTCTTTCCACCACATTTTCTGCGATGGTCCCTGAGCCCTGGAGGGTGTGACAGAGATGTTTCACTTAGGGCTGAACACTCCACTGACCCTTATTCTCAGCACTTTGGTGAGTTCTGAGTATTCCCAATGGTCACTGTCATCTGAAAAGAAAAGCTTCACCTACCAAAAGTGAGAGTAGCATTAATATATGGGCATAAACAGAAGGGTTTAGAGGGCAGTTTAATGGGCATAATATATCCATTTAGCCAGACAACAGTAGCAGTCCTCTCCTTCAGGGCTTATGACCTCCTCAGCCATAGGCTTTTGACTAGGTTTTCAGTAGTACCAGGCGTGAATGTCCTCCTATGGAGTGGGTCTCAAATCCAATCAGTGAGCCATTGGTTTCCCTCAAAATAGTCATGCCGCCATTGGATGGCCAGACACGAAGCTTGCAGGGTGCAATGCAGATTAAGACTACTGATGACTTATCTTCCCCCAAGGCTTTGTGCTACATAGCTCTTTCCAGCATCCTGACAGCAAGTTAATAGGGAGGAGGCATCCAGCTCAGCTCCAACTTGATTTCTCAGTGACCTGCAGGCCAAGAATGTGAGGTCTTCAGCAGTGGGGTCTTACCATCTAGTTCTGGTGGGAAACCAAGAGCTTTGGCAATCGTCTATAGTGTTTAGGGAGCGTCAGGGCCCACCCCGGCACTGAAATTTTTCTAATAACAATCTATGGCTTCTGGGCACAACATTGTCCACTTCCACAGGATATTTCTGTCCAAACTCTCTCCTTTTTAACATCTATATTATTAGTCTAGAGAAGGAATAAGTTTCCATATGGCTTATCCTTAACATCTTAAAGTTTGACTAACTCTCCTCTCATACCTTCTTCTCTTCCATCCCCTTCCCCAGCCCCACTTAGATCATATAGTTGCTTTTTATTTATTTATTGGATATTTTTATATATGTATCTAATTATTTTGACCATAATGACCTCCAATTACCTTCTCTTTTCACCTCCCCTCCTACTGAGCCCTTTCTTCTTCTCAACTAGTTCCTCTTCTACTGTGAAGCCATTTTAAGTGTGTGTGTTTGTGTGTATGTATGTGTGTATGTATGTGTGTCCATCCCACTGAGGGTGTTTGCATGAACATGCTTTGAGGTTATTCACCACAGCACATGCAACCAACCAGTGGCTACAGCACTGAAGAAAGCATATCCCCCACATCTATAGTTTCTTGAGGACAGAACTGTTTTTCCCCCTAAGGCCAAGGGATAAATTCAGATTTCACTGAAGGAAAAACAAAAGAGGGATGTGGCCTGGAAAGAGTAATGCTAGCCCAAGACTCACCTGGAACCATCCATTAAAATAAGAGTGAGCGGAATCAGGTGGGTGTTATTAAATGTACCGTAAACCTTTGGGACGAGGAAGAGAGGTGACGAGAGTGGCCTGAAAGTGTAATTTCCGGTGTTAGCCAGAACATAGCTACTTAAACTGTGGATCGGGACCATATGGGTTCACATAAATGTGTGGGTCATGAGAAACTTGGCAACAATACAAGGTTTCTGAATGCACAGCAATCAAAAGTTAATTCGAAATCAAATGTTTAATGGATCCGAGGTGTTTCTGGAAGGCTCGCCCATGTTGCACTGCACATCATTGCAGCTTTGGTTCTGAACATATGACACATGCACTTTGCAGGACATCATACCACACCATGCCAATGCACACGGCCTGAAACACCTCAGCTCAGATACAAAGCAATTGTGTGTTATGAATAGCATTGGTTTTTATTACACATACCAATTTTCTGCCCTTATAGAAATATAATGGTTTCATTGTAGAAAACAAAGACTTAATATTTGGTTGCTGTCATTCCTCAACATGCAATTGTCAAATTAGTATACCTTTGGATTGTATTGGGTTAGAGTGCTGGATTTTAAAAATTGATGTTTGAGTTGCTGAGTTGGGTTTCATTAAAAAAAAATTATTAAATGGATTTTGGCTCAAAATCAGGACAGAATTTCTGAAATGGCCTTAAACATACTTCTGCCATTTTGTTCTGCACATTTATGCAAAGTGGCATTCTCAGTACTGATGATTATAAAATCAAAATATCAGTCAAATCTGAAAAATGTTGAAGATTCTCTATGTCCTGAAATATCAAATATGCAGCCAGGATTTTATTATTGATGTAAAAATGAATAGGAACCCATCTCATTAGTATGCAAATTTACTTTATCTTTAATAAATGATAAAATTATATGTATGCCACAGAATTGTTGTAACATGAATTTATTTCTTTATTTATGAAATGTTTGATTTGTATATCTAGTTTACATATATATACATATATGTGTATATATGTATATTTACACACATACACTTAGGGTTGCATTAAAAAAAGTTGGGTGAAAAGAGATCATGAGTAGAAAAAGTTTAAGAAGCCCTGGTCTAGAGGGTCCCTGTGGGTTTCAGCATCCTGGACAGCTCCCGGGGCAGCTAAGTAGCTTTTCTCTTGGGACTCCAGCCAGGGCTCACTTCCCTCACTGTCAGGACAGCACTCTCTGGTTGGTAAGGAAATTCACACTTGCAAATTGTGCCTGTGACCAGCAATGAAAACAGACACTGAGGCCAGATGGACAGAACTTGAATCTTGATTCTACCACATGCTAGTCACATATTCTTGAGAAAATTTCTTCACTTCTTTCTGTCATGGTCCATCTGCCAGTATTGGGTGAAGTCAGATGTGCGCTGTGGTGAGAACCAAGTCAAAATAAGTGAACAGCTTAGCATCAGGGCTGGCGCATAGTTGATGCTTTTAAAAAGTGAGTCATCACTGTTATTATCTCAAGCTCCCTGTGCAAAATGGGGGCTCTTGGACTCCATCTCCATTCTCTAAAGTTAAGCCATTTGCCTTATTCATGTTATCAGACCTTTTTTAAACCATGATTATGTGTTTTAGAGTACTTGGTCAATTACTTAAAGTGAAACAAAGTAAGGAGATGGGCTAGGTGGTATTTCTATTCCATATTGTGTCATTATGTTCTGTGATTGCACAGCGTCTTTGATCTATGCTGTTCTGTAAACGGGCAGTTTCTGGAACAGACTGCAGTTCTCTCCTCAGAAACATCTCCTATGCTGTTTCCTTTGGCAGAAATGTGCAGGAGCCTGTAGAATTCTTGCCACTGTAAGAGCCAAAAAAATATCTAATCTGGTTTAAGCAAAAGTTTGCATGTTTATGTGTTGGGAAAACATGTGCATATACATGTTCAGATGCACGTGGGAACACGTGTGTGTTCAGGTACACATATGTATATATGTATATATGCATGTGGATACCAGAGGACAAATTTGGGTGTCTTTCTCAGGCCCTCTCCACCTTATTTATTGAAATAGGATCCCTCAGTGAACCCAGAGATCACCGGTTGGGCTCGACTAGCCAGCCAGCAAACCCTGTGGATTCCATGTCTCTGCCGCCCTGGCGCTGGGGTGACATGCACGCACCACCAAGTCAGCATTTGCACAGGTTCTGTGGATCCCAAGTCAAGTCCTCATGCTTGTCAGATAAGTACTTTCCTGACAGGGCCATTTTCCCAGTCCCCAAACAAAAGGCAACAAATTGGTACATTTATGTAAAAACCCAGGAGTTGATGGCTTTAGGTACTGTAGGATCCAGAGAGTGAAGTGACATCACCAGGACACAGTGTTTCCATGTTCGCTGCCTTTGTGTCATTCACACCCATGCTCGGCAGCCCAGGGAGGAAGCAGGGACTGTTAGCACTGGGTGTACGTGACACTGTTAGCACTGGGTGTATGTGACACGGTGTTAGCACTGGGTGTACATGACACGGTGTTAGCACTGGGTGTATGTGACACAGTGTTAGCACTGGGTGTACGTGACATGGTGTTAGCACTGGGTGTACGTGACACTGGGTTAGCACTGCGTGTACGTGACACTGTGTTAGCACTGGATGCACATGACACGGTGTTAGCACTGGGTGTACATGACACGGTGTTAGCACTGGGTGTACGTGACACGGTGTTAGCGCTGGGTGTACATGACACGGTGTTAGCGCTGGGTGTACGTGACACCGTGTTAGCACTGGGTGTACGTGACACGGTGTTAGCACTGGGTGTACGTGACACTGTGTTAGCACTGGGTGTACGTGACACTGTGTTTGGATGTACGTGACATGGTGTTAGCACTGGGTGTACATGACACTGTGTTAGCACTTGGTGTACGTGACACAGTGTTAGCATTGGGTGTACATCACACTGGGTATCATTCTTGTTCTCATAACACCAGCAGTGGCTTCTGTAATGATTGTCAACGTCCTCGCCTGTATAAACTGGCAATGGCAGATTTGCTCACCCCAGCCAGGAGGTGAAGTGATCTGTGTGGCCAGGCCTAGGTGGCAGGATTGAGGGGACAAGTTCTCCCTGGATGAGAGGAGTCCACAGGGGATGAGAATATTTTTCCAAAAGAAAACTAGGGAGTGATCTCACCAGAAAATAAAGAGCTCCAGACAAGCAAACAAACCAACAAACTTTTCTGGGTTTGACATGTGATAAGTATGAAATGAAAAATGTGCTTACTACAAACTTTATCTCCTCTCTTCCTGACACACAGGTCATGTTCCATGCCTACAGACAAGCCTCTTCAGGAAAAAATTACCCCAATCCCTGAGAGAGATCACAGTCTTGAATTCATTGGATTTATTTCTCAGCCCTGTGTATTCAGAATTGGGATGTATTGAGTTCTGTTGAAAAGAACTAGAGTGGAACACTAACATCTAAAGGCAGATTTTATTCCGACACTATTGCAATAAGATGAGAGAGGCTTCCATTCGATATGGATGAGTTCAATTCCAGATAGAAACCCAAGTGGGGATTTCCATATGAGAAGCAGAGTGTGGGAATCACTAAGAGGAGACACGAGCTGTAGGGGATTCTTGCTGACAGCGCATCAGAGTGATGTCACACCAGAGGTGAGGACTCTTTCCAAACTGATGTAAAAGTATTTTTGGTCAAATAGCACCTCAAAAGACGGACACAAAAACCCAGGGTCAAGGCCTGCTAATAAGAGGCCTCCGAGGCATGTCTGAAGTTTGGTGAAATGGAGTACCAGCCACCATTCAGATTGATTTATGTTAATTAACTAATTCAATCCCCCAAATTACCTATAAAATAGGTACTTTTAAGCCGGGCATGGTGGCGCACGCCTTTAATCCCAGCACTCGGGAGGCAGGGGTAGGAGGATTGCCATGAGTTCGAGGCCACCCTGAGACTACATAGTTAATTCCAGGTCACCCTAGGCCAGAGTGATACCCTACCTCAAAAAAAAAAAAAAAAAGATAGGTACTTTTAACTCCATTTTAGGAATGAGGAGATTGAGGTCAGAGATGTTCAAATCCAGGCACTCCTTTAACCACCACACCTCCTATAGCAGTCAGCCTCACGTTTCTGGGATGAGCTTTCAAACCAGGAACAGTTATGGAGAAAGGGGTATTAATTGAAGATAGAGGGAAAGTTCCATAATGCCAAAAGAAGATGATCCAAGCAGAGAGAAAAAAAAACCACAAGCCACCAACACCAGTACACTCAAGCATACCTTTGGAACTCCAGACTAAGCTCAAACACTTTGCATATCTTTACACTGGAATTCCAAACCCACCACCACACCAGAGGGCTAGACCCTAGTATCCACCCAGTGACACCTCGTCCAGCCAGGTGGCTGCATATCTAAATTACAAACTTTAATAAAATCCTGAACATTTTGGGGGTCACCCATTCAAACTACCACACCTCCTAAACATGCATTATGGATGTGATTATTTACTGAACATGGGTCTCCTCCCCCACTCCATGAAGCCCAGCAGGGCAGAGAGCCAGGCTGGCCGTGTTGTTCACTGTGTCCTGCCTCCTCCTCCTCTGGCCCCCAGCACAGGGGACAGCACTAGAAAGACCTGATTCCTTCACTTCTTCAAAGGGAATAACAAGCCCCACCCACACTGCCCTCCATTAAGGGGGGTCTTGAGAGTAAGCCCACACTTGGACTCCATCCCTCCTCTTCTCCCTTTCTTGCCTGCTCTCCAGCCTCCATCCTATAACAACGCCTTCCTCTCCCACCTCTCTTCCAGCTAACGAAGTAGCCTACAGAACGCATTTCATCTGCCTTGGCTCAGATGCCAAGGGGTCCTGTGCAGCCAGTCTTATGGCATCTCATCCTATGGGACAGTTGTGTGCAAAAGAACCACAGAGTACAGCCAGGACTTGGGGTGGATGTGGGAAGGAGAGGCCAGTTCTGAATGCAGGCAGGGCCCAGTTCTGGGTTCCGTAAGAGACTCCATCTCAGGGAGACAACCCAGAAAAGTGACCGAGGAGGACACCCAACATCCTTCTCTGGATGCACAGGGCACGTGCATCTGAACACACATGTGCATACACACTATACATACACTTGCCACACACACACCACACATGTGCACCACAAAAGAGAAAACAGCTCAGAATGGATTTGGATGATGGAATTAGCAGACAAGAACTTTAAATGCTCTGTGTTCCATGTATGTAAAAAGTTAAGTTCCAGGGCTGGAGGGATGGCTTAGCAGTTAAGGCGTTTGCCTGCAAAGCCAAAGGACCCAGGATCAATTCCCCAACACACATGTTAGCCAGCTGCACAAGAGGGTGCACGTGTCTGAAGGTCATTTGCAATGGCTGGGGGCCCTGGCGCACCCATTTTCTCTCTGTCTCTCTCTCTCTCTGTGTCCCCCCCCCTCTCTATCCCTCTTTCTCTGTCAAATAAATAAACAAATAACTAATTTTTTTAAAAAAAAGTTAAGTTCCAACATAGAAGCTATAAACAAAACCAGATAAATTCTGAGAGGAGAAAACTACAGCATGTGAGATGAAGCACAGGTGGATGGAACGGATGGATCAGAAATTTAAAGGAAAATCTTCAATGAACTTGATGCCATTGAACAGAGAAAAGAAACCAAGTTTTTTTTGTTGTTGCTTTGTTTTGGTTTGTTGTTGCTTGCAGAGCCCCCTCCCCTTCCAAGAGCAAATGTCACCAGAGGCCTTTGCAGTGTGACCTTGAGGGCCATGGACCCCAAGTCAGGTCTCCTCGTTCTCAGATGAGGACTCGTTGCACCTGGGTGTTGGCTGGAGTCCATGCAGAGACAGTGTGGAACAGTGGTCAAGCACAGAGCTGAGCCCAGCACACTAGGTTCAAATCTTATCATCAGCACCATGAGCTGTGTGGCTTCCAGCAAGTTACTTAACCCACCAGCCTTCTTTCACATACACCCCTTACCCTGAATGCTGAGACCCCAGGCCCATCTTCTGAGGATTCCCCACTGCAAATCATGGCAACACAAATGCACATGTAGTCTAATCTGCCCTCCAGCCCTGGCATGATCTTGTCTTGCTTCATTTTCAGATGGGGAAACTGAGCCCCGGAAAGTGCAAGAAACTTCTCCAAGGTTATACTGTAAGTCAGTGGTAGACTAGGGACTAGAAGTTAGGTCATCTGTCTCTCAGACAAAAGCTCTTCAGTCCACTCTAAATGATAGACTTAAAAACCCGTCTATGAGGACTGGGGAGATGGCTCAGCGATTAAGGCTCTTGCCTGTAAAGCCCAACGACCAGGGTTTGACCCTCCGTTACCCACGGAAAGCCAGATGCACAAAGTGACACATGCAGTCTAGAGTTCATTTACAGTGGCTAGAGGCACTGGCATGCCCATTATTCTCTGTGTGTCTCTGTTCTCCCTCCCTCTCTCTCTCTCTTTCTTTCTCTCTCTCTCTCTCTCTCTCTCTCTCTCTCTCTCTCTCTCTCTCCTTGCAAATAAATAAATAAAATATTTCTGAAATATTTATTTTTTTTAAAAAAAACCTGCCTACAGTTAAGTTCTGCCTACAGAAGAAAACAGTTACATGTTTGCTGCTGCTGTGTGGGAGAGAGAGAGCTGGTAAGGAAAGCCCGAGTGCCAGGGTGGGAGGTGGGAGTTTGCTATGTAGGCAGTAGGGGCCATGGAAGGTTCTTGAATAGTATAGTTGCATGATGAGAGTTGAGGCTCAACGCCGCTCACTGACAGTCCCACACTGAGTAAGCGGCAGGCTTCAGACTGGAGCCAGGCACTCTCTGCACCATGACAGACTGTCTAAAGCTGCAGCAGTCGGAGGGGGGGGGCAGAAGAGGGACACTTCCACGGAGATCTCAAAGGATAAAGTGACAGGGGAAGGTGTTGGTAGAGTTGGGGGAGCATTGAAAAATCATCCTGGGAGTTTGAACTCTTGAGCCTGGATCTGGGCAGAAGAGAGTGAGCCCATTGTACAAGTGTGTAAAAGGAGGCACAGAAGACTAGAGACATTTCTCTCCCACTCACAGTCTCCTGAGCTGAAAAAAAAAAATGGTTCTAAATCAGTCACTGATGACCCCAAAAGTAGAAAAGTACATCTCTGAGTCAGGCTAAGCTATGCTGTGTAACAAATCACAAGTTCCAGTGACTGAAAACCACAGCCTCTTCTCCCCACCCTTGTGCTGCATGTCTCCTTATTGGCTGACTGGGGCTATAGCAAGTGCCTCTACCATCTGCTGCAAACCCCAGGCGCTTTGGCCAGTCCTAAGATAAACCTAGCAATCCCTCTCATGGCCATAAGGCTGCACCTGAGCCCTAGACTGTCCCCAGCCCCTACATAGCCCTATATCCATCCAGCCCACTCACTGCCACTGCCGGGACACTCAGTCCCTGGATCACTCCTAGATGCCCCGATGCCTGGAACACCCTTGCTGTGGCTGCTCATGAGGCAGGAGGCCACACCTAGATCTCAGCTTGACATCTAAAAGCTCTCTGGACCTTCTGGGAGAAAGACCTGCCCTGGTTACTCATCATCACCACATCATGTTGTTGGTGGGTTTATCATGGTTGTTTGTGTACGTGTTTGTTACAGGGGCTTGCTTTTTCAGACCAGGCAGGCCTTGATCTTGACCCTCCCACGTCAGCCTCTTGCGTAGCTGAAATGACAGGCCTGCACCCCCAGACCCAGTTCCACCATCCTGTTTTACTTCCTTCCCAGCATTGAGCACTTCTGGAATTGACCTTTCTCATTCATTCATTGTGCATCTCTTGTCAGTTCCCTCTCACCAGGACAATCTCTATCTTATAAGGACAAGAGTTTTATCCCATTGTGTACTCAGTAGCCTACATGGCTCCAGGCACACAGTAGGTGTTCATGAGAGTCTCTATAAATGAATGAACCAGGCCAGAGCCCAGGTCTCCTGCTTCCAGTGATGTGCTTGCCCTGTTCCACAGTTTGGAGGGGGAAAAGGGGGGATTTACAGCATGGCCTGGCCCCTCCCAGGGTGGGGGACTGTCCTCAGGACCCCAGGGCTCTGTTTCTACTGACAGGGACCTTCCTCTGTACCCAAGTGTCTAAGAATCAGTACATCTCTCCACACACCTCGTCCTGCTTTCTACTTATGCCCGTAACTCCCCGACTCCTGAAGGTCAGGCCCAGGCCCTGGACAAGCAGACTCTGGCCTGTAGAGAAGATGCCTAGTGGGGACACTGGTCCACCCTTTCAGTGAGGCTTGGGCTGGGGTGAGGCAGTCCTGACTTCACGAGACCCCAGGCTGAGAGAGGTGACACTCACCTGTCCTGAGTGCTCCAAGGCCTGCTGCAGGAGTTAGCTCCACCTTCACAAACACCAGGCTGGTGGGGCAGCGTGTGTGAGCTTCTACAACCTCCACGAGATGCCTGAGAAAAACTTAAAAGGAGGAAAGATGGATATGGGTGCGTGGTTGTAGAGTGTCAGCCCAGGGTCAGTTGGCTCCATTGTTTGCAGACCTGAAGGAAACCGGAGTCCTGTGCTGGAGAGTGCCCAGGAGGACAAAGCCACTCCCCTCCCAGTTCCAGGGAGGGAGAGAGAGGGGAGAAGGGGCTGGGGGATCCCAGTATTCCCTCAAGGGCAATCCCTAAAGGGTGAGGTACCCCCTGGGAAAGACTAGGCACTATGGAAACCTGGGGCCCCAGATAGGAGCTCACATGGCCCCACAGAGATCCTCTGTGAGGGGCCCCTCTCAGGCTGGACAGTCCCTCCCTGACCCAAGGGCATTAGGACAGATAGAAGATGCTCTGCAGCTGGCTGGACCCTGGTCAGAGCTGCCAGAGCCTCTCAGCATCCACCCTGGTGCTTCATACATGGCTCTCCTTCCTAACCATGGTGGTTGAATGCAGGAGACCTGGATCCCAGCCTCCCTTAGCCTACAGCATCCTGTGGCTTCCTGGGAGGGTCCTTAAAGCTCAGGATCCATCTCCTCACAGTGACTCTCAGTGCCTCCTGAGGAAGCCCCGACCCCTGGGACTCTTCCTCTGTCCCCGCCCTTCCCCCATCACCTAGATCCTTGACCCTGTGATCATCTTGATCCAACAGAGACTTGGCTAATTTCTTAGGTCATGAACCACTCCATGGGAGGTCATGCAGGCTGAGGCTTCCATTCCATCACCCACCCCAGTGCACCGTCTGACACTTTCAATTTAATTTTCAATTCCTCCACCATCAGAAATGGCGATTAAATTCCCGGCATAAATGCTGCTTTACCAAACTGCATTAATCAGGGGAGAGGAAAGGTGCTCGCAGCCTGAGCCGAGGCTCAGGTATTCATCCATATGTCCTCACAGTGGGGCCCAGGCGCAGGGTCCTCCCTGCGTAACCCACGTGGAACCTCACTGAAAGTCACCCAGTCCTTTGCTTCCTGTAACATCTGAGAGGAGGACACAGCCAGTGGTCATCCCTCATCAGGGTACAGTGAGGAACATAGGCCTGGCTTCTGACTCATCCTTGCCCCTCCCATGTGGGGAGAGTCCAATCCAGAGTCTGGCATTTACCAAGTCACATGTGGGACCCTGAGCATCTGCAGGCTCCAGGCTGGGGCATACCAGATGATCTCAGAGCCTGGCGAATAGGGGACCTAGAGGGACCCAGGAGCAGCTTCTTGCCCCCCTCCAATAAGACTACCTTTCATTTATCATCTACCAGAAGCCAGACTCCACCTGGAGTCCCCCTTTCCTGTGCCCTCCCTCACCTCAGCCACACCGAGCACCCTGGGCCCCACAGCTTCAACTTGCTCTGCCCACCACCCCTCCCATCCCAGCCACAGTCAGAGCTCAGTTGTAAACATGGTGGCAGGCCTGCCCTGCTCTCGGGGTCACCCAAGGCTCCGCCCCTCCAGGATACTCTGCTCCTGCCCCCTCAGGTAGTTGCCCCACTGAAAGGCCCCCTTTCCTGATGTCAACTTAGATATCACACCCTTAGACAACCTTGTGCAGCCACCATCTCTGAACCTAAATTAGCTTCTGCCCCACAGGACCCTCCCTCTAATCCATTTCCTTTCCTTCAGAGCACTTAACAGGAGCTGTAATTATGTTTTTACTTGTGGGTTTATTGATTCAATAGACCGTGAACAGCAAAGGGATTTCATTGACACACTTGGGTCTGGGCTGTGGCAGGTGCTCCGGCAGAGTCTGAATGAATGAATGAATGCCAAATCACTCCTGGTACCAAGCTGGGCTCTAGAGCCAGGGAGAAAAACCGGACACAGCCAAGCGTGGTGGTACACACCTTTAATCCCAGCACTTAGGAGGCAGAGGTAGGAAGATTGGCGTAAGTTCTAGGCCACCCTGAGATACAGTGAATTCCAGGTCAGCCTGGGTTAGAGAGAGACCCTATCTCCAAAAGGAAAAAAAAAACTGGACATTGCAGTCCCTCCAGTCACACAGGATGGTGAACACCTAAACACAGTGACAGCTCAGCAGACGGGACACAGTCAACTAGGGCAGAGGACACAGGGAGTGATAATGGTTTCAGGGAGAACCTTAAACCTATCAAGGCTCTGAGGGCTGAGGAGGAGCTTGTTGGGGACAAACACCATGGAAGGCTGCTGCTCAAGGAAGAAAATACACAGATTGTGATGCC
Source organism: Dipus sagitta (assembly GCA_036346955.1). Taxonomy (NCBI): domain Eukaryota; kingdom Metazoa; phylum Chordata; class Mammalia; order Rodentia; family Dipodidae; genus Dipus; species Dipus sagitta. The sequence continues at coordinate 110,153,888 of CM070773.1, forward strand.
AGAAAGGCTAGCAGGGCCAGGCCTGGAGACAATACCACAGAGCTGGGTCAAGTTCTACTAGTGGAATACAGCTCCAGCTCTCATAGTCTCTAAACATTTCCCTCCCTCCCTACCAGCCCCACAGAGACTACTGTCTGAACACTGGGCCTCCTCAGCCCAGGCTGTGGCTGCAGCCTCCAGCCTCCTCCCAGGCCTGTAGAGTGACCATCATCATGGAAGCCTCCACAGGAGAGCTGTTGCCCAGCCTGCGGTGAGGAAATATGACTGGTGTCCCAGCTCCTCTAATTCACAACTCTCGGTGGACTCCATCACCCATGAGACCACATTTGGTGAGTGACCCTCAATGGACCAGATGCTAGTCTAGGCCTTGGGACCTGGCAGTGGCCAGAAGAGACCCAGACCCCCTCCTCAAAGAGCCCACACAATTACGGGGATATGACAGACACATAAATGACTGGTCAACTACAGCAGGTTTCGTCAACCTTTTCCACTCACCACCCATTTGTGGTGATTTGAATATAAAATGCCCCCCCATAGACTCAGGAGTTAATACTTAATCCCTCGTTGGTGGCACTGTTTAGGAAGGCTGTGGAACCTTTAAGAGGTGGAGCTTTGCTGGAGGAACTGTGTCACTGGGATGTGAGCCTTGAGATGTGGTAGCCAAACCCCACGAGCTGTTCTACTTCCTCCCTGCTGATGTGCTGGTGTGAGCGGGCTTCCAGCTCCCGCCAGGCTTTCCCTGCCATGACGGACTCTGCCCTCTGGAACTGTGAGCCAAAGTTAATCCTTTCCTTCCCTAACTTGCTTCTGGGCAGGTGTCTTGTTCCAGCAAAGAGAAAATAACTAATTCTCCCTCTTTGACCCGAGAAATTTTTACATGATCCCAGGTCTACAGATACATAATACAGGCACACAACTCAAACATTTCCTCATAATAAATCATAAGTTCATTTTAAAACTGTTCTTTGGCATACATAAAATGTTACCATTTATTAAAGACAAAAGCAAATTTGCATGCTAATAAGCTGAACGTGCTTACTTTCACATGAAGAACTAAATCTTGGCTGAACATTTGATATTACAGAGCCCACAGCATCACTGACATTTTTTCAGAGTTGATATTTTGATTTTGTAATCATCAATGTTGAGAATACTGCTTTGCATAAATAAGAGGTACAAGATGGCAGAAGTTTCAGGTCATTTCAGAAATTATAGGAAATTCTGTCCTAACCCCAAACCAAGATTCAGTTGTTGATTTTTTTTTTTTGACATTCAAACAGCAATTATTAAAATCAAGCATTCTGACACAATACAGCCCAAAGATACACTAATTTGATGTTTACATGCTGAGTAACAATGGTAAAAAAATATATATATATCAAGTCTGTGCTCTGTAATTAAACTGTTATGACTCTATTAGAACAGAAAAGTTGGTATGTATGGTTAAAAAAAAAAACACTACAATTCCCAACATACAATGGTATTGAATCTGAGTTGAGTTATTTCAGGCAGCATGAGATGGTGCTGTATGGTGTGACTGCACACACAATGTGCTCATGTCATGTGTTTAGAATCAAGGCTACAGTTAAGTCACACAATGCCACACAGGTCAGCGCTGCTGCAAACACCTCAGAAGCATTATGCATTTGATGTTGAATTCATTTCTGGTTACTGCATGTTTAGAAAACTTTTACTGTTGCTCAATTTTTTTTGTAAGCCCCACATTGAGTTATGTTACCCCCGTATGGGGGCACAGTGTGCAGTTTAAGAAGCTATAGATGGACTCAGAGCCTCTTCTTCTTCCCCTCCCAAGTTCCCCCTCTTTTCCTCCCACACCACACACCCTGTTTGCCTGTGAGCCTAGAGAACTCGCAGCTTAAAGCCAGCCACCCCTATGGTAACATATACCCCAACAACAAGAAGAACATTTACTGACAATGACCTTACAGGAGAGATGCAAAGAATCCACTAAGGGACTATGTCCTCTGAACATGCTATCACGGGAGGAGGAGCAAGAGCCAACGTGGTGGACGCAGTGCTAAGGGTTGGAGAAATGACAGAGGATGGCATGGGAGGTAACTTGAGGCTCCTGGCCTGCCAGAAGATATGGAAAGAAATTCTTACAGCTTAGGCGGTAAAAGAGAGCTGTTATCTGATCTTGTCTTCCAGTCCATTTCAAATCAAGAAAGAGTACTGAAGACTCCTTTGAGAAGAGTCTACTTTGAAGAAGGCAAAAAAGATACTGTTTGAGAGAGGACAGACAAAAAGTGTGAGAGAAACATGCATTTTTGTTTGCATATGTAACACCAAGAGAACTTCCTGGAGCAAACATAGAAGGGAATTAACTGATTCCTAATAAATAAATTCCTCGGAAAGGAATAAGTTAAAGAATGACTGAATTCTTGGAGTTTTGAAGGGGAAGTGCTGGTTTTCATCTAATGTGGACAAATAATTGAAGCTTCAGACCTGGGAATTTTTGTCTCTATCTTGTATAATTATTGCCAGCTCCCAGCATTTAGAACCCGCTCTTTGTGAAGGACGGTTTGCTTACTTCCATTTCAGAAGTGCATCCAAGATGAGTGAAAATACTTGGTGTCTGCCAAAACCTAAAAAATAGTCTGTTTATCACTAGTACTTTATAATGCACCCCTCTGACATTTTAAAATTTTGAACTATTCAACAGCAACAATTGTGGGGTTTGTCAACAAATACTACTATTTCAAAATCAAATATGATTCCTCTCCATGTTATAATCAATTCTCTATTGCCAAAGACAGCTTGATGGAACTGAAATTTTACTTTCTCTTCTTAATGATTGTACAATTTTTGCTGTGTGAGCTTATGACTGTCATAGAATGTTATGCTTTCATAGAATGTTTTTCAAAAACCTTACATTACTACGTATGTCAAAATAACAATTTCAATAGTAAAAATATTGTAATATCAGATACCCCAATCTTATATGAATTTTCTACTATATTTTGAGCTTCATTGTAAATCCTGGTCCTACATGACAAATTGATCTCAATGTTTGGAAATTAATATAAATGTATTAGCTGGAAAGCATCTTATTAAAAAAAGAGAGAGAAGCTGTGGACTACAGGACACAGAGATGAGACAAGGATGGGACAGTGGCAGTGAGGTACAGACACCATCAGGAGGAGCACTTAAGAGGGGTGACATCTGAGCTGAGATCTGAAGCAAGTGGCAGAGCAATGCTGCCCAGGGGCCTGGGTGGAGACAGAACAGTGTGTCTGTCACCTTACAAAGCATTCTGCCTGGGCTGGTCACCTCTGTTAATAATGTGGCATGGTCTCATGGATATAGAATCTTAATCCAGATGCTCAACACGGGAGAAGTGTCACCATCGCCATCACAGTTGCTACCCCATCATCACCGTTAACAACTACCATCCTCACCGTCATCACTATCTTCATCATCTTCATCACCATCATCACCATCCTCAGGACCATCATCATCACACTGATGACTGTCATGCTGAACACAAGTGCACCCTGCTCGCCTGTCCTCTGCGCTCTGAAGCTTCACAAGGGGCACAGGCTGGTGAGCACTGCCTCCCCTGCTAGAGGAGCATGTGGGGCTCTCAGGGAGCAGAGAAGCAGCTGACTCCCAGTGGGGGGGGGGTGACCAGGGTGGGCTCTCCTCCCCACCTCATCATCTTTGCAGACTTCACAGTCAGCTCCAACAGGACTGGGGGCTCCTGCTGATAGACCATGTGTCAGGAGCTTCAGGAAAATCTAATTAATTATAATTGTTCTCTTTACAGATGTCTGCCTTGTGACATCCATTCTGGTGACAAAAGGTTCCGGTAATTCTGTTTGAACAGCACTTTGCAAACATACGTTGTCACAGGGCCACCAGGAGAAGCGCATTTCGGAGGCCACTGCCTGGGCTGGCTCAGATGGTGTCAGAGCTGAGGACAGAGCTGGGCGTCGGAGCCACCTCACACAGGGCATACACTGGGAGCTGCTCCCCCAGAGGCTCAGGAGAACTCCATGCAGCTCTCTGGCGTCCGCCCTGATTTCCTCGTGGTCGGTGACGTCACATCACAGGTGAGGGACTTCACTGAGTAACAGAGCCCTTCTCAGCTCTGCTTGAATCCTCACTCCAGGGGGACACGAGAAGGCAGAGACCACCAAGCCAGTACCTTATCAGCCATCGCTAGAGCCAGCCTCCTGATAAGCTGTCACCCTCCAGGACAGCCAGATTGGTTTATCCCTCGCGAAGCCCCAGTAAGCTATTCTTAGTTTCCACTTTACACATGATTGAAGTCCTTGACCAAGGTCACTTGACCCAGGTCACGGGGCTATGGAGTGGCAAAGCCAAAGCATCTTCTGCACTCGCTGGCGGCTGACCCGCCGAGCACAGTGTGTGTCTCGGTGACACGACTCAGCCGCTGGCTGACAGGCAGAGATGGCAGGTGCCCAGCTCCAGTCCTGGTTGTCACCTGGCTCCTCAGCTCTTCTCCCGTCGCTGCTGGGGCTGCGATGTCCAAGATGCCCCCCACTCACATGGGGCACATGGGCGGCAGGGCTCGGGTCGGTGGGCATGTTCACTGACCAGGCACTCTCTCCTATGGCTGGTGGGTTTCTTCACCCTGGACGGCGGGGATGGCCCAGAGCGCGCACCCCAAGAGACAGGAGAGGGAGGCTGGCTGGTTTTGAATGCCTGGTCCCTGAGACCAGTCCAGCATCACTTCTGCTGCGTTCTATTGGTCTCAGCAGCCATAAACCCGCCCCCTTCAGAGAAATGAACCAATCACACTGAGCTGCTCAACTTGAAACCCAAGTGGATTCTGGAGGACAGACATTACCCCAAAACCACCCTCCCTCACCAGTCTTAAACAGTGTCCCACCCCATTCTGCCTCTCAGTGGATCGCTGCCCTCCCCGCTCTGTAATCCCCCACCCCGCCCCTGCACATCTGCTGGACTCTTGGCCCACAGTGTCCTCCAGCTTCACCCCCCCATTACCCCCATTCTGCCTTCACCTGCTGAAGTCTGAGAGGACACCTCAGGGTCCCCAAAACATGGCCAGCAGCCACATGCAGCTGAGCAGAGGAGGGACTTAGTGCAAAACAAGCAGATTCCCACCATCTTCCCGGACCCCAAAGTCAACCTTACTAGTGCCTTTTCTCAGTGCGCAACCAGATACCTGGTAGAAACAGCCTGGGGAGGAAGGGTTTACGGGGGCTCCTGGTGTCAGAGGGTCTCAGTCCATCAGTCAGTGTCAGCTGGGGGCTGGATTTGAGATGGAGGCGTGTTCTCTTGGCAGCCAAACAGGAAGTAGAGAGTCCAGGCCGGAAACACAAGATCACTGGCTTGCTCCAGGCAGTCAGGACAAGACCAGTGACTCAACTTTCCTCCCCTGCAGTTGCCTCACCCCAGTTCAGGGCTCCAGGTCTGCGAGCGGTCAGTGAGAGGCAGAACATTATTGCCAATTTGCCTCTTATCTTTCCATTACCAGGAGACTGGAGGCTAAGGGAAAGTTCTGGAAGCCCTGAGCTAAAGGTCTCTGAATAATGTTTATTGAAAGCTGACTTTGTGCCAGGCACCTCACTTAACCCTCCCAGCAGCCACACAGGGGCTTCATTATTCTCCTCAGGTATCAGTGAGGAAACTGAGGCAGGAGACGTTTGGCTTTGCCCACAGCGAAGCTGTGGGCCCTGCGCCTTCTCCTTCACCCTGCTTTCTGTCAGGCTCTGCAGCCACCACAAGGCTCCTGGGGGGTGCCCTCTGCCAGGGCTGCGCTAAGAGGGAGCCTGGGAAGAGGAACCCCTCCTGAGGCAGGACAAGCACCTGCCCGCAGTGTCTGTAGAAGCCTGGGCAGGAGTGACTTCCGAAGGAGCCACTGAGTCAGGGCCCTGCACGCTCTCAGAACCTGCAGCTCACTCTGCATATTGTGCCAAGGGCTGTAGCTACGCTTTGCTCTGTAAATCTTGAAGTGGCCTTTGTCTAAAGCAGTAACATCTGACCTATAAAAGTTAAAAGGACTTTGAAATTATGAGCTCTGAGCCAGGAATGAGAACAAGATGACCAAGGCCACAGAGAGAAAGAGAAAAGCACAAAGCAATTTGCCTCCCGCCCACTGCCCGGGTTTCCATTAACCCCCCTGCACCTGACCTGCCCGGCAGAAGGAGCAGGTGGGAGGGGACAGCTGAGTCCTGGCCTTCTCAACCCCTGTCTCCAGCAACCCCAAAGCACAGGAGCCCAAGGCAGCCACCAGACACAGTCAAGGTGGTTCTCATTATTTTGAGGTTCAAAGTGACCTGATTTTTTTTTTTTTTTACTTTATTTGAAAGAGAGAGAGAGAATGGGCATGCCAGAGCTTCTTGCAAATGAACTCCAGATGCATGTGCCATTTTGTGGTACTGGGGATTCAAACTCAGACCAACAGGCTTTGAAAGCAAGTACCTTAAACCACTGAGATATCTCCCCAGCCCATGACCTGGAATTTTTGATAGCATACTTGAAGGTATTCAGAGACTCAACACCCCACCAATGCTTTCTTCTCTATTCACATCTAGAAGCGCAGAGCTTCGATGGAGCCTCCCACCTTTCTCCATATGAGATTTGAAAAGGAGTCACTGCAGTTGGCCACACAGAGAAAGCAGGTCCAAGAAGCAGGAGCCGTGGGACCAAGCTAGAGGTCTCAAGCTTTATTCCCCCACCCAGTAAGGTGTTAGGTGAGGTGGGAAAGAAGAGGGTTCTGCCACCATGTACCAGTGGCAGCACATACAAGAGAAAGGCTCATGGGACCCTGGCTTTGATGCACACACACACAGTGGCCTTGCGCCTCAGGACCACAGCCCAGGCAGCAGCTGATCCTCCAGTGAGGGTGGAGCAGCTGGGATGGATAGTCAGGATGGGAATGGAGAGAGGAGACCGTCCCTTCTGTCAGTCATACACAGTAGCAGATGCTGACCGGTCCTGCTCACTGCCCCACAATGCCCCCATCCCAGACTCAGTGCCTGTGACCCTCCATCTGAAACTGCTGGCCTTGGCTTCACCCAACACAGATGAGAGCTAGAGGACACACACCCCAACTCTCTGACCCTCTACTGAGTAACTGGTTGTTCCTGGTGTACTCTGGCCACCCCTGCGCACACCTTCCTTGCTGTGTGGCCTCAGGCAACCCAACCTGGCAGCTGGGGAGGGAGACTTGTGAGGACACAGGGAAAAGTGATTAGATCAGTCTCCGTAGGTGCCTGTTCTGTCCAGGGCATCTACTCTAGCAGACAGCAGGTCCTCTTATATCAACAACAGCCCTTGGTATGGAAGCTCCACCCCTCCTCTACTCTCAGCCCTTGGTTCGAAGCAGGCTTCACCCTCAGGCTCCAGAGAGCCCCGGGTCATACAAGCCGATACGATGCCGTGCAACACTGGCTAGGAGGACGGAAGTGGGGCACACATCCTCTGCCTTTGAAATTGGACCGAGGGGACAAAAGGGCTGTCATCTTGCCACCACAGTGTGTAAGAATGAAGCCAATGGGCAGAACCAGAGGTGATCCTAGGACAGAAATAAGGAGACCCAGTGACATGGTTTTGAGCCCTTGATCAAGCCATTCCTAAAGTCCTAAAGTTTGCATTTCCAGGTCCAGTGTCCAATGTCCGTGCCTCCCTTCTGTGCTGAAGTCAGTTTCATGTGGGTTTTCCTCATGCCATCAATAGCTGGCAAGTATGGGCACAGACATTGTGGCACTCTCAAGCCCTAGCTCTCCTCTGGTGTGCTGGGACCTCGGGATCCTGAGGGTCCTGGCAAAGCTTAGTTCTCTCAGAGTTAGGGGTGGGATTTTCTTTTTTCTTTTAATTTTTATTTATTTTTTTCCATTTGCATACCTGTACATAATGTATTTTATATTATTCTCCCCAATCACCCTCTCTTATGCCCCTTTCCCTTCCATTGACACCCTTCTTGCTGGCATGTCTTGTTTTTAACCCACTAAGTTAAATTTGAGTCAATTGCATAATCATGGGAGGAAGGGTACTTACCACGAAATGAGCAACTTCCCAGTGGCTACCATCAACCCTGACTCCCCTCTCCCAGCAACTGTTAGCTGTCATTAGCTGTTCCTGGAGGTGTGGGGTCTCAGGGGTCCTCCCCATCGATGGTGATGTACTAGCAGGCTCCCAGTCTTGTGCAGGAAACCTCAGCTGCTGTGAATTCAGGAGTGTAACGGCCATATCACATCCAGAAGACACCATTTTGCAGTGAGGATGGGTCTTCTTGCTCAGGTTTCAGGGTTGCTGAGAAGATGTAATGGGAGGAACACTAACAGAGGCCTGTCACTCATCCGTCAGAGCTTCTCACCTGTGGGAAGAGAGGTTGATTCAGGAAGGCAGTGCTGGGGAGGGGGAGAAGAGCTTCCTGCCGAGCCCTCCCTCCTGGAGGCATGAAATCAGGAGTTAGAATGGTATCTTTCAGTGCCGTAAACTTCACGCCTCTCTACTTGGACTTCCCAATGGCACCAGGCAAGGAGCAGGGCAAGGAGGTAAGAGCAGCCCAGAGAGGTCAGGTGATGCAGCCAAAGTCACAGAGCCATTACAAGGACAGACCAGGGCTTGAACCCATCTCCCCGTGCTCAGTTCCCAAGCCCCACAGCCCAGTTCCTCCAGGGTCAGGGCAAAGTTCAGGAGGAGACAGACGAGTGGAGGAGGTGCCCGGGATGCTGCTCTTCCATACTAAGCCACAGGCTCACAGCCCAGCTCCTCAGCAAGAGGCCATCAGGGTGCGCTTCAGCAGGTGGGGGCTGGGTGACAGAACTGGACTGCAGAGGAATGGGTGGGGAGCACCAGGTGGAGGAGCCCTTCCTCAAGTGGAGAGCTAGTCCACACTCAAAGGGCATCTGCAGAGGCAGTCTGCCGGATGGACCATCAACTAAGCTGGTATCTGTGGGTCCCATGCCTGTCCCATGCCGGGCTGGCAAAGACAGAGCTGAGCCCAAGTCCTAGTGCCCAGGCAGCCCTGCAGAGCCCACCCAGCCTCCCTGAGCATTCAACATTTGCTGCTGTGCACCCAGAAGGCCCCATCACAGCCCCTTCTCCCTGAGCCCCCATGTCTTCCTGTATTTTAGGCCAAGATGTCTCCTGTCAAGCACCAGCTTTGATTTCCCTGAACAACACATTGTGTGATGAAAATAAGAAAGTGGAATCAATTTTTATTTCTTTAAGGTGGCAAGTTACAGTGCAGAATATTAAAGCAATAGTAAAAAAAAAAAAATCAGCCCCAAAAGGCACTCTATGCATACATAAAAGTGGTAGATTTAAAAAAAAATGAGGGCTAGAGAGATTGCTCAGTGGTTAAAGGTACTTCCTTGCAAAGTGTGATGGCCCAGGGTTCAGTTCCCCCATACCCATGTAAGCCAGGTACACAAAGTGGCACATGCATCTGGAGTTTGTTTGCAGTGGCAAAAGGCCCTGGTGCACCCTCTCTCTCTCTCTCTCTCTCTCACTTGCAGTCTCTCTCTCCCTCATTCCCTCCTTTCCTCCCTTCCTCCCCCTCTCCCTCCCCCTCTGTGTTTGCAAAAAATAAGAATACTTAGAAAAATGTTTAAAAAAGAAAAATGAAGTTATATATGCTTAAAACTACTAGATATGATTTCACCTCATTTAACAGAATAAATGAAAATTATGGTGAAAGAAATAAATGATAATTTCAAGTAAATATTGCTTCACAAGTACTTTTTCCTTTAAAAAAAAAAAAAGACTTGGGGCTAGAGAGATAGCTTAGTGGTCAAGGCATTTGCCTGCAAAGCCAAAGAACCCTGGTTCGATTCTTCAGGATCCATGTAAGCCAGATGCACAAGGGGGCACATACATCTGGAGTTCATTTGCACTGGCTGGATGCCCTGGAGTGCCCATTCTCTCAAATAAGTAAATAAATAAATTAAAAAAATACTTTTACAATAAAAATAATAATAAGACTTAAACTGCACATGATGATACATACCTGTAATTCCGTCACCCTGACAGAACATTTCTTTTTGGTTTGTTTCCTATTCTAACCCAGGGAGAAAATCAATCTGTAGCCCAGGCTGACCTCAAACTTAAAAGTAACCCTCCTACCTCAGCCTCCCAAATGCTGGGATTAAAGGCATGAGACACCTTGCCTGGCTTAACTCTGGAGGCAGAGGCAGGAGCTGATTCAGCCTGAGCTATATAGATTGCTTGAGGGCATCCTGGGCTACCTACCAGACACTATCCTTAAAGAAATGAAAACAAAATTGAATATATTGCCTCCTGGTAATAAAGTTTGGGAAGTTAGAGGGATGTACTATTCCTTATAACACTGCTCCTTCCTGGCCAGAATTAGGAATGTTTCAAGATGTTCTGGAAGCACAATTCTAATGACAATTTAGGGTGGATTCTGCAGTTAAACAACCTTTTTCTAGGCCATCATCCTTCCTCCTGTTTCCCTCCATCCTTTTTTTTAAAAAAAAAATTAATGTTTCACCATAGCTTTGCCTTTCCTGGTGGTTTTAAATTCCATTAGTAGGTTGTTTTCTACAAAGACTTTCCAAAAATGTTGTATTTCCTGAGCTCTGTGTGACAGTGTCTCAGTCACCTTCTTATTGGAAGACAACTTGACTGGGTGTAAAAATTGGGATTTGTCTGTCCTCCCTTTCTCTGTAGGCCTTGTTCCACTGCTCTGTTGTCACCAGGAAGTCTTGGTGTCCCCTGCTTTCCTCAGTATGGTAACGACTTTTTATCTAGATTGCTGGGTACATTTTTTATTTTTGAAGTTCACCTATTTTTGTCCAGCCATATCTGAGATTGGGTATTTCCCCCCTATATTTTCTGCAAGATTTGTGCACTTTTTTTTTTTTTTTTTTTTTTTTTTTTTGGTTTTTCAATGTAGAGTTTCACTGTAGCCCAGGCTTACCTGGAATTCACTATGTAGCCTCAAATTCACAGTGATCCTCCTACCTCAACCTCCAGAGTGCTGGGATTAAAGGTGTGCACCACCACACCCGGCTATCTTTGAGTATCTTAAATTTATTTACAAGTGTGTGCATATGGGCACACAAAGGACACCAAACAGCTGCACCAATTTTTGTGTCTGGCTTTATTGGGATACTGGGGAGTCAAACCCAGGCTGGCAGACTTTGTAAGCAAGTGACTTTAACTGCAGAGCCATCTCCCCAGCCCTCTTTGACTACTTTTATGCTTCTGATCCGATAGAATGTTTATTCATTTGATGACTTTTGTCTATCTTTTATGCCTCTCATCTGTCTCATCCTTGACCAATTTTTAAAATAAACTTCTTCCTATTTAATTGCTGATTTTCCCCCACAACAGACATACCACTGTTGCACCAGTTGGCATATTTGGCCTGGCTGGCCAATCTTAAAGTTTGCAAGATCCACTGCTGTTTTTCACTGCTGAGATTTCTCCCCCTCCCCACAGGGCTGCATGCAGCATAGCTCTCTCCAGCTTTCTGTCAGCTGGTCAACAGGGAGGTTTCCAGCTCAGCTCCAGCTTGATTTCTCAGTGACCCGCAGCACAAGCATGTGGAGTCTTCAGCATCTATTTCTGGTGGACAACAAAGAGCCACCACAATGGCCTGTAATGTTTGGGACGTCAGGGACCTCCTTGGCCAACATCTCACTGGAAGGTATCCCATCCCTGTCACTGAAAATTTTCTAGTAACAATCTATGGTTTCTGTGTGCACCATTATCAAATGTAGGTTTCCATAACATCTTAAAGTTTTATTAACCCTCCCTCCCACCCTTCCTTTACTCAATTCCTTCCCCTAACCCCAGTTAGGCCATTGCACACCCAATAATATATTCATCTATTTACATATGTAATACCCTCCCTTTAAGTGTTCCCCTCTCCTCCCTATTTTATATTCCCTTTTTTATTATTTTTATTATTTTATTTTTTATTAACAACTTCCATAATTATAAACAATATCCCATGGTAATGCCCTCTCTCCCCCCACCTTCCCCTTTCAAACTCCATTCTCCAACATATCCCTTCCTCCTCTCAGTAAGTTTCTCTTTTATTTTGATGTCATGATCTTTTCTTCCTATTATGATGGTCTTGTGTAGGTAGTGTCAGGCACTGTGAAGTCATGGATATACAGGCCATTTTGTGTCTGGAGGAGCACATTGTAAGGAGTCCTACCCTTCCTTTGGCTCTTACATATTTTCCACTACCTCTTCCGCAATGGACCCTGAGCCTTGGAAGGTGTGATAGAGATATTCCAGTGCTGAGCACTCCTGTCACTTCTTCCCAGCACCATGATGCCTTCTGAGTCATCCCAAGGTCACTGCCATCTGAAAATAGAAGGTTCTCTACCAAAAGTGAGAGTAGCATTAATATATAGGTATGAACATTAAGAGAAGTACTTACTGGTCAGTTTGATGAGCATAGTATATACATTTAGCCAGACAGCAGCAGACATTACACCCCTAGAGCTCATGACTACCCCTGTTTTAGGTTTTCAGTATCAGTGATATATTCCCTCCCATGGAGTGGGCCTCCAGTCCAATTTGAGGGCAGTTGGTTTCCACCATGACAGACGTGCCACTATTGCACCCATTGGCTCTATATTCCTTTTTTGCAAGCTGGCCTCTGCTACTGACTTTTAATCCAACTCACATACAAATCTAAATATTTGTAGCTAGGATCCATATATGAGTCAGAACATGTGGCATTCAGCTTTCTGGACCTGCAAGTTTCATAATTTCATTTTTCTTTACTGCTGAATAGAACTCCATTAGATAAATGTATCACATCTTCATTATCCATTCATCAGTTGAGGAACTTATAGGCTGGTTCCATTTCCTAGGATTGTGAATACAGCTACCATAAACATGGATGAGGAAGTATCTATAAGAGTCCTAAGGATATATTCCTAGGAGTAGTATAGCTGAGCCATATGATAAATCTATTTTTAGCTGTCTCAGGAACCTCCACACTTATTTCCACAATGGCTGTACCAGTTTACATTCCTACCAACAGTGTAGAAGGGTTCCACTTTTTCCAGATCCTCACTATTTATTGTCATTTGTTTTCTTGATGACAGCCATTCTGACAGGACTGAGATGAAATCTCAAAGTAGTTTTAATTTGCATTTCCCTGAGGGCTAAGGATGTAGAACATGTTTGAGATGTTTATAGGCCATCTATATTTGTTCTTCTGAGAACTCTCGATTCATTTCCATAACTCTTTTTTTTTTTTTTTTTTTTGAGGTAGGATTTCACTCTAATCTAGGCTGACCTGAAATTCACTCTATGTATTCTCAGGGTGGCCTCTAACTCATGGCAATCCTCCTACCTCTGCCTCCTGAGTGCTGGGATTAAAGGTGTGCACCATCACACCCAGCTCCATAACTCATTTTTGATTGGTTTCTTTGATATCTTATTATTTAGTTTTTTGAGTTCTTTGCATATCCTGGATATTAATCCTCTGTCAGATGTATAGCTGGCAAAGATTTTCTCCCATTCTGTAGGTTGTCTCTTTGCTCTATACACAGTGTCCTTTGATGTACAAAATCTTTGTAATTTAATGAGGTCCCAGTGGTTGATTAGTGGTCTTATTTCCTGAGCAACTGAAGTTATATTCAGGAAGTCGTTGCCTATGCCAGTATGTCGAAGGATTTCCCCTACTTTTTCCTCTAGAAGTTTCAGAGTTTCAGGTCTGATATTAAGGTCTTTGATTTATTTGGGCTTGATTCTTTTGCATGGAGAGATATAAGGATATATTTCCATCCTTCTACATATATCCAGTTTTCCAATCACCATTTGTTAGAGAGGCTGTCTTTTCTCCAGTGAATATTTTTGGCATTTTTGTAAAAAATCAGATCTGTAGCTCCTGGGTTTACATGTGGATCCTCTATTCTGTTCCACTGATCTATGTATCTGTTTTTGTGCCAGTACCATGCTGTTTTGTACTATGGCTCTGTAATATATTTTAAAATCAGGTATAGTGATACTGCCAGCCTTATTTTTGTTCAAAACAATTTCAAAATTGTTTTGGCTATTCAAGCTTTTTGTGCTTTCAAATGAATTTTAGGATTGGTTTTTCTATTTCCATGAAGAATACCATTGGAATTTTGATGGGAATTGCATTAAATGTATAGATTGCTCTTGGTAAGATTGACATTTTCACAACATGATTCTTCCAATCTGAGAACATGGGATGTCTTTCCATTTCCTAGTATCTTCTGTAATTTCTCTCTTGAATGTTTTAAAGTTTTCCTTGTGGAGATTCTTCATTTCCTTGGTTAGGTTTACTCCAGGGTAATTTTTTTTTTGAGGAAATTGCAAATGTGGGTGTTTCCCTTATTTCATCCTTGGCATGCTTGTTGTTAGGATATAGGAAGGCTACTGATTTCTGTGTGTTTATTTTGTATCCTGCTGTGTTGCTAAAAGTGTTTATCAACAGTTTGCTGGTAGAGTCTTTACGGTTCTTTATGTATAGAATCATATCATCTGTAAATAATGATAATTTGATCTCTTCCTTTCCAATTTGTATCCCTTTTATGGCTGTCTCTTGTCTTATTGCTATAGCTAAGACTTCTAGTACTATATTAAATAAAAGTGGGGACAATAGACACTCTTGTCTTGTTCCTGATTTTAGTGGAAAAGCTTCAAGTTTTTCCCCATTTAGTATAATGTTGGCTATAGGTTTGTCATAAATAGTGTTTAGTATGTTAAGACATGTTCCTTCTATTCTCAGTGTATTTTAGGACTTTTATCATGAAGGGATGTAGGATTTTGTCAATTGCCTTTTCTGCATTTTTGTGATGATCATGGGATTTTTGTCCTTCAGTTTTTGGCTTTTGTTTTTGGGACAGCATCTCACTCAATAGACCAGGTTGGTCTCAAACTCACAATCCCCCATGCTTTAGCCTAAGTGCTGACATGACAGGTATAAGGCACCATGAGTAGCTTCTAGGGTCTTTTTTTTTTTTTCTTTTCTTTTCTTTTTTCTTTTCTTTTGGTTTTTCGAGGTAGGGTCTCACTCTAGCCCAGGCTGACCTGGAATTCACTATGGAGTCTCAGGGTGGCCTCGAACTCACGGCGATCCTCCTACCTCTGCCTCCCGAGTGCTGGGATTAAAGGCGTGCGCCACCACGCCCGGCGCTTCTAGGGTCTTTATAGAGAGCATTATATGGGATTGAACCCAATGGAGCCTGGGAAGAGCACTGTTCCCATGACTAGCACTTCTTGTCGCAGTATTTTCTTCCTCTGCCAGTGCTGTGCGTAGTTTCTGGGTCTTTTCTTCTGAACTCCTTCCCAGAGGAAGCCTGGCTCAGTGGGAGGACTATGTGGGAAGGGTGGGACGGTGGCCTCAGGCAGTGGGTAGTTTGCATTTGACATTGTCCTCTTGGACCTTCTTCCATACCTCAAGGTTTGCTGTCCCTGTAGCCAGCATACCTCTGGATGCCTCTGGAGAGGCTAGTTGAGTGCAGGCTCTGAGCTAAATGTTTCTGGATGAAATACTTTAGGATATATCCCATAAATCATCAGCATTCCTACCTGGAAAATGTTCTGGAGTGTCTGCATGGATTCTGGTTTCCTCTGGCTCCAGTCTGGATTATTTGGGAGGAAAGCTTCTGGGTTTGTGGTTTGGGGCTGTGGCTATTTCTGGTTTCAATAAAACATAAAAGGGAAAAAAAGTAGCCCATATTCATTTTCTTGTAGTAGAGAGCCTAAGGTCACTGAGATGAGCTTCCAAACCAGGTACAGTTATGGGGAAAGGATTTATTGAACTTAAAGATCCAGGGGAAGTTTTATACTGGCAAAAAAAAGCTGGCCCACTTTCACAGGCCCAAGCAGAGAGAGAGAAGCCACAAGCCACCAGCAGCAAGCAAGCAGGAACTCCAGGCAGAGCTCAAGCACTCTGCATATCTTTAGACCAGAATTCCAAATCCTCCCCGACACCTTAAGGCTGAACCCTAGGATTCCTCCACGGTAACACTTCCTCCAGCCAGGTAGCTTCAGATCTAAATTGCAAACTTTAATAAAATCCTGAATATATTTAAACCACCACATTCTGCCTCTGGCCCCAATAGATTCATAACTTATCTCACACTGTAAATTGTATTCAGTACAAATTTAAAGGTCCCCACTGTCTTTATTAACTTAATATAGTTCCAAAGTCCTAAGTCCCATCTGAGATTTAAAATTGTCTCTTAGCTGTGAATTCTGTAAAATCAAACAAGTTATATACTTTTAACATATAAAGGCACAGAGTAAACATTTTTAACTGTTATAAGGCATAGCAAGGAGAGACTCAAACAATGTTAACTCAATAACCATCAAGTAAACATCAAACATCTGTAGTTCAAGTCTGATATCATAACCAGTGACTAGTGAGGAGCCTTTGGATTTTTTCAGTTTTGCCCCTCCAGCTGGGCTGTGCAGTCAAGGAAAACTTCCATCTCGAGCCAACAGCCTCCATGGCAGCCCTAGCACAGTCCTGGTATATACAAAACATCTTTAGGTCTCCATGAAAACCATTGTCCATCTTCCAATGGCTTTGCCAGCCTATCAGAGTCATCACAGCCTGCCTCATGCTGCATCTCAGCAGTGGCTACTGTAACCATGTGTACTTTAGGACCATCCCATGCTTTTTATGTTTTTAAAATTAATGCCAGGTGTGCAGGACACAGCCATAATCTAATTCTGGGACAAAATAAATAGGAACCTTGAAAAGCAAGTTCCTTCTCTAGACAACTCTTTTACAAAAGAGTGTATATGGGGTATAGTGTGTTTGTTTTGTTTTTTGTTTTGGTTTGTTTTGGTTTGGTTTGGTCTGGTTTTTTTGAGACACAGTTTTGCTCTAGTCCAGGCTGACCTGGAATTCACTATGTAGTCTCAACCTGGACTCAAACTCATGGTGATCTTCCAACCACTGTCTCCCAAGTGCTGATATTAAAAGCATGCACCACCATGCCCAGCTTAAGAGTTTGTATTTTTATCATAGTCTTTCCTCAGGCATCCACTGTCTCAATGTAAAGTAACTGGGCTATATTACTTCCAAATGTCAATGTATTTGACAGTAGCAGCCTCAGCAAGCAGTCTCTGTGCCAGTTTTTTTCAACTTAAAACCTTTAATATGTTAGTCCCATATCTTTAGCCAAGCACATCAGTCCATTATAAATTTAACCTTAATCAAACTATTTGGCCCAGGGCAGCAGAACAAAGCCAGCCATTATGCCAGTAGCCCAGTTCCAACAAGGTTTTCTGCAGAATTTCCTTCGCCTTAGAAAGTTCATATGCCAAGCTTCCAAGTTTATAAGCCAAGCCTCCAAACACAATTCTCTCTGCACTTAGCATTTTCAAATTATCATTAGAATAGTCCATAATACTTGTCATACTGCTCCAGAAGGCATCTTCAGCTGCAAGTACCAAGTCAATGTCCATTCCTCCAAAACAAAAGTTCCAAAAGACCAAAATCCACATGGTCAGATTCATCTCACCTGTACCAATTCTGTAGCAGACAGCCTCGGGTCACTAAGATGAACTTCCAAACCAGACACAGCTATGGGGGAAGGGATTTATTGAAGCTTAAAGATCCAGGGGAAATTTTATACTGGCAGAAGAAGCTGGCCCACTTCACAGGTCTAAGCAGAGAGAAAAGCTATAAGCTACCACAAGCAAGCAAGCACACTTCAGGAACTCCAAGAAGAGCTCAAGGACTCTGCATATCTTTAAAAGAAACTGGGATTTCAAATCCACCCCCACACCTTAGGGCTGGACCCTAGGATACAACCACAGTGACACTTCCAACAACCAGGTGGCTGCAGATCTAAATTACAAACTTTAATAAAATCCTGAATATATTGACCATCTATTTAAACTACTATGTTGCCTTTGGTTTATTTGAAAGTGAGATCCAAGTATCTAATGTCATAATTTTAACCTGGAAATTAAATACTTTCTCATCCATTGTCTTCTGTATCCAACCCACTCTTGGTAAGTGAGAGACTGTCACCAAGGGTGGGGCAGTTGTGACAGCAGGGCTGACTAGACTTGGGGTCTAAGCACAGAGCAAGACTGCATTCTTACCTTAGATAAGAGCAGGTGGTACTTGCTGGCACAGCACTCTGTCTCATGGACAAATACTGATGTGTCAGTAAAACTTCTCACCCATTGGGTGTCCATGTATGCAAGACTCACACAATACATGCACAGTGCTTATGCTGCTGTATCTGCCTTACCACCCTTGGCAGACATCACTAATCACTAACTGATCACAGTGTTCTTTTTCATCTCCCTGAATCTTTTCAAGATTACATTATAGGAGGATTTTCCCAACTAACACTGGCAAAGTGAATGTGACCTATTTGCCATTCCAGTATTAGAAATTCTTCAGCCACATCAAACACAACCAAGGAATCAGAAACACCTGGATTGGTTTTAGCTCTATGATTATTGGCAGAGTGACCTCCCCAAGTCTTTACTTCTCAGAGTTTCAACTTTACCATCTGTAAAATTTGGACCATTTTTATCACATAGTTATTGAAGGAAATGCACAAGCCAGTGCATGTTAGCCAGGGCTGCATAAGAAACCTTCCAAAACCTAGCAGCATAAAGCAGTAGAGAATGGCCTGCTCTTTCATAGCTAAGGCAGGAGAGAATCTTTCAGTCTGGACAGGCTGAGCTGTTCTAAGCCAGTCTTGCTTATCTGTGTGGTTGGCTGGAGTTGGCTGGGTCTTAGACAGCCTCACTGGATGGATGAGTGGCTAGCTAGCTGTCATCTGGGCAAGTGGCAGGATGCCTCTCATCTCCCAGCATGTTCGTCCAGGCTTCTTTCCATGGCAGCAGTAGGATTCCAGGACACTGTGTGGAAGAATTCAAAGCCTCTGGGGACCCAGGTTCTGGACTTCCACTCTGGCATTTCCATCCCATTCTATTTGCCAAACCAAGTCACAGACTGGCCAATAGGGTGGTAAAGAGACTGCACTGTTTGGTGGGAGGACCTCCAATGGGTTGGATTACCCGGAAGGTGCAGAAATGTGGGTCATACACTACTGGTCAGGATGGGACCCAACAGCAGGTCTTAGAAGAATAGAAAATCCAAAATCGCCTGCTTTTTCTCTTAGTGATGGAACTTACAAGGACTGGGCAAGACTGGTAGGTTCCAGCTTGTAAATTTACTCCAGTACTGAGCAAGAGTTTGAAGCCCCCACACAGCCTGATAGCAGTGCTAGGATCAATTAGCACTGCCTGTCCTGGGCATGTGATGAGAAGTGGTGATGAGTGTCCCTGTGCATGAGCACACGTATGCACGTGTTGGGCAGGAAGGATGGAACTCTGTCATTCACTTCCTGTTTCCTGAGGTCACATGGGTGTGCAGGAAGAAGGCTCCTCCTTAGCTAGCATAGTGTTTCCTGTCCACACACAGGTTGTCACAAAATAATAATGATAAGGATTAATTGCTGTCCCATGAGGGTCACTGGACATAGCAGCCACATGACCTTGGGCAAGTGTCTTGCTTCCTGCAGATGAAGAAGGAAGAGTGATAAAGGAAAGACAATGTCTGGCCTTGAAAACGAGGTTAGTTAGTCCCCATGAACTCTGGGATGTAGACTGAACTCGTTCAGAAGTCTGACCACACTGACAGTCCACACACCACCCGTCCTTCCCAGTCTCCATAGCAAACCCTAGAAGGTCACAGTCCCTGTGCTCCTGGGCTGCCCCTACCCCTGATTATGCAAATCAACTGCCTTGTGTGCAGGCACTTCTGTTCCTTTGAACTTCTGGTGACACAGAAGACCTTGTTTCCGGTCCACTTTCTAATGCCTGTGAGTCCCATGGTGCAGTAGCTACAGCAGCAGCCCGAAGCACAGATGTTCTGTGTCTCACTGAGGAATTCTACACGGTGCTTGTTAAGTTTGTCTCATGGTCCTGAGGAGGGTGGCCCACTGCACAGCTCCAGATGGCACAACAGAGGCAGGTAGGAGAGTCCCCAGGAGTCAAGCAAGTCTCAGGGAAGAAGTATTCCCAGGGTCAGACCTGGGCAGCAGGAATCAAGGGAAGGCTGATCACAGAGGTCAGGGGCAGCAGGGGGCAGGGAAAAGCTGGAAAAAGGATCAGGGAAGACTGGAAACTGGTATCAGAGGGAGGCTGGGCAGTAGGGGTCACAGGCAGATTAGGCAGCAGGAGCCAGGGCTGGACACAGGCCTTCTGGGTTCACTTTAAGAGTGTGATGAAGCCAGGCATGGTGGTGCATGCCTTTAATCCCAGCACTCGGGAGGCAGAGGTAGGAGGATCACCATGAGTGTGAGGCCAGCCTGAGACTACATAGTAAATTCTAGGTCAGCCTGGACTAGAATGAAACCCTACCTCGAAAAACAACAACAACAACAAAAGTCTAAACTGGGCGTGGTGGAGTACACATTTAATCCCAGCACTAGAGGCAGAGGTAGGAGAATCGCCATGAGTGGAAGGCCAGCCTGAGACTACAGAGTAAATTCCAGGTCAGCCTGGGCTAGAGTGAGACCCTACCTCAAAAGACCAAAAAAAAAAAAAAAAAGTGTGATGCACAAGGGCTTTGGATCACATGGGTTCCCAGGAATTCAGGCAAGTGAGTTAATTTTTGTATGCCTCAGTTTCCCCTGGGTAGGATAATGACTGCCATTCATAGTCCCACTACGATTTTGTTTTTTAGAATTGGAAAACTCCCCCACTGCCCACTTTCCTGAGGGGTATCTACACACCTAACACACACACACACACAGGTGCAAGTCCCAGGAAGAGCAAAACACTCCTGCCCCAGTCCCTCCCACTCTGCAGACCTGGCTGCACACACAGCGGTCCTCCACCCTGTTCTCTTTGCCGTTTCACGGCAGCCTCCACGCCTGCTTTGGACGAGCCTAAGGACTCAGTGCTCCTCTGACAAGGGCTTCCCTGTGCAGTCCTGCGTCCTGCCGGGGTCCACATCCTCCTAGGATGAGCCTGTCCTTCAGGAATGCCAGCTCTACCAGTCAGCTCGTGAGGCTGGCTCCCTGTTCCTGTGACTAGGTTCCTGCCCAGTGGAAGGGAAAGCAGTGGCTCTACTGGGCCCCAGGCCTCAGTGTCAGTGTTCCAAGAACCAAGAGCTTGCCTGTCACCAGCCTCGGTGGGGAGGAGGAGGGAGCCCATAGCACACACTGGGGAGCAGCATGGATGGCCGCCTGGGCTCCTGATGGTGTCCATGGGGGTGGGCAGGCATGCACTCAGAGGTTGGTGTTGAGAGCCACCATGGCAGAACCAGGGACAAGATCAGCAAAGGGAAGGGTGAGAGGCAAAGACGAAGGAGGACAGCATAACTGGGGGCTTGCATGGTAAAGGCACAATCTCAGCATTACTGACACCTGCATGCCACCTAGATCTGCTCCTTACAAGCCACGAAGGTAGAGAAATTCTATCAACCTTCCAGATTCTACTTCCCATGTTTAAAAACAGTACAACAAAAGCAGGGCGTGGTGACACACACCTTTAATCCCAGCACTCAGGAGGCAGAGGTAGGAGGATCGCCTTGAGTTCAAGGCCACCCTTGGGACTACATAGTGAATTCCAGGTAAATCTCGGCAAGAGTGAGGCCCTACCTTGAAAAAAAAACAAAACAGGACAACAAGGAGGAGTGAGCCAGAGGATTTACACACGCAGAGCCAAGCCTCAGCTACGGTGCTGTAAGTGTGGGCTGACACCTTGTTCACGACTGAGTGCACACTACTGTCCATCACTGCTGAGTTTTCAGGATCCTCTTGTCCTGCCGGCCCAGTCTGAGTCCTCCTGGTCCATACTGCTAAAGTGCTGTCTTCTGCCTCATTCCAGTGCCACTGTCCTGTGTGTGTCCCCACCTCTAAGACGTCTGCTCCAAGGAGACAGGGACATACCTTTTTCTCCTTCCCCAGGTCCCCAGTGCCTGGTGCATAGGAAGTGCTCAATTAATATTGCCAACTGGAGGACTTCTGCCACCATGCTACATGAGTGAGTCACTGAGGTACTGTGAGGTGAGCTGTGTCCCTCACATGTTGAAGATCTAGGCTCATGGAGTGCCACTTGTAGTTGCCTAAGGGAGTCTCGAGCTTCCTGTAAGAAAATTGTCTGCAGCTCTCTTCTCATGTGCACAGCCCATCTTTCACAAGTGATCAGGCAGCCCATGACCCTGAGTTGACGGTGTCCTAGAGGTCATGTCGCCCACAGCAAGGTGAGGAGGGGAAAAGAGCTACATGAGCCAGAGATTCTGGAGACCAGAAAGGGCCAGAGCAGAAAAACAGCCCCAGTAGAATGCCACCCCCACAAGACTATCTTCTTCTCTGAAGAGCCAATAGCTTGATTTCCACATTTCTCTAGATGTGACAGAAAGTTCAAAGGACAAGACTGGGACACGGGCTGTAATTCCCACAGGGGCCAGGTGTGAGTGTTGAGGGAGGTGATGGATGACAGGGGCTCTGGGGCCAGGCTGGGAGCCTGCATTCAATGTGACAGCAGGAGCACCGCTCCTTTCCTCACCTGTGGGCTGTTTGTGTCTCTGGATGACCAGAGCCACCTTCCCAGAGAGCTTCAGAAGCCAGGAAATCAAAGGCAGAGCCATGGAGCAGGAAGAGACCCTGAGTGACAGCCAGCCCCAGCTCCTCATTTAACTGGCCCAATACTCACATTCTGTATGTCACTACATTGTTCAGAACCTTTGTGCCAGGGACTAGGGGAGGAAGTCCTTGGCACACCGAGCCAAAGAGAGGGCAGTGCGTGGTCTGAGGGTAGATAGTGGGTGGGTTTTGTTCCCTGTCAGCATCCTCCTCTGCATCCCTCTCCAGGCACAGAGAGAACAGAGGGTGTCTTCTCCGCTTGCTCCACTCTAAAAACACATTGTTCTGTGTCTAAAAAGACACAGAGTCACCCAGGGTCCCTTCAGGCCCTGTCAATGTGTCAGGCAGTAAGCCTGGCTCTGGGCAGGTAACAACAGCCCCCATTAACATGCTTGTCACTTAGACATTGTGTCCAATGAGCTTGGCTAAGGCTCTGCCTCATGTGTTCTCCACCTAGGCACTCAGGCAACAGCACAGCCACTGCCTGGCATCTGGATGTCCACCAGAGAACTCTGCAGGGTGGGGGGTAGTCTCATATCAGTCAGGGCGCTGGCTCAGGGCTATCAGGCACCCCTTTTCTGGTCAGAATCAGTACCAGATCTCCCCCTTGCACAAACACCCAGCAAGAAGTCCACTCTGCCTTGGCCAGCAGGGGTCCAGGCAGTCATGGGAGCCAGCAGCACTCAGGGCTCCCTTCTCTGCTTTCCAGCATGGGTGACAGGTCACATAGTCCTGGAGAAGAAGCATGATTAGCAGGAAGGATAAAGATAGCAACTTTGAGCAAATCATGGCCTCCCAAGACCCCAGGATAGGAGCGCTAGGGTCAATTCCAGAATGCATAGGTAATACATGTGCAGGGTCTATAGGCCTGTATGTACATTGCATGTGTACATGAAATGCAGACCTATTGCACACACAGAGCATCACATGTGCATATGGAGTATGTGTGTGTGCGCACTGTCTAATTCAGTCGTCACAGCCAATATCTACTGTTGTTGCAATCACCTTGTGGCCGTGACAAAACACACAACCAGAAGCAGCCCGTGAAGGACAGGGTTTACTTCCAGCTGACAGTTTCAAAGGAAGTTCCGCCATGGCAGGGAAAGCAAGGCAGAGCCGGTGGCCAGCAGGCGTCACATCTCCACAGCAACAGGCAGGAAGCAGCCTGAATACTTGGCTCGGAGCTGAGCTGTACGACCCCAAAGCCAGCGTCCAGTGACTCACCTCCTCCACAAGGCTCCGCTTCCCAAAGGCCCCACAAATTTCCCACATCACTACCAGCTGGGGACCAAGTATTCAAAACACATGAGGCTGGGGGGGGGGGTGTGAACATTCTGTCCAAACCACCACAGCAAGTTTCATCACCCCATTCCAAGTTAATGTGCAGAATGAGTGTCAGTGAGCATCAGGCTGGGCTCTGGGTGCAGAACAGGGACACTAACAAACTTCACTCAGGAGCTGACACCGCAGAGCAGGTGTAGAGGAAAACTGGTGACGCTGCACATGGGGACATGTGGAGCACAGCACAGGCCACCAAGAGCAGCAGACAGAGGGGGTGGTGGGCCTCTGTGGAGGAGCTCTGAGCAGGCTTGTGTGGGGAGCTCGTGGTGACGAGGTGGCCAGGTCACACTCAGCTGCCTACGTGGATGCTGGGGAATCAAACTCAGGGAAAATCAGGCCACCTCCAACCCTCACCCTTATGCTCTTAGTCTCTAAGCCACGTCCCAGCCCAATGTATTACTCTTATAACTCTATGACCAAACACCTGACAGAAACAACTTAAAGGGAATAATTTTTAAAATTTAAATATTTGTGCATGTTTGTGTGTGTGGACACACATGTGGGGGTGCACATGTATGTTGAAGCCATAGGACAATCTCAGGTGCCAACCACTTCTCTTTGAGACAGCGTCTCTCATTGGCCTGAAGCCCACCAATTAGAGCAGCTGGACAGTGAGCTCCAGGGGTCTGCCTGTCTCTGCCTCCCCAGAGCTGGGGTTCTAAGGGCTTGCCACCGTGTCCAGCATTCTTACATGTGAGCAAGCACGTCGGCCATCTCCCTAGCCCGCAGCGCCCAGCATGGCAGCCCGGAAGCAGGAAGAGGCCAGAGCCAAGAGCAGTTCCAAGGTCACACCACCAGTGATCTGCTTCCTCCAGCCAGGCCCGCTTCCTGCCTTTCAGTAATCCCATCATCTCATGCACCCATGAAGGAATCCACGCGTCCCTTGGGGAACTCCAGTCTTCTTTGCACACTCCCTCACGGACCTCCCCACCGGAAGTGAACTGTACTACGCAGGGTCCTGGCAGATACAGTCACGACACCAGGAGTCCCTGTGGCTGCAAAGTACCGAGTCCGCAGTCCCACGCCCGGTCCCGCACAGACAGACCCGGCGGCCTGGCAGTCTCTAACAGCCACGGCCGAGGAAAGCCGTGGGAGCCCGAGCGAGAGGCGCAGCGGACCGTGCTCAAGGTGGTTTGCTGAGTCCGGCCCTCTCGCAGAGGCAGTCTAATTCGAGGTGGTCCAAACTGCAGCAATCTCCACCATTTCCTGGAATCCTCGCCGTTCACCTCCCAGGGCCAGTCCGTCCATGGACCACGACGGTGCCGCGGAACAGGAGGCAGGTGTAGAAGAAGGTAATGTCCCTCCCTCCTGCTTCCCAGGGCGCAGCCCCTCAGCTGCCACCAGGCTCTCTGGTCAGGCGCGGGGTCCACAGCTCAAAGGAACCCTGATGAGCAGTCATTCCCTGAGCAGCAGGAAGGTCATGAGTAGAGCTCTCAGCTGGACACAGTGGCCTTGTCTCCACCAGGGTAACCTACAAGGGTGGTCTTTAGAACCATCAAATACCAGGATTCATTCACGGTCCCTCATTTTACGCACACAGCCACCCCATCCCTCATGGCTCCCGCACTCCGGGCTGTGAGATGCTCACAGATGACAAAGAGGCTCTTTGGAAAGACTCATTGAAACAAACTGGCTTCCTCGCCACCGGCTTTTCCAGTGTCCCCGGCAGCTTAATATGGGCAGTGAGAATAAAGAAAAGGCTCTCGGACTTGAGAGATGGCTCGATGGGTAAAGTGCTTGCTGCCCAAGCATGAGGGCCTGAGTTGGGATCCCAGAACCCATGTCAAAGCTGAGTGTGGTGGCTCATGCCTGTAACCCCAGTGGGGGGGGGGGGGGGAGGCAGGATGAGCCGTGGGGCTCGCTGGTTAGCCCATGAGCTCCAGGTTCAGTGAGAGACCCTGTTGCAAAAAATAAGATGGAGAGTGATGAAGAAGACACCTGAACATGCACACACACACACACACATGTGCACACACACACATACACATGTGCACACACACACACACACACACACACACAGAAGGCAAGAAAGGAAGAGAGAAAAATAACCGGATGGACAGCCAGATGAAAGAAAGGAGAAATAAGGAAAAGTCTCTCCCAACACAGCTCCAGAAAGATGTGATTGGTGGGGGCGGGATAAATCCTCCAACTGCTTCGCTTAAGTTTGCTCCTTCACCAAACAGGAAGTTCACCCAGCCTCCAAATGTTTCTGAGTTAACAGGGGGAGAGGAGAAAAGCCCCCGCACAGCATTTTATAACACTACAGAGTAAGATCTCAAAATAGATGGCTTTTGCTCAGTCAGGCGACGCAGAGGTTTGATTATGCAAACAGCAGCCTTCAGAGCAGCGTGGGGGTGGCGGGAGCTGGAGAGAAGCGCAGACACAGGAGGTGATGGTTAAAACGCAGCAGGAATAGAAACCTTAGGAAGCAGCCATCAGGGCCCCCACGGCCTGGGGCATCTGTAGGCCTTGTCAGGGGGCCTGGACGTTGCGTGGAGCATGCGACGAGGCTCGGCCAGTTTATAAGGCATCAAAGCAGAAGACGGCAGTAGAAGCTGGAGGACGCGGGGCAGCCGGCTTGAGAATCTGAGTTAGAGGTGAGACACTGGATCCTCACTCCCCTCCCGCCTCTGTCACATGACCTGGCAGAGCACTGGAACAGGCAGGGCATGGTTTCCTTCCCATGGGTCTTGGATTTGGCCATAAGACTTGCCTTGACCAATGCAACTTGGGTAGAAGTGACAGTCGCCCTCCCAAATGGAGGCCTTAGGAAGTAAATGGGACCTTGGGAGTCACAGAGGGCAAGTGAGGAGAATCTGAGCAACCCACCAACAAGGCTGGACATGAAGGCCCAGACCCACTGCCAAACTGATGAAGAAACTGACTCAAACAGCAGAGAGAGGCTGTGGGGACAGGAGCACAGCGACACGTGTCCTGGGAGGTGCACACATGGGAATGCCGATGATAAGGCCAAGTCTTCGAAAACAGCAGACATTGAAGCCTCAGCCCGCGGAAGCTGGGCAGGAACATGAGACCTGAGCCTTACTAGATGGATGCTGCTTAGTTGCTTAGTGGGAGAAACAAAATCAATATTCTCCACAAAATTTAACAGAACCCAGTGTTCCAGAATGTTCAGAGGATAATTCAAAATTCCTCAATATGGAAAGAACCAGAAACATCTCAATCAACATCTTCTGAGGGAAAAGATAATCAGACAACAAATATGTTGAAATTGTCAAAAATTTAGAATGTTCCAAGAAAGGGCAAATACTCTTAAAACAAATGACAGCATAGAAATTCTCAGAAAAGAAATACAAGCTTTTAACAAAGAATCAAATGGAAGTTTTAGAACCTAACTCAAAAAAAATTGAAATTTAACATTTCACTAGACGGGTCGATAAAGAACTGCATAGAACAGGAATGAGTCGGGAACTCAAGGGTAGATGAATAGAAATTATCCAATCTGAACAGCAGATGGAAAAATGACAAAGTAGTACATGAGAGGGGAAGACCCACCTAAATGAAGGTGGGACTCCCAGACTGAAGAGAAGGGGAAAAGAGCTGGAACGTCTGGTGGGCACCAGCATTCATCTCTCTCTGCATCCTGACCACTCAGTGGATGGGACCAGCTGCCTGAGAACCCTGCCCATGATGAGCCCTCCCATGATGAAGGGGAGTACACAGAAACTGAACCAAAACAACCCCTTCCTTTCATGGCCTTTTGTCAGATATTGTGTCATAATGACAAAAAAAATAGCAACTAATACAATAGTTTTTATCTAACTATATCAATTTTTTGATTAAATGCAAATGGTCTTAAACACTTCATTTAAAAGGCAGAGACTGAAAAAGATGAAAATGGATCTACCATTTGACCCAAACATACCGCTCCTGGGCATATGCCTTAAAGACTCCACTCTACTACAGAGATACGAGCTCAGCCACACTGGTTGGTGCTTTATTCACAATAGCTAAGATTTGGAATCAGCCCACATGCCATCAACTGATGAATGGATAAAAGACGTGGTACCCATACACAGGGGTAAGGAAAAATGAAATAATGAAGTTTGTGAGAAAATGGGTGGAGTTAAAACAAATTATTCTAAGCAAGGTCACCCAAGCATAGAAAGACAAACGCTACACTTTCTCTCTCATATGCAGGTCCTAACTGGGACAAACTGGATATAAATGTAAATGGCAGGAAGCACCAGGAATAGGGACATAAAACTAGAATGAGACCAGGAGAAAGAAGAAGTAAGGAGAGAGGAGAGAAGGAACTACTCTAAAGGCTAGGTGAGGGGCAAAATAGAGGGTGTGGGAGGGTATTGAAGGGGTAGTGGGTAGGGAGGGTAGGTAGAGGAATTACACATAAGACAACATGAATCAGTACCATAGAAACCCTCCTTCTGGATACCATTCTACAAGATACAGCCACCAATAGAGAGGGAGAGGAGTTGGTCCACACAGAAACATCCTGTAGAAGCTGGTGGGGGAAAAAGCACTTAACCCTAAAACCATAGGCTTAGGCTGGGTAATCCCAGGCCCAGAACTGAGTCAGCCCTCACAGTGTGCTGTTAGCCAGGGAGACCCATGAAGCCCCCAGTACTATGCAGGCCTTTGCCATAACACTTGATTACCTGCCAGAGGTTAATCAAGTAAGACCCTCTTGCTGAAGACACCATAGGCTGCAGTTACCAGTCATTGAAATCTGGAACTGAGAAGGAAGCCAGTTCCCTCCCGGCTAGCCTTCATAGCGTTGTAAAATGCTATGGGAGCTGCTAGAGGACAATAGTCAACAACAGTGTGAATAAACAGAAGACTCTGCAAGATATGAAATCAACCAGCTGGGTAAGAAGTATATACTTGTGCAATAGTGGCACATAGTCTTGGTGGGTAACCAACTGTTCTCTGATTGGACATGAAGCCCACTCAGTGAGGGAGAACTCATGTCTGATACTGGAAGCCAAGTCAGAATCCCATGGCCAGAAAACCCATGGGCTCCAGAGAGAAGTCTCCACTGATTTCTGGAGAAGAAGAGTGGGCGTGCACACCAAAAAAATCTCTCAAATAACTTTGCATAACCCCTTTAACGCAAGCTTCTCTCACTCTTGGTTGGAGAATCTGTTTTATTTTACAGAGGGCAGAAAAAAACTCAGGAGATCCAAGATCCATCAACACAACAAGAAAAGACTGCGTACCATAAGAAGTGCCACCTCTACCACATCTGCCAGGGCCCAAGAGAAATTGCAGAGCAAACAGTGACACAAGTGTTGCTCCCCTGCTGGCCTGACATCCGGCTCCCGGGAAAGACAACAGACACGGTGGTCAATCAAAACACATGAAATCAGAAACACAGCAGCAACACGACTCAACACTAAACCAGACTGCGAACAGGCCCGCCAAAGCTCAGGGACCATTGTGGAGGAGGAAGCAGGAAGATTGTAAGAGTCACAGAATGGGGAGAAATATCCTGTGCTACAGTCTGCCCACCGAAGGCTAACTGCGAACTTATTTACCCAACAGCAATAACCCTGTTGAGGAGAGTCCTCCGGGAAAGGGGGACAGGGAATAAGGGATATAAGACTACAACTTTTGTAAAATGAGGAGATAGAGAGATGCCTCAGTGATTAAGGCATTTGCCTACAAAGGCTTAACCACAAG
This sequence comes from Dipus sagitta, assembly GCA_036346955.1. Lineage (NCBI taxonomy): Eukaryota > Metazoa > Chordata > Mammalia > Rodentia > Dipodidae > Dipus > Dipus sagitta. The sequence continues at coordinate 110,183,446 of CM070773.1, forward strand.
GTTCAATTCCATTCCCCAGTGCCCACATAAAGCCAGATGCACAAAGTGGCACATGCATCTGGAGTTTGTTTGCAGTGGCTAGAGGCCCTGGCATGCCCATTCTCTCTCTCTCTCTCTGTCCTCTCTCTGTATCTCTCTGCTTGCAAATAAATGAAAATTAAAATAAATGAGTTTAAAATTAACAAAAAAAAATGTACTTTGAAAAAAGAAGGCAGAAACTGCTAGCTTAGATAGTTTTAAAAGAAAAGGGAGTAATCATGTGCTGTCCACAACAATTCTATTTTTGGAGGATGATAGGTTAACATTTTAAGATTGGTAAAAGATACAGCATGTAAAGACTAATCAAAAGCAAGCCAGTGGCCAAAGTAACTGTCACCAGAGCTAAAGCGAGGCATCACGCAGTGACAAAAGGACCAGTCTGCAAGAAGACACAGCGGTCAAGGATACATGTGGAGCTATAACAGAGCTTCACAACAGATGAGGCAAACCTTACAGAACCATGAGAGGAAGCAGACAGCTCACAGTTATGGTTGGAGACTTCATACTCCTCTCTGTAATTGACAGAACAAGTAAAGGAAATCAGCAATAATAAGCCTCAGCATAACCGACCAACCTGGCGCCAGCTAGTGCCAGTTAGAATAGCATTTCACCCCAACAACAGGAAAAAATATCTTCCTTGTTTTTTTTTTTGTTGTTGTTGTTGTTTTGCTTTTTAAAGTAGGGCCTCCTTCTAGCCCAGGCTGACCTGGATTTCACTATGTAGTCTTGGGGTAGCCATGAACTCATAGCTATCCTCCGACCTCTGCCTCCTGAGTGCTGGGATTGAAGGCAGATGCCATCATGCCCAGCAATATCGTCTTTTCAACTGAACAAGTAAGGATGCCAGGCCAGCTCAGTCCATGAAGCATGAGACACTTAAAGTGAACAAAGATTATTCACCAAGATAGACTCCATCTTGAGTTTATAAAGTAACAACTTTGAAATAACTGAAAGTATGTTATTGACCGTAATAGAATTAAATGACCAACCTGTAACAGAAAGATAGGTGGAGACTCCCAAACACTGTAAAGATTAACAACATAATCCTTGACAACCTATGGATCAAACAAGAAGTCTGACTTGGGTGTGATGGTGCATGCCAGTAATCCCATCTTGCATGAAGCAGAGACAGGATGATCTACCCATTTAAGGCCAGGTTGGTCTTCATGAGTGAGATGCTGTCTCAGAAAAATAAAAAAATAGTCTAAAGATGATTTTTAAAATATTTTTAACAGAAGTAATTTTTATATTTTTTATTTTTATTTAGTTATTTATTTGACAGAGAGAAAGAGGGAGAGAGAAAGAGAGAGAGAGAATGGGTGTGCCAGGGCCTCCAGCCACTGCACAAACTGCAGATGCATATGCCATCATGTGCATTTGGCTAACGTGGGTCCTGGGGAATCAAACCTGGGTCCTTTGGCTTTGCAGGCAAATGCTTTAACCACTAAGCCATCCCTCCAGGCCAACAGAAGTAAAATTAAGTCCAGGTATGGTGATGCATGTCTGTAATTCCAGCACTCAGGAGGCTGAGGCAAGAAGATTGAAAGTTCAAGACCAGCCTGGGTCACATAGCAAAATCCTGCCTCAAAAAAATCAAAATTATATATATTAAGGGCTGGGAAGATGACTTAGCAGTTAAGGCACTTTCCTGCAAAGCCAAAGGACCCAGGTTCAATTCCCCAGGACGCATATATGCCAGATGCACATGGCACATGCATCTGGAGTTCATTTGCAGTGGCTAGATGCCTTGGCATGCCCATTTTCTCTCTCTCTTTCTCTCTTTCTCTCTCTCTCTCTCTCTCTCTCTCCCCTCTCTATCTGTCTCAAATGAATAAATAAATAAAATATTTTAAATAAAAATATATATTAAATTTATAGAATGAAGCTAAATCTGAATTTATAGGAAAATTTTGTGTTAAAAAATTTTGTGGGGAAAAGAAATGTCTCAAACCAATAATCTTAACTTTCTTGGTATATCATTTACCTTCTCAGTGCTGAAACAAAATACCTGACAAAAAAATCTGTTTAAGAAGGAAGGGCTTATTTTAGCTTACAGCTCCTGATAGTAGAGTCCATCACGGTGGGGAAGGTATGGCAGGAGCAAGAAGCCAGTGTCATATCTTCATGCCAGCAGGAAGGAGGTAGAGAGCTCTGGATGCTGAATGCTCAGCTAGTTGTCTCCTTTCTATGCAGCCCAGGAACCCCATCCTTGGGATGGTGCTCCCCACAGTTAGGGAAGACCCTCCCACCTCAACTATTCTAATCTAGAAAATCCCTTACAGTCATGATCTGTTTCCATTGTGATCCTATCAAGTTGACAACCACATGGCAAGAAAATTGAAAATAAAGAGAAAAATAAACTCAAAGAAAGAAAAAAATGGAAGAAAGAATAAAGAGCAGAAATCAATGAAATTGAAAATGCTTAAAGAATAGGGGAAAAACAACAAAACCATTGGTTCATTGAAAATATCAATAAAATTTATAAACTTCTGACCAGACTGACCAAGAAAAGAGAGAAGATATGAATTACCACCAATGTAGATGAGACCAGAGACTTCACTATTGGCCCTACAGACACTAATGCGAGAATAGGTTTATTCTACGCTCATGCATTTGGCAACTTAAATGAAATGGGCCAATTTCTTAAAAGACAGAAAATACCAAGATTCACTCAAGAAGAAATTGATGGTTTGCATAGCCCTATTAGACTTTAAATTTATAATTTAAAAAAAAAACTTTCAAAACTAAAAATCCAGAAACAGACTTTTTACTGGCAAATTCTACCAAAATTTAAGAGACCTAGTAATGCCAATTCTATAGTTGCTTCCATAATGCAGAAGAGAGGAGACGACTTCCTTACACACTTTATGAGGTCTTATGGGAACATAAGAACAAGACCAGACAAAAACCATTTCAAGAGAAAGAAAACCTAGCTGGACATGATTGGCTCATGTCTGTCTTTTAGACACTCAGGAGGCTGAGGGGGGGAGGCTTTTGATTTCAAGGCCAGCCTGGACTACATGGCAGTACCCTGTCTCAAAAAAAAGAGAAGATGGGCTGGGGAAATTAGATTAGTGGTTAAGGTGTGTGTCTGCAAAGCCCAGGGACCCCAGTTCCATTCCCCAGGACCCAAGTATGCCAGCTACACAGGGGTACATGTGGCTGGAGTTCATTTACAGTGGCTAGAGGCCCTGGCGTGCCCATTCTCTCTTCCTCTTCCTCTCTCACTCTCTGTCTCTTTCAAATAAATAAAATAAAGACATGAGCCACCATTCCTGCAAAAAAAAAAAAGAGAAGAGAAACAAAAAAAATTAATATTTCTGGTGAACATAGATACAAAAATCCTCAACAAAATAGCAGCAAACTAAATCCAAAAATGTCTGATAAGAATATTATATCATAGGCTGGAGAGATGGTTTGTCAGTTAAGGGGCTTGCCTTCAAAGCATAAGAACCCAGGTTCAATTCCCCAATACCCATATAAGCCAGATGCACAAGGTGGTGCATGTGTCTGGAGTTCGTTTGCAGTGGCTAAAGGCCCTAGCGTGCTCATTATCTCTCTCTCTCTCTCTCTCTCCATGTATATATATACACATATGTCTTTCTCTTCCTTTCTCTGCCTCTTTCTCTCTCTCTTAAATAAATAAAATATAAAAAGAATAATATATCATGGCCAAGCTTGTTTCTCCCAATAATGTAAGAACTGATCGACATTTAAGAATAAACCAGTGTCATCTATCATAGTAACACTCTAAAAAAGAAAACATGTGATCATACATCAGTAAATACAGAAAAGACACCTGACAAATAGCAATTTATCACAGCTGGGCTGTAGTTCAATGGTAGAGCACTTGCCTAGCATGCACAAAGCCCTGTGTTTAATGCCGGCAGTAAAAACAAAGAAGCAATAATAGTGATTCATTAAATACTTGCTCGTGATAAATAAATATTTCTTAACTCTCAACAAACTAGGGATAGAATGGAACCTAACTTCATAACAAGCATGTCAGAAAATTTAGAGCTAACGTCATTCTTCACAGAGACACACAGAAGGCATTTCTACTAAGCTGGGGAACTAGGCAGGGATGTCTATCCTCATCCTACTCATAGCTGTACTGAAAGCTCCAACACTACAATAAGGCTTCATGTTGCTCTTTTGTATGTGACTAATGTGTATGGTGTGTGGGGGTCTGTGTGTGGTATGTGATTATACACATGTCTGTGCTGATGCAAAACCCCATGCACATGCAAGGGTCAGTGGAGAACCTCAGGTGTCCCCTTCATTACTCACCTGCATGTTTTTCCCTGAAACAGAGTCTCTTACTGATTCTGGAGCTTGCTGTCTTTCACAAGCCTCACAGGTTCTCAGGTCTCTGCTCCCCAGAAGCCTGGGGTTACAGACATGTGTGGCCATACCCAGCTGCTTACGTGGTGCTGTGGAAAATTAACTCAGGTGGTCTTAGAACTTCATGCTTGCCAGATAGTGCACTTACCCACTGAGCCATCTCTCCAACTCCTATAATAAAGTTTTTTTTTTTTAAGTTTGTTGGGGATTGATGGAGGAGGCTGTGTCTGAGCTAGGCTGGAAACAAAATTCCTCTCCTCTCAGGGCCAAGGGCAGAGAGGCCTGGCACACAGGAAAAGCAGGGTCATCCTGAGCTTACCCACAGTTTAGCACGTAGAAGAGCCTGGCTCATAGCAAGATAAACATTGTGTTCACTCCTCTTCTCCTGTCCCCACTCAGTGACCAGTTCCTTCCTCTGTCTTTCATTCTGCTGCCTTACTCATTGCCGTGACCTGCCCACCCTTCCCAAGCAAGCCACTACTGCATTTCCAGAGCCACTTTCCAGCCCAACATCAGAAAGCTGTGGGCTAAAAGAAAACAGGACTCAGATGGATGTCAGAAGTAAACAGAATGTTTTGAGCCTGCATTCTAAGTGAGGTTCCCTTGGGTCTACCTGAAACTATCATCTGCAACTGAGTGCCCTCGCCCACCCAGGTATCTATACATAAGGGGCATGGAGGACCCCCCCCCCCCAGGATCCCAGGAAAAAGAATAGTTGGAAAGGGCAAAGGCCCTGGAAGAACCCACTTATATCATAGAGTGACATCAAGGACAGGAGCGTCACCTGCCCCATCCTGCAGGCTTCCAAGCTTTGCACTGCCCTGGCCTCCTCTAGCTCTCCCCAGGGCAGGGGAGGAAGAGGACGCCTAGCCCCACCTGTCCCAGGAGGCATCTGTGAGCACCAGCAGGATGGTGGCATCTTCTGTCAGCCCCGTGGACATCGTCAATGGAGCCAAGCGGGGGAGCTGGTGAACTTGGAGGGAGAAGATTGATCTGCCGGTTATCTCCCAATCCATAGTTGTCAAGCAAGAAAAAGGACCTAAACAATCATGAAATTAAAGCAAATGAGCTTTGGGATGCTGCGTGGTCTCCCCACACCCTGGGGAAGGGCTGATGGACGAGCTTGCCGGACACATTCTTGCTCACTGTTCCCTCTGACTATGGGCATCTCTGCAGCCAGCAAAGTTTACTGTGCTCCCACTGTGTGCCCAGACCTGTGCATGGAGCCAAGGACCCGAGATGAAGAGGACAAATATACCCCTTCCTCTGGGGTCCGCTGAGCTGCAGGAGGGGCCGAATCTTCTAGAGAGAAAGAAGCCTGCCCCAGGCCTAAGCCCTGTGCTAGGGGGAGCATAGGACACAGGTTCCAAGGACAGAGGTCAAAGGGCAGGAGGAATAGGGAGAGCTTCCTGAAGGAAGGTGAGCTTGGAGATTAGAATCCCAGCAAGCCTGTGTGATGGAGGTTCTGAACAATAGCACTTTGAACTTTGTCTGAGAGTCGTGGAGGCTCATGGAGTGTATTCATTGGTAGAGGGGCATGGTCTGATGTGAGTGAAATCTTCACTCTGGCCACCGGAGCAGGGGCCAAAGAATAGCAGTGCAGACACCAGAAGGACAAACAGCATCTATATCCTTTCGCAAGTGGGGAGAGAGATCAGAAATCAGGAATTTTAAAACCTAGCCAAAGACGTGCACGTGCTGAGAGAGCAGCTGTGGCAGTGGACGGTCACCTCGCACCCCAAAACTCCAGTCCTCCTGCGAGGCTTCCCGGAGAGTCTTCTCAGCGAACCCCACTGTCCACGGTCTCCTGAAGATGGCAGCTCTTCCTCAGCTCCTCTGAGCCCTCCCTGCTCTCCTCCTTGAACGCCCAGGGTGACCTTCCTACTCCCTGCGCGCACTGGCTGCTGTCCGCACACACAGGGACGGAAGCCCCGGGCAGCAAGACTGGATGTGATTGCTTTTCCTTTAGCGCATGACCAGCACCTAACGGTGCCTGCCACATAGTAGGTGTTCAGCAAGTATCTGCTGGATGAGTGGGTGGCCCTGACCTAGTCACCACCATCATCATCGCATAGTAGAACAATGACGGCCAAAGTCCTCCTGGGCCCCTGCCCGAGCTCTGTAGGAGTGGGCATCACCCTTCTCAGCAGGCACGGAGGTCATGGGGAAAGGGGTTGGCAGCTGTAGGGGAGAGAGAAGGGGGGGTGGTTTGCAGGCGGGGACTCTATGTGCAAGTAGAACACTTGTCAAAGGGCTCCCTCTGAGGAGGGGTGGAGGGTCCGGTGGCCAGCCTGGGCACAGTGTGCAGCTGCAGGTGGCGCTGGGTTCAGGACATGGCAGGCCTAAGCAAGGTCGGGGTAGGACTGGGCAGCAAGGAGCAGGTCCTGGGACCAGACCAGTGTCAGTCAGAAGGGTCACCAGGTAGCCATCTGCCCCCCATGGGGTTCTTGCCTTTTCTGGGCCTCTGTGTCCCCAGCAAGGAGGCCTGGCCCTGAGTGTTCCGCTGACTCAGGCCCTGGCAGCGCTGAGCTCACGGGCCCCGGGGAGCCCCAGAGCAGAGCCTGCAGCAACCTTGCCCTCGTCTGAACGGCACCCCCAGAGGCCTCCCCGGGGACAGGGCAGGAACACCCAGCAGCCTGTCGGGGGCTTATGCTGGGCCCGGACCCCAGGATTCCACTCTGCCCACAGCCCAGGGTCTCCTGACACATGGAGAGACGGAGAGGAAGGAGCCCTGGTGTGGGAGTGGCCCTCCGCTCTCCACAGGTGAGGTGGGTGGTTTGGTAAGTCAGGCTCCTTCTCTAGCCTCACTTTCCTCACCTGCAAAAGGGAAAGAATAGTTACTCACCTGGGGCTGTGAGGTCAGTGAGAGAGGGGAGCCACATTCCTGGTTCATCTGCTTATCGTCCAGTGTTCGTGGAGCATCTGCTTGGAGCCGGCGCCCGGAAACATGGCCCAGAGCAAGAGGAGCCTGGGGAACCTCAGATGATGTCTAAAGCATGCAGTGTCTGGTGCTACAGTAGGGAGACACATACCATGAAGGCACATCGGCCAGGGAATGACAATGGGAATTCTATTCTATTCTGTTTTGTTTCACATTTTGTTTTCTTTTATATTTTTATCTGTGAGCACAGAGGGGGGAGAGAGAAAGAGACAGCGGGAATGGGCATACCAGGGCCTCTTGCCATTTTGTGCATCTGGCTTTACATGGATACTGGGGAATCCTACCTGTGCCAGGAGGCTTTGCAAACCAGTGCCTTTAACCACTGAGCCATAGCTCCATCCCTTTTCATTTATTTTTGAGAAAGAGTTTACTATGTATCCAGGCTGTCCTATAACTCACTATGCAGCCCAGGCTGACCTTGAACTCATGATCCTCCTGCCTTTGTCTCCTTTTTGTATCCTGAGATGACAAACTTTGTGAACCACCATACCTGGCATGACAGGGTGCTCAAGGCCAGCTTCCCCAAGGAGCAAAGACCTGCTGGGGGCTGAACGGAGTGAGCTCCTTTACCTCCTCTACCTTCTCCTCATTTGTCCTGTAGATGGTCAGGGTGAGGCTGAGCCCCTGCTCTGATGCACCCTGGCCCTGCACTCAACAGGCCCAGAGCTAAATCCCAACTCCACCCTGCTTTCAGACATCGAATTTGGGCATAGTAGCCTCCCCTTTGAGCCTCAGTTTTCCCATCTGTAAACGGGGCTGCTTGTCCTCTCCTCAGAGGCTCCCTGGCGAATCAAGGAGACCCTGTGCAGTGGCGAGGGGCATCGAGAGCAGCCCTTGCAAGCGGTGCGTTTTCAGGGCAATTTGCCACCAGGAGAACCGGCTGCCCAGAAACACTGGCAGTTACTTGGTTCTTTCCAGGTGACCTCTGTACCAAGCCCAGGTTCTTACTGCATGGAGTCAAGCTGCCCCCCACAGCCTGGGCCAATTTATCTCCCATCCAACCCCAGGAAGCGTTGAAAGGATGGGGCCAGCAGTCTGACCCTCCGGAGGAACCACGGGGAGCTGTGGTTGCTCTGGGTGTCCTGCAGGGCACAGAAGAACTAGCGTGTGGGGTCTTAGGTCTTCACAGCATGCTGTCAGCCTTGGTGACATTTGGGGACACGACCCAGGCTTAGTGCTAAAATCAGAACAGTGATGGCTATGGGACCCAGCCAGATGTGCCAAGGCTTTGACCTGCACCCTGACATCACTCCCCAGCCTTTGCTCTGGCCCACGGCTCTGGGCCTATGGCTGGACACTTCTGGAGCCAGGAAGGAGCTGCTAGAACTGGAGGACAAGGTGGCGGTCATGTGCTTGGACTTGAGACACACACAGCTCTGCTTCACGGGCTCAGCACTCCAGGAAGAGTCCTTGTTTATAACAGCAAAGTAACTGTTTTTAATAATGTACAGTGAAATTTACTTCTGGGGTGTCTAGTTCTGTACATTTTATAAATGAGTGCATTTATAATAACTACCATAATCAGGACACAGAACAAGTCCGTAACCCCAATTAACGCCCTCCTCCTATCTCTTCACTCACACCCTCCCCCACTCGAGCTTCTAGCATCTTCCAATCTGCTCTCCACCACTAGAGCTGTCACCCTTTCAAGATCATACAAACGGAATCATGCAGCAAGTCACATTCGGAAACCGGCTCTTGCACTCTGGCTTATGCCAGTGAGATTGCTCTACGGCGTCAGCTACATAAACAGCGTTTCGCTCCTGCTCTGCCCTGAGGATGACTCGCCGGCCTGCCCAGCCTCGTCCTTACCAGAGCCTAAGAGGAAGCCTTCCTAGGCCCGTGAGACATGAACTCTTCACCTCCGCGTGCACAAAACATGATGGTTGGCCAACAGAGGAAACTGTTAGCCGGCATTCCCTTACAAAGCCTCATCCATGTTGAAGATCCTGCAACTAACTGACTGACTAGAAGTCATAATAGTTCATGCGGCCTCTTCTGTGGTAGAATGTATTACTCAGGGCAGCCGGAATCCATGGTCCCAGGCCATGGTCATTCACATTTTGCTCAAAACAAACTATCTCCTATTCCCTTTGAAAGAAAAAGACAGTGTAAATACTATATTTCTTTTTGTTACTGAGTAGTGGGCCATTGTAATAATATTTGTCCATTCAAGCAAACGTTTGAGTGTTTGAGTTCAAGGAAACTTGAGTTGACTTTGAAGATTAAGAAATGGAGCTTCCGGCTGGAGAGATGGCTTAGCGGTTAAGTGCTTGCCCGTGAAGCCTAAGGACCCCGGTTCGAGGCTCGATTCCCCAGGACCCACGTTAGCCAGATGCACAAGGGGGCTCATGCGTCTGGAGTTCGTTTGCAGTGGCTGGAAGCCCTGGCGCGCCCATTCTCTCTCTCTATCTTCCTCTCTCTCTCTCTCTCTCTCTCTCTAATAAATAAAAATGAACAAAAAAAAAAAAAAGAAATGGAGCTTCCATAGCATTCACATAAAAGAGTGGAGTCAGGCTGGGGAGTCTTCTCAGTGGGTAAAGGCACTTGTGTACAAAGCCTAACAGCCTGGGTTCGACTCCCCAGTATCCATGTAAAGCCAGAAGCACAAAGTGGCATGTGCATCTATAGTTCATTTGATATGGCAGAAGGCTCTGGTGCATCCATTCTCCCCCCACCCCTCTCTCTCTGTCTCTCTCTCACACACACACACACACACACACACACAAATAAATAAATAAATAAATCGTTTTTAAAATAAAGATTTTTTAAAAGAGTGGGGTTGCTGGACTCTACATTGAGTACATGTTTAACTTCATAAATAATGACCAAAATGTGTTTAAAAGTGACTTTCACATTTTTCTTTCCCCCAGCAATGAGTAAGAGCTGTTTGTACATCCTTGTCAGATGCTCCACATGATTGACAGCACTTGTTACTTTCAGGAGCTTGTATTTTAGCCATTCTAATGGGCTCGTCGTCGTTGATCTCTTTGCGGCTTTAACTTGCCTTTCCCTCTCCCCCGTGCTTGTTTACCAGTCATCTAGCTTCTTTTATTTCTGTCCAAGTCTTTATTTGCTAATTATATCTTCTCCCTGCTGAGTTTTGAGACTTCTTTGTATATTCTAGACAGACATCTTTTATTGGATGTGTAATTTCAGATATTTTCTCCTAGTCTCTGGGCTTGTTTTTTTTTTTTTAATTCCTTTAATAGTGCTTTTTGCACAGCAAAAAAAAATTAACTTTGAAGTGTAATTTATCAGCGTTGTGTTTTCTTTTATGGATTGTGCTTTTGGAGTCCTGTGTAAAAATACTTTGTGAAACCCAAGTCAGGGGGGCCCTTCTCTCATGTATGGTTCATTTGACATCTAGCTCTCTGATCCTTCCTGTGTCAGTTTTGCCGAAGCCTGACATTTAGATAAAGGTTCGCTTTGTGCCTGTGGGCATCTGACATCTGACAGTCCCAGTGCCATTTGCTGAAAAGACTCAAAGTGTTCAGCAGCACTGAGCCTCAGTCTCCTCCTCTATAGGACGGGTTGGTAACCATGGCAATAGCTTCACCTCCTTCCCTCCTGACTTGTAAAGAAAAAAATAAGTTAGGATGGTTAGGGTTTTTTTTTTAATTTATTTGCCATCATTGTGATACAGAGAGAGAAGAAAGAGAGTATGGGCACACTAGGGCCTCTAGTCACTGCAAACAAACTCCAGGTGCATACGCCGCTTTGGGCATCTGGCTAACATGGGTACTTGGGAATCGAACCCACGTTGTTGGGCTGTGAAGGCAAGCGCCTTCACCGCTGAGCCATCTCTCCATCCCTAGGATGGCTAGTTTTAACACACTTATTTTCCTTGCTGCTCTGACCAAACAACTGGTAAGTAGTAACTTAAGGGAGGAAGGCATTATTTTGGCTCACATACTGAGAAGGCACCTCCGTCATGAGGCACTGCTAGGGGCGTGACCCTTGGCTGCAACAGCAGGAATATGAAGCTGCTGGTTGACATCTGGGCACCTCAGGAAGAGGACACAAGACAGGAAGCAGGGCTGAGCTATAAATCTCAAGTCCCTCCAGAGGCCTGCTTCCTCCAGCTAAAGGTTCCTGAAGGTTCCACAACTTCCCAAACCGGGACCAGCAGCTGGGGACCAAATGTTGGAACACATGAGTATGTGGAGGGCACGTTACATCCAAACCACTACAACTAAACACACACTGCCTACTTCACAGAAAGTCTGTGAGAAACAAACAAAAATGTGGTGTTTTCACAGAGCTCCTGACACAGAGTAGGTGTGTTGTCTATAGAGAGGGACTGTAGCCAGACAGCAGGGTTCAAATCCCAGCTTGCTGCTCCGTGGCTGTGTGGCTTCGGAGGCATGATTTAACCTCTCCGGGCCTGTTTCTTCTCCTGTAGAACAGGGAAGAAAACAAAAGCACCTGCATAGAGCATCTGGGACAGGGCCTGGCATACAGTGTGTGTGGTCTTCACACACTGTCACTTATGGCACTATACTTGGTAGATCCTGGGTCCCCATGTGGCCAGTGACTGTGGTGTGATGTGGCCAGTGACCTGTGGCCAGTGACTGAGAAACCAGCCTCCCTTCCATTGGGTAAAATGGACAGATGCTAGGGGAAATAGTGTGAAGAGAGAAAGAATTCAAGCATGCACGGCAGGTATGGCATGGCACTTGTTAATCATGCACACGGGTATGGGCAGACATAAGCGTGTGTCTACCCAGGCGCATGCGTGCATGTGCACCCGCCAGTAGCTCACAACGGGGTGAGCAGAGCTTCCAACTTTCCATCTGTCCTTGGCCCACTGAGTGTGGATCCTGTGACAGGCCCTCCGAGGAGCAGCCCTCCAGCTTCTTGAGTCCCTTGTTTCCACTGCCCTGCTTGATGACTGTTCACTTCTTAAAGGTGACGCCCACCCCAGCTACTCCAGGGAATCTCAAGGAGACTTCATTGCTTCTCAGCCAGGTCTTGCAGCTTGTTTGTGGGGAGGTGGGAGGAAGGCTTCCAGAGCCTGGAGCTGCAGTGCCCGCCCTGCAAAGGCATGAAATGAAAGCAAAATTGATTCCATTGTGTTCCTAGAGCCGGTGCTCAGTGTTTATGTTGCTGATAAGCCCTTTGGAGTGGGGGCAGGGGAAGGTGTCTGCTTTAAAATGTAGGTTCCCAGGCCCCACTCAGAAGTCTGACTGTGTTGGTCTGAGAGTGAAGCTGAGAAATCTATGGTTAGTTTTATGGTACTTGGTATTGAACCCAGGGCCTTATACATGCTAGGCAAGCACTCTACCACTGAGCTACTCCCAACCCTTTTTGTTTTGGTTTCTTTTATTTTGCTTCAGTTTGGTTAATTTTCAGATATAGTTTCACTATGTAGCCCAGGCTGGCCTATAGTTTATAATCCTCCTGCCTCAGCCTCCCAAGTGCTGGGATTACAGGCAAATGCCACTACACCTGGCCAAGGAATTTGCATTTTACACAGAAAATGCAGATTCTGGCAGAGTGTGAGCACAAAACCTGTCCTTGGAGAAATACTGGCTGAGGGAGACCCAGGCCCTAAACTGAGTACTACATGGAGATTTTATAGCCTGCTGTCTAAGATCAAAATTCTGGATCTGGGCTAGAGAGATGACTTAGCAGTTAAGACACTTGCCTGCAAAGCCAAAGGACCCAGGTTCAATTTCCCAGGACCCACATAAGCCAGATGCACAAGGTGGTGCATGCGTCTGGAGTTCATTTGCGGTGACTGAAGGCCCTGGAATGCCCATTCTTTCTCTCTCTCTCTCTCTCTCTCTCTCTCTCTCTCTCTCCCTCTTTCTCACTCTCTCTCAAATAAAATAATAAATAAATAAAATTCTGGATCCATCTGGTCCTCCTCTCACAGCTCAGTAATCTAACTCTTCTGTGCCCCATGTTCCCCTCTGAAGGTGGGGTAGCACTGACCCACAGGTGCCAGTACCAGGCGTGAGGAGACCTCTGGCTCTCCCCTTTCTCAAGCCCATGGCAACAGGACAAGTAGCTGAGATAACTATTGAGCCAGGCCCAGCCAGGGTGGAAATGGCAGAAGAACGGATCCAGCAGCCTCTGATGTCACTCGGTGATTGATGCCCCAGTGAGCCGCAGTCACTCCTAACGTCCTTGTGAGGAAGGCTTTGTTAATCCTAACACGACACTTACAATGATAGCCGCAGCTTTATGCTGACAGCCTTCAAAACAGCCCTACAACATGGAGATCTGGGTCCACTCGATAACAAGGAACGTAGTACAGAGAGATAAAGAAACTTGGGGAAGGACAGACAGGTAGAGGGTGCTGGCAGAGGAGGGACTCATGCATGCATGGAGAACACAGTCCCCCTAACCACTAGGATGCACTGCACAGCAACGTATCCCTGCCCACGCCCTTTGCACCTGCTCACACAGAGTTGTGCCTCATGGAAGAGACTGAGAGGAGGTCACAAGATGCTGACCACAAATTGGCTAGAAACCCCACAGCACTCTGATTCCCCCATCGGGGTGGCCAGAGGCTCCAAACAGCATCCCTTACTACCCTGGGTACTTGGAGCATCATTGATTCTGCTGTATTATAAGGTCAAAGGGATAGAGCTGTTGGGCTGCGGTGTGGAAATGATTCTGCTCAAAGCTGGCAGCTCGGCTGCTGCCCTGTTGCTGGAGTGAGGCAGCAACACAAACTCCTCCCAAGCCAAAAGTCCCTCCCGAGCATCTCACCTCCTTCATCGCCCTAGTGTGAGGCTGAGCCGATGACCTTCCCGCCTGAGGGTGACATCGAAGCCCCAGGAACATCACGAAAGCAGTGAGCTCCTGGGTTTGTGGAGGGTTTATCTCCTACCCCTTAGATAGCTATTTTCTTCTCATCTGCATTAGTGACTTTCTCATTACCGGGAACAAAAGCAACTTGAGGAAAGGAGTTAATTTGGCTTACAAGGTTTGGTTTGGTTTTTATGCAAGAGAGTAGGAGTGGGAGTGAGAGTGAGAGAGGGAGAATTTGCATGCCCGGGCCTCCAACCACTACAATTGAACTCCAGATACGTGCACCAGCGGGCACGCATGTGCAACCCTGCACACTTGAGTCACCTTGTGCTGGTTTATGTGGGACCTGGAGAATCGAACATGGGTCTTTCGGCCTCGCAAGCAAGTGCCTTAACCACTAAGCCATCTCTCCAGCCCCAGCTTACAGTTTTGAGGGGAAGTTTCATGGCAGGGAAGGCGTAGCATCAGGAGTGGGAGCAGACACAGCTGGTCTTTTTTTTTTTTCAATCAGGAAGCAGAGAACAAACAGGAAGTAGGGTCAGCCAACAAAAACTTCAAGGCCCACCCATCGCCAGTGACCCACTTCCTCTGCAAGGATCCATCACCTAAAGGTCCCACAACCTTTCTAAACAGTGTCACCAACTGAGGACCAAGCATTCAAATGCATAGATCCGTGGAGGTCCTTTTACATGCAAGCCACATCACTAGATCCAATCTGCTCAAAGTCATCAACACTGCGGACCAGTGTTATATTCGAGGCAAGGTCAAGACAGTCAAGGTTTCAGCAGACTATGTTGTGCTGCTGGTGGTGAGACACAGGGGCAGGAGACGTATCACATCCTTGTGGTTCTAACGGCATACTATTGGCCCTGCCAGGTAGAAGAAAACTGCCTCTGGTGGCTCTTTACAAAGTTGGCTCAAAGAAAGAGGCCTGATGAGGTCAACAGTTGTATGCCAGGTGCCCAGGCCCATGAGATTGCCCCAGTGAAGACAATGCATTTGAGACAGGAGCTGCAATGGGTGAGTGCACTAATAGCCTCCAGTCATCCTCCAAGACTCCTAAGTGCCAGACAATAAAGGAGATTGGCGAACACCCCTTTGCAGAACCACCATGCACCTCTTGAGTTTTGAAAGGGCATCCATCTTTACAATAGCTTCTCCCACAGGGAGGAGTTATCAGATTTACCAACTCACTAGGGAGGGGAAGATCCAGGACTTGCATCTAGCCCTGCTACCATGCCATCATCACCCAATGCATCACAGAGGCAAAAGGGGGGCACCAGCTGCTCTGTCTGTCTAGCCCAGTTACATTTTAAGAAAACAGTGGAAATTTGACTTAGCCCTTAGTGTGATGAATTCAAATTGGCCCACCTGTAGTCCCAGAGTTCAAGAAGCAGAGACCAGAGATGCCCAGGGCAAGCTGGTTATCTAGACTAGCCAAGTAGGCGATTTCTGGGTTCAAGCAAGAGATTCCTGCCTTGGTAAATAAAAGGAAATGCCATCAAGGGAAACACCTGACATCAATCTCAGGTGCACATACACACCCCCACACACTAGTATGCATACATATGTACACACATTATATTCCAGCATAGATACTAACATTCATACGCACACACACACATCACACATTAACATGCAAAACAAAATCTTTTGAGACATCTATAATCCTATCATTGGGGAAGCAGAGGCTTTGAGAAATTCAAGTTCATGACCAGCCTAGGCTATGACAGGGTCTTGCTATGTAGCCTGGGCAGGCCTTAAACTGAGAAGACAAAATTACAGAGTAATTTCATCAGGGAAAGCTTAACATATAGGTTTGTTAGCTACTAATGGGATTAATTTCTAAGGAGTAAAGAGAATTCTAAATGAAACTGAAATAGCCAATATACGAAGTGGAGGCAGAAAACCCAAGGGGAAAACAGGTTTGAAAGAAACCCACACACATGCTGTGGTTCGGGCCTCACTGGAGAGGGTGTGGCTGTGCCATTGAAACCTGGAGAAGCTGGCTGGAACCTCACTGGAGGGGGCCTGGCTGGCAGGAAACAGCCCACTATGGATGGACCCAAACAAACCTGCCAGCTGTGCTCCCTGGGGGTCAGGGCACCTGCTGGGCAATCCTCCCCTGTGCATAGGGAGACAGTAACGTACCCACAGGTAGCTGTGAGGGTTAAACTGTTCATACATGAGGAGGCAGAGCAAATGGTGTTTTCCAGTGCACTGAAGCACAGTTAAGCCCTTAGCAAATGTTACCACAGTTGCTATTCTTTCTCTCATCTTTCCCCATTACCATCACCACTGCTGTGCTCATGAAGAGAAAACCCAGCCTTGGAGAAGGAAGGGGCTGGAGGCTGTCCCCAGATCACACACAGCCACTCTGGCCTCCAAGCCCCAGCCCAGGTGGTGCCAAGATGCTCTCCCCACTTGTACCAAGCAAGAAGTCCCTGGTCACGGCTCCGCATTAGATAAAGGGGGCCATGGGTCCCAAGAGCGGAATGGATGTGCCTGATGCAGGGAGAAGGGCAGAATCACCTGACAGCCTCCTCCACACAGAAGTGTGGGGACAACAGTAACCCTGATCATGTGTGTGAATGTGAACCCATGTGACCACGTCGCCAGCAGCTCCTGGTCCTTGCCGGCCCCCTAACTCTCCTCTGAGGCTGACCTGACCTATGTTTCCATGGTTAATCATCTCACAATCAGTCTCTACTTATTCTCCCACATGGTCACCCAGGTTGGCATTTTTATTGAAGAAGAAATAATGCAGGCACCTTGTGCCACACTGTGGCCAGTCCAGGAGATTTGGCAATAGGAGGAGAGGCTGGGTGGGCCTGGAGGAGCTGTGAGGCCCCAGGGACAGAGCGGTGCGAGCATGGTGACAGGACGACAGGTGTGTGAGCACGGCTGGTGGACGACACGCAGGCCGTAATAAAATCAGCTTTCTCCCCAAAGCTCGAGGTGGGATTGTAAACGAAAGGGCTCCGCTCAGGGACGCAGGCTGGCCTTGGGAACAAGAGCTCTTGACACAAGGCCCTGCACGGCTGCTCACACACTGAGCCATCTAAGACCAGCCAGCGTCTCGGCCTCAACATCCTCACTGTTGGTCCACGGTGACCTGACCACCTGGCCGGTGAGGTCCTTCCCAAGGCAACTCTGAGAAGAGACACCCGGATGGTGTCCCAGAGGAGCCCTGGGGAGCAGTGGAGTGCACCTGCCTCTAGCTTCCTCCTTTGCTGACTTGCTGAGGGGAAACATCCTAAACAAGGAGCCAGAGGCCAGGGCCTCAGGCCAGAGCGGACAGTTACTTACTACATGATGACCTTGGACCGAGGACCTCCCATCATGGGGCCTCATCCTGAAGCCCGGGGCCACGCTAGATGCCAACACTTATGTCTGGTATTCTGGGAGCTGAGATCTGTGTGATGGGAGGAAGGTGTGGGGCCTGGAGGGGCCTCTGTGCCCAGCTGCCCACCACCCTCACTCTGCTGCTGCCCTTCCACATCCCTCTCTCTCCTTCTCTTATCCCCAGGACCCTGGTCAGTGCCATCTCCTTCCTGATACCCAGATGCTGACTGAAACATCTCAGCAGCCTGCAGAGACCTCACTCACTGCCTCCAGATGGTGATGCCCTTGTCTGTTCCCAGCCCCAAATTCCAGCACGTCAGAGATGAAAACCCAACGCTCTAACTATCTACTGCTCCTGCCATGTCACCCTGCAACATGGGCTTCAGAAAGCACTGTCAAACCACAGTAACAATCACATTACTGGCTAGTGGTGTCGGAAGCTTTACCATATGTATTAGTCAGGCTTCTCTAGAAAAACAGAACTTGTTAGAATTCGGGATTGGCCAGGGCGACATAAGGAATATAAGAAAGAGAGAAGAGCTGACCTCAACAGCACATATTTAATGGAGTATACCGAGGGGCAGCCTTTTCTCGTGAAAAATGAGAATGGCAGCCCCCTTGAGTGGGCATTGGGGATTTTAAGGAGTTAGACTTTAGAACAGCCCAAGATGAAGGAGTGGGGTAGAGTTAAACAAACTTTAGGTTGTCTCTATCCACTGTTTACTTTTCTTTGGTCGTGAATAATGGGAAGATAGAGCCTTAACTTTTGTTTACTGATCATCCACTGAGAGGGGATTAGGGCTGTTTCTTAAGTGGCCTGATAATTCCCTGAGTCTGGCTATATTCAAACTTATAAGTTTTAAGGTCCCAAAGAATTCTTCAGAGAGGTCAGTGATCCATAAATCGTTCAGAACTAATAGGAAGAATACATATTATGAAAAGAATTTATTAGACTGGCTAACACAGTACAGCTGGGTTGTCCAACAATGCTGTCTGCAGGCTGCAGATTCAGAGAAGGCAGAAGCTGCTCAGTCCACAGTGCTACAGCCTCAGAAGCTCCAACCTGGACCTGAAGGGCTAGAAGATTCCTGGGGAGACACACAGAAGAGCCAAAAAACTCTAGGTTTGGATGGCAGCAAACCATGAAAACAGAGCAGCAGCACAGATATACAGAGCAGCAGGAATGAGAGATACACACACTCACCAGCAGGAAGTAAGAAACAGACACACTCACCTACAAGAAGTTAGGGAGACACACACTCACCAGCAAGAAGGGAGGTATAGACACACTCACCAGCAGGAAGTGAGGGAGACACACACTCACCTGCAGGAAGTGAGGGAGACACACACTCACCAACAGGAAGTGGGGGAGACACACACTCACCAGCAGGAATGAGGGAGACACACCCTCACCAACAGGAAGTGAGGGAGACACACACTCACCTGCAGAAATGAGGGAGACACACCCTCACCAACAGGAATGAGGGAGACACACACTCACCAGCAGGAATGAGGGAGACACACCCTCACCAACAGGAAGTGGGGGAGACACACACTCACCAGCAGGAATGAGGGAGACACACACTCACCTGCAGAAATGAGGGAGACACACACTCACCTGCAGGAAGTGAGGGAGACACACCCTCACCAACAGGAAGTGGGGGAGACACACACTCACCGGCAGGAATGAGTGAAACACACACTCACTGGCAGGAATGATGACAGGCAAGTGAGCAGCAGTGCCTTTTCCTCAGCCCTCATTTTATCCAGTCCATTGCTAGAAGATGCTGCCCCCTCAGAGGAGAACTTTCCCTCAGCCAACCCTTCCTGGAAATGCCCTCACAAGCTTGCCCAGCACTGTGTCTCTTAGTAAATCCTGATCCAATCAAGTTGGCACTCAGTACTGAATATCCACCGTCCATGTGCTGGGTCCTGCTTGAAATGGCTCACATGCATCAATCCACTTCCGGTTCAGAGGGTCCTTGGGAGAAAGAAATGGCTGTCTTGATAAATCCAATAGGACCTGCAACTGTTGTAACGTAAGACCTCATAACTCAGGGATGACCTGCATTATCATCCTTTTAGAGATTAGGAAACTGAGGTTCAGTGACAGGTGACTAGTAGTAGCCATGCAAGGACTGGTCAGACACTGACCATGAATCCTCATGATGGCCCAGGAAATAGGGTTCTTGTTTCCTGGACTCTTCATGGATTTTTCCCATGTGATCCCAGAGGCAGATTCTGGGGAAGCTGGGATGACCAGATGCTGGTTCTGTGGAAGGAAAAGGACTGTCCCTGGTCAGCCCTTTTCCAAGGTCCCCAAAGGCTCCCTGGAGCTGTCCCTACAGATTGAGCCACAGTTGGTCAGCCCCATGGAGCCACAGTGCTGCTGCCCAAGAGAGAAGCAGAGATGTCTGGTGCACGGGCAGAAGGAGGGTATGTAGTAGGTCTGGACTGCCCACCCACAGTGCACAAGTGGGTTCTGTGTCCCGTAGGCTAGAGCTGAGGCAGCTTGGAGACACTATGACCTGAAGGGGAAAGCCACCAGGATCAACTGTTCTCAATGAAGGAGCAGCCAGGGCTTTGGGAGTCAGAGAAATTTCTGGAGTTTGGTCACTCTCCAGGAAGCTGGAGGAAAGTCAAATGACAGCCCCTTATCTCGCCTCCCAGGAGCCCAGCCCAATGCTATCCACCAGCAGCCAGGGACCAGCTTCCTTCTTTGTGCCCAGATTGTCAGTGACTGACAGATGAATTGCAAAGCTGACCTTAGGATCACCATGGGAATGAGGCCACAGGCGCAGGGGAGAGCTAGGTCCCCAAGCCAGGGTTCCTAGTGGTTAGATGAACTTAATGGCCACAGATAATTCACTCGCCATCTCCAAGGATTTCTTGGTTGTCACTGGGAGCAATGACCATCCTCCCAGGCATTTAAGGACTCATTGTGGCCACCCCGACAGGGTTTTGGCATGTTCCACTGCTCAGTGCCCTCTCTGTTCTTGGTACAATGTTTGTTGATGATCTGGAAGGAAGGCACTGGCCAGTAAGAAGGAACAAGAAAACATTTCAGAGTCGCTGTGACATCAGTCCCCTCCCAGGTTCAGGGCCAGGCCAGGCTACTCCTGCTGAGTCCTGGCTCTCTGCCTTCTCACCCACACTCAGGCTCTACCTTTGCTCATGAACCTGGGATACCTGGAGTCCAGACAGCATGAGTGGCTGCCCAAAATAGGGCCAAGTGGCCAGACAGCAGGAGAGGAATGTGAGAGAGGTCAGCAACCAGAGAGAAGACGGTGTGTGTACGAGAGAGGGAATATAAGGGACAGAGACATACACACACAAAAGATTGATCTGTCCTGTCCATTCTCCAGACCATTGTCCTTTCCCTCTTCCCATAGCCTTGACCATGCCACGAGTCCCTAGTATCCTCATCTGGGGTCAAGCTGATGCTCCTATCATGGAGAAGCCGGGGTCTGAGATAACAGCTATGAAGGGCCTTCTAGATACCTGCCTTCAAGCCAGCCTGCCTCCCCTCCTGCACTCTGGAGCCTGGCCTCACTTGGCCCATGCAGACTCTTTCTCTTAAGGGACTCTGTACCCTCGGCCTCTTTGTCCTTCCGCCACAGAAGCTATGACTCTCTTTGCCCCAGCCCCACCTTATCCTGAGCTGGGTGTCTGGGAGAGTCTGCAGCAAGCCGGGCACATGGAGTTACTGGCTCCCTTCAGCTCTGTGCAGTGTCCAGCAAGATATTCTGGGTCTTGTTCCCATCAAAGGTCAAAGGAAAAAGGACCCCCCACACACACACCCTAGTGTTCCACACCATCCCAGAAGTTGCCACAAGCCCTCCTTGCACCAAGACTCTAGACTGCCAAGTCCAGAGCTGAAATCCTCAGGATGCCACCAGTCACTGCCCACACCTTGTATAACAAGCAGCCCTTCACCCAGTGTCCACCCTCAGCCTCCAGCCACACGGGGGCAGCCGTGGGTCCATCTGTTTATTGTGCCCCAGGCCATGCACAGGTCTTCATGTCATCTTTATAACTGCTCCTTTTCCTAGTGAGGAAACAGGAGTTCTGAGAGATCAAGCAACTTACCCAAGGTCACGCAGGACGCAGAAGAGGCAGGGCCGGTGCTCTATGGCTTGGGTCTGGGTCCAGTGTTTTTGCCACTGTCTGGGATGGATGGGGAACAGGAGTCCTTCTTGGGTTTGCATCATGTTCCTTCCTGAGGACCAGCCAAGAGCCATCTGCCTGCACCAAATCCAGTGTGTGCTTCCTTGGAACCTGAGGCCCTCCAGTCTGAGTCCCCAGATGGTCGTGTTTGTACGAGCAACAAAGACAGGGAGGGAGGGGCAGCAAGTGAGAGAGATTGATTAATACACTGAGAAATGGGGACAGAGACACCAGGCAGGCTTGGGCACACCCTGAGATTAGGTACATCTGTGTACTCACACAGAAGGAAGGAGCACACACAAGAGGTGAGAAATGCTCAGAGTGGTATGGAAATAAGATGATATGTAATGGCAAGAAAGAAGAAAGCCCATTCTTTCTTTCTCTCTCACTCTCCCTCCCTCCTTGCAAATAAAAATAAAATGTAAAAAAAAGAAAAGAATTTTAAAAAGAAGACAGGAAAAGACATACAGACAGAAAAGTAGAGCCTGACGTGGTAGCACACGCCTTTAATCCCAGCACTTGGGAGGCAGAGGTGGGAGGATCACTGAGAGTTCAAGGCCACCATGAGACTACATAGTGAATTCCAGGTCAGCCTGAACTAGGTGAGATCTTACCTCGAAAAACCAAAAAAAATAAAAAAGAAAGAAAGAAAAAGAAAATTTGCCAGGCACGGTGGCATACGCCTTTAATCCCAGCACTCAGGAGGCAGAGGTAGGAGGATCACCATGAGTTCCAGGCCACCCTGAGACTACATAGTGAGATCCTACCTCAAAAAACAAAAAAAGAAAGAAAGAAAGAAAGAAAGAAAGAAAGAAAGAAAGAAAGAAAGAAAGAAAGAAAGAAAGGAAGGAAGGAAGGAAGGAAGGAAGGAAGAAAGGAAGGAAGGAAGACAGGAAGGAAGGAAGGAAGGAAGGAAGGAAGGAAGGAAGGAAGGAAGGGAAAATAGAAAAGTACAAAAACAAAGAAAGACAGAGAGAAAGGTTATGGAAGGACATAAAACTAGACAGAGAAACAGTCTCCTAGAGAAACTAACAGCTCATCCCCTCCCACCCCCCACACACATATATGGAGACGGAGACAGCCAAAGTGAGAGACCAAGAGGAGATGCAGGCAAAGGGATACGGGGTGAGGCAGGGAAGACAGCAGAGGTCATACTGAGAGAGAAGAGAGAGGGAGGCAAGAAGACTTCACAAAGAAAGGGTGATGGTGAGGGGATACAGAAAACTAGACAGGAGAAGGAAGGTGACACCTACAGCCCGTCAGTGCTGTCCCTGCCCCCGTGGCTCACAGCACCTGACCCAAGAGAAATTAATTCTCCCTCCTGAGTTCAGCCACCAGCCTTGCTGCACATCCTATCCGCTGCCCTCAAGGACAGAAAGGCGAAGGGAATCTATGTGCAGGCAGTGGGGGGTGTTCTCCCCACATCCTGGCTCTGAACCAGGCACTCTAACAGGCGAGACCCATCCAATCCTGATGCCAAGCCCAGGCCCAGAGCTGTTAGGTCCCACCTACTGGTTCCTGGCCACAGGGTCTGGAGGACTGAACAGCCTGTATCCTCTCAGCAACGTCTACCAGGGTGAGATTCAGCCTCTTCCTGGGAGCCCATGTGAGAGACAACAGTGCTGGGTCCAAATGTCCTTGCTGGCTCAGCAGTTAAAGGTACTTGCTTGCAAAGCCTGAACACCTGGGTTTGATTCCCCAGTACCCACAGAAAGCCAGATGCATAAAGCGGTGCTTACAAACAAACAAATGTCCTCACTGGCTTCATGCCTGTAATGAGTCACGATGCAACATGGGTAATCATGTCTCCTCCACAGGTTGGTAAGGAAATCAAGAGCACACTTTGGTAAAGTCTCTCATACAAAATCTGACATACACTAGGCATTCAATAAACACTGGGTCTCTCTGATAAGGAATGTCTGGAACATTCAGAAATAAAGGTGGAAAGTGTGATATAGCCAACAGTACTATTGTCCAAGAGTTCCAAGATGGTCTAGTTGGATCAAGGGAGATGTGAATGGCGTGGGAACCAGGCCTCCAGTGAAGAGAATGTCTACTGTAAGACGGAGATGGATGGGAGCACTCTTGGACAAGAGCCAACATGAGCAAAGGCACAGATAAGACTCTCAAGAGCAGAGACACATGAGCTATGTTTCACAGATGGGGAAACTGAGGCCTAGAAATGTGAATGAAATGATTTGTCCAAACCTACCCAGTTGGCAAGTGTCCAACCCAGCATTCTAATCCTGGGCTGGGTGACTCAGGGGTTTCCCCTCTTGGTCAAGTTCTAGGTCAGCACTTTCCAAGTGAAAACAGAGGTCCTCAGTTTGTATTTCTTTTAAAAAAAATGTTTTTATTTTATTTTATTTTATTTTATTTTATTTTATTTTATTTAAGTGAGAGAGGGGAGAGGCAGTTATATATCGAGAAAGGACATGCCAGGGCCTTCAGCCACTGCAAACAAGCTCCAGACGCATGTGCCACCTTGTGCATCTGGCTTACATGGGTCCTGGGGAATTGAACTTGGGTCCTTTGGCTTTGCAAGCAAATGCCTTAACTGCTAAACCATCTCTCCAGCCCCAGTTTGTATTTCTGACTGTTGAAGTCCAGAAACAAAGCCAGGCTAGAGGGTGAGTAACAGATCCTGCCTACAGGAGTCAGTGGCAATGTCAGCCTCAGAGGCAGGTGGCAGGACCACACTACTGAACTACACTGCTGTGGCTAGCACCGGCTTGGGGAGGCAAGAAGGGCTCGCCTGACTGGCCTCAGAATTCAAAGGTGAGGCTCCTAGGCTAGAACATGGCTCGGTTGCCATACAAGCATGAGGAACTGAGTTCAGATAACCAGAATCTGTGGAAAATGCCAGGTGTCATGGTGTGTTCCTACAATCCCAACACTAGAGAGGTGGAGACAAGGACTCTCTAGGGCTTGCTGGCCAGCTAGTCTAGCCCAGTATGTGAGTTCTAGGTTCAGCAAGAGAGCATGTCTCAAAAAATAAGGTGCACAAAAATTGAGGAGGACACCTGACATGGACTTCTGGCCTTCACACACACCAGTGCACATGTGCACACAAACATATGAACAGTGATCCAGCTGCTCCGGTCCCAGGTCACAGTCACCGCATGCTGCCTTCAAGATCCCCAACAAAGAAGAAGGGGAAGCTGGACAATCCAGAAGGGGCAGGTCACTGTTTGCCCAGCAACAACCCACACTCCTCCTCACCGTCTATTGGCCAGAGCTAGTCACATGGTATGCCAAACTGCAAGGGAAGCTGGGAAATGCAGATGTTTCTCCACCCAGGAAGGGTGACAGGATATTGGTGAACACTGGCTATACCTGTGTTATGGGGTCCAGTGTCGCACAAGTAAGACCATTGACTCACAGGATGTGAGGCAAAGTTTTATTGGGTAAAAAAGGAAAAAGAAGGTCTGGTATACCAGGTCTGCCCCCAGAGGGAATCTCAGGGAAGCAGCCATGAACTGGTCAGAGTGTCAGCTTTTATTGGAAATAACCACATGATGTTAGGGAAAAAAAAAAAAAAACAGGATGGGAGTTAAACCCTAAATCACAATTTACATGTGACAGTTACAGCTAAAAAAGTAAAGAAAAAAAAAAGGAATTTGTAAACAAATCTGTTGGTCAGTTACAGGAAGTGCTACCTGGAGGGTGAGAGGTAGGCCTGTGACCAGAAGTCCCACTTATCTGAAGGAGTTTGCTCAACCATGCAGGCCCCAGGAAATGCTATTCATCCCACCAGAGCCTCCTGTTTGTCTGCCATCAACAGAGCCTCCTGACTTCTATATTTCTGTAGGCTAGGTATAAAGAAATATAGAGAAATATAACATTTTGCTCTCTTTACGCCTGCAGGCCCCTGCACAGGAGTCAGGAACACTACTGACAGTAGCGAGCTCAAGCTCTGCTCTGTACAACTTGAGCAGCAAGTCCAGAAACCTTTGGGGAAGGGCAGACTCCCGAGCCACCCACTTGGACAGCTGTGCTCAGTGGTCCAGGAAACCCATCATGTTGATGTGTCTCACAGAATGTTCAGAACAAGCGTGTCCCCTGTGAAGTGAAGAGTCCTCTGTACAGAGCTAAGAGTTGCCTCAGAGGTCATCCTGGCCTCTCCTGGGTCTCTCCGTCACCATGCTGCCCGGGAGCAATGACAAGCCCTCCAAGACTGCTGGAAGCCGTGCCTCATGTTAGTGGTGGGACACTGAGGCACGGAGACCATGCTGGATCTGGGGCTGCTGACACCCCGGCCACTGTTCTCTGTAAAGAAGAGGCAACTCTCTGGCTGCGGTGCCCCAAACTTCACCCTCCCCAAGGTCTGCTTGCCTTGTGTTTTCCAGAGCAGTGGGCCTTTAAGACACAGAATATTAAAAAATAAGTGAAGCACTTCTCATATGGCCAGCTCTCTCCTTGCCCTGTCTTTTAATTCCTCCTGGGATCAAGATTAGAAAGACAATGCTAATTTCATTTGCCAGAATGAGTGCGAATATGACAGTGATGGAGGGTGGTGAAGCCCTGGGAGCACGGAATTCACGTCCCCACACCCAGGCTGCTGCCACCCGACTCCTTCCCCACCTAGAGCCGATTAAGAATGACGGCAGTTAATTATCTTCTGCCGCTGGGGAAGGCTGGCTTCCTCAGCCAGGCAAAGGGGGGGGGGGGCGGGGGGAGAGGTACTCATAATGGACACACCAGATAAAAAAGAGAAGGAAGGAACAGGCATGGGCCCCTCTGGGGCTCACAGGTCTCCTTCATGCACACAGAGAACACTTGGGAAGCACATTCGTGAATGAGGAGGTGGGTCGGTCGGCTTTCCACCGCTAAAACACACACCCAAGATAAATCAGCTTACAGAGAGAAAAGGTTGCTTTGGGTCCCAGTGCCAGAAGTTTCTGTCCATGGTCATGGGCCTGTGGCTTTGGTCCGGTGGAGCATCTCACGGCAGGAGTGGAGCAAAGCCATTCACCTGGCAACTGGGAAACAGAACAGAGTAGACGGAAGGGGTTGGGGTGGCACTAACCCCTTCAAGGACACACCCTCAATGACCTGCAGATCTCCCACCAGGCCACACCTCATAGATACCACTACCTCCCAGTAAGACCACTCTGAGGAAAAGCCTTTAACATGGGTCTCTGGGGCACATCCCAAATCAGACCACAGCAGAGGTTCAGCGGTTAACCCCAGACCAGTAGTCTGGGAGATGTTCCCAAGAGGGCACCAGCACTGAGCCCACAGCAGACAGTCTGGCCAGGCTGGATCCAGACAGGCAGCACTGACTGCTCATAAGCTCGGCACCCAGCACCCATGGGTGTCCCTGTGCACAGAGGGCTTCTTGTCAGGGCGTACTGGGACACCACTCATCAGCAAAGCCAGGAGGACTTCCCTGGTGTGTATTGGGGCTTGAGCTGGTGTGCAGACACATGGGCGTACTTGGGCAGACACTGGCTCAGCACACACGCATGGCATTGTGAGTGGTGAGGGGACAGAGACACAGCTCCACACTGTCATCTCAGCAGCTTGAGGAATTCTACTATTCTAGGGACCCTGACTTGGGCAAACCCAGGATAGGAGGCTTCAGTGCTGAAAAGAACTTCAGGGCTGCCTGGTAGAAAGCGAGAGTTGGAGATTTCATTAAAGCTACGGGACACTCAAGAAGCAAATGAAAACACACTAGAGAGTGTGGGTGTGGTCTCCTGTAAGTGTCACATTTCAAGTCCCCTGGTGCTGAGGGTATTATAGGACCGTGCAAGCTTTTTGGAATTTCATTGCTCATTGCGTCTCTAGGGGACCCTCCCCTTCTCCCACTCTCTTCCCCTGTCAGGTAACTGGGGTTACAGGGTGGTTCTGGAGGTGCCTTGGATGAGATTACAATCTGATAAACCAGGAGCCACCAGGGTTGGGCAAGGGGCTGAGAGCATGGCTTTAAGTGTAAATGAGGTTTCTTAGAAAACTGTAGGTTTGCACTGGGAGAGGCAGAAAGGCCTGACGTAGTTGTTGATTGTGCTGGAATGCTTGCTTCTCTGTCGTGAGAGGCTTCAAGCACACCCCTGGGTGAGGGGCTCCTTTCCCTTTTCATGTCCCCAAGTTTCCCTGTCTGTCCGCGCTGTCCCGGTATCAAGCGGACAGCCCTGGGTGTGAGTCCTGCCTGCCGTGTGAGTGCGGTGTGACGCTCCCTAAGCCTCTGCGCTGTCTGCGGAACAGAATCACCGCGGGACTCACTTCATGGCTTCTGGTGAGGACTGGGAGTGCAGAAGAGCTCAGCTCAGCCCCGGCCAGCGGAAAGGGCCCGGTGACCACCAGTTATGCTGAGGGACACCACAGTGGTCACGTGGCTTCTCCTTCCCATGTGAACGTGTGGCATGTGTCCGTCAGTGCACGTGGCTGGAGCTCCCCGGCTGGTTCACACACTGCAGTACATCTGTGGCCACAGGGCCACCTTCCTGTCACACTCAGAGTGCCATTACATCTTCCTTTGTGGCTCAGACAAAGGGATGCCGTTCCTGGCTGGGAGGGAAAGAAAGCCATGAAAAACCATTTCTCCAGGGACAGAAGATCTGACTTTATGCAAAGCCTGAGCCCTACTTTGCTGGAACGGAAAGTAATTTGCAGCCACGCAAATGGATGCTTAGAAGAGAGGAAGAGCAATTTGAAGGCAGCCGAGGCAGGCCGTCTGCCCGAGGCTGGGTTTCCATTCTCCAGACCTGAAGGAACCTCAAGGCAGTGCCTGGCCTGGCTGATGAGGAAGGGGAAGCTTTTAATTTGCTTTTTCCTGGAATTTAAAACGAGGGCATGTGGTGTTGGGGCCTGGGACAGGAGATTCTCGGCTCAGGGCTAGATGAGGTCTGGAATTTCTCTGGGGTGAGGGTGAGGACAGAGTTCCAACCAGAGAGAAAGGGGCGGGGGTGGTCGTCTCAGGCAGCATTCAGGAGTGGACTTGGCTGAGGGCGGGAGAGTTTCATGGAGCAGGAGGGCAGATGGAAGGTTCAGCACTAAGGCTCAGGGGAGGCCGGTCAGTGGCAGGTCTGTGAGGAGCTCTCAGCTTAAGGAATAAGAGCTTGGGTATGAGTTTTTAAGACAGAGTCTCACATAGCCCAGGATGACCTCCAGCTTGTCACGCTGGCCAAAGACAGCCTTTCTGATCTCTTGCCTCCACAAGGCAGAGAACCCAGGGCTCTGTGCACACGAGGTATAGAACCCAGGGCTCTGTGCACACGAGGTAGAGAACCTAGGGCTCTGTGCACATGAGATAGAGAACCCAGGGCTCCGTGCACACGAGGTACAGAACCCAGGGCTTCATGCACCCGAGGTATAGAACCCAGGGCTCCGTGCACACGAGGTACAGAACCCAGGGCTTCATGCACACGAGGTAGAGGACCCAGGGCTCTGTGCACATGAGGTATAGAACCCAGGGCTCCGTGCACACAAGGTACAGAACCCAGGGCTTCATGCACATGAGGTAGAGAACCCAGGGCTCCGTGCACACGAGGTAGAGGACCCAGGGCTCTGTGCACACGAGGTAGAGGACCCAGGGCTCTGTGCACACGAGGTAGAGAACCCAGGGCTCTGTGCACATGAGGTAGAGAACCCAGGGCTCTGTGCACACGAGGTAGAGAACCCAGGGCTCTGTGCACATGAGGCAGAGAACCCATGGCTTCATGCACACGAGGTAGAGGACCCAGGGCTCTGTGCACACGAGGTAGAGAACCCAGGGCTCTGTGCACACGAGGTAGAGAACCCAGGGCTCTGTACACACGAGGTACAGAACCAAGGGTTTCATGCACACGAGGTAGAGAACCCAGGGCTCTGTGCACATGAGGCAGAGAACCCAGGGCTTCATGCACACGAGGTAGAGAACCCAGGACTCTGTGCACACGAGGTATAGAACCAAGGGCTTCATGCACACGAGGTAGAGAACCCAGGGCTCTATGCACATGAGGTATAGAACCCAGGGCTCTGTGCACATGAGGCAGAGAACCCAGGGCTCCATGCACATGAGGTAGAGAACCTAGGGCTCCGTGCACACAAGGTAGAGGACCCAGGGCTCTGTGCACACGAGGTACAGAACCAAGGGTTTCATGCACACAAGGTAGAGAACCCAGGGCTCTGTGCACATGAGGCAGAGAACCCAGGGCTTCATGCACACGAGGTAGAGAACCCAGGGCTCTATGCACATGAGGTATAGAACCTGGGGCTCTGTGCACATGAGGCAGAGAACCCAGGGCTCCATGCACATGAGGTAGAGAACCTAGGGCTCCATGCACACAAGGTAGAGGACCCAGGGCTCTGTGCACACGAGGTAGAGAACCCAGGGCTCTGTGCACACGAGGTAGAGGACCCATGGCTTCATGCACACGAGGTAGAGGACCCAGGGCTCTGTGCACACGAGGTAGAGGACCCAGGGCTCTGTGCACACGAGGTAGAGAACCCAGGGCTCTGTGCACACGAGGTACAGAACCAAGGGCTTCATGCACACAAGGTAGAGAACCCAGGGCTCTGTGCACATGAGGCAGAGAACCCATGGCTTCATGCACACGAGGTAGAGGACCCAGGGCTCTGTGCACACGAGGTAGAGGACCCAGGGCTCTGTGCATACGAGGTACAGAACCCAGAGCTTCATGCACACGAGGTAGAGAACCCAGGGCTCTGTGCACATAAGGTAGAGAACCCAGGGCTCCATGCACATGAGGTAGAGGACCCAGGGCTCTGTGCACACGAGGTAGAGGACCCAGGGCTCTGTGCACATGAGGTAGAGAACCCAGGGCTCCATGCACACGAGGTAGGGAACCCATGGCTTCATGCACACGAGGTAGAGGACCCAGGGCTCTGTGCACACGAGGTAGAGAACCCAGGGCTCTGTGCACACGAGGTAGAGAACCCAGAGCTCTGTGCACATGAGGTAGAGAACCCAGGGCTTCGTGCACACGAGATATAGAACCCAGGGCTTCATGCACATGAGGTGTAGGACCCAGGGCTCCATGCATACCTTCCACCCCAAGAGTTTTGTTCTCAACATTCCCACCCAACCCCAGATCACAGTGGGTCACTTGGGTCCTGGATTAACCCTATGGTAAGAGGATTGGAGAGTCATAGAATTGGGGGTGGAAAGTTCTTAGAAAGCAGCCCAGCCCTGTGACCTACATAAAGGATTCCCTGACCTACAAAAAGGATTCCAAGAGCTAGTGATGAGGTGTGACTTGCCCAAAGGGCCGAGATGGTATGGATCATCTTCCTCAAATACTCCCTGCCCTCAGCCTTGGGGTACGGTGTATTTCTCCACCCTTTGATGAAGAGCTTTGGTGATGTGATGTGTTTGGCCCAAGAGAATATGAGTGAACAAGAGAGATGCCCATTCTGAGCCACGTCTGTGGACAGCAGCACCTGCATTTCTGGTTGGCGTTCTATTCTTGTGCCATTTTCTCCGAGAAGAGCATGTCTTCTGGAGCCCCTGGTCCTCAGAGGATGAGACACATGTGGAGCCCAGAGCCTGGAGCCATAGCTGTCCATCTGGGGCCGGGAACAGAGTGACCTGGTCCACCCAAAACCTGAACAAGAAAGTCGGTGTGTCTGGAAGCTGCTACTTACTTCAGGTGGTGTTTCACACAGCATGATGAAGGTGATGGCCGCAGACACACAGCAAGTGAGGGGCTGCAGTGACTGCGATGTGAGTTGTCCCCCAGAGGCTAGAAGCTTGGTCACCAGCTGTGGTGATGTTAAGAGCAATGGAGGGATAGGGTGCTTAGGTCATTGGGTATATTAGTCTCAGAAAGAATTGCAGCTGGGTGTGGTGAAGCACGCCTTTAATCCCAGCACTCGGGAGGCAGAAGTAGGAGGATCACCATGAGTTCAAGGCCACCCTGAGACTACCTGGTGAATGTCAGGTCAGCCTGGGCTAGAGCAAGACCCTACCCCTCCCCCCAAAAAAGAAAGAAAATGAATAGAGGTAATTCTCCTGAGACCTGAATTCGTTCTTTAAAAGGATTTTTAAAAAGAGCAAGCCTGGGGGTTGGGAGAAGGTTCAGTGGTTAAAGGCATTTGCTTACAAAGGTTGATGGCCAGGGTTCAATTCCCCAGTACCCAAGTAAAGCCAAATGCACAAAGTGGCACATGCAAGGGCAAGAGACCCAGCATGCCCATACACACTCTCTATCTATCTACCTCCCTACCTACCTACCTACCTACCTCCCTACCTATCTATCTATCTAATCTATTTATCTGTCTAATCTTTCCCCTCACAAATAAATTTGAAAAAAAAAAATACTCCAAAGCCGGGCATGGTGGTGCACGCCTTTAATCCCAGCACTCGGGAGGCAGAGGTAGGAGGATTGCCAAGAGTTTAAGGCCACCCTGAGACTACATAGTGAATTCCAGGTCAGCCTGGACTAGAGTGAGACCCTATCTTGAAATTTAAAAAAAAAAAACTTCAAATGAAAGAGCAAGTCTGGTGCTGGGAAGATGGCTCAATGAATAAACTCTTGCTACACAGTAAAAGCCAAAAGTTATGGCAGACTTCTGTAATCCCAGTGTACGTACTATGAGAAAAGACAAGAGAGTTTCCCAGAAGATCATGAAGAGAGCAATGAACAACAAAGAGACCCTGCCTCAAAAACAAGGTGGGGAAAAGTACAAAACAAGGTAGAAGGTGAGAACTGACCAGAAAGTTTTCCTCAGACCTCTACACATATGCCATGGCCTGGCTGTGCCCACACACATGAATACAGAGAGAGAGAAAGAGAGAGAGAGAATGAAAAAAGCATACATATAGTTGAAAGAAAGAAAGAAAGAAAGAAAGAAAGAAAGAAAGAAAGAAAGAAAGAAAGAAAGAAAGAAAGGAAGAAAGGAAGGAAGGAAGGAAGGAAGGAAGGAAGGAAGGAAGGAAGAAAGAAAGAAAGAAAGAAAGAAAGAAAGAAAGAAAGGGGGCTGGAGAGATGGCTGAGCAGTTAAAGCACTTGCCTGAAAAGCCAAAGGACCTCAGTTCAACTCCCCAGGACCCAGGTAAGCCAGAGGCACAAGTGGCTGAAAGCCCTGGTGCATCCAATCCATTCTCTGTCTCTCTCTCTCTCTCCCTCTCTCTCTCTCTCTCTCTCCATCTTTCCCTCTCTCAAATAAATAAATAAATAAGCATGGAAGGAAGTAAAGAAAAAAGGAGGGAAGAAAAGAAAGGAAAATGGGGTTGGAGAGATGGCTCAGTGGTTAAGGTGCTTGCCTGCAAAGCCTAATGACCCAGGTTCAATTCCCCAGTGCCCATGTAAAGCCAGCTGTATGAACCAACACAAGTATCTGGAGTTTGCTTGCCATGGCTAGACACCCTGACACACACCCATTCTCCCTCTCTGTCTGCCTGTCTCTTCTCTCTGTCTCTCTCTGCATGCAAATAAATATCTTTTTAGCCCGGTGTGGTGGCTCACGCCTTTAATCCCAGCACTCGGGAGGCAGAGGTAGGAGGATTGCCATGAGTTCGAGGCCACCCTGAGACTCCAGAGTGAATTGCAGGTCAGCCTGGGCTAGAGTAATACCCTACCTCGAAAAAACAAACAAACAAACAAACAAAATATATATATATGTGTGTGTATATATATATATATATATGTGTGTGTGTGTGTGTGTGTGTGTATATATATCTTTTTTAAAAGAAAGGAAAGGGGAATAAAAGAATTTGAAGAACAAACCAGACCCCTCAACCATGCTCTAACTTTCTGTCTTGCCATGTGATCTCTACTTCTCACATATACCCCCGCCATTGTGACCCACACGCCATGAAGCCCTAACTAGAGCAGCGCTGGTGACAGCGCCATGCTCTCCAAGCTCCAAAACTGTGAGTGAAACAAGTTTTTGTTTCTGTACCAAGTACCTTGCCTTGGGTACTTTATTATAGTAACAAAAAGTGAACTAAACTGGATTCAATTCCAGGCAATCCACAGGGGAAAAGAATTATTTCCCTACCACCTATTCTGTCTCCCAACAGGGCAGCTCACCTTTGGACCTTACAGCAGAGTCCTACTCTTAAAACTTGTGTTTTGGGGGGCAGGGGGCTGGAGAGATGGCTCAGCAATTAATGCACTTTCTTCAAAGTCTAATGACCTGGGTTCGATTCCCCAGTACCCAAGTAAAGCCAGATGCACAAAGTAGTGCATGCATCTGGAGTTTGTTTATAGCAGCTGGAGGCCCTGACATACCCATTCTCTCTTTCTGTCTCTCTTCTCTCTGTCTCTCCTCTCTCTCTCTCTCCTTATAAATAAATAAACAAGAAACCTTTAAAAATAAAAAATGCTGTGTTTGGACATTCTAGCAGGGTGTGCTGGGCCTGGAAGACGTTCATCTGCTGGAGCTCATGCTACCTGGAAGGGATACACGGACCACAACTCAGTCTCAAAGGAGGAGGGACACGGTGACAGAGGAGGTGAGTGAGCTCCACAGGAGCTGGGCAGCGGCACCAGGATGAGGGCAGGTGTCTGGTGGGTGCTGTGGCCCAAGGACCGCTGTCCTGCCGTGGAGAGCTCTGGAGGTGCGCAGTGAGTGAGCGGCAGCAACTGAACCTCCTCTGCATACATTTCTGTGACCCTGGACCAGTTACCTCACTGCTCTGAGTCAGGGAACAGGGATCAGAACACCCCAGGAGGAAACAGAAAGCACATCCGGTGCTGATAGACAGGGCTCCCTCCCCGACCCCCACTGGCCAGGAGGACATCCCAGGAGACCTGTGTGTGGGTCCCACCGTCACACGCCGAGGACTGGTAACCGCTTTGCTGTGGGACCCCAGGGAAAGCCCCCACTTCCTGAGCCTCGGGTTCCTCATCTGCACAGAGGGCTGATGGGGGGCCTCCTCCCAGCTGCACTGAGGACACAGCTCCTCCTGGCAGAGGGCCCAGCACGGAATCTGGAACGGAAGCCATACTCCACCCAGGAATGTAGGTCACCTGAGATGGGGGTCTGCAGGGCCCTGTGTCCATTCCAGAATCCCACATGGGGTTCACAGCTGTCCCCTGCCTCCCCCAACACCTCTGATTCCATCCCCATCAAACTCTGACAGAATTTGGCTGGTTCTATGTGGAAATTGATTTTTCTGTCCACATAAAATCTCATCGAAAATGATTCTGGAGTCTATCTGATGAATGATGAGAGCGAAATCACGCCCACAGTCTTCTGTCAGGCTCTTGCGTGCAAACAGGCTGTCTGCATACCTGAGAGGCTCACTAAGAGCTGCTTCAGAAAGGGCTCCCCCAGCACCACCCCGCTGAGCTCCACTGTGTGAAGAGGAGTTTCCAGTCCACTACCTGCTACTTTTTTCCTTTCTTTTAAATGAGAGCAGCCTGTTCATTCCTATGGCTTCAAATCTTGACATATTACACCCCAGCCCTAATTCCCTGGGTAATTGTATTAGTCGCTTTCCATGTTACTTTGACAAAATACCTGATAAAAGCAAGTTAAAGAAGGGAGGACTGCTCTGGCCCCTGGCTTGAGGAGGGAGGCGGGCCAGCAGGGCAGCAAGGCCGGGCAGCGGGAACCCAGGCGCTGCTCCCAGGACGTGCGCAGTCAGGAAGCAGAGATGAGCGCGGGGCCTCGGCTTGCTTCTGCTTTGTCCTTTCTTGTTCGTCTGGGTCCACAGCCCCAGGATAGTGCCACACACATTCGGGGGAGTCTTCCCCCCTCAGTTAAACCTCTCTGGAAATGCCCTCACAGACTTGTCCAAAAGTGTGACTCCTGGGTGGTTCTAGATCTAGAAAAGGTAACAGCAAAGAGGAACCGTCGCAGCGACGGCACCTGGAGATGAGGCCTTTGAGAGGGGCTTTGATGCAGGTTGGATCCCGAGGACAGGCCCCCATGACAGGGTTAGCGCCCGCACAGGAGGGGAGTCCAGACAGCTTATTCCCGTTTCTCCTTCTCGCTCATTCTCTTTCTCTCTCTTCCCATTTCTATGTCAGGACATAATAAGAACGTGGCCTTCTACAAGCCAGAAAAAAAGCCACTCTGCTAGCACTTGAACTTCCAGCCTCTAGGACCATGAGAAAATAACTTCATATTGTTTAAGCCGTCAGCAATGGCATTTCATTACGACAGCCCAAGCTAGTTGTGACATTTGTGCTTGTGAGCGATCTGTTAAGAGAGAGAAATCTGCTCAGGGAGAGGAATCTATTCAGGGAGAAGAATTCGTGAGCTCTTCTAAAGACACAGTTCTTTTAAAATGTACTACAGGCTGGAGAGATGGCTTGGCAGGTATGAGCATTTCCTGTGCAAGCACTGAGGAGGCCTGAGAGATTGCTGGAGTTTGATCCCCAGGACTCCCCTAAATGGCTGGCCATGGCCACAAGTGCCTGTGACCCCAGTCCTGTAAGAGAATCTCCAGGACTCATGGAAAAAGGGGGGGCAAGCTGTAGGATCAGTAAGAGATCCCAGCTCAAGGAAGAAGAGACCGAAGAGTGATGGAGGGTGACACCACCATTCCCTTCTAGCCACCACCGGCCAGAGCTCTGGGTACTGCCTGGGCACACACACATGCATACACCACACTCACACACCTACCACTCACACATGACATCCACACACACACACCACATTGCACACGCACAAAAAAAATGTATTCACTCATGGTATCAATTATGGCTGAGTGTAAGTGAGTAAACCCAGACGGGGCTACTATGGAGAAGGTTGAACTGTTTTGCTGTCTCGATTACCTGCTTCTAACTAGTTACTCACAGCTGCTGCCTCCAGTCTTCAGGGAAATGGCGGAGGTCTGGCTGGTTTTCTTATCCCTGCCCAGGTCTTTTAAGACAGCCAGCTAGGGAACCTACATACCTTTCTACTTGCATGGCTCCCTGGAGCCCAGACCCCCCCCCCCCCCCGTCTCTGTCTGGCTCCACCTTCAGGCTTCCATACCTTGATGCTGGTCCTGTCTCGAGACCTTTGTCCCTGGCCTTAGTGTTGGATCAGAGTCCTAAGCTCCCTCCCTAAGGGCTTGATTCTTTCTTCTCTTGGATCTTTCTCTACTGCAGATCTAGGCAGATGGCCTGGAAAGTAGAGTAGGACTGGATTTCACACCGTCCTCATATTACTAGAGACACGATCTTTTGGCACCGGAGTGATTTAAAAAAAAAGAAAAGACCAAGTCAAATACCATGAACATACAGGCCAAGGCTTTAACGAGACTTCAGCTCATGAGCAGAAAGAGGGACAGCACTGTCCAGGAGTGCAGACCATGAAGACAGGATTTCAACTTGCTGGGGCAGGCAAAGGTCTGGTGGGTTTCCACTGATTATGAGTATGGTTACAAAAGATGTTTCCCCGGCCTGGGTACATGACTCAGTGGGTAAAGTGCTTAACCTGCAAGTACAGAGGCCTGAATCTGATAACCAGAATGCACATAAGAATGCAGGCATGGCGGCGCACATAGGAGACTCCCTGGGGCTCACTGGGCAGCCAGTCCAGCCTAAGTGGTGAGCTGCAGGCCAGTGAGAGACCCTGCCTCGAAAGAGGTGGACCCCATTGTTGAGGATGGCGCTAAGGTTTTTCTCGGACCTCCATATGCACGAGCACCCACGTGCTGATACACACACATGCACACAGTCATGCACACACAATGTTTCCTTTCTTGTACATAAGCATGCTGTCCTTGCAGTTAATGGACTAACACACGGCTAACTTGTCCCAGGAACTACTGAGTTACTCTTGCCCATGGCGCCATCATCCTACGCAAACTCCCTGGGCTGGAGGTTCGGTGTGGCCTTATGAGAAGGATGAAGGGCTTCAGATGCTCAGGGTGCTGTGGCCGCTGGAAGAGTCCAGGACAGAAAAAGCAAATGCACCCGAGCCCCAGCAAACACTCAACATAGGCAGAGCTGTGCAGATCTGACCCAGGAGTTGGGGCAGCTAAGGGGCAGACATTGCGCAGACACTTATCAAAGGTTTTTGTCCCACTTCAGTCACCTTGCAGATGACTGCAGGTCAAAGGTCAGCGCTGTCAGAAAATGCTACCCTCAGGTCCCTGAAAAGTAACCGTGGCAAGTTATCATAACCCACAGCAGAGGCGTTCTCTACAGCCAAACCGTGACCGTGACCACTACAATAGGTGATCTTTAAGTCAACCGAGAGCAAGTGAACCTAGAAGGTCTCTTGAGGTTTTCCTTCAGTGACACTCAGACCTGGGCAAGATGGAACTCTGTCCCAGGCACTAGACCTAGAGGACTCTGCTCTGCCCCTCCTCTAGCCACACCCCCTCACGAGACCAGGAGACTATGGGGTTACTCCCATTGATGGCCATCTCTCAATTTAAATGATGATTTGGGCAACTGGGTCCCTAGAATTCCCTGCTCCGAAAGCCTGAATCCTACTTTGTTTTGTAGGTTGATTGGTTGGTTGGTTGGTTTTTTTAAGGTAGGGTCTCACTATAGTCCAGGCTGACCTGGAATTCACTATGTAGTCTCAAGGCGGCCTCAAACTCACAGTGATCCTCCTACCTCTGCTTCCCAAGTGTTGGGATTAAAGGTATGTACCACCATGCTCAGCCCTGAATCCCACCTTTTTAAATTTTTGTTGTTGTTGTTGTTTATTTTTATTTATTTATTTGAGAGCGACAGAGAGAGAAAGAGGTAGAGAGAGAGAGAGAATGGGCACACCAGGGCCTCCAGCCAGTGCAAACGAACTCCAGATGCATGCACCCCCTTGTGCATCTGGCTAACGTGGGTCCTGGGAAATCAAGCCTCGAACCAGGGTCCTTAGGCTCCGCAGGCAGACTCTTAACCACTAAGCCATCTCTCCATCCCCTGAATCCCACTTTTTAAGCCCAGTGGAGCAGCTTCCTGAAGGCAGAGGGCACTGCGAATGAGCACAGGCCTGAGTGGTGACTGAGGGGCCCCTGTTCCAGGGCTATGATAAGAGGAGACTGGAGGGGGGCTCTAGGATGTCCATGTGCACGAGAGGCCATTGAGGTGAGGGGTGGACCTGGGATAGGGAGAGCAGGGGATGGCCAGGGAGTGGCCAAGGGCTGGTTATCTCTGCACCTCCACCTCAGGGGGCCTGGGAACATTAAAATTAAAACTGGCCTCCCAGGCTGTTGTAAAGTTGCGTTTATTGAGGTAGCAGAAAATGTACGTATCTATTGATTTATCATTTTAAACATTCAGGGCTATATGTCCACTGGTGTTCCTTGATTGTGACAGATGGTGTGGAACACCAGTGTGAGGACAATAGGCTCAGCCCTGAGGGTCAGCTGGAAGGAAGCCACCAGCCACCATCCCACAGGTAATATCACCTGACCCCCCCCCTCATGTGACTAGGAGTGGGGGTATCAGGAAGCTCTGTGTGGCCTCCTCTGGTTGGGTGCAGATGGAATCTTCACCTGTGGACCAGCCAGTGCCCACCTGTCCCTGGGAGATCCTTGTCCTCACTGTATGACAAGATCGCTCTGCCTAAGCACTCAGCAACAAGTCTGAGAGGAGCGAGGCCTTCAGTGATGTGCACTTGGGGAAAGCGCTGGACAAGATGGTGGCATTCTTGCGCTGGGTCTCAGGCTCTTTGTCATCTGCCTACAGTTTAGTCTGTTCCTCACAACCACCTTGCAAGAGTGGAACTGTTTGAAATTCCCGCACCTGCCTCAGGACCCTCAGTCAGCTGTGCACCTCCACCCGCTCAGGGTCAGACCAGCATCCCGTCAGGGGTGAACAAAGCAAGTGCCAAGAGTGGGCTCAGGGGCCAGGGGAGCTGACATCAGCTGAGAGGTCTTCCTCACTTCTGCTTCCATCCCGTGATAATGCCGAGTACAGGTTGTGGCACAAAGAAAGCACCCCTTAAGGTTGGGGCTGGTGAAGTAATCACACAGCTATGGGACCAAATGGGGAGGCTCCTCCAGCACCCTTCAGCCTGACCTTCCTGCTCCCTCACCCCAGCTTTCTTCAGACACTGGCTTCCCCAGGCATTTGAGGCCTTCTCTCACCTCCCAGAATGCACCAGCTCCAGCCTACCACAGGGCCTTTGCAGGTGTCCTCCTCCCCACCTAGATCAACAGCTGGTGCACGTGGCTCTTCTCACCTCCTTGGAGCAGGTCAAGTCTCCATATGGTCATGTCTCCATGAGATGCTATCATGTCAAAGCCTCAGAGCCCCAGCCTGGGTGGCCCATGGGGTGGCTTAATCATGTGTACATCAATTGTTCAAAGCTTCTCTCTGGCTGCAAATTCCTCACGGGAGTCTGTGGGACAGCCTTGGTTGTCCCCCTCAGGTCTGGAGGGAGAAACAAGTGGCTGAGGGGGCTGGGAACAGAGTCTCTGTGAAGCTTGGTCCTCCATATCTCCTCTAAAACGACACAGCATTGACAGACCCGGGACCGTTCTCCAGTGGTCAGAGGACCACAGCTTTGGAAGAATCTGAGAGGCGCTGGTAAAGTAACGGTTTTTAGCTCATCCCACCCCATCGAGTCAGACATCTTAAAATTCATAGAATCCCGGCATCTCAGGGCTGCAGGGATTTTCTAGGCACTTACTGATAACCTGCCTGGCAGGAATGGGCTTATTATCACATGTGCACTCGCGAGCACACACACTCACTCACTCACGCTGGGGACTTTATCTTTCTCCACTCAGCTTCGCCCCTTCCCTGCCCTCTAAACGAGAACGTTATCTTTGCAATACTATCTCTGGTTTCTGACGTGTGAGAGCATGCACAC
This sequence comes from Dipus sagitta, assembly GCA_036346955.1. Lineage (NCBI taxonomy): Eukaryota > Metazoa > Chordata > Mammalia > Rodentia > Dipodidae > Dipus > Dipus sagitta. Next base: position 110,223,707 of record CM070773.1, read on the forward strand.
TCATGATGCCGAGCTGGGAGACTCGGCGGTAGAAAGAAAAACAAAGAAGAGAGCAGAAAGAATAAGCTGATCTTCCCATCGAATGAAGATGGAGGAGGGAGAGAGGAGAACAGCCCTGCAGACGGCTGTCTGGGAGGCTGTGGCGCTCCACTCAGACATACAGCACAAGTGGCAGAGGCAGCCACCTCCTCAGGAAGCGGGAAGCCCAGGACATCTTTGCAGTAGAGAGAGGTGGCAAAGGGAGAGATGACTGCAAGGACAGAGCAGGGCTTAGCCAGAAAGCACTGTCACGACTTTTGACAACTACTCCAGCCAATTGAAGTGAAGTGCACAGACTCGGTGTAACAATGACTTCTTAGACCTGCTTGTTCAGCCCTTCAAATTCTGTTTACTTCCTATGCTCTAGCAGGAGCCAGACCCCATCCTTGTCTCAGGATCCAGCCCCTCTAAGCCCCAGATCTGCAAATCCAGCCCCTCAGTCTCCCTTTGCCTAGTGGGAACCCTTCAATCACCCTGCCTCCTCACTCTGCCCCTTGGGCTGCTCTGAGCCCAGCTCACACTGGGGATCAGTGACAAGAGTGGCTGTGTGGAAGAGCCCTCATGCATCTTTCCCATTGATACCTCCTCTTGTTTCCCAATCTTGTTCCCCTACCTTGAGAAGGGAAGTTCTTTGGAACTAAGGACCCTGCTCCTCCTTCACGGGATACTGTAGGAATGTATCTGGCATGCAGTTAGTGCTCAGTACATTCTTGTTTAATAGATCACTGTAATATTTACTTTTGTACCCATAGAACAGTGAAGCTCTCAACCTTGGTCAGAGAAGGCTTTTTTTGTCAGTGGGCAAAGTAAAAGCAGCCATTCCTGATTGACCAAAATGCTGAGAATAAGTGAATGCTAAGTGCTCAGCCCTGAATGAGATTCAGGAAATAGCAGGGAAAAAGAGGAGTAGAAAGACTGAAAGAGCTGGAGGATGGGAAGAAGGCTATGAAATGTTATCTCCTAGTTATAACATGGTCATTGTACTCGTGAGCATATGGTACTGTGACCACCTGCATAAGACCTTGGGGTGGTTTGATTCAGGTGTCACCCATAAATTTGGTGTTCTGATTGCTAGGTTCCCAGCTGATGGAGATTTGGGAATGAACACCTCCTGGAGGCGGTGTATTGTTGGAGGCAGGCTTATGGGTATTATAGCCAGTTTCCCCATGTCAGTGTTTGGCACACTTTCCTGTTGCTATGGTCCACCTGATGTTGGCCAGGGGGTGATGTCCACCCTCTGCTCATACCATCATTTTCCCTGCCATCATGGAGCTTCCCCTTGAGCCTGTAAGCCAAAATAAACCTCTTTTTTCCCACAAGCTGCTCTTGGTTGGGTGATTTCTACCAGCAATGCGAACCTGACTACAACAATAAAGTGGTACAGAGGAGTGGAATTGCTGCTAGAAACCTGACTGTGGCTTTGGACCTTTGGAGCTGATTTTCAAGAGGAATGTGGAGGGCTGGAGAGATGGCTTAGTGGTTAAGCGCTTGCCTGTGAAGCCTAAGGACCCCGGTTCGAGGCTGCATTCCCCAGGACCCACGTTAGCCAGATGCACAAGGGGGCGCATGCATCTGGATTTCGTTTGCAGTGGCTGAAAGCCCTGGCACACCCGTTCTCTCTCTCTCTCTATCTGCCTCTTTCTCTGTGTCTGTCAAATAAAATTAAAAAAAAAAAAAAAAAAGAGGAATGTGGAAGGATTTGAAACCTTGGCCTCAGAGATGCCTTGCAGTGCTGTAAGTACAGCTTGATGGACTATTCTGGTCATAGTTGAAAGACCTGAATGCATTAAGAACTATGGACTGTGAGGTTTGACTTATGAGGGTGAGAGAGAGCTTTGCTTGGACTAGGCTAGCAGTTTGTATGAGAAGCTTGCTGTTATGCCTGTGTCCTGAGAAGTTGTGCAGGGTTTCTTTGCATAGAAATGAACTGATGTGAGCAGAGGGATATGGCACAGAAAAAAATAAAATCTTTGGGTGAACTGCTGCTCATTCAGCTGCAATTGAGAGATTACAACCTTTGAGATTGAGCCAGCTGACCTGCACTGGGGCAACAGGAAGAATGTAGACTCTTTTGATGGCACCTGAGTGCTCAAGGAGTGTCCTGTTCGTCAAAGTCTGCTTTGTTCCCCCCTAGATTAACAAATAGGTACCTTACCTGGTATTGTGGAGTATAAGAAATGCAGGAAAGAAAGGGTCGTTGAGTTTGCAACATGGTCTTGTGTTTTGGAAATGGCCATGGGCAGTGTGAAGCAGGTTTGCTGGATGCCTGCATGGAGACCCCATGGGGCCATGAGGATGAACCGTGGATTGCAGTGGAGACCCCGTGGAGATGCCGGGACCACGAGGTGGCTGCTAAGGAGAGCTGCCAGCCTCCATGAAGTTTTCCAGGACTATGAGTAGTCTAGCTGGAGGGGCGGAGTTGGAACTCCAGAGACTTGTTGCTGGTTAGAATTATCAGACTTGGAGACTTGTCACTGACTAGAGTTGTTGGACTCGGAGCTAGAGTTTGGTGTTTGCCCTGGTTGTTTTACATCTTGTATTGGCTGAATATTTCTTTGCTATGCCCAATGCCATCTTTTGCAATATGAATGTTTATTCTGTGCCATTATAGTTTTTTGAGGTTATTTTTTGGTATTATGGCTCAGTTAAAAGATCTTGGATTATGGGGATGTATGAACATCATTGGAGTTGATAAAAACTATGGGGACTTTTAAAGTTGGATGAATATTTTACATCATGTATGGTTATCATTTTACAGAGGCCAGGGGCAGAATGTGGTGGTTTGATTCAGGTGTCCCCCATAAACTTAGGTGTTCTGAATGCTAGGTTCCCACCTGATGGAGATTTGGGAATGAACACCTCCTGTAGGCAGTGCATTGTTGGGAGTAGGCTTATGGGTGCTATAGCCAGTGTCTCCTTGCCAGTGTTTGACACACTCTCCTGTTGCTATGGTCCATCTTATGTGGGCCAGGAGGTGATGTCCACCCTCTACTCATACCATCATTTTCCCTGCCATCTTGAAGCTTCCCCTTGAGCCTGTAAGCAAATAAACCTCTTTTTTCCCACAAGCTGCTCTTGGTTGGGTGATTTCTACCAGCAATGCGAACCTGACTACAACAATAAAGTGGTACAGAGGAGTGGAATTGCTGCTAGAAACCTGACTGTGGCTTTGGGGGGGACCGTGGGGGGGGACTGATTTTCAAGAGGAATGTGGAGGGCTAGAGAGATGGCTTAGTGGTTAAGCGCTTGCCTGTGAAGCCTAAGGACCCGGTTCGAGGCTGCATTCCCCAGGACCCACATTAGCCAGATGCACAAGGGGGCGCATGCATCTGGATTTCGTTTGCAGTGGCTGAAAAGCCCTGCACAAAACCGACCGTTCTCTCTCTCTCTCTATCTGCCTCTTTCTCTGTGTCTGTCAAATAAAATTAAAAAAAAAAAAAAAAAAAGAGGAATGTGGAAGGATTTGAAACCTTGGCCTCAGAGATGCCTTGCAGTGCTGTAAGTACAGCTTGATGGACTATTCTGGTCATAGTTGAAAGACCTGAATGCATTAAGAACTATGGACTGTGAGGTTTTGACTTATGAGGGTGAGAGAGAGCTTTGCTTGGACTAGGCTAGCAGTTTGTATGAGAAGCTTGCTGTTATGCCTGTGTCCTGAGAAGTTGTGCAGGGTTTCTTTGCATAGAAATGAACTGATGTGAGCAGAGGGATATGGCACAGAAAAAAATAAAATCTTTGGTGAACTGCTGCTCATTCAGTCTGCAATTGAGAGATTACAATCTTTGAGATTGAGCCAGCTGACCTGCACTGGGGCAACAGGAAGAATGTAGACTCTTTTGATGGCACCTGAGTGCTCAAGGAGTGTCCTGTTCGTCAAAGTCTGCTTTGTTCCCCCCTAGATTAACAAATATGTACCCACCTGGTATGTGGAGTATAAGAAATGCAGGAAAGAAAGGGTCGTTGAGTTTGCAACATGGTCTTGTGTTTTGGAAATGGCCATGGGCAGTGTGAAGCAGGTTTGCTGGATGCTGCATGGAGACCCCATGGGGCCATGAGGATGAACCGTGGATTGCAGTGGAGACCCCGTGGAGATGCCGGGACCACGAGGTGGCTGCTAAGGAGAGCTGCCAGCTCCATGAAGTTTTTCCAGGACTATGAGTAGTCTAGCTGGAAGGGCGGAGTTGGAACTCCAGAGACTTGTTGCTGGTTAGAATTATCAGACTTGGAGACTTGTCACTGACTAGAGTTGTTGGACTCGGAGCTAGAGTTTGGTGTTTGCCCTGGTTGTTTTACATCTTGTATTGGCTGAATATTTCTTTTGCTAATGCCCAATGCCATCTTTTGCAATATGAATGTTTATTCTGTGCCATTATAGTTTTTTTGAGGTTATTTTTTGGTATTATGGCTCAGTTAAAAGATCTTGGATTATGGGGATGTATGAACATCATTGGAGTTGATAAAAACTATGGGGACTTTTAAAGTTGGATGAATATTTTACATCATGTATGGTTATCATTTTACAGAGGCCAGGGCAGAATGTGGTGGTTTGATTCAGGTGTCCCCCATAATCTTAGGTGTTCTGAATGCTAGGTTCCCACTGATGGAGATTTGGGAATGAACACCTCCTGTAGGCAGTGCATTGTTGGGAGTAGGCTTATGGGTGCTATAGCCATGTCTCCTTGCCAGTGTTTGACACACTCTCCTGTTGCTATGGTCCACCTGATGTTGGCCAGGGGGTGATGTCCACCCTCTGCTCATACCATCATTTTCCCTGCCATCATGGAGCTTCCCCTTGAGCCTGTAAGCCAAAATAAACCTCTTTTTTCCCACAAGCTGCTCTTGGTTGGGTGATTTCTACCAGCAATGCGAACCTGACTACAACAATAAAGTGGTACAGAGGAGTGGAATTGCTGCTAGAAACCTGACTGTGGCTTTGGACCTTTGGAGCTGATTTTCAAGAGGAATGTGGAGGGCTAGAGAGATGGCTTAGTGGTTAAGCGCTTGCCTGTGAAGCCTAAGGACCCCGGTTCGAGGCTGCATTCCCCAGGACCCACATTAGCCAGATGCACAAGGGGGCGCATGCATCTGGATTTCGTTTGCAGTGGCTGAAAGCCCTGGCACACCTGTTCTCTCTCTCTCTCTCTCTATCTGCCTCTTTCTCTGTGTCTGTCAAATAAAATTAAAAAAAAAAAAAAAGAGGAATGTGGAAGGATTTGAAACCTTGGCCTCAGAGATGCCTTGCAGTGCTGTAAGTACAGCTTGATGGACTATTCTGGTCATAGTTGAAAGACCTGAATGCATTAAGAACTATGGACTGTGAGGTTTGACTTATGAGGGTGAGAGAGAGCTTTGCTTGGACTAGGCTAGCAGTTTGTATGAGAAGCTTGCTGTTATGCCTGTGTCCTGAGAAGTTGTGCAGGGTTTCTTTGCATAGAAATGAACTGATGTGAGCAGAGGGATATGGCACAGAAAAAAATAAAATCTTTGGTGAACTGCTGCTCATTCAGCTGCCATTGAGAGATTACAATCTTTGAGATTGAGCCAGCTGACTGCACTGGGGCAACAGGAAGAATGTAGACTCTTTTGATGGCACCTGAGTGCTCAAGGAGTGTCCTGTTCGTCAAAGTCTGCTTTGTTCCCCCCTAATTAACAAATAGTACTTACCTGGTATTGTGGAGTATAAGAAATGCAGGAAAGAAAGGGTCGTTGAGTTTGCAACATGGTCTTGTGTTTTGGAAATGGCCATGGGCAGTGTGAAGCAGGTTTGCTGGATGCTGCATGGAGACCCCATGGGGCCATGAGGATGAACCGTGGATTGCAGTGGAGACCCCGTGGAGATGCCGGGACCACGAGGTGGCTGCTAAGGAGAGCTGCCAGCCTCCATGAAGTTTTCCAGGACTATGAGTAGTCTAGCTGGAGGGCGGAGTTGGAACTCCAGAGACTTGTTGCTGGTTAGAATTATCAGACTTGGAGACTTGTCACTGACTAGAGTTGTTGGACTCGGAGCTAGAGTTTGGTGTTTGCCCTGGTTGTTTTACATCTTGTATTGGCTGAATATTTCTTTGCTATGCCCAATGCCATCTTTTGCATTATGAATGTTTATTCTGTGCCATTTAGTTTTTTGAGGTTATTTTTTGGTATTATGGCTCAGTTAAAAGATCTTGGATTATGGGGATGTATGAACATCATTGGAGTTGATAAAAACTATGGGGACTTTTAAAGTTGGATGAATATTTTACATCATGTATGGTTATCATTTTACAGAGGCCAGGGGGCAGAATGTGGTGGTTTGATTCAGGTGTCCCCCATAAACTTAGGTGTTCTGAATGCTAGGTTCCACCTGATGGAGATTTGGGAATGAACACCTCCTGGAGGCGGTGTATTGTTGGAGCAGGCTTATGGGTATTATAGCCAGTTTCCCATGTCAGTGTTTGGCACACTTTCCTGTTGCTATGGTCCACCTGATGTTGGCCAGGGGGTGATGTCCACCCTCTGCTCATACCATCATTTTCCCTGCCATCATGGAGCTTCCCCTTGAGCCTGTAAGCCAAAATAAACCTCTTTTTTCCCACAAGCTGCTCTTGGTTGGGTGATTTCTACCAGCAATGCGAACCTGACTACAACAATAAAGTGGTACAGAGGAGTGGAATTGCTGCTAGAAACCTGACTGTGGCTTTGGACCTTTGGAGCTGATTTTCAAGAGGAATGTGGAGGGCTGGAGAGATGGCTTAGTGGTTAAGCGCTTGCCTGTGAAGCCTAAGGACCCCGGTTCGAGGCTGCATTCCCCAGGACCCACGTTAGCCAGATGCACAAGGGGGCGCATGCATCTGGATTTCGTTTGCAGTGGCTGAAAGCCCTGGCACACCCGTTCTCTCTCTCTCTCTATCTGCCTCTTTCTCTGTGTCTGTCAAATAAAATTAAAAAAAAAAAAAAAAAGAGGAATGTGGAAGGATTTGAAACCTTGGCCTCAGAGATGCCTTGCAGTGCTGTAAGTACAGCTTGATGGACTATTCTGGTCATAGTTGAAAGACCTGAATGCATTAAGAACTATGGACTGTGAGGTTTGACTTATGAGGGTGAGAGAGAGCTTTGCTTGGACTAGGCTAGCAGTTTGTATGAGAAGCTTGCTGTTATGCCTGTGTCCTGAGAAGTTGTGCAGGGTTTCTTTGCATAGAAATGAACTGATGTGAGCAGAGGGATATGGCACAGAAAAAAATAAAATCTTTGGGTGAACTGCTGCTCATTCAGCTGCAATTGAGAGATTACAACCTTTGAGATTGAGCCAGCTGACCTGCACTGGGGCAACAGGAAGAATGTAGACTCTTTTGATGGCACCTGAGTGCTCAAGGAGTGTCCTGTTCGTCAAAGTCTGCTTTGTTCCCCCCTAGATTAACAAATAGGTACCTCACCTGGTATTGTGGAGTATAAGAAATGCAGGAAAGAAAGGGTCGTTGAGTTTGCAACATGGTCTTGTGTTTTGGAAATGGCCATGAGCAGTGTGAAGCAGGTTTGCTGGATGCCTGCATGGAGACCCCATGGGGCCATGAGGATGAACCGTGGATTGCAGTGGAGACCCCGTGGAGATGCCGGGACCACGAGGTGGCTGCTAAGGAGAGCTGCCAGCCTCCATGAAGTTTTCCAGGACTATGAGTAGTCTAGCTGGAAGGGCGGAGTTGGAACTCCAGAGACTTGTTGCTGGTTAGAATTATCAGACTTGGAGACTTGTCACTGACTAGAGTTGTTGGACTCGGAGCTAGAGTTTGGTGTTTGCCCTGGTTGTTTTACATCTTGTATTGGCTGAATATTTCTTTGCTATGCCCAATGCCATCTTTTGCAATATGAATGTTTATTCTGTGCCATTATAGTTTGTTTGAGGTTATTTTTTGGTATTATGGCTCAGTTAAAAGATCTTGGATTATGGGGATGTATGAACATCATTGGAGTTGATAAAAACTATGGGGACTTTTAAAGTTGGATGAATATTTTACATCATGTATGGTTATCATTTTACAGAGGCCAGGGGCGGAATGTGGTGGTTTGATTCAGGTGTCCCCCATAATCTTAGGTGTTCTGAATGCTAGGTTCCCACCTGATGGAAATTTGGGAATGAACACCTCCTGTAGGCAGTGCATTGTTGGGAGTAGGCTTATGGGTGCTATAGCCAGTGTCTCCTTGCCAGTGTTTGACACACTCTCCTGTTGCTATGGTCCATCTTATGTGGGCCAGGAGGTGATGTCCACCCTCTACTCATACCATCATTTTCCCTGCCATCTTGAAGCTTCCCCTCAAGCCTGTAAACCAAAATAAACCTCTTTTTTTCCCACAAGCTGCTCTTGGTTGGGTGATTTCTACCAGCAATGAGAACCTGACTGCAACAGACCTACACCAAAAGAAGGTGAGGAAGAGGAGGGTGAGAGTAGAACGGGGGGTCTTCACACCAGTAAGATTACCCCTCTCTCCCACCCTGGTGGCTTCCAGGGTTGAAGAGACACATTGTATTACTGCTTTTACTTTTTAATCCCTTTGGAAGCACACTTTTTTTAAAACCCCTTTTCACCTTTTTTTTAATCCAAGGTCCATGTTCATTTACATGGACTTCTGGACCACGTGGTGTATTTCCCCTCTCCCCACTTTACCTTCCTCTCCTTGGCCTTTTCCCTCTTTTACATCCCTGTGATATTTGAATAAGATGTGGTGATTTAAAAATAAAAGAAGGAAGGAAAGAAAGAAAGAAATTAGGAAGGGGATTGGTTGGGAGAAGCAATGGGGTCAGCAGGAGTGGGAGGGGGACATAAGAAGGTAATGGGGTGAATATGATTATAATACACTGTATACAAGTATGAAATCTTCAAAACTAAAACATAATTTAAAAAAGAAAGCAGACCAGGCATGGTGGCATATGCCTCTAATTCCAGCACTTGGGAGGCAGAGGCAGAGGTAGGAGGATCACCCTAAGATCAAGCCCACCCTGAGACTTCATAGTGAATTCCAGGTCAGCCTGGGCTAGAGTGAGACCTTACATTTAAAAACAAAAAAGGGGGGCTGGAGAGATGGCTTAGTGGTTAAGGCATTTACCTGCAAAGCCAAAGGATCCTGGTTCAATTCTCCAGGACCCATGTAAGCCAGATGCACAAGGGGGTGCACATGTCTGGAGTTCGTTTGCAGTGGCTGGAGGCCCTGGCATGCCCATCCTTTCTCTCTCTCTCTCTCTCTCTCTCTCTCTCTCTCATAAATAAAAATAAAATATTTTTTAAAGGCAGGGGAAATATCATCCATTTATACAGAACAATATCAGGCACTGTCCTAAGCAGCAGGGATGGAGTCAGCACCCTGGGAAGGCAGGCCACAGACTGTGGAGCAGGGAATGTCTACCAGAGGGAAGCGGAGGGCTTTCTGTAATAATTGGGGTCCTACTGGGAGCAAGAGGGTGAACAGAATGGCTGGATCACAGGTGAAGAAAAGGCTCCAGGCAAAGCCACCAGAGTACTCAAGGCTGGGAGGACAAAGCAGGTGCCTCGGGTCTGAGGTGACAGGCCCATGGGGATGGGTCCACAGAGGCTCAAGACATGATGCAGGGCCAGAACAAGGTTCTTAGGAGGAAGCTGAGGCCTTAGCAGGTCATGCTTGTGGAAGCCTTCAACTGAACCCCAGGCTCTCAGGCTCCCATCTTCTCCATCCTGAGCTGGCACTGCCGCTGCCAAGGAGATCCTCTCTTTTCTCTTCTCCAGCAAGTCCTGTTTCACCTTCATGTGGTGGCTCCAGGCCATGTCCCCTTGTCCAGCCAAAGCAGTGCTTACTATGGGATGTGATCTGAGTAAGGAAACTAACAGCCAAGCCACTGGGGCCCTGGAGAGCTCTGAAAGTGAGTGGCCATCTACAGCCACCAGCGGCTCTGTCACTGCTTTTCCTAGAACCCTGAGTTGGGCGACTCAAGGACCTGAAGCCAGACAGCCTTGGCTGCAGAGTCACTCTTTGGTGACTGTACGAGCTAGGCGTCTCGCTTCACAACAGCAGCCTCAGTGGGTGAAGAGTGGCCCCTCTGCATTCTTCAGGTTTCACGAAGACCCAAAAGGCTAGACGTCTAGGCCAGTTATTACCTGTGATGATTAATTTCTACTGTCAACCTGATCAGATCAGGAATTAAGTGTGAGACACATTTCTTCGGAAAGTCTGTGAGGACATTTCCAGGAAGGGTTAACTGAGTGGGGAAGACTCTCCCCTAGGGTAGGAGAGGCTATTTCTCCCCCAACCCCACCCCTCCTCAGCTAGAGGAGGGAGAGCTAGAAAGATCAGCTCAAGAAATGCAGATGAGCTTCAAATATCTCCAAGGGATTTGTGATTTGTTCACCAATTCTCTTGAAAACAACATTCCCTACTCTTCTCCCACCCGACTCCGCTGTACTGGAATTTTCCATCTTCATCTAGGTATTTCCACCTGACTGGGGATGATTCTAAGCAAGCGGCTCCTTCAAGCCTCTGAGAAACAGGAACCAGTGGCCACTCTCCAGCTGGAAGAGCCAGGCTTGTCTAACATGACTGCTGCTCCTTCTCCTTCATGGTCTTTGCACAGTGGGTCCCGCCTCCAGGAGAGCCCTTCCCCTTCCTTTTGGTCTGACAGGCTCCTCAGGCCCTCTGGTCTGGTCTCTGTTTCAAGGCAAGCCTTCCCTGGATTTTTCCAAATTAAGTCCCTTTTTCTCTCTCCCATATGGTCCTCTTCATTCACTTTACAATAAACCTCCAGTTTTAAATCATATTTGCTTGTGTCTCTCTCTTCCCCTAAACTAAATGGTCACCAAGGACAAGGATCATCCAGCAATGTACATGTCTAACACAATATAGGTATTCAGTGAGCTTCTGAAATGAGTGATTTAATGAATGAACTAAGATGAAAGTCTGGGCTCCTGAGTGAGACTTTGAGGCAAGAAGGAACTTAGGCATCATTGGGACAGAGGTCCTGGTGTGGCCGGAAACTTCTTCCACCAAGGATGATGTCAGGTCAGACCACACAGGCCGTGCCAGATCTGTGACTTATCAAGGCCAGCGGGGGCCATAGGGTGTTTCAGTTGGGCCACATGTCTTCAAATCTCTCTGTTTGCAATGTAGAAAGTGGCCTGGGATGACCTGGAGAGACGGCTTAGCAGTTAATGTGCTTGCCTGTGAAGCCTAAGGACCCAGGTTCAATTCTCCAGGTCCCACATAAGTCATATACACATGAGGAGTGCATGCTTTTGGAGTTCATTTACAGTGGCTGGAGGCCCTGGCGCGCTCTCGCTCTTCTCTCTCTCTCTCTCTCTCTCTCTCTCTCTCTCTCCCCCCTCTCTCTGTCTCAAATAAATAATAAATCAGAAAAATAAATAAAATTAAGGCAGGGCATTATGGTGCACGCCTTTAATCCAAGCACTCGAGAGGCAGAGGTAGGTGGATTACCATTAGTTCCAGGCCAGCCTGAGACTACATAGTGAAATTCCAGGTCAGCCTGGGCTAGTGAGACCCCACCTTGAAAAACAGAAAAGAAAAGAAAAAAAGGAAAGAAAGTGGTCTGGGAGAAAGACAGAGGAAGAAGGGTGCTCCAAGCAGAGGGGACAGCTGAAAGAGGGTCAGGTTGAAGGTCAGACATGTCCAAGACCTTTCAGGAACAGCAAGGGAGAGGGAAGGAAGAGGGCATGAGACCAAAATAACATTGAGCCACAGGGGGCTTCATAGGTACTGGCTCAAATGATGACTTTTAAAAGGGAAGGAATGACCTGATTCAACTTGTTTTTTAATATTTTATTTTATTTTATTAAAGAGAAAGAGACAGGATGGGCACGCCCAGGTGTCTAGCCATTGCAAACAAACTCCAGATGCATAAACCACATTGTGCACTTGCTTATGTGGGAATTGGGGAACTGAACCTGGATCCTTAGGCTTCACAGGCAAGTGCCTTAACTGCTAAGCCATCTCTCCAGCCCTGATCTAACTTTTTTTTTTGAAATCTCTCCTGAAGTTTCAGATTTCCTCATGTGTCCCCTAAACTATTGTCCAATCTAGATTCCAATCTAGTTTTCAGACTCCCTGAACTGTTTCTCCCACTTGCTGGCCTCTTGAACCTCAGGATATGAAAGTATTTGGAAGAAGACCCCCTCTAAAGAGCTGATTATGTTAAAGGTGAGGACTGGAGTCCCTATAGGAAGAGATAAAGATACACAAAGTCACTAGGGTTGCCTAAACACCAAGACCACATGAAGACACAGCACAAAGGTGGCCATCCACTCAACCAGAAGAGAACTCAAAGAAACCAAACTTGCTGGCACCCTGATCTTGGCCTTCCAACTCACTCAGAAAATCAGTGACCTCTCTTTAAGCTGCTTAGTCTATGGTGGTGTCATGACAGCCAGAGCAAACCAGCTTGCCCGCCGATCCTACCTAATCTTCTATGTGACACTCAGCCTCTGACGTAGTTTCTGTACTGACTGGTTATGTGTTTCCTTCCCTGCACACAGTAGATTGTGAGCTCCACACAGCACTGGGTACATAGTAGGTCCTCAGTAAATGACAAAGTTCCAGGTAACCATCCCTGATGTCAAGTTATGTCTCCTCTTCCCTCCCCCAAGTGTGACCTTAGACTCTACCTCTCTGAACTCAGTGTACCTCATCTGTAAGATGGTCCCAACCATTGTCTGAAGGGGCTCATGAATCTGTGATGGTTAGTCTCCATTGTCAATTTGATTGGATTTGCAATCACCATGGGAACAGGCCTCCAGGCATATCTGTGATGGATTTTCTAGATCAGGTTAATAGAGGTGACAAGACTCAACATAACTATGGGTACCACTATCCCATGGGCTGGGGTCCCAGCATTCATCTCTCTCAGTATCCTGACTGTGACTACAATGTGATTCAAAAGTTGCCTCATGGAGGCCACTGGAAATGATGGATCACTTCTACATTGGCCCCTTGGTAAGTCACCTGTCTTGCTGATCAGGGAGGATTCAGAGACCCAGAAACAAAAACAAAAAAGCAAAATTGTGTACAGTCTGAAACAGGAGAGTCACAACTGCGGAGAAATCATTCTTCCTGGCTTCCCAAAGAGAAAAACTAGTTGGCCAGCATGACTCACCCTAACAAACACCAGTATTGGAAAAGCTATAGAGCCACTCCCAGGTCCCTAAAGTCTCCTTTGGAGAGCCAAACTTTCAAAGTTAATCCTGGATTAAATTTCAGCTGTCTGCTTGGTCTTAAACACTCAGAGAGAAATGTATAACCAAACATAGATACCTCAGATATTATATGAATGGCCAATTAAGTAACACAGCAGCAGATTTCCAAAAGGGGAAACAAACAAGGCCTTAAGACATGTCATCCCCCTCTCTAATAGTTCTAAATCTATGATAATGATAACAATAAACAACCATAGATGTCAAAGGGTTATTTTCATATCTAAAATATATATGGATGACTCTGACCAAGAAAAAACAACTTCCTTATACTGGGAACAATGGCGAGTCCCTTCTAACTTGTGTCAAGACATCATTAAGTAAGTCCTGAAGCCAAAAATATATTGTACAGCCCTTGCTGGCACTCAGTGGCTCTATGGTACCAACCTTTGGCCTGGCTACCCCAAGGACAAATTATAAAAGGTACACTTTGGAGAGCTATTATACAAAATGTGGTATATTCACCATTATTATCAGATTAACTGTTGTGTATATATTCCTGATAACTCTGCTAATAACTCTTCTGTTTTACAAGCCATATGGAAAGAGATTCAGACCATGTCAGACTCTAATGTGTCATTTGATGAACAATCCTAGGAGAAACTCTCAGCCGGCTCATGCTCAGATGGTCCTGAGACAATCCAACTCCACCTACCTGGGTTCCTTCGAATGTTCCCCAAGGCCTAGAAGTCCACAAGAAGGACAACCCTAAAGACAACCAGTTTGATGTGTGCTTACTTCTCATTAACTACTTACTTTTATTCTTTCTCCCCAAGACTATCTTCTTGCACTCCATTAATACATGTTCAGGGTCCTTTAGAATACTTCCCCTATATGGAAGAGATTCTCAAACTGCCATATTTCTATACCCCTGTTCAGCCAGAAGTAGTTCAAGATCTGACATCATTGTCCCCTGTCCTCTAATAGCAGTTAGAATGTCTTCCATGAGAGGGGGGAATGAGAGTGGGGTACAGATAGGGTGACTGAACCCCTGGAAGTAAGAGAAAGGCAGGAAAGTCTGCACTTGCTAGAAATCAAAGATGATCTGACTTCTTATCTCTTGCCTAGTTCCCTAGATCTGTTTTTCCACAAACAACCAGGACCTCTCCCAGGAGGGAGGTCATTCACAGGATTTAAACATTGCGGTTGATCAAGTTCAGCCCCCTGAACTTGGCGTCAGGGCTAGCCTCTTCCGGAGACAGACCCTAGCCCTAACTAACCAGCTGTCCCTCTGGTTCACCTGAGCCAGAAGACAGCCCACCACTATAAGGGTATAAATATCTTTGCAAGAGGAGGGCAGACTCTCTGACCATTTGGGAACTTCCAACTACGGGTGAGATTTTCCCTCAGCTGGGCCAGGCCCAGCTGGGAGGGACCCCTAGCCCTTACTCTCCACATGAGTTATTTATCCCTTCCAGCTCCCCACATGGCAGGAGCTCCTTGAACTTTCTTTTCTCTCTTTTCTTTCCTCAGTTTTGCCAGGCCCTCTGCGTGAGATCTCTAGCCACATGGGTGTCTTTCCTTGGCTCTGTACTTCCCCAACTAAATGTAATAATTTAATAACTAAAATAAAAGTTGCCTCATGGGCTGGAGAGATGGCTTAGCACTTAAGGCGCTTGCCTGTGAAGGCTAAGGACCCATGTTTGACTCTCAAAGTCCCATGTAAGCCAGACGCACAAGGTGATGCAAGCGCACAAGGTCACACAAGTGCGCAAGGTGGCACATGCATCTGGAGCTCGAGTGCAGTGGCTGGAGGCCCTGGCACACCAATTCTGTCCTCTCTCTCTCTCTCTCTCTCTCTCTCTCTCTCTCTCTCTCTCTCTCTCATTGCTCTTTCACATAAGAAAAGGCCAGTCTGCTGGGCTTGCCTCAAAAACAAATGGTGCCTCGTGCGCATGCCACCGTGCCTTCCCCGCCATGATGGACTGTGTCTTGACACTATGAGCCAAAATAAGCCCTTCCTTCCTTAAATTGCTTTTGTACTTTGTCTCAGCATCAAGAAAAGTAACTGATACGAATCAACAGGAGACAAGCTCGGGCAAATTGCCCAGCACAGTGCCCGGCATGAAGCGTGTGCTCCAAGACTGGGAGATCTCGTTGTGCTGCTGTCCCGGCAGCAGTGCGCCCGCTCGCCCACTCACCCGTCCCCTCCACACACACTGACACCCCTCTGAGTCCAGATGCTAGAAGGAGAAAGTCGCTCTGGCTTCTCACCCAGAAGTCACAGACTGGTGAAGGAAGCAGACCCGGGGATCAGTAAGGGGAGGCTGTGTGCACAGACAGGGGGGCTCAGCAGGAAGAGATTCAGAGAAGAGAGCAGGAAGGAGCTCACCAAACCAACAGGGAAGGAAGGGCATTCAGGCAGGGGGGGGGTGTGGGGGCAAGGGCAGGGCAAAGGCTTGCCTCTGGGTACCTGGCTAACATCCATGCTTACATGTGACTGGCCTATACCCAGTTTGTGTTGGTGCCTCTGTGTTTAGTGTGACCTCAAGGCACTGGGCACCTGGCAGTTGTTTGCAGGTGGGGGAGAGGACTCGGAGGCTGGGTGCTGCTGAGGACTTGTCTGGGACAGAGTGAAGGCTTAGAGGGGAGGAGCTGGGGGTTAGCAAGGCTGGTTAGAGTGTGGACCAGAGGCAGAAGGGATGCTAGGCCACAGGACTAGGAAGGGCACAGAGAGTCAGAATAGGTCCCTCAGGTCAACTGGGAGAAGCAACAAGACCATGGGCTTGTCATGGGACTGTCTGAGACCCAGAACAAAGTTTCTTGGAACTCCCAACTAACATCAGAGACCCCTGCCAGGCAGAGCTGGGCTGGCAGGTGGGGCTTGATGGCTGAGGGGTCAGAGTTGAGAGAAATAACCAGGTCATCACCATCATAACTCAAAGACGTCAAAAGGAATGTTCTGTCAACCAGAACCAGGCCAGGAAACCTGATAGGACCAGTTTCCTCCCATCAGACAACCAGATGAAAACACATTTGTTTCCATGACACAGTTATATTTTCAGGAGACAGTGCAATTGTTTTCTTTTTCCCCTGAAAGGTAGAAATAGAAAATTCCACCTGCCAAGACAGCCTCCTCCTGCAGGCACAAAGGACAGAGGAAGCGTCTGTCCCCGCCTTACTGGTGCCTGCAATTCCCCGGCTCCTTCCCCATGGCTGGAGGCTTTGTCATTTGTTAAAATGCAGACAACTTCCCCAAGTCATGTCTGCAAAACAAACTTATTTTCATTAATTTTACAAATATTTACTGAGTTCTTTCTTTAATCCTGGCAGTACCTAGAGCCTGGGAATACAGAGATTCATTAAGACTTGCCCAAAGCCAAATCTTCACCGAACCAGTAAGCTTGGTGCGCTTGGGGGTGGCAGAACCGGTGCGGGGGGGGGGGGCAGCCTCCAGTGCCGTGAGGAAGCCTGAGCATAATGGCGCTCTGAATGATGGCAGCGAGGGCGAGGTGCGGAGCAAGCATTCATCTCATAGCTGTGAAAGGTGAGGCTTAACTCTCATCTAGAGAATGAGCCGGGGGCTGGGGAGATGGCTCAGTGGGTAAAGTGATTGCCACACCAGCAGGAGGACCTGAGTCCAGTCCCCAGCACCCATGTCACAACCAGGTGCAGTGGTTACACCTGCAGTCCCAGCACTGGGGAGACAGAGCTAAGAGGACCCCTGAGCTTGCTGGCCAGTCTAATGGAACCAGTCAGCTCTAGGTTCATGCAGGACCCTGTCTCAGAAAATACGGTGGAGAGGAAGGCACCTGACATCAATCTGTGGCCTCCACATGCCCATGCCCATGCACACATGCATGCATCCATGCATAAGTGTACCCACATGCACACACATGCATGCACTCACGCATAAGTGCGCCCACATGCACCCACATGCATGCACTCACGCATAAGTGCACCCACATGCACCCACATGCATGCACTCACACATAAGTGTACCCACATGCACACACATGCATGCACTCACGCATAAGTGTACCCACATGCACACCCATGCATGCACTCACGCATAAGTGTACCCACATGCACCCACATGCATGCACTCACGCATAAGTGCGCCCACATGCACCCACATGCATGCATTCACGCATAAGTGCACCCACATGCCCCCACATGCATGCATTCACGCATAAGTGCACCCACATGCCCCCACATGCATGCATTCACGCATAAGTGTACCCACATGCCCCCACATGCATGCATTCACGCATAAGTGTGCCCACATGCCCCCCACATGCATGCATTCACGCATAAGTGTGCCCACATGCCCCCCACATGCATGCATTCACGCATAAGTGTGCCCACATGCACCCACATGCATGCATTCACGCATAAGTGTGCCCACATGCACCCACATGTATGCATTCACGCATAAGTGTGCCCACATGCACCCACATGCATGCATTCACGCATGAGTGTACCCACATGCACACACAGAGGTACACACTACACTAACATACACATGCAAAAAAACAATGAGCAAGGGGTTGGGTAGGGGTGAGAATCTCTGGCGTCATGAACTAGTGGGGCAGGGTTGCGCCACTCAGCAGGCTTGGAGGTAAGGCAGGGTAAGGGAGATGGGGCTGAGCAGCAGGGAATTCCCATTGGCCAGGTCACATTAATGACTGAAGATGACAGCATCTGTCTCCATTCTCTGTTACCTCTCCAGCTTCCATCTCATCTTTTCTTCCTTTAGAGAATGCCCCTGTCCTCACCCTCATCACATGGCACACAGGACCCACCCCCACCTCCAAGGATGAATTCTGATTGGCTGAAGCAGTCTGTCCCATTCTACTGGACACAGTGATTGATTCAGAGAATGCATAGGACTTATTCCAACCAATGAAAGATAAAGAGATACTTGGGAGAGCAGGAGAGAAGGCTTAGCGGTTGTGGTGGTTTGATTCAGGTGTCCTCCATAAACTTAGATGTTCTGAATGCTAGGTTCCCAGCTGATGGAAATTTGGAAAATAAGGCCTCCTAGAGGCAGTGTATTTTGGGGGATGGGATTATGGGTATTATAGCCACTTTCCCCATGCCAGTGTTTGGCACACTCTCCTGTTCCTGTTGTCCACCTCATGTTGGCCAGGGGGTGATGTCCACCCTCTGCTCATGCCATCATTTTCCCCTGCCATGATGGAGCTTCCCCTCAAGTCTGTAAGCCAAAATAAACCTTTTTGCCCAGAAGCTGCTCTTGGTCAGGCGATTTCTGCCAGCAATGAGAACCTGACTGCCACACAGGGCTATGGGATGGCCACCAAGGAAAACTGCTCACTCTGGCTCCAGTGAGTCTGCTCAGAAAGCAAGCAAGCAAGGCTTGAGGGAAGGAATTTGGACCCAGAGGATTTCACTCTGGGTCCCAAATGCTAGACATGGAGCTGCAGGATTTGATGTTTGCCCTGCTTTTTTTTTTTTTTTTTTAATCTTACATTGGTCCAGTCTTGCTATGCTCAAATCCCTCCTTTTGAAATTGGAATGTTTTCTCTGTGGCTGTTACGTGCTGGAAGTATGGAACTTGTGTTTCGATTTTGCAGGCTCACAGTTAAGAGACTGTCCCCGATGAGACTTTGCATTTTGAACAGTGTTTGGTAAAGAGCATGGGCACTCTCAATGCTGTTTGCATCACAAGATGAATGTGAGTCTCTGGGAGCCAGGGAATGTGGTATGTGATAGTTTAAGTGTGAAGTGTCCCCCATAGCCTCATGTGTTTCTGGTTATGCCTTCTATTCAGCTCCCAGCTGGTAGAGGCTTTGGGAGGTGGAGCCTTGCTAGAGGAGGAGTGTCACTGAGGGCAGATCGTGAGATTCACTAGCCCTTGAGCTTGTGGCTGATTAGCCCACCTCCAAGCCTAGTACGTAGACTACTTCCACCCAGATACGTGACAGTATGTGAGCCAGCTTCTTGTTCATGAAAGCCATGCTTTCTCTGCCATGATGAAGCTTCCCTCAAAACTATCAGCTGAAATAAGCCCTCTTTTCCCATAAGCTATTCCTGGTTGGATGTTTTGTCCCAGCATCAGTTACCTTCCCATAGGAAGGTCTGCTACAGGGTTCATGAGGCCACACCACCCAAGGATTTATAGACAGTTAACTGTTAGTGGGGGATATGACTCACGAGGCCACATCCCCAAAGAGCTATCGACAGTTAATAGTTACTAGGAGGAGGGGCTTATGAGCCCCCCTCCAAAGATATATAGGTAACTAATAAGTAGACAGGGAGAGGAGCTCACATGGTGTGCCCTCCCCAGTACACATAGCTAACAGGTGCTGGAAGAAAGATATTTTCACCAGTGGTGTCACCACACATCAGTTAACCACGCTCCTGTAAATACACCCAATTAAACTAATTGGCCCAAGCTACAGTTGCATGGATTCTTCTCTGTTTCCATCACTGATGCCCTATCTGTGGCGAATAGACAATTGTTCTTCTCAGAAAAAAAAAAAAAAAATTCACGAAACACATGTGTGGTGGTTTGAATAGATGGCCCCCAATATATTCAGTGTTTGATCCACCTGGCTGGAGGCAATGTCAGTGGGCAGATCTTAGGTGTGGTGATGGGTTTCAGATTTCAATCTAAAGTTATGTAAACTGTGCCTAGCTGGAGTTCCTGAAGTGTGCTGTGTGGCTTTTGGCTTTAGGCTTGTGCTTCTCTCTCTCTCTCTCTCTGCTTGGTCCTATGAAGGCAGGCCAGCTTCTTCTGCCATTTATGGAACTTCCCCTGGATCTGTAAGCTTCAATAAATATCCCTTCCTCCATAACTGTGCCTGGTCTGGAAATTCACCTCAGTGAACCTGAAGCTGTCTGCTATAGAACTTGGTACCAAGGAGTGGACTGAGATGAACCTGACCATGTGGATGTTGATCTTTTGGAACCTTTGTTTTGGAGGAATGGACATGGTGCTTGCAACTGAAGATGCCTTCTGGAGTGGTAAGCCATGTTTTATGGGCTATTCTGATCAGAGTTTGAGAATGCTAAGTGCAGACAGCATTGAAATTCGAGGCTTGGCTTATGAGCTTTCTAAGGGGAAGGAAAGACTGCAGAGGGCTTTGTTGGAACTGGGCTACTGGCATAAGGGCTGGCTGCATTCTGCTGCTGAGGCCCAGAGAGTTTGATCAAGGTTACATTTGTTATGGACTGATGTGCTTGGCTAGAGATATTGGACTGAGAGATTTAAGAATTTTTAGCTGGAAAACTTTAAGCAAGTTAAAATTTACTGGCACAGATACTGCTTTTAGGTTACTAAAGCTGCTATTGTCAACACATTAGCAATTGTAAGGAAGATGGTCCAATTGCTTTACATTAAAACAATGGAATGAATGCCTGAGGAAAGACTATCATAGAAATGCAAAGTCTTGGAAAGAGTTGACTGGAGAAGGAGCCTGCTTTTTAAGGCTATGATTTGTTTCATCCCTGAATTAAGAATATGGTTGTGTCCTGCACAACTGGTATTGGTTTCAGAAGCATGAAAGATGTGAGGAGTGGTCATGAATTGCACACGGTTCCAAGAGCTGCTGCTGAGATGTGGCATGAGGCAGGGCCTGATGAAGAGCCATTGGAAGATGGACTGTGGTTTGCGTGGAGACCTGAAAACATTTTGGATATATCAGCACTGTGCAAGGGCTACCATGGAGGGCACTGTTGGCCTAGGATGGAAGTGTTCCCTGGCTACTCTGCCCAGCTAGAGGGGCAAATTGGAAAAATCTGGAGACTGTCAGTCTCTGGTTATATTGAACTTAAAATGCAGAAGTTTGATGTTTATTTGATGGTGGCTGAGTTTGCATTGTTTTAGTCTCTCCTTGCTCTGCATTATACCAGTTGAAAATGTTTACTCTGTGCCTTTATATGTTAGAAGTGTTTAACTTGTTTGATTTTACAGGTCTTAGTATCTTAAATTGGTCAAGACTGTGGGGACCTCTGAAATTGAACTGAGGACAATTTACAATGTGTGATGGTTATAAATCTATTGGGGGCCAGGAATGTGGTGGTTTGAATAGATGGCCCCCAATATATTCAGTGTTTGATTACTTTGTAGTTTGCATCTGCAGCCACCTGGCTGGAGGCAGTGTCACTGGGTGGATCTTAAGGTGTGGTGGTGGGTTTCAGATTTCAATCTAAAGATATGTAAACTGTGCCTAGCTGGAGTTCCTGAAGTGTTCTGTGCTATGTGACTTTAGGCTTGTGCTTCTCTCTCTCTCTCCGCTTGGTCCTGTGAAGGCAGGCCAGCTTCTTCTGCCATTTATGGAACTTCCCTGGACCTGTAGGCTTCAATAAATATCCCTTCCTCCATAACTGTGCCTGGTCTGGAAGTTCATCTCAGTGAACCTGAAGCTGCGTGCTACAACATGTGATGTCCAAAGCTATCCCCTGAGCACCCCAGAGTGGCTACTAAGCAGCCAGTGCCCATAAGTGTACCCCCCCATTCATCTTTCTAACAAGGAGCCAACATGACCGTCATTTGCTCAACATTCTCCAGTTACACTTCTTCCTGATTGATCTACACGTTTAGTATTTGCCTATGTTTTATATAATAATTATTAAATAATAACATAACTATATAGAAGTGATGTAATTATACATTAATCTGTTTAACAGTTTATTAGCACATTAACCTCTGTTCTCACCAATATCACATGCTCATTAGAGAAAAGCTCGTGGCAGCATCAACAAATAAGGATGTGTCAACTGCCTCCCCTCCTTCGCATGTGTGACTGGGGCTTCTAAGCCCCTGCAGGATTCACTCAACTTGCGCAAATCCATCTGCTTCCCAGCCTGTGCCCAACCACCAGGAGCAGCAGGTGGCTATTTTGAGGACTTCAGAAGGAGCCCCGAAGTCCATGGGGATAAATCCATCCCTCCAAGAGACATCTGCTGGAAGGCAGCATTGAGTTACGTGGCGTTATAACAGCATTTTACTCTTTTTTCATAACCTTTATTTAGCCAAAGTTGGAATCTCCTGCCAAGACTGGTTCCCTGTCTTACGACTTTGCCTGGCAGACAGAGGATATACAGAGACCAAGGACAGAGTGACAGGGCTCCGGGCCAGGCAGGGCAGCAGGGTGAGGAAGGCAGGGCTAAGTGGCCACACCCATGGACCCCTGGCTTTGCAGGGCCTGTCACCCGCAGAGGTGCCCAGGACTCCCACTGTCACCTACCTGGTGGCTTTCTCACTCCCTCAGCAATCATGTCCTGGCCGTCCATGTGGCCCTGGGGAGTTAAGAGATACTGAGCTGGTAGGGAGCTCACCTCCACCACAGGGACTCACAATGTAGCAAAGGGACAGAGACTCTGCCCCAAGACATGAGCTAAAGGACATGAGAGGGCAGGGCGAGGAGTCTTGCCTTCCCTGGAGGACAGGTGGCAGGTGCATCCTTGGGCCCTGAGACAAGGGCTCTGGAACTGGCAGTTTATGAGAGAAGACCCCAGGAACTCGGTGAGGAAATAGAGTGACTGTACAGGAACAGAAAAGACAGTGTGGTTGAAAGGAGCAGATCCATAGGATGGTTGAGGAGAATGTGACGGGGTCATGCCGCCCACTCCGTGCTGGCTGAGAACACGTGCAGGGGACGAGGAGACGCTGCAGGAAACCAGGCTACCTGATAGCAATGAGGAGGTGGTGACTAGGGCAGGGGAGGGCTTGAGAAGGGTGGGATTTGAATTGTCCTTGAAGGTGAGGGCAGTCTGCCGGAAGCAGCTGGCCCTGGCGCTGGCCCCGCTGCAGCACCACCAGTGCTCACGGGCAGTCTCCTCGGTGCTTCCCAGCAGTCAGAACAGAAGTCCAGAGCGCAGAGGGAGGAATGCCGCGGGGAATGGCTGGGTTTGATACGCGCTATGGTTTGGGTGCGTGCCCCAAGGCTTCATGCACTGAAATTCCATCTCCATGGTGAGGTATTAAGACTGAGGGAGACTTAATCCAACTATAGTGTTTGGAAGAGGGCCGTTGGAGAGTGACAGGGATTAGATACGGTTATCAGGGCGTAGCCCTTATGATTGAATCCTGATGGATTTATAAGAAGAGGGAGAGAAGACCAGGACTGGTGGCCCAAGCATATAATATAGCACTTGGAGGTGGAGGCAGGAGGGTCAGGAGGGAGCCAAAACTTCATTCTTGAACAGTACACGTCCTCACTTATCCTGCCTTTCGTGATTGCTTTACACTTGGACATAAACTAATGAGAGGAGCCTCTGAGCTGCATATGTAGTCCCCCTTGTCCCCACAGTGCAGGGGCACCCCATCTTCTCTCCCAACCTCTCTTCCTGGTCATCAGGATCACTCATTCAATGCTTCCATTCTGCTTGCTTGCTCCATGACACGAGGACCCAAATGGGTGGGTGACATTCTGTCATTTGCTGGAATGCATCATCAGGGATGCCATCCCCACCATGGGCACAGACATCCAAGCCAGCACAGCTCAAGAGTGCTAAAACAAGAGCTGGGGAGCAAGTTAGTAAAGTGCTTACTGCACAAACATAAAGGCCTGAGTTCAGAGCCTCAATACCCACATCAAACTGGGACATCAGGCTAGAGAGATGGCTTAGTGGTTAAGGCACTTTCCTGCAGAGCCAAAGGACCCCAGTTCGATTCCCCAGGACCCATGTAAGCCAGATGCACGAGGTGACACATATGTCTAGAGTTAGTTTGCAGTGGTTAGAGGCCTTGGTGCTCCCAATCTCTTGCTCTTTCTATCTGTCTCTTTCTCTCACTCTCTCATAAATAAGTAAATAAATAAAATGTTTTATTTAAAAAAAGAAAGAAAGAAGAAAGGAAAGAAAACCTGGACATAACAGCACATACTTGTAATTCTAGCACTGGAAGGTAGAGACAAGAGGATCCCTAGAGCTTACTGGCTAGCTAGTCTAGCCAAATCAGTGAGCTCTAAGTGCAGTGAGAGACACTGTCTCAAAAATAATAATAATAATAAGGTGGATGGCTGGAGAGATGACTTAGCAGTTAAGGTCCTGGCACGTGAAGCCTAAGGACCCAGGTTTGATTCCCCAGAACTCACGTAAGCCAGATGCACATGGTGGCATATGTGTCTAGAGTTTGTTGGCAGTGGCTAGAGACCCTAGAGCACACCATTTTCTCTTTCTCTCTCTCTCATAAATAAATAAATAAAAATTAAATATTTAAAAAGTAAGATGGAGGGCTGGGTAAGATAGCTTAGTGGTTAAGGCATTTGCCTGCAAAGCCAAAGCACCCCAGTTTGATTCCCGAGGACCCATGTAAACCACATGCACAAAGAGGCACATGCATCTGGAGTTTGTTTGCAGTGGCTATAGGCCCTGGCGCACCCATTCTCTCTCTCTCTCTCTCTACCTCTCTACCTCTCTCTCTCTTTCTCTCTCTCTACCTCTTTCTCCCTCTTTCAGATAAATAAATAAAATATATTTTAAAAAACAAAATAAAATAAAGATGGAGGGCTGGAGAGATGGCTTAGTGGTTAAACTGATTGCCTGCAAAGCCAAAAGACATTTGATTCCCCAGGACCCACATAAGCCAGATACACAGGAGGCACATGCATCTGGGATTTGTTTGTAGTGGCTGAGGGCCCTGGTGCACCCATTCTCTCTCTCTCTCTCTCTCTCTCTCTCTCTCTCAATCTCTCTCCCTCTTTCTCTCTCTCAAATAAATAAAATGAACTTTTTTAAAAAAGAATTTTAAAAAATAAGGTGCTCTCCCTCTCTGTCTCTCTCTCTCTTGCTCGCTCTCTCTAAAAAAATAATAATAAAATTAATATAAGATGAAGAAATGATAAGAGGAAGACACCAACATCGACATCTGGCTCCACACGCACATGTACACATGCACTCACACACATACATTACATGCCTACATGTATACAAACACACAGATCTGCACACTATACACATACACACAAAAAAAGCAAAATAATGACAGAGTAACTTGTGCCGTTTCTCCTTTCTTGCTTCTCAGCACCAAATCCACCCTTCCAGGTCTGCTTAGGCTATGAGACCGCTGTGCTCTTGCCAGCTGCTGTGGCCACCGGAAGCTCCGTCTGATTCCAGGGTCCTCTCCTTCCTGGCCCTGTGACAGTCAGAAATATGCAGGGCCCTCGGTGGAGTGGCCCCCTAGACAGCAGCAGCACCCACACATCGGGCTTCCGAGGCAAGACCACAGAGCCCCAGCTCACTTCCATTCCTTCCCAGCGATGGCTCCGTCCTCACACCTGCAGCGTGCTGCGAGCCTTCTCGGCAGCCTGAGCTGCCTTCCCAGCGAGTTCAACCACAACCCGCAGGTAGCTTCCAAATTCCATCCGGCAGTTCTCTGCCCGCTGAGCTTGGCCCACCTAAATTAGACCATCTCTGGCCTAGAGCTCTCCCTCCACCCAACAGGCTGAAAGTACATATTCTTCTGGGGAAGGTCCTTCCTCCTTCAAGGTTTAGTCCTTGTATCCATATTAGTGTGTGTGTGTGTGCGCACGTAACTCAGATGTTGGTCCTCACTTTCCACCTTGTTTGACGCAGGATCTCTCACTCACCACTGAATTTGCCAGGCTGTCTGGCCCTCAAGCTTCCAGAAAGTACTCCTGTGTCCACCTCCCTTCTCACTGTAGGCACACTGGGATAAGACACCGGCCACAGTGTCAGGCTTCGTGGATTCTAGGGATCCAAACTGAAGCTGGCAAGGCAAGCAGTATTCCATGAGCCATCTCCCTGGTCCTGGGGCTCTCCTGGGTTCTCTTGAGATCGAGTTTGTGCCTCCTCATTGGAGCGTGATGGACGACTCCCTCCCACCTCCACTCTCCTGAGCAGTGGACTAGTGTAATCTATGAGGGGCGCGGCCCTGTGCAGCGCTGCCCAGTCCACAGCACGTCTCCCATCCAGTGTCACACCTGAACTTTCAGTAAACCTTTCTACCTTTTAGTCAGGCTGTCCACTTCTAGGTGGTGAACTATGTGGAAAGACCAGTTGATTCCAAGGAAGAGCCAATGCTGCATTTCTTTGTTGTGAAATAAATTCCTTGAGAAGAGGCAATCCTGAGGAGAATAGCATGGTGGGGTGTGAGACAATTCTGGGTACATGAATAGGGGTGTGGACCAAAGTGTTACATGCAAGACCAGCTACTCCATGTCCAGAAAATGATGCTCCCCAGGAAGGAAGGATCCCTGTTTCTCCATGATGGAACAGGTACAGTGAAATCAACCTACAGGAGACAAAGGGCTGGTTCATCCAAGGAATGTGACACATGCTGGGCCCACACTGGTCTTCTCTATTGGGAGGTTGAGCATCCAGCAGTGTTAGTATCCAGGGAAGCTCTGTGTGTGTGTGTGTGTGTGTGTGTGTGGTGTATGCAGCATGTGCACCCCATGTACATGTGTACAGAGCCCAGAGAACATTGAGTATCCTCTTAAATTGCTCTTCTGCACTATTTCCTTAAGATGGAGCCTCTCACTGAACCTGCAGTTTTTTTGGTTTTGTTTTTATCGGTAGACTGGCTAACCAGCCAATCCCAGCAATTCTATCTCAGCCCCCACAGAACTAACAGGTATAGATGCCCATGCCTGGCTGTCCACATCAGTGCTGGGAATGAAACTCAGGCCCTCATGCTTGCATGGCAAGCAGTCTTACCGAGCCATCTCGTCAGCCCCCGGAGCAGCTCTTCATAAAGGGAAATTTGTGTTTTTGAAGCTGTGCATATCCACATCCCTACCACAAGCATGGTGGTGCTCACTGGCCAAGCACAGGTATGGCTGGGTAAAGACGTCAGCTGACAACCACGAAGCGTGTCACCATTGAAGCTCCCCTGCATCAGAGCCCCTGAGGGAGCATCACACGGACACAGGTCTTCTCTGGGCCCATTCTGCAGTGTCCATCTGGATTAGTTCCTTTACACATTGCTGTGACCAAACACCTGACCAGAAGCAGCTTAAGGAAGAAAGGGTTTATTTCAGTTTATAGTCCCGGCGGGTAGGGCCATCGTGGTGGGGCAGGCATGGCAGCAGAAGCGGGAAGCCGCTGGCCACAAGGACCCACAGTCGGACAGTGAGAGCAATGAATGCTGTCCTCCAGCCCCCTTCCTTCTAGTTTATTCAGTGTGAGAGCCCAGCCCATGGCATGGTGCTACCCATATTTAGGGTGATCTTCCCACTTTCTTATTAACCGAATCTAGAAAATCCCTAGCAGACATGTTTCCATGGTGATTCCAGACCCTCTCAAGTTGACAACTGAGATTATCACACCACCTATGGATCTCTTCTCCAGAATTCTTTGTCACCAATCTCCCATTCCTGTCCCCTCCAAGTCCCTGACCATCTAGCCAAGCCATATCATTAACAACTGCTCTTAAGTCAAAGGGGAATCTATATTTCTTTTCTTTTCTTTTTTTTGCTTTTTTAAAAATTTATTTAGCCGGGCGTGGTGGCGCACGCCTTTAATCCCAGCACTCGGGAGGCAGAGGTAGGAGGATCGCCGTGAGTTCGAGGCCACCCTGAGACTCCATAGTGAATTCCAGGTCAGCCTGGGTTAGAGTGAGACCGTACCTCGAAAAAACCAAAAAAAAAAATTATTTATTTGAGAGGGAGGAGGGAGAAAAATGTGCATGCCAGGGCCTCCAGCCACTGCAAACAAACTCCAGGCGCATGTGCCACCTTGTACATCTGGCTAACATGGGTCCTGGAGAATCGAACTGAGATCCTTTGGCTTTGCAGGCAAGTGCCTTAACCACTAAGCCATCTCTCCAGCCTGGGTATCTGTATTTCTGAGTATCTCTCACTCCAAATATTCTGCTTCATGTTCCTCCCAATTTGGGTGGAAGAGATGGCTCAGTTGGTAATGTGTTGGCCATTCAAACACAAGGACCTGAGTTTGATCCCCAGTACTTGTGTAAAAATGCTAGGCATGGTACTGCATGTCTGCAATCCCAGCACTGAGGCAGAGTCAGAATGAACCCTGGAGTTCTTGGCTAGTCAGTCTTTCCTAATTGGTGAGCTCTGGGCCAATGAATGAGCGACCCTGTCTCAAAAAGAGGTGGATAGGAGGGGCATGGTGATACACGCCTTTAATCCCAGCACTCAGGAGGCAGAGTTAAGATTGCCATGAGTTTGAGGTCAGCCTGAGACTACATAGTGAATTCAAGGTCAGCCTGGGCTACAGTGAGACTGTACCTCAAAAAACAAAATAATGATAATAGTAATAAAAGAAGTGGGTAGCATTCCTAAGGATAACACCAAGGTTGCCCTCTAGCCTCCACATGCACACAAGTGCATGCACACCTGTACATACATATGCACCTACACACACATGAAATAAGGTGGAGAGTGATTGAGAAAGACACTCAAGGTTGTCTTCTGGTCCCCACATGCACAAGCATCCACCTACACACACACACACGTATGAGCATGCATACATTACCACATCATCCCCATTCGCACCACACACATGCAAAAAAAAAAAAATCTACCCACTAAAAAGAATTTCCTTCATCATTGTACTTTATGAGTCCCCTTTCTTTGGGGTAGTACATCATGCAGCAGTAGCAGCTATAAACCAGGCTTGAGGTTTCATGAGCAAGCTAGTCATAAGGAAACCCCCCCCCCCATGAAGCCATAGGCACAGTTTGAGGAAGAGGAGGCAGGAGTCACTAACTCATACAGGCTACTCACAGCTTACCCAAGCGAGTTCACTTTAATGCCATTCCCAGCTACTGATAAACCCTGCTACACAGAGCTAAGCTCACAGCTCACTGTGAGAAGACTGTCCTAAATGGGACTGCAAGCTGCATGGCCCCATAATTTGGCATGCGGTCTCTATCACATGCAGTAGCAAGCTACATGTTACTCAACAGAAAAAGCGCTACCTGCATATAGGAAGAAATTTGATTTAAAATCCTGGAGAAGGTGGGCTGGGAAGATGACTCAGCAGTTAAATGCCCTTGATTAAAAAGCATACTACCCTGGATTCAATTCCCAATCTACCTATATAAGTCAGACAAAAAGTGGTGCAAGCATCTGGTGTTCATTTGTAGCAGCAAGGAGTCCTGGTACACCAGAACACACACGTGAAAATAAATAAATAAATTTTAAAAATGAAATTAGGGCTGAAGAGACAGGACCCACATTATCCAGATGCACAAGGGGGCGAGGGAGCGCACACGTCTAGAGTTCGTTTGCAGTGACTGGAGGCCCTGGCGTGCCCATTCTCTCTCTCTCTCCCTCTCTCTCTCCCCCCTTCTCCCTCTTTCTCTCTGTTGCTCTCAAATAAATAAATAAAATAAACAAAAAAAATGAAATTAAATCCCAGAAGCGTGCACTGTGATTCATCTTTGGAGACCTCATGCATCCTTTACTTGCTATGGGCATTTTAGAGGTTGTTAAATTGAATCCGTTGGATCATAAGAACCAAGTGATAGAAGGAATTGACTGAAACCTTAACTTGCTGCAGAGCCTTCTTTGGGTACAGTCCCCACTCAATACTGGAAGCCTGATGGTGGCTTTATCAGTATACTAGTCAAGTAACACACTGGCTGGGGTAGAGCTCAGTGGTAGAGTATTCGCCTAGCATGTGCAAAACCCTAGGTTCAATCCCCAGCATCCCAAAAGAAGAGTTAACAGAAAATATTACCCACACTGACTCTAAAATCCAAAAAGCCAACCAAGTGTGGTGTCTTTCTTCGTGGTAGGTGGTGTGACCTGTAGCAACTTGACTTTCACTGTGAAGGAGACACCTCAACATATTCTCGACCACTGAACCTCTGGGCTTCTCCAAAATAGCAGACCTTTGAAATACTGTGGATTTGCTCCTCATCCCCTTGTTCACAAATGCTGCACATATTATTTCATGTCCATCAGGGAAAACCAGCTTGTCATGAGTCTGGTGCACTGCTGTGCAGCTCTGTAGAGGCCACATCAACTACAGACTGTGTAATGGGAAAGAGCGTGAGATCTGGAGTAGCATTGAGCAAGGCGAGAACCACTTCAGTGGTTCTCACAAAGTGGTTGAGAGGGGAAAAAGCAGTGGCTGCATCAATGGCATAAAGCAAGAGGCGTACTTTGTTGCTCAGGTAAAGATACCACATAAAAGTACACGGGTACAACTGCAGTCACTTGAAAATGGTACAATAGTCCAGTCATTCTCCAAAATTCATTTGTTCTCTGCCCAAGCCAACAGGCAAGCTCAGTGAGAGCGGGATGGGGCTTTCCACTTCTGCATATTTCAGGTCTTTACTGATCTGAAGTTCCGAGAGAGACAAACAGGAAGGCAGGCGTGCATGCAGACATGCTGCCAGTTCACTGGCATGGTAGAGAGAAGATCCAAGAACTGCCGTTGGGTCCTTGCTTCCATAGTGGACCCTCACTTCATGAGCCGGAGACCCACAGTAGGGACTCTTGCAGTGCCCAAATGTGTCTATTTCAATTAAGCATTCAGAAACTGGGGAGATGACTGAGCATGCACACTTGGACTAAGTCCCTATCACCTAACTACCTATGTCACCACTTTGATGGGCTACAGTAGCATTTTGCATACCCAGGAATTATCATAAATGTAAGGTCCGATGCCTAGTCATCTCCAAAGATCTAGGTACCTAATTTTTCTGAGCATAGTCATTCCCAGAGGGGCCCTAGGACCCTGTGGAGAAGGCTTGGAGGAACATGATGGAACATATGGCACTGCTGCAGGAACTTTCTCCAAGGGCCCTGACATCCTGTTCAACCAACAGGCTCTGGAGCTAAGAAGATAGCTTAGCTAATTTGGTAAAGTGCTTGGCTCACAAGCACAAGGACCTGAGTTTGATCCCCAGCGCCCATGTAGAAAAGCCAGGTGTTTTAGCACATGCTTGTAATCTCAGCCCTGGAGAGACAAAGATAAGTGAATCCCTGGAGCTCGCTGGCCAGCCCGTCTAGCCTCATCAGTGAGCTCCAGGACAATGAGGAACACTGTCTCAAAAAGAAGCAATGGTGTTCCTGAGGGTAATACCTGAGACTGTCTTCTGGCCTCCACATGAGGATGTACACTCGTGCATGTACACGTGCATTCACACACATAGGCATTTAAAAAGAAGCATTAGGGTTCTCTCTCTCTCTAAGTTAACAATAATAATAATAATAATAATAATAATAAGGAAAAAGGCTAGAGAGATGGCTTAGCAGTTAAGGCGCTTGCCTACAAAGCCTAAGAACTCATGTTCGAGTCTCCAGGTCCCACATAGCCAGATGCACAGTGACACAAGCAAGCAATGTCACACACACGCACAAGGGGGCACATGCATCTGGAGTTAGTTCGCAGTGGCTGAAGGCCCAGGCATGCACTCTCCCCCCACCCCCATTCCCTCTCAAAATGAATGAGAAGAAGAAAAAAAAAGAAAAAGAAGCATTAAGGGTTGGAGAGATGGTTAAAGGCACTTTCTTACAAAACCTGATGGCCAGGTTCAACTCCTCTGTGCCCACATAAAACCAGACACATAAAGTGGTACATGCATCTGGAGTGCATTTGCTGTGCTGAGGCCGAGGCCCTGGCACACCCATATTCTTTCCTCACTCTCTCTCTCTATCTTTCTCCTATATAAGTAAATATTTTTAGATATTTTATTATTTACTTATTTGAGAGAGAAGGAAAGAGGGAGAGAAAGAAAGAGAAAAGGCGTGCCAGGGCCTCCAGCCACTGCAAACAAACTCCAGACACGTGTGCCACCTTGTACATATGGCTTATGTAGGTCCTGGGGAACCAAACCTGGGTCCTTTGGCTTTGCAGGCAAGCATCTTAATTACTAAACCATCTCTTTAGCCCTGAATGAACATTTTTAAAAATTAAAAATAATTAAAATGAAAAAGCATTAACACATTTAATCCCAAATCCACCTCCATGAATTCAGAATGACTGTATATTCTCTTCCAAACGTTTTGTTTTTTGTTTTGTTTTGTTTTGTTTTGTTTTGTTTTGTTTTGTTTTTCAAGGTAGGGTCTCACTCTAGCTCAGGCTGACATGGAGTTCACTATGAAGTCTCAGGGTGGTCTTGAACTCATGGTGATCCTCCTACCTTTGCCTCCCGAGTGCTGGGATTAAAGGCATGCGCCACCACATCCTGCTCTTCCAAACTTTCGCATTCCTTCTGTTGTATGAACTGTCTTCTCTTGGGTCCCAGCATGTACCCGACCCCTCGAAGCACAACAGGACTTGACCCTAGTTACAGATGCTCTGTCAACAAAGTGTCTTTGTGGCAAATCTCAAGGAGATTGGTCATCTAAGAGTCAAGGCATCCACCCCATATAAGGTCATCCCAGAGTTATCCAGGAAAACCAGACTCCTCAGCCTCCTCAGATACAAGAAAGTAGTTTCCATGGGCAAGAAGGCTCCATGTGACTTAGGGATTTAAGATTCTCCATTCCATCAGTCCAACCAGGTGGCCCTGTTCCAAGTTTCAGGACCCCAGTCTTCCACAACGATGCTGACTCATCAACAAAAGAAACTTGCTGGTGCTGTAAATTTCACTGACGTTTCAATCATGCAACCCACACAGTTAAATTTCATGTTTCCTTTTCCACAGTATCAGCCCTGTGGCTACCTAAGGTAAAAGAGTGTTTACAGGTGACATGGAAGCTCTGAGGGGCTGAAACTGTAATTGCAGCTGAGAATTAAATGGCTTGACCTTGCTGTTGGTTTTCTAGTGCATGCTCCCGTGCATGCATGGACCTGTCCCAACCACAGTCCCCACATCACCCTGACTCAGGTCGTGCTCAAGGGCAGAACCATCCATAGTCAGTCCCCATGTCACCATGACTGAGGTCATGCTCAAGGGCAGAACCATGTACAGTCCCCATGTCACCGTGACTGAGGTCGTGCTCAAGGGCAGAACCATCCACAGTCCCCATGTCACCGTGACTGAGGTCGTGCTCAAGGGCAGAACCATCCACAGTCCCCATGTCACCGTGACTGAGGTCGTGCTCAAGGGCAGAACCATCCACAGTCCCCATGTCACCGTGACTGAGGTCGTGCTCAAGGGCAGAACCATCCACAGTCGGAGTCCCGTGTCGGTCGTGCTCAAGGGCAGAACCATCCACAGTCCCCATGTCACCATAACTGAGGTCGTGCTCAAGGGCAGAACCATCCACAGTCACCTTGTCACTGTGACTGAGGTCGTGCTCAAGGGCAGAACCATCCACAGTCCCCACATCACCATGACTGAGGTCGTGCTCAAGGGCAGAACCATCCACAGTCCCCATGTCACCATGACTGAGGTCGTTCTCAAGGGCAGAACCATCCACAGTCCCCATGTCACCATGACTGAGGTCGTGCTCAAGGGCAGAACCATCCACAGTCCCCATGTCACCATAACTGAGGTCGTGCTCAAGGGCAGAACCATCCACAGTCACCTTGTCACTGTGACTGAGGTGGTGTTTAATGGGCAGCAACCTCTTGCTTCAGTTGGCATTGCCTCAAAGTCCATCTCAAGTGATGGCATAACTATGATGCCATGATGCGGTAGGTTCAGAGCAAACCCCTCCCACTGGCAAGGAGCTCCATGCTGTGCTCTAGCCCAGTGACACAATGAAACCAGTCAAAATCCTATCTGGGAGTCTGTCACCTGGGACCACCTACCTGGCCCCGAGTCAGGAGAGCTGGTACTCATGCTATATGAACATGGGATTTTAATATAAAGAATTCCAATCTAGGCCACGTGTGGTGGCGCATGAGTTTAATCCCAGCACTCGGGAGGCAGAGGTAGGAGTATCGCCATGAGTTCGAGGCCACCCTGAGACTACATAGTGAATTCCAGGTCATCTTGAGCTGGAGTGAGACCCTGCCTCGGAAAAAAAAAAAAAAAAAGAATTCCAATCTAGGGCTTAGCAGTTAAGGCGCTTGCCTGCAATGCCAAAGGACCCAGGTTCAATTACCCAGGACCCACATAAGCATCTGAAGTTCATTTGCAATGTATGTATTCCCTGGTGCACCCTGTTCTCTCTCTCTCTCTCTCTCTCTCTCTCTCTCTCTCTCTCTCTAGCCCCCCCCCACCATTTGCCTCTCTCTCTCTCTCAAATAAATATTTTTTTTAAAAAGAATTCCAGTCTAGCAAGGGAGCATTAACTACTACTAACAGTAGCAAAAGAGGTCTCTAAAGACCCAGAGGCAGAAATGCAGTTGTCTCTGCAGAGGCAAAGTAAGAATGAAGGCCTCTCGGAGGTTGTCCTTCTCGACTCAGAACTCTCCATGAGGGAGAGATGCTCATGAGCCTCCGCCTCTGAGAAACTCACTCACCAGGTGGTGTGGGCTAGCCTGGTCTGAATCACTGGCCCTCTAGGCAGGAGCATGATCCAAGCGTGTGAGGAGGGCTGCTCTACAGAAGTGACTTCCAAGTGGGGAGAGGGAGGTCTGGGGGTACATCTGAGCCTATCCACACCCACCACGGAGGTGATGGGCACTAGGCCTTTGAGCAGGGCTGTACTTCCTGCTAAGATCACCTCAGTGTCTGTGTAGCGCCCTCCACTGACGGATCCCAACATTACCCCAGTGGGCAGAATCCAGTTACAAAGTATCATTAAAAACATTCCAGAATGACAAAGCAAGGAAGGGTGTATTCGGAGCTCAGAGTCAAAAAATGAGTAAGTGGCATGGAGAGAGAGGGAGGCCGACTTGGGAGGAAGCAAAGAGTTATCAGGAAAGAGGCCAGAGTGCCTGGACTTCTGTGTTTTTGTGGGGAGAGGCCTGCATGGCTGGGGCCCTGGGGAGCCAACACCGTCTCCAGCTCTCTTCAGAAAGAAAATGGCATCCCACTCTGAACCCAGCTCAAGAAAGCTGCATTGTTCCACTTTCAAATGAACAGAGAATAAAATTCCTGGACAGATTCCCTGGTCCACCCCTGGGAGTAAGTGGGAAGTGAGCTGAGACGTGTTTCATTTTTCTTCAAAAGGCTCTCTCAGCTCCCCGGCGCCTGCTGAGTCAGGCCGCCCCCACCATCTGCAGATTCCAGGCTTCCCATCATTCATTCAGCTGCATTTTCCGCGGGCCTCCGGAGTGCCAAACGCTGAGCCCAGGAGGCTGTCTGGCTGTGGGCCTCAGGTTAGCCTGTTCCCTGGCACCTATGCTGATCAGTGGGTGTCAGGAGGGCTGAGTGCTGAATGGGAGAAAGTTCCAGCAGTTACTGTGGATCAGGACTGATCCGCTGGGATTTCTGCAGTGAGTACAAGAGCACCGGTGCATTAGTTCCCTTTCTCATTGTGATGAAACACCTGACAAGAGCCACTTAAGGAAGGAAGGGTTTCTTTCAGCTCACAGTCTGTCGTGGAGGGGGAAGGAGCAGGAGGTGGCTGGTCACACTGCAGACACAGTCAGGAAGCAGAGTGATGAAGGCTGGTGTTCAACTTCTATTTCTCCTGTTTACAAAGTCTGTGACTCCAGCCTGTGTAATGGTGCCGCCCACAGTTAGGGTGGGTTTTCCCACCTCAATTAACCTAATCTAGTTCTCTTACCAACAAGCCCAGAGATGTGTGCTCTAACTGACTCTAGATCCAGTCAGGTCGGCAACCCACATCAGCCATCACAGATGGCTTTGGAGTCAAGTGACTTGTGTTCTAATCCTGCTTAGCTCTTTTTCTGTGTGACCTGTAGTCACCTGCCTCCACTCTCTCCACCCATTTCCCCCAATGCTAAATGGCTTTGGCCTCTGAGGACTTCTGCAAAGATTAGGAATGATGTCTACTTAGATCCAATACAAGAAGCCTGCCAAGGAAGGTTCAGGCCTTTCAGACCAAAGACCAGACCAGGAAGCTCTGGAATTCTGAGCCCAAGATGCCATGGGGCTCAGAAGGCAGGTACTCGGGCCATGGCCTGGACACCACTGATCCACACCAGCCCCGCTGCCACTGTGGGATGCTGAGCCCAGCACAGCGTCCATCTGTCACCAGACAGATCAGGAGACACAGCTCTAGAGAAGGCAGATGTTTGCTGAAAGCCACACGGCAATGATAGTGGCCTAGCCGCCAGCACAGGAACCCAGCCTCATGGCGTGAACCCTTTGATCCCCGAGAAGACTGAAAAGACATCTTGAGCAGAGGGAGTTGGAGCCCCACAGACCTGAGCGGGAGTCTCAGCTCAGCAGCTTTGATTCGTGTGCACTTCCCTCCCCTGACCCTATAAACACCAGCGTTTCCCCAGCACCAGCCTCAAGACAAGCCCTCCTCTAGGCCATGGATGCAGGGAGGTGAGCACAGAAGCCGTCCTGTCCTCGAGGAGCCCCACGCGGCAGGAAGCAAAGAAGAAAGCTGTGTCCTCATCACCCGGAACACATGTGTAACAGCTAGCTTTGGGTATGTAATAAATAGTCCCAAAACTCACTGGGTTAAGAAAGATATTATCGAGCTAGAGAGATGGCTTAGGAGTTAAGGCGTTTGCTTGTCTGTAAAGCCTAAGAACGCATGTTCAAATCTCCAGGTCCCAGACGCACAGTGACACAAGCATGCAATGTCCCACGTGCACACAAGGGGGCCCACTTGTCTGGAATTCGTTTGCAGTGGCAAAAGGCCCTGGTGCGCCCTTTCTCTCTCTCCTCTCTCTCTCTCTGTCTCTCTCTCTCTCAAATAAAAAAAAGAAAGATATTATCTCTTAGAATTCTAGAAGTTGGTCAGGCAGTTTTTCTAATTAATCATGTGGCTGTATTTACCTACTGGTCAGCTGGACTGGAAGGTCCAAGATAACCTCCCTTAAAGGTTTAGCCACTGGTACTGACCCTCCATGGGATGTGCTGCATCTCCTCCAGGTGCCTCCAACCATCCAATCACTACACAGGCTTCTGGAAGTCTGGGTCCCAGAATCCACATGCTATCATTTCTGCCACATTCTACTGGTCAAAGCAAGTCACAGTCCATTGATTGGACAGTCCCTGTGACATACAATTGGGTCTACCAGGTACGGCTAAGAGGTCAGTTCAGAATGAAGGTGATGGGTCAGGCTGGGTCCAAGCCATGTGGGATCATAAGTCCCCATCCATTTTGTACTCAGATTAGAGGGGGATGAGTTGTGAAGCCATTAGAAGAGGCAGTGTCCCGACTCACAGAAAGGCAGGTCGTGTGGGAATAGAATCAGTCAATCATAAACCAATATTCATATAAAGTAAAATCAGAACAGAAAGTGTTTTGCCCAAGGTCACATATACATCAAAAATTCAGTAGAGGGCTAGAGAGATGGCTTAGCAGTTAAGCGCTTGCCTGTGAAGCCTGAGGACCCGGGTTCAAGGCTCGATTCCCCAGGACCCACGTTAGCCAGATGCACAAGGGGGCACACACATCTGGAGTTCGTTTGCAGTGGCTGGAGGCCCTGGCGTGCCCATTCTCTCTCTTCTCTCTACTTGCCTCTTTCTCTCTGTCTGTTGTTCTCAAATAAATAAATAAAAATAAACAAAAAAATTTAAAAAAAAAAAAAGAATTTGGTAGAACCAGGAGAGACTCAGGTGCCTACTGGCCAGTCCTTCCTTGTACTCCATTCAACAAAGGATCCTCAGGCTGAGGTTGGGAGTGGGCCGGGCTGGGCCAGGGTGGCTTAGCTAAACCAAGGTATCCAAAAGAGATGTGTTGCCTTGGACCCATTTCTCCCATGTATTTGTAAGCTGAGCTCTCTCAGGAAGCCTGGCATCACCTAAGGCCCATTTCACTGGGTCTTAAGAGGACTATCACCTGTCACAGATGAGAAACCAAGAGCCAAACAGAGCCTTGATCCCCAGTTAACACACCTGGGATCTGTCTCCCTGTTGCAAGAGCCTGTGCCTCGCCTGCTGCTGCAGACCAAGCTGACCATGACCTTAACGCAAGCCCCCAGAAAATGCAAGGCAGCAATGGGCCTCAGGGACCTCAAGATGAAGTCCACTTCCTAAGAGAGCCTGGGTGAAAACAGTGATGACCAGGGTCCACAAGAACCACCTCTGCAATTAAGACTGAGCCATACCCTGCTCCACACCTTCACTGTGTTATGGATAGAAAAAAACAAAAGCAGGGAAGAGGAACTACCTCAGTGCGTTAAGTGCTTGCCTCACAAGCATGAGGACTCAGTAACCATGTAAAAAAGCTGGGCCTATTGGTAGGCACCTATAATTCAGCTCCGGGAGGCAAACACAGGAGGACCCCTGCAGCACGCTGGCCAACCAATCTAGTCTACTTAAACTCTAGGCAATGAGATACCCTGTCTCAAACAGTGGATGGTGTTGCTAAGGATAAAACCTGAGGTTGCCTCTGGGCCACACACACTCGTACCTACACACATAGCAGCATGCATACACACCACAAACATACAGAAAGAAAATGAAAGAAAGATGGAGGGAATGAGGTAAAGGCTAACCAAAGTCAGCCTAACACCCCGGCCCCTGACCCCACCTCCCACCCCCACTGCGCCTAAAGGCTAGGCAGGCAAGCAGGCCTCCATCAGGCTTGTCAGACACATAAGGCCACTGGCTGGCATTCAGAGAGCACATTTATTTACAAAGCGCTTTACAAACATTACCATATGCCTCGCCACAGCCCCCTGCGAGGTAGGTCAGTAGTTGTATCTACAGTTTACAGATGGGGAAATTGAGGCACGGAAGGGGGTGTGGCCTACCCCATTTTAAAGAGAACTTCCCACCCACCCACACCAAAAAATAAGCAAAAAAAAAAAAAAAAAAAATTCTGGTCCTCCATCCCATCTCCCATAGCACCCCTTTTTCCTGCAAACTCTAGGGGTTGTGACTAGCCCTGTTCTACCCAAGGACAGCCTCTCCAGGAGCCACAGACACCTCAACCCCAGGGGCTGTGGTTCAGCCTTGCAGTGTCACCAACCCAAGCCGAGCAGGAGCAAGCCATGGAGGCCTGAAGGACAGGGGAGGGGCAGCTGAGCTGACTTCATGTGCAGAGCCGGGGCCAGGGAGGGACGGGGCTCAGGAGAGGAGCAGGTCCTGCTGCAGGAAGCTCAGAGCACATGTCGGGACGCAGCAGAGGGGAACCATGGCTGGCAAAGCACACTGGGGTCTGCAGGGAGTCGTGGGGTGGAGGAGGGAGCTGCGACATGGTCAACGTGTCCCATGGCAAGTCAGGACAAAGCTCCAGCTGCCCAGGACACTCAGGGGCCGGGCCAGGTGGGACTGGGGATGGGCACCCTCCACCCATGTGCGGAAGAGGCCACGTGGGATAGAAAACGTGGCCTGGGACACTCTCTGCAGGGCCCCAAGCATCTCTGTCAAGGGCTGAGATGGAGTCAAGGGGCCTGGCCTGGGTCCCACCACCGCTAGCTGTTCTGGCCACTGTCCCTGGCCTCTCCAGATAAGCCTGCAGGGTACCCCCTGGAGGTGGGGCTGACTGCTGTCTTGCTAATCTTGGCCTGCAGCCTGCCCACGAGGACCAGCAAGATAGCCCAGTGTCCACTCCAGTGCTTGGGGCTATGGCTGAGCAGAGTTGGGCATAGGTCCTCTTCACCTGTCTGGAATGGCAGGCCGGGCCCTGAGTGCTCAGTGGGCAGCCCAGGCCAGGGGCCCGCTATCTTGACTCCAGCGCCTCCAGGTATTCCAGGGCCACGTCGTAGCAGAAGTGGTACTGATCCTGGGAAGAGAGGAGAAGGGGATCAATGGGGGTGAGGTCAGGGCCCCTTAAGCTCTGGCAGCCTTCAGGGGAAAGAATGAGGACATTCTGACACCCTGGGTCTAGAACCAAGGCTCAAAGCTAGGGGACCAGATAGGGGAGACCAGGTGCTGAGGAGCCTAACTTGGCTTGGGCTGGGAGGTGGCAGCGGCAGTACCCGGGACAAGGGCCCTCACCATGGTCTCCACCATATTGGGCTTGTAGTTCCGAAGCGTTTTGGCAGCAAAGAAAACATCCACCAGGCTGTGACAGCGAATCATCTCCAGGACTGTGGCGCACGCGCAGAAGGTGCCGCTGCGGCCGCCCCCATTGCTGAAAGGAGACAAACAAAAGGTTTGGGGCGGGACCTGGGAACCCAAAGGTTGAAAGGCAGTGCCAGGCAAGCTAAACACAGAGGTGAGGGTAGGGGGTCACAGATGCCAAAAGTGAGAGGCAGGGCAGGGCACGGAAAACAAGAAGGAAGGGCCTAGAGGAGACTGAAGTGAAGGGCGGGCTAGAGAGCCACTAGAGGAGGAGCCAGGGGGAGGAGGGGCCTGTGATGGGGGAGGGGCCTGCAGGTGGGGGAGGAGTCTGGCGATGGGGGAGGAGTCTGGAGATGGGGGAGGAGCCGGCAATGGGGGGTGCTGGCTGTGAGGGACCGGGCCAGGGTGCTGAAGGACGGGTCCCAGGTGTGAGAGGCTGGGCCCAGAGGCCAGCCCCAGGACCAGAAAGGTTAAAGAAAGCTCAGAGGCTGAGAATGAATTCAAGGCCTTATGTCATAGCAGGAGACCTATCCTTCAGAAGAAATAGCCTGTACAGGTCCCCTTGAGAAAAGAGCCAGACATGGCTACAAAAGACAGGCAGTGAGTCCGAGGACGCAACAGAGCAGGGGGGCCCAACAGCAAACAAACCCAGAACCCAACAAGGAAAACAAGTCACAACCAGCAATGCGGACACACAAGCCAAACATGCACTTGTGCCTACCGCTGCCACCAGAGGCCCTGCCCTGCCCTGCCCTGCCCTCCCAGCCCTGACAACACATGTGCCCTGCCTCCTGGGTATAAGAGGCCCTTCTTTCTCTAGGGGTCTCCTACTAGAACTTTGGAAAGCAAGCCCTGAGGCCATGCCTAGTTTGGCACTGGGGGTTCAAAAACTGTCAGAAGCATGACAAAACAGGGAGCAAAAGCCTGTGTGGTGGCACACGCCTCTAATCCCAGCATTCAGGAGGCAGAGGTAGGAGAATTGCTGTGAGTTCAAGGTCAGTCTGAGACTACAGAGTGAATTCCAGGTCACCCTGGGCTAGAGCAAGACCCTACCCTGAAAAAAAAATGGGGAGCAAAGAAGTAACTGCACCCAGACATGAGTAAAAACATGGATTTATGAATGGGGTGTATGGGAATGGATGAATGAGTGAATGAATGAATGCTGCATGCATTCATGTGTAACAAAGATTGAAATTCCACTGGCATAAACAGTAAGCTACAATTTCACAGGGTGAAAAATTCTGACAAAAGACAA
This sequence comes from Dipus sagitta, assembly GCA_036346955.1. Classification (NCBI taxonomy): domain Eukaryota; kingdom Metazoa; phylum Chordata; class Mammalia; order Rodentia; family Dipodidae; genus Dipus; species Dipus sagitta. The sequence goes on from CM070773.1 coordinate 110,264,988, forward strand.
ATTATGCCAGTCTAAATGTCCCTCAACTGATGAGTGGATAATGAAGATGTGGCATATTTACACAGTGGAGTTCTACTGAGCAGTTAAGAAAAATGAAATTATGAAACTTGTAGGAAAATGGATAGGTGTGGAAAGGATTATACTTAGTGAGGTAACCCAGGCCCAGAAAGCCAAATGTCACATGTTCTCTCTCATATGTGGATCCTAGCTACAAGTGATTGGACTTCTATGCAAGTAGAAATAAAACTCAGCAGCAGAGGCCAGTAAGCTAGAAAGAGTATACAAAGGCAACAGAAAGGGAGGGGGGGACTTAATAGGATGGTATTGTATATATGTAAGTAGAAGAATAGATTAATGGAGATGAAAAGGCCTAAGTGAGGTCAGGGGAAGAGATTAAGTAAAGGAAAGGTGGAGGGAGGGGTAATCAAAACCTAAGAGCTATTAGTCATATGGAAACCTACTTTTTTGGACAATGGAACACTCAGAAGCCATAGATTGTTACTAGAAAATTTTCAGTGCCAGGGATGGGATACCTTCCAGTGAGTTGTTGGCCAGGGAGGTCACTGATACCCTCAAAACATTACAGGCCATTGTCAAGGCCCTTGGTTTCCCACCAGGAATAGATGATAAGACCCTATTGCTGAAGATTCCACATACTTGGGCTGCAAGGCCATTGAGAAATCCTTCTGGAGCTGAGCTGAAAACCTCCTCTATGTAGACCAGCTGACAGAAAGCTGGAAAAAGCTATGCTGCATACAGTTCAATGGGAGAGAGAGAAATCACCAGTGGAGATACTCAACAGTGGACACTGCAAGTCTTAAATTTTGCCTGCCAGGCCAAATGAGCCAACAGGTGCAATAGTGACATGTCTGTTATGTGGGAAACCAACTGCTCTCTAACTGGACTGGAGGCCCGCTCCATAGGAGGGAATACATCCCTGATACTAAAAACCTACAACGAGTCATCTGCTGCTGTCTGGCTAAATGTATATACTATGCTCACCAAACTGCCAATAAGCACTTCTCTTAATGTTCATACCTATATATATATATTTTTTTCTTCTTTGGGTTTTTGAGGTAGGGTCTCACTCTGGCCCAGGCTGACCTGGAACTCACTATGTAGTCCAGGGTGGCCTCGAACTTATGGTGATCCTCCCACCTCTGCCTCCCTAGTGCTCGGATTAAAGGTGTGCGCCACCACACCCGGCTCTACACCCATATATTAATGCTACTCTCACTTTTAGTTAGAGAAGCTTCTCTTTTCAGATGGTGGTGACCTTCGGATGACTCAGAAGGCACTATGGTGCTGAGAAGAAGTGACAGAGGAGTACTCAGCACTGAAACATCTCTACCACATCTTCCAAGGCTCAGGATCCATTGCGGAAGAGGTGGCAGAAAGAATGTAAGAGCCAAAGGAAGGGTAGGACTCCTTACAATGTGCTCCTCCAGACACAAAATGGCCTGGATATCCATGACCTCTCAGTACTGGACCCTACCTACACAAGACCATCATAATAGGAGGAAAAGATCATGACATCAAAATAAAAGAGAGACTGATTGCGAGAGGAGGGGATATGATGGAGAGTGGAGTTTCAAAGAGGAAAGTTGGGGGGAGGGAAGGAATTACTATGGATTATTGTCTACAATTATGGAAGTTGTCAATAAAAATAAATAAATAAAAGAAATTAATTTTTTCAAAAAAAAAAAAGACAAACTATGGCTGGGGAAATGGCTCAGAGGTTAAGGTGCTTGCCTGAAAATCCTAACGACCGGGGTTTGATTCCCCAGTACCCACATAAATCCAGATGCACAAAGTGGTGTAGACATGTGGAGTTTGTCTGCAATGGCTAGAAGCTTGTTCATATTTTCTCTCTCCCTCTCCTCCCTCTTTTCTCTCTCCTTGCAAATAAATAAATATCTTAAAAAAAAAAAAAAAAAAAAAAACAACCACTAACTGGTGAAGTCACACACCACACAGAAAGTCCTGGGCAGTTGTCCCAAGTTGAGGCTACACTTTGGGAAGTGACTAGGTTCCTTCAAAGAAGTCAGGGCCAACCTCAGCTGGCTGGAGAGAATGCAGGCCACTGCCTCCAGGAGCCCAGGCTCTTCGATGCCAGCCCTGAGGTCTTCTGTCAGATGGCCTCTGCCTTGCCCCCAGTCCTCCACCCTCCGCCGCCGGGAGAGCACTCACAGGCAGTGCACCACAGTGCGCCCGTCCCCGCTCTCCGCCTGCCACTTGTCCACCTCGGCCAGTAGGTGCAGGAAGGCCTTCCTGGAGTCAGGTGTGTCCCGGTAAGCAGACCAACGAAGGAACTGGAAGTGCCTCACCAGCAGGTGGCCCTCCTGTAACTGGGGCACAGCAACCAGCCAGGTATCATAAGCACTGAAGTCACGGGAGACCCCGGTGACCCCAAGAGGGTCACGACAGGTAGGCCCAGGCACCACCCAGGTCCTCCCCGTTGGACTCCTCAGACCACTCACCCGAGAGATGTTCTGTACCCGGAAAACTCGAGCCACCAAGTCCTCATCCGCTGTGCCCGACACAAACTCCACCTCCATGAGGCCATACTGCTGCCGACCTGGCTCCGGCCAGTACTGCAGGCAAGGCTGGGGCACGGAGGGAATGCTGGTTGAAGCCAGGCTGGGGGTAACCCAACCCACCCTCACTTCTGGGGGTTCCCACCCTGGCCCACCGCCTCACTGCAGCATACTCCAACTCTCCACCGCTACCACCGGAACCCAGGGACGCGTTCACATGGGTAAACATCACAGACGGGGCCACGATGCTACGCTACACTGCCCTGCCATGCAGCTACCAACTTCCACTGTGCCGTGCTATGCTCCCACACACGTGTGTGCACACACCTGCATCATGCTGCCCTCTTCCAGAGAGAGGCTGAGATCACCCCACCCACCCTAAAACAACCCCACCTCCTCCTTGCTGCCTCTGAGCTCAGCTCCAGCCGCAGTGCGGAGCTGGGGCGTCTCTGATGTGGGACACAGCCCTCAGCTCCCCACACCTGACCCACAGCCCTTCATGGAGATGGTGCTGCTTATCTGCCCCTGCAGGCCATACTGGAGGTGGCGGAGGGGCAGAGAGGTGAAGCATTGCCCCCCCCCCCCCACACACACACACACACTCAGTTCCTATGGGCTGATCCACCTCTAAGCCTCAGCTTCTGTCTCTCTGCCTGAGCCCCAGTTTGTCCATCTGTAAAACTGGGGTACATGAACTTACCAACCTGAGCCTTGGTTTTTCCTTCTCTGTAAAGCGGGGCCCATCATAGGAACCTGACCTCATAGGGTTATGGTGAGGACCATGTCCAAGGTGCCTGAGTGTGCCTGGCCCCAGGCTGTGCTGGCATGGAGTAGACACTCAGTGCATGGCAGGGACAGAGGTACCACTCACTTCTGAGGTCATCCCTATGTTCATCTCAAGTGACACCATGCTTCTTCTCTTCCCATCTGACCACAGCCCCCTAAGAGGACGCCTGGGGCCCTGGAAACTCCATGCTGACAGAACTTTGCAAATGCAATTTCCTCTCCATGGTTTGACCTTCCATCCATGCCCCATCTCCTCACCTGCTGAACTCTACTCTGCCCACATATCTCAGTTCAGACACTGCCCCCTCCAAGAAGCCTTAACACATTACACACCCAGGCTTCTCTGTGTCCCTATTCCATCTCCTTAGCACTGCTACTGTCATCAGCTCTGCACCTGCTTCTCCTTGGACCATGAGATCTAAAAGGGCCTTGGTCTTCTGTGTCCCCACACTGCCCACTGCAAGGCCAGGCGGGGAGAGTCCCTGGGGGGAAAAACGGCTGACTGCACAAGCAATCCGGTGAGTGATGTCTGAGTAAACTTGCTCTTAGTCTCTCCTCCCCACCCCAGCCAAGGTGGGCTCCTGACACAGCTGGACTTCAGTCCGGACCCCCAGGTCATATACCAGTAGCCTGACTCACAGAGCCCACCTCCAGCTCTTAGTGACAGTGAGAACAAGGCTGTTAGAATATCCCCCAGCCTCCTGGGGCAGAGAGCAGGGACTCGTGGGCATCCACAGACGTAAGATGTGTGTATGATCAGGCAGTCAGAAGACCTGGCATCTGTACTTCTGGAAGCACTGGCCCTGGGAGCCACAGAGGGAAGCAGGAAGTCAGAGGGGCATCCCTGGACTGTCACTGAGCCAGTGTCTGGCCAACCCGAGAAGCAGCTGTCACCCTCATCATCTTCATCCCTGAGCACCTACGCCATGCTGGGGACAGCACTGGGCCCCATCAGAACAGGCCCTGTGACAAGCCCCAATTTAAAGAGAAGGGAACTGAGGCAATAAAAAGTAACACAAGTAACACAACTTCTCCTAAGTCAGAGGCAGAAAACAGGTGGCTGGAATTTGACTCTACTTCAGAGACCAGTTCAGGGATGGGCAGTTCAGTGAAGCTACCATCAAAGCAGACTTCTGAACGGAGCAGCAAGGAGGGGGACAGGGAGGGGCTCAGCACTGCCACTTCCCGGCTATGTGACCTGGGAGAAGGAACCTCTCCTCCTGAGCGTGTGTGTGTGTGTGTGTACATACGTGTGCATATGGACATGTGTGTGCATGCATGTGGACATCAGAGGAAAGCCTCAACGTCACTCAAGTGTCATCCACCATGGTGAGACAGGGCCTCTCACTGGCCTGGAACTCACCGTTTAGGCTAGACTGGCTGACCGATGAGCCCCAGGGACACTCCTGTCTTTGCTCCCCAGCTCTGGGGTTACACATGTCTGCCAGCCCACCGTGGTTTTTTTTTTTTTTTTTCCTAAAAGCTAGTTTTAAATTTGGACAACCCTGCCATAAACTTCCAGCACACTGTGGGCTCTGGGGATGAAAACTCTTACCAGTGAGGCAAGCACTTTACCAAATAAGCCATCTCCCCAGCCTTTTTCTGGGTCTTGATTTCTTTAATTTTTTCACCCCAGAAGCCTCCACCCCCAAGGCCACTGTCAGCTGTAAATGAAACTGAGAGTACAGCAGACGCTCAGTACAAAGCAGCTGGCTCCATCTGAAACCCAGGCTCTGGGGAAAGGGGGACGGGGGGGTCACTCATCTAAGACCACACAATGAATAGAGCTGGGCTCCTGCTCTTGACTTTGGGGATGGTAACCTTGAACACACTGAGCTCCTGGTCAGCAGCCTCACCCAGGCGGAGTTGGACTGGTTGAGCTGGTTGAGCATGACGATGGAGGTGCACCCGTAGTCGTAGACCAGCCGCCAGAAGTCAGGGGTGGTACTCTGCAGCGGGTGCAGGGTCACGATGAAGGCCGCACTCCGCGTGTAGCTCTGCAAGAAGACCGAGGCTCAGCGGAGTCCCGTGGTGCGCAGCCCCCGACCTAGGCTGAGGCTCAGCACAGCCTCAGCTAGCCAACTGTGGCCTGCAGAAGCAGGCTGCCCACAGTGGACCATGTCAGAGGCTACCCAGAAGGCCGAGGCCTGAACTGATGGGGTGGCCCCTGGTCTGTTGTACCCAAGCCCGTGGTCCCTAGGAACTAAACAGCGAAAGATCCCAAGCTCGCTCCCTCCCTCGGGGCCTTTGCATCGGCTATGTCTGCAGATTCAATTTCCCAAATGTCTGTGTGGCCCCTCACGACCTTCTGCTCTTTGAATTTCCAGCTCCTCAAAGAACTCCCTGTACTACCTCACCAAACACAGCAGCACGCAGGCCCCACATCCACATGAAGCCCCCCCTCCTGCCTGGATGCTTCCTGTAGACATTTCGAGTGCATGGCATTTACACACTTATTTAGTGACTGTCCCATCTTGTCCATCCCCTCTGCTGAATGCAAGGTTTTAGCAGAGCAGAGATCTCAGGGTATGGCCTCTGCCCAGCACATTATAGGGGTTCAACAATTGTTTCTAAATAAGCAAATCTCTAGACTACTCCCAACTTCCACGGCTGCAGAGTTGAGACCCCACCCCCACACCCCGTGTTGTAACAGCCACTGTTCCCAACCTCAGTCCGCTGGGAAGCTGGCACCCAGCCTTCTCCCCAATCTCCAGCACCAAGGCTCCCAGAGCCCTACCTGGCCCAACCTCCATTTTCTTCTTATACAAGGACCCCAAGCCCTCTTCCTGACCCTAGCTACTGACAGTGGCTCTGAGGACCCTGGCCCTTGTCTGGCGTCTTCTAGTCTTAGTGTTAACTTGAACCCTGTGTGAAGCTTGACCTGCCCTTTGCCATCTTGTGCAAGGCAGAGACAAAAGGCTTCTGTCCAGGCCCCTGCTGCCTGGCTCACGGGGCTCCCAGAGAATGGACTGCTCCCCAAACACTCCCGTTGACCCCCAGACAAGCACACTTCAAGAATCAGGACTCCTATATCCTAAGCTAATCACACCCACATGGCTGGTATCAGGTGCCTGAGGTAACTGAGGACCCAGGAGGTGGCAGGGCAGTGCTGGCAGCTTCTCTACCTGACAGGCTGTTCCCACCCAGACCCTCCCCAGCTATAGATCAAGACCCTTAGAGCTTCTTCCCTGGCCCCCAGAGTGCAGATGTCACACCAACATGAGAGACAGCACTAGGAGGAAAGTCACAAAATCCTAAGTTCCCATCCCAAAATATTCATACCCTCCAGGAGCCTCCGACAGATCCAGAGACCACCAAATACACACACACACACACACACACACACACACACACACACACATGCACGCGGTGCCAGACTGAGGGACAGTGACTGAAGACCCCTCCCATGTGTCACATTTCAGGGATGGGGCTTTGGCCCGCACCAGGAAGCCAAGGACAAGCTCCCTCACTACATCAGCACCACACCTTCTGCTGTTGAAGAACTCTGGACCAAGACCCAGGCCCCAAAGGTACCTTCCTCATGCTCATTGGGGAGAACCTCCCTTCTTCTTATGTAGTGGGGGGGACATCCAGTTGTGCTACACCTGGCCTGACCCCACCTCATTCACTCCTGCCCTAGCAGTTCCCTGGGCTCAGCTCTGTCCTCTCAGGAGCATCCTCACTCACCCACTCCTTCCACACACGCACAACGGCCTGTCCCTCATGTATCCAGGAGAGCAAGTCAGCCTGGCGGAGGGGCCAAGGCATCCACAGTCCATGTGGCCATGCATCTAAAACCAGATTCTCCAATGTTTCCTGTGACATTTGGATCTGCACCCGTCTGTCTCCTGTACTGTTCTTGACTGGCTCCAAGAGGGGAGAGGGAGAGGATGGACACAGGGACTCTCTCCTCAGGTGGTAGCATCCTGGGCCCCCACGACCCCAGCTCTGCTCCCCTTCCAACACCCCATGAAGGAAGTGACATCTCCTTGGCTAGGAGCAGGAAAAGGATCTGTTAAATGGCCCCTGAAGTGACCACTGCATACCAGGTTCTATACCAGGATCCAGGGCTGGAGAGATGGCTTAGCGGTTAAGGCGCTTGTCTGCGAAGCCTAAGGGCTCAGGTTCAACTTCCCAGTAGCCATGTAAGCCAGATGCATGAGATGGCGCATGAGTCTGGGTTCGTTTGCAGTGGCTAGAGGCCCTGACACGCCCATTCTCTCTCTTTCTCTCTCTGCCTCTTTCTTCCTCTCTCTCTCTCTCTCTCTCTGCCTTTCTTTCTCTCAAATAAATAAATAATAAATACAATATGCAATCTCTTTTTTAAAAAATTAAAACAGGGGCTGGAGAGATGGCTTAGCCATTAAGGTGCTTGCCTGCAAACCCTAAAGGACCTCGGTTCAATTCCCCAGGACCCACATAAGCCAGATGCACAAGGTGGTGCATGCACCTGGAGTTTGTTTGCAATGGCTGAGCGGCCCTGATATGCCCATTCTCTCTCTTCCCACTCTTTCTCTCTCTCTCACACATAAATTTAAAAAAAAAAAATAAAAACAGGATCCAGCTTCCCCTGGCTCTAAACATCAGGACTCTAGCCCCAACCCCAAATCCTCTGGGTCTCTCCAGGCAATCTCTGAATCACTCATCCACCCTGGACTTTGCTGGGCGTGATCCTGGAGAAAGCCCTGCCTCAACTCCACCGACCACACCCCCACCTGGGCCTAGGCCAGTACTGGAAGGGAAGTTCTGGTGTAAATAATGCCAAGAGTGCAAGGTCACTGGGGAGTAGGAAGGTCACCCTGTGGGTCTGGCCCCAGACTGGGCAGAGGCTCCATCCCACCAGAGCCCTTAGCTCTGCTCCCTTGACCCTTCGACCTTCTCAGACACTGCTTCCAGAGCCCACCGCCCCCCTGAGGTCTCACGTCAGTCAGGGCCGCATTGATGTAGTTGTTGGGGTCTCCGTCCGTGGAGATGAGGAAGGGCAGGCAGCGGTCGGGCGGCAGCACGTCCATGCTGCGGTTCTTGTCGCGGTTGCGAGGCAGCAGGGCAATGCTGCACTCCTCCACGTCCAGCGGTGGTGTGACCGAGTTCAGCGTCTACAAGCAGTGGGGGTAGGGGACGGAGAACACAGCCAGGGCTTGCTGGGCCCTCCTCACAGCCCCATGGAGAACCCTGGGCTGGCTGATCAACTCCACGTCATGAATGGAGAAACTCAGACCCAGAGAAAAGGAAGAGACGACGCAGACCAGAGATCCCTGCCGCTGGGCCATGCTGAGGCTGGACTGAGGAGCTGTGCAGCCTAGAGCATGCCTCTCCACTGCCCACGTGACCTTGGACCAGTTCCCACACCTCTCAGCCTCAGCTGTAAATGGGAAGATAATAATATCCCTCCTGCATGGGGCTACTAGAGGACCAAGGGGATGGTGCTAGGCACAGAGCAGAGCCAGGAGCAACCAGCACTGAAGATGGAGCAGGTACAGTGGGGATCACCACTAGCTTATCAGTGCTTCCAGAGACAAGCCTGAGGGCTGGAGAGATGGCTCAGCGGTTAAAGGCACTTGCTTGCAAAGCCTGGTGACCTAAATTTGATTCCCCAGTACCCATACAAAGCTGGATGCCCAAAGTGGGACATGCATCTGGAGCTCATTTGTAGCTACAGAAGGCCCTGGCACTCCCACATACTCATTCTCTCTGTCTCTCTCTTTCTCATATACACAAATAAGTAAATATTATATATATATATATATATATATATATATATATATATATATATATATAGAGAGAGAGAGAGAGAGAGAGAGAGAGAGAGAGAGAGAGAGGCCTGAATCCCACCTCTTCTACAGAGTAGTCCTTAGGCTTCACAGGCAAGCGCTTAACTGCTAAGCCATCTCTCCAGCCCCAGAGTAGATTTTAGGTGCCAGGCACAGGAGGGCACCTGCCTGAGTCACATCCCCGTCTAGACAGAATGAGTGCATCCCTAAGCACCGGGCTTTGGATATCTCCTCCGTTCCTTGTCTTCAGGCCTCATGTGTGGATTCATAGGTCTCAGTCTCTCTCTTGCTCTTAGAGATTCCTCCGAGAATCCCCGAGTCTGTCACAATCCCAAAAACCAATTCCTCTCCCTAAAAATAAGTCATCAGCCCCATGTTCCAAATCACGCTTCACTGGCTCCAGAGTGTCCCAAATGCAGGTGCCACACTGCTTAAGAAACATGGGAACCCTGAGCGCTGAGGGAAATGGAGTCCCATTCTGTCCCAGGGACAAGGAGACAACTCTGGAGAGCAGCCTTTTGCCTGCTTTAGCTCTAAAGCACAGTGAGGATAGACCCAGCCCAGAAACCAGCACCACAGCCTGGGCTCCATCTCTGACCCCAGCTTGGGAACACAGTGCATGAGCTCAGGCTAGGGTTTGTCTGGGACTGTTGGAACAGCGAGGGCCTTTCTCCAGAGTCTCCTGACAACAGAGATGACATAAGCCTGGCATAGCTGGGGGCCAGCTGCAGGTCTGAGTGAAACTAAGACCAGAGCAGAAGCTGGGTATAGTGGTGCACGCCTTTAAGCCCAGCACTTGTGAGGCTGAGGCAGGATTCCTGTGAGTTTGAGACCAGTCAGGAACAGATAGAAAAGACATCAGGTGTGGTGGTATATGCCTGTAATCCCAACACTTGAGAGGTGGAGGCAGGAGAATCAGGAGTTCAAGGTGATGTTTGGCTACCGAGCATGTTCAAGGGCATCCTGGGTTACACAGGAAGGCCAGGAGGGAGGGAACGAAGGAGGAGAGGAAGGAGGGAGGGAGGGAAGAAGGAGGGAGGGAGGCAGGGAGGAAGGAAGGAGGGAGGAAGGAAGAGGAGGAAAGAAGGGAAATAAAGAAATAAAATAAGAAAAGAGAGGAAGGAAGGAAGGGAGGGAGGGAGGAAGGAAGGGGAAGGGAGAGAGAGGGGAAGGAGAAGGGAGGGAAGAGGAAGGAAGGGAAGGAAGGAAGAAAGAGGGAAAGGGGTGGGAAAGTGGAAGAGAAGGGGAGAGAGGGAAAGGAGAAAGGAGAAAAGGGAGAAAGAGGGAAGGGGAAAGGGAAGCCAGAGCAGAACCAGGGGCAGATAGAACCAAGCCCGCACACCCCTAGATCCCCCAGCCAAATCTACAGGCACCCCCACTCTGCAGGCATCGCAGCCTAAGCTCGATTTCATGCTGACACCGGGAGAATCCCGATGACTGACGACTACACACCTGCAAGGGCCCTGTGAACCTCTTTTCTTTTCTGGGTAGCAAAACAGAGGCTTAGAGAGGCGTGGTGACCTGCTCAAGGCTCCTCACAACTCCTCACTAGATGAGCCAGGATTAGAAGCCAGGCTTAGTTCTGACTTCAAAACCTGGGAGCATAACTGCTCTGATACCTCACACCCACCCTCCACGTCTGAGTCCTTCGCAGTCACCCAACTCTGTCCCTAGCTGTGTCTCAAGACGGCCCCTCCTGCTTGGCCCTCCCAGCATGCACGTGCACACTCAGCCCCCCACCTGGAACTCTTCCCTCAGCTGGGAGGAATTACTCTGAGGGTCAATGCGGATCATCTCCCTGTAGGTGGCCTTGAACTCATTGACGGGGATGGTGGTCTCCCCACACAGGCAGGCCTCCAGAATTGCATCATGGATGAAGATGTATTGCTCCTAGAAGACAAAAGGAAAATGTGAGAATGGAGAGGGGCCTAGAAGCTGAGGGTCTATAGGGGAGGGAAGAACAAGCAAGTTCAAGGTTAAGGCAGGGGTACTCTAAGGTGGAGTCCAATCTTCATCACAGCTCATCTCCATCACACCCCGGTAACCTATCCCCACAGCAGATCATCTGAGAGATGGGAGACAGACTAAGGTCCCAGAGCTAGTGAGGATGCAGATCTGGTATGTCTGCCTCCAGAGGCTGCTGTCTAACTCATCTAACATTAATGCCACGGGGCAGGGTTTGGGAAGATCCTAAGAGCCCCCTATTCGTAGACGGTTCCGGGGAAAGGAAGCCTAAGGAGGCTGTGGAAACAGCTGCACCAGCTCTGAGCCACCAGAGACTCGGGTCCCAGAGGAGAGGGAAGGTGGAGCCAGGGCTGGGTCCATACCTCCGTCTGGATCATGTTCACACGTCGGGAACAGAGGGTCTTCACACAGTTGTAAATGTCCACGACGCCTTCACACTCTGCCATGTCCAGCATCACGTCCAGGACAATGTAGCAGCCTGTGCGGCCAGTGCCTGCGCTGTGGGGAGAAAGAGACCCTGGGTCACCTAAGAGCCTTCTAGTGGGGCTCAGGATCAGGGAGAAGATAAGTGGGGGGGCTCAGCTTCCTGCCCTATCTTCACCACTTAGGGGTCAGGGCCACAGAGAGGACACAGTAAGGAAGAACCAGGGAGCAGGAGGCTGGAGGAATTCTGGGAAATGTGTCAGAAGAGAGATCCCGGGAGCTGAGGATGGGGTTTGGGAAAGGGGAAGGAGAGTGAGGAACTGAGACGACTGGGGAGAGGGACAGAGGTGGTGCTCTGAGCTCAGTGCAAGAGTGCCCCTCCTCTGGGATACCCCCAAACCTCCTGCACAGCCTTCAAGCCCCACCCACTCACTCCCACCCACATCCTCAGAGGAGCCTCCAACACTTCCAGGCAGGCTGCAGTCAGGAGCGCTCGGAGCACTATGACCAGCTTGCATTACAACACTTCCTGTTTCGCGGTCCGTGTTTACATGGCTGTCTCCCAGCCCCGCCAGGAGCCCGGGAAGAGTGGGTCTGTGTTGGATTCATCACAGTGACGTGTGCTCAGTTCAAGGTTGAGCAGCGTTAAGGGGGTGGAAGAGTGGAAAAGATGATGCCAAGATTCCAGGATTGAAAGCGGAGGCCTGAAGCATTACCTAAGACGACCCAGCGGAGATCCCACGAGCACTTTGGAAGACGTCGGTGGTATCCACAAAGCCCAAGCAGCACTTCTGCTCCTACGCACCCCCCACCGCACCCCCCCACACACACACCCCCCCCACACCACCTCCACCACAGCTGGGCCTTTCTTGACCAGAAGCCACACCAGAATCCCAGGAGCTGCCATTTTACTTCAGCGCCTCTGTTCCTGACAGAACTAGACACAGGCGAAATGCCTAGCAACGGGGGAGGCACAGATAGGCTGGAATCCGTCCACCTCTCAGCGTGATGCCAAGCGGACGGACCTCAGCCACCACGGTGGAGGGAAGGAAGTCGCACAGCAGAGAGTGCGCTGGGGACTCGATTTAGATGAAGTTCAGACCCACGGGCAGGGTCGAATCAGAGAGTGAGAGCAGTGGAAGGAGAGAGCACTGTGGAACAGGGCCCCGGGTTCTACCGATACACTATTTCTAGTGTGTGGGCGTGTGGTATGTATGGTATAGTGTGTGTGCATACATGTATAGATGCATATGCCCCATGCACATGTGTGCAGAGGTCAGAGCACTCCCATGTTGCTCATCCATAGGTTTCCTTTAAACAGAGTCTCTCACTGAACCCAGAACTGCCTGCAAGCAGCAAGCCTCGTGGTTCTCCAGTACAGCATGTGTGGTCATGCCCAACTTCTTATGTGGGTGCTGGAGAATCAAACACAAGGTAACTCAGGCCCTAGTTCTTGGCATCTGCCCAACCCCTCTAGTTCTTTTTATTCCCTTTCTCTTTCTGCATATGTAGGTGTGTGTATATGGGGGAGGGCACACATGTGTATGTGAGTGCATATGCCTGTATGTGTACATGAGGGTGGTGGCTAGAGGTCAATATCTGATGTCCTCCTCGGCTGCTCTCCAGTTGATTGATATGAGGCAGGGTTTCTCACTGACCCCAAAACTCACCAACTCAGCTAGCCTAAACAGCCAACAAGCCCCAGGGATCCTTCTGTCTCAGCCTCCGCAGAACTGGGATTGCAGATGTGTGACACCATGCCTTGCATTTTACATGGGTGCTGGCCATCCAAACTCAGGTCTTCATGCTCGCATGGCAAGACTTTACCCATTGAGCCATCTCCCCAGCTCCTTGAATGCTCTTAAAATTTCTGGATCTGCCAGTGTGGTGCGTGGTGGCGCACACTTTTAATCTCAGCACTTGGGAGGTGGAGGTAAGAAGATCACTGAGTTTGAGGCCAGCCTGGGACTACAGAGTGAGTTCTACATCAGCCTGGGCTAGAGTGAGATCCTACCTCAAAAAAGATCAAAAACCAACAACATCATAAAAGAATTTCTGAATTCAAATACAGCTATAGATGTGTTCACTCTGTGAAAATTCATGAAGCTACATGTACATTTATTCACAATTTAAGTATGCTTTGCATTAAGAGTGCATTACCTATCAATAAAGCTTTATTTTTAAAATATAGTATCTTTAAAAGATCCAAAGAAGGGGCTGGAGAGATGGCTTAGTGGTTAAGCGCTTGCCTGTGAAGCCTAAGGACCCCAGTTCAAGGCTCGATTCCCCAGGACCCACGTTAGCCAGATGCACAAGGGGACGCACGCATGGCTGGAAGCCCTGGCGTGCCCATTTTCTCTCTCTCTCTCTCTCTCTCTCTCTCTCTCTTCTCTGTCTGTCTGTAACTCTCAAATAAATAAATAAAATAAACAAAAAAAAAAAGATCCAAAGAAGGACTGGAAAGATTGCTCAGTGGTTAAGGCGCTTGCCTACAAAGCCTGAGAACCCAAGCTCGATTCCCCAGTACCCACATAAAGCCAGATGCACTAAGTGGTGCATGCATCTGGAGTTCATGTGCAGTGGCAAGAAGCCCTGGTGCATCCATACTCTCTCTGTGTCTGTCTCGCTCTCGCAAATAAATAAATAAATAAACAAACATTTTTTTAAAGATCCAAAGAAGTCAAAGAGAAGGCGGCCTGGGGGACAGGACATGGGGAAGGAGTCTGCCACACAGGGCTGGTAAGGATCCCCTCAGAGGAGCCAGGATGAGCCATGGAGGCTGTGGGACCCGCAGAAGCCCAAGTCTGGGATGAAGAGCTCCACTGGACGAGGGAAGAGGAAGGCATGGAGCGAGGGGGAGCTCCAAGAGAAGAAAGGCAGTTGAGGTGACAGGAGTGAATCCCGGCAAGAGCTGGGAACCAGAAGGGGGTAAAGGTCAGGGCTGTCGAAGCACGAAGGTCAAGGGTCAAGCAAGGCCCACTGGGCATGGGGAGGAGGCGAGTCCTTCTCAGCCATGGGCTGAACCCAGCAGGTGGCAGGCGAGCAGGGGACACTTCCTAGGTGACAGCAGGAGAGACTTGATCCTGCCGGAGCCTCGCCAACCCTGCGGCCACGTCCAGGCTTCAGGACCCCTCAACGCCGGCAAAGGGGCTCCGAAGGGGTACCAGCCTCAGAGCCTTTGGGGGTCATTCTCTCCTGCCCGTCTCCAGGCTAAGCCCAGGCCTAGTCTTCCTCGGGGACCTTGACCCTCCCCGACTCCAGACCAGACCCCCCCCCCCACCACAGGCCTCTTCCCGGGATCCCAGCAATCCCACCTGCAGTGGATGACAACGGGCCCAGCTTCAGGAGGGGTGGAGGCCTTCACACGCCGGATGAAGGCCAGCAGCCCCGTGGCGTGGTAGGGGACACCGTGCTCCGGCCATGCTGTGAAGTGGAACTGGCGGACCTCGTGCCGGGCTGAGTAGCCTCTCTGTGGAGATCACGGTGCTATCAGTGAGGCACTGGTTGCACCTATTAGACACCTGCTGTGTACCCAACCCTGCGGCAGGCACCACACTGCTTCTTGGGACTGGCCGGGTAGATATCAATGCCCACCGTACAGGTAAGGAAAACGCAACTCGAAGAGAATGAGACTGGATGGACAGACACTATGCTCGTGGACAAGGGTCTGCCAGGGTGCTTAACCCTGGGCTACTGAAGACCCTTTGCCCTGGGGTTGTCGTGTAAACAGGAGAACATTGTGATGCTGGTCTTAGTTTCAACGGGGAAACTGTCTCCTCTGAGGATGTCACAGTGATTAAGTGGGACTGTGGACAGGACCATGAGCCTCACTTCTCTCATCTGCAGAAAGGGACTGATGATAAATCCGTATCTGCAGCTTTCCAGGGCCAAAACCACGTGTAACAGACCCAGCGCAGACCACCCACCCAGGAGGTGCCAACACAGGGCAACCTGGCATCCTCTCCACCACCCCAGACTCGTCTTGGGACTCCAGCTGGGATAGACACCCACCCATCCCTCAGACATACTCCCAGCAAGCACTACCAAAGGGGTCCTTGCTGAGGACAGGGGGGAAGCTGCCTTCCAGCTCCCTGAGCTGAGGGAGGGCGGGCTCTAAGGGGAGACTCACCCGCTCCAGGGCAAAGGTGCGCACGACATACTCAGCCAACGTCTCCGTCTTCACGAGCGTGATCTTGATGTCCCCATACATGTCTGAGTCCTCGGGCCAGTACCGCGAGCACTTCACCTGCAGCCACCAAGAGCCGCGGCTCAGCAGGCTCTCCTCGGCCACCTGCCGCAGCCCACCCTACCCCCCTGACCCCACTTACCCGGCCCACCTCTACCAGCTTGGTGATCATGACGATGCTAGCACAGTGCTCCTGCCACACCATGCGCCAGAAGTCGTAGATCATCTCAGGCTTCGGCCCTGGGGGCGCAGAGGGCGCCTGTTCCTAAGCAAGGTCTCCCCATGGCCAGCACACCCTGATGCCAAGTACCACCCCAAGCCAGGTTTCCAGGACCCCAGTGGGGGATTCTCACTCACCCCACAAACACCCCTCCACTGCCTACTTATGCCCACAGAGTCCTGGGCAGCATCAGGGCAAAGCTCAGCTGCAGAGCCCAGAATATTAAGTGGGACCCAGGAAACAGCACAGAGGGCAGATCCTTGTCCCAGGAGGAAAATTCCCAAGAGGAGAAGATGAAAGAACAGTAGGGGCAACGACACATGATCAGAAGGGACCCAGGTGGTCACTGAACCAAGAGGCACACTCCAAACCCATGAAGATGCCACCTTGCCAGCTCTTGTGCACCTGCCACCGTGGAGAAAGACATGTGGACCAGGTTGCTGGGGTTGGATTGATCACATTGGGAGACACAGAGAACAGAATGGGGACAGAGACAAACAGCCACGTGCCAAGAAACCCAAGCAGGGAGTGGGGACACGGATGCAGGGCAAGGAAGCAGGGCATCAGGGGAGACAGGCAGGCAGGCAGCAGGCATTGCGGCACATGGGAGGTGTCGCGCGCAGGCTGAGGGCCAGGTACCTTGAGTGGCTATGAAGTGGTTTGACCTGTGGTAACCCTGGAACAGGAGAAGAGGGCATGGTAAGTGCGCACCGAGTAGCCCCCTGCTCCCTCAGAACCCCACCCCTTGCCCTTCTTCTGGTAGCAGCATGCCACCTACCAGTGTATCCACCCTCAGGCCTCTTGACACTGTGACCTTGTCCTCCTGGTCCCCAAGATATAGGGCAGTACCGCTGGGACAACCAGGGTCTTGCTGAGGAACCCTGGGGGAGGACAGGACAGGACTCCTCTGTGGGCCTAGTGGGTTTCCCCATCCACAAGGCAGGAAGCAATTAGACTGTGATTTGGAGATAAAGCCAAGCTTGCCTCTGCCCTGCTCTCAGACTCCCAGAAACCTAATCCACCTGGACCCCATATGCGGGGTAACCAGAGCTTAGCGGTATCTCCAATCCCTGTCAGGGCAGCCAGAATGGACAGAAACCCTCCCCACAACTTCAGCTACCCAGAGCTTATGGGGGGGGAGGTCTTGAAAAAGGCTTCAAGTTGAAAGAAATGGCCCTTAGATAAACCATTTAAGTCCTTTTTTTTTTTTTTTTTTTTTTTTTTTTTGAGACAGGGTTTCCAGTATCCCAGGGCTGGCCTCTCAAACTCATTATGTAGCTGAGGATAACCTTGAACTTATTTCCAGTCCTCCTACCTCCACCTCCTGAGTGCTGGGATTAAAGCAAACACCAATGCCCAGTTTATACGGTGCTGGGGATAGAAGCCAGGACTATGTGCATAGTAGGCAAGAACTTTAACCAACTGAGCTGTATCCCCGGCCAAATTTCAGTATCTTTAAAATCAATGATACTGTTGGTGACAAGCTTTGTTGAGACCCAGTTACAGTCCCATACCATTTGGAATACTTGATCTGCCTTGTCTTGAATAAGAGAAGCCAAGAGCCACCTCACTGTCCATCCCCAGAGCCCTGGGCCAGGGAGAGAAATGAGTAGTCACAGAGGCCCGAGGTCCCAGAAGGCTGCACCTTTCTGAGACAAGCAGCACCCAGAACATCACTGCAGTCAGCACAGAAAGGCTAAGAAGCACCACAGGGCAGGTGAGAGAGACCGTCACCAAGCCCTGCTGGACCTTCAGGCCACACCCTTAGCATGGCTCCCTGCACTTCCTCTGGCTCCCTGGGCTTCCCCCCGCGCTTCTCTTGACCTCCATCTTCACATCCATAAAGTGGGTAATGACAGCATTTAGCTCCCAGGACTGTGGTGAGGACATGCCTGGCGTCTGTCACCATGCCAAACACAAAGTCGGGACCCAGCAATTGTCATTATTAGCATGACTGTAAAGGTCAAATAACGCGGATGTCAAGAACTGCTGGGGCAGGAGGTAATCTCCCACAGGGATGAAGACCCCCAAGTCTTGGGGACTAGTAGACCTGGATCCCTGAAAATGGCAGTTGGGGCTGTTCAGTCTTTGTGTGTGTGCCTGCACACGTGTTTGTATGTGTGTGCGTGTGCATACATGCTCACGCGCATGTTCCTATGTGAGTGCAGGTGTGTGCATGCCATGAAGCACACATGGAGGTCCAACTAAAAGCTTTACTGTCAGTCAGCAGCTCCCAGCTCCTACTGAGGCAGGGTCTCTTGTTCACCGCTGCATACAGCAGGCTAACTTGCCTGCAAGCTCCCTGAGCATCTCCCGTCTCGACCTTCAATGCTGCTGCCAGAAGGCTGGAACTGCAAATGCTCTCTATTGCCTCTGGCTTCCTGTGGGCTCTGGAGATGCACTCAGGGCCTCACATGTGTACAGCACTTTATCTATGAGCCATCTCCCTAGCCCTCAGCCTTTTCGATCCACAGGGAGCCCTGGGGTCTAGTGAAAGGCAGATTCGGGTTCAGAAGGTCTATGTGGGTCTGGGAAGGTGCATTTCCAATCACGGCCCTGCCAGGGCAGACACGGCAGGGCCTCAGACACACTGAGCAGCCAACAGGCTGGGCCTTTCTAAGCCCCAGTTTTCCTGTGCAATAGGACAACAGCCAGACCCCCTGCCACTCCCAGGGAAGGAGCCAGAACACCCTCAGAGTGACCAGCAACGACGAAGCTTCCTGAGAGCCTCTCCGGGTCTAGCCCAGCTCCCTGCAGCCCTGTTCCAAGCCATGGACTCTGCAGCAAGTCCTCCGCAGAGCTGCCCAGCACCGGTCAGTGGAGGAGGGGAAGGACCTATTCCGGGGGTTCTCCCAGCACTAGTCAACCTGGGAAACCCCCAATCCAGTTTAAGCCCCACCCGAGCACAGGCACCTCAGTGGATTTGGCCAGCTGTGTCCCCACTCCCGGGCTCAGCAGAGTGCCAATACTCAAGCAGTCAGTGAATAACGGAGGGATGGAGCTCAGTTCAAACTGATAGACTGGGCCAAGGAGGTAGCTCACGGGCAGAGCATGCGGGAGAACTGGGGTTCCAGTGCCCAGGGTCAACTGCCCAATGATTGGCTGGTCTAAAGTACAGCTCTATTACAAAAGTCCACTGTCTTATTCTCTTACTGTTTGGAGCCATTGTTTTGGAGGAAGTATGGCCTAGGGGTCATCCAACCTATTTTGTACCACACTATTTGAAGCATGTGTTTATTTCCAAGTGTTCACTTTGAAAACATGTGCATGTAGTATACAGCATGATCACATTCCACCAAGGACATGAATAGGAGGGTTGGGGGGTACATAAATTGGGGGTAGAATTGTGGGTGTGGGTGTGGATTATGCACATGTTCGTGCAGGTGAACACTGCAGAGGCCAGGGGAGAACATCAGAGTGCCTGTTCTATCTCTCATCCACGTGTTTCCTTGAACCAGAGCCTCACTAAACCTGAGTTGCTATTTTTTTCGGTCACACTCATTGATCAATGAGCCCCAGCAATTCTCCAGTCTTCTCACCAAAGAACTGGGGTTACAGGCAGGTATGGTCATGCCCAGCTTTTAACATGGGTGCCAGGGATCGAACTCGGGGTGAATCAGGTTCTCGTGCTTGTACAGACAAGTGCTCTTACCTGCTGAGCCATCACCTCAGCCCCACAAATGGAAGTTTTAAATGATCTGATCTTTTGTTTCTAGCATGCGTGCATAGTATGTGTGGTGTGGTGTGTGTGTGCAAATGCATTTGTCCCATGCACAAATGTGCAGAGGCCAGAGGAGAACTTTGAGTGTCTTTCTCCACCACTCATCTGTGTGGCTTACTTGAGACAGAGTCTCTCACTGCCCATGGCCGTTCTCAGTCAGACTGGCTGACCAGAGAGCTCCAGTGAGTCTCCAGTCTCTGACCCCTCACAGTACTTGGGTTACAGGCACATGTGACCACACCCAGTTTTCCACATGGGTGCTAGGGATTGAACTCTGACCCTCAGGCTTATGCAGTAAGTGCTCTTACCTGCTGAGCCATCTACCCAGCCCCAATAATCAGATCTTAAAGTGTGTGCACACACTCACTTTCAAGAACAGCACTGGGGAGCCCTGGGCCTCACGTACCAGGAAGCATCAGCATGTCCAAAGCGTGTGTATCTCTGCACACTCCTGAGCCCTTGCTGGAGTCTGAGTGAGTTATGCAGGGGCACTGGGCACTTGTAGGCAAGACCCCCAGGCATCCTGACACCCCCCCACCAAAGGATAAGCAACACAGTCTAGTATGAGGGCTGAGACATAAGGCCAGTCTGTGGCTTTACCCAACAGATCACCTTTATAAGGCTCAGCAATCTTATCTTTCAAACACAGATCAATGTGGTCCCTCCCTTCACAATTCAGTAGAGAATGTATGCAAGGTGCCTGCCATGCACAACAGGTGCCACCAGTAACACAATCGTTCACTGTCATTCGAAGAAGCATTAGGCCAAGTCACCTGCAAGTATTTCTCAAAAGTCAGACAACAGGGAACAAAATAGGTGAGTCTCAAAGGCAAGTGGGTTGCTACCAGGAAAAGGTAATTTCAAGGCATGGAGTGACCTGTATTCATCACAACCCACAGGGGGCGCTAGTGCTCAGCAAGCCCGCTGTCTTTGTGAGCCTAATGGTCCTTTTAAGTTTGAGAACTTTACAAACCAACTGCATGACTGCACTCAAAATAATGGCACATCTAGGATAATTGGTTGTCTCTGCAAGATGTGACTGGGGGAGCCTTTCCCTTTATATGTTAGACTCCCCATGTTGTCCAAAGGTCTTACAATGAACAGAATTCTAATGATGATTTAAAAATACATTTGTAAAGGAAAAGAGGGATAAAATGAAAAAGGTATCCACAAAATAGCAAAGAATACCAGTCAATAAATATTATGAAAACTCACATCTGTAATCCCAGTACTAGGGAGGCTGAGGCAGGAGGATTGAGTTTGAAGCCAAACTGAGCTACAAAGTGAGTTCCAAGCCATTGTGGCTACAAAGTGAGACCCCCATCTCAAAAAAATAAATAAATAAAAGAATGTGCTGGGCGTGGTGGTGCACACCTTTAATGCCAGCACTCAGGAGGCAGAGGTAGGAGGACTGCTGTGAGTTTGAGGCCACCCTGAGACTGCGTAGTGAATCCCAAGTCAGCCTGGGCTAGAGTGAGACTCTACCTCAAAAAAAAAAAAAAAGAATGTTCATGCAAGCAACCCCAATTAAACTCAATGGGTTTTAAAAAAAAAAAAAGAGTAGACATGGGAACAGTTAGTAATAGGGTTTGACTATGAGCCAAAAGACATTATATACACTGATAAAAACTATCAACAAATCAAATAAATTTTAAAACACAGGCCTGGGGGCTGGAGAAATGGCTTAGTGGTTAAGGTGCTTGCCTGCGAAGCCTGAGGGCACAGGTTTGATTCCCCAGTAGGAGGCCTGAGAGCCCGCTTGCAGTTCTAACCTACATAAACAGCTGGACATGGCCACGCACACCTGTAACCCCAGTCCTGTAGAGGATCAGAAACCCGAGAATCACCAGAACTTGCTGAAAAAGCAGCAAGCTCCAGGTAGAAGCGCAATGGAGTGGGCCACGAGATGTTCTGCTCTGGCCAAGGGCACCCTGCCACAGGCAAACACCAAGGGCACTGCATAGTCACATATTCCACACACATATATGCAAAAATAAATAAATACAACAAGCAAATACTATGAAAATAACATTTTAAAAATCAAAAGATTGGCAGGTGAGTTAGGATTTTGTTTTGTTTCATTCTTTGAAGGTCAAAAGATGACATAATGTTTTAAATTGGTATCCAAATTATTTTCTGAAAAGAGCATTCAAATTGGGGCTAAACTGAGGGCAAATTGGTTGGAGTTAAGCAAACTGATTGCAAAGGGATATGAACACTAGGGAAGTGAGTTTTAGGAACTGACCCAGGGCTGTCCAAAGACCTTAACCACTAAGCAGCAGAGACAAGGCCACCCAGGGCAGCTTCCCCAACACACACCAAGGGCCCTGCAGAAAGTTCTCTAGTGATGCTCACTCGGAATGGCGAGGCAGGGGGACACAGGCGACAGTGGTGGCCAGTGCCCAGCAGGCCAGGGAGAGCACCCAGCACGCTGGCCTTGTGGAGAGAGTGGAGGATGGGAGTGAACTGTTCCCAGGAGAGACTGAGTCTTCAGCCTTGGGCAGCCTCTGACCAGACTGCTGGGATGGAAACTGGTCTTGGGCACCCAGGAGAGGGGAAGCAGGGAGAGAAAGAGAGAGAGAAAGAGAGAGAGAGAGCCAGCCAGAGCCTGTGAGAGAGCCCAAGACAGGGCCAGTGCAACAGTCGGGAGGAAGAGGAGGAGGAGGAGAGGGGAGAGATACTTACTTCACGGTTTATCCGAATCTTAATGGTTCCAGTGAGGGAACAGAACAAAGCAAAAGAGACAGATGTTAGGCCAGAGGTGGGCAGAGGTGGAGGGAGCACAGGATAGACCAGAGAGGGTGACGTGAGCTGGCAGGCAGAGCAGAGACAGGCGGCAGGGCTGGGCTGCAGACAGGGAGGGGCGTGTCCCTGCCAGGGCCCAAGAGAGACCGACTGGGACCTTGAGGAGAGCCAGGAGATGCCCACTGTCACCAAGCTGCCCAAGTCTGCAAGACCAGGCCCAGGTCTTCCCACAGCCAAGGGACAAGATGGGAGGTGGGGAGAAGGGGTTCTGGGAGAAAAGGGGGTGGCACGCCTGGCCCCAGAAGGAAGATGGAAGAGGGAGAGGAGAGACGGCCCCAGAGGACCTGATGACCTCAGTCCCCATACCCTGTGGCTTCCTCCTCAGCCTTGACCCACAGTGTTCCTGCCTAGGTGTCCCTTTCCTCTGAGCCCACTAAAGGATCCCCACCCCGCTTCCTCCATGCAGCCTACACAGTCATCCCTGACTGCCACTAACTGACCCTGTGACACCAGGAAAGTCACTCCTCTTCTGGCCTGTGTCTTCCCATTTAATCTCAGACATTTCCTTGTATGTTTCCTTACCTGTTAATCTGTCCCACCCTCTAAGTCTACGTATCCTCCAAAAGCAAGGCTCCTGTGTTCTTGTTCTTGTTCACCTCTCTGTCCTGGTGCTCAGTGTTCAGAATACATTTCATACACAATTGAAGGATTCTAGCCCAATCCCAGCTGGTGGCAAGGAGCTCAGAGTCCCTAGGCCCTGCCAAAGCTGACCTGCCCATCATGCCTGGATAACAGACTCTCTTCATACCCAAGTCCAGGCCTCCTGGCTGCCTGCCCTCTCCAACACCTCCCTCCAGTCCAGCCAGGTCCACTAGGTGTCAGGATAGTCAAGTGGTTAGTGTCAGAGCTCTAGAGACATGGCCAAGCTGGAGCTTGAGTCCTTTACCACTCACTAGCAGTGTGATCTAGGAGCAGCAGCTTCACTTCTCTGAGTTTTCTCCCCTGTAAAGCACGGTCACAATGCTGACTACCTCGTGGGGTGACCTTAAGTCATATAAAGTGCAGTATGTATTGTAAAGTGCTCAGCACCGTGCAGACTCAGTAAACATGCGCTGTTGTTTGTAAAGGACCACTGTGAGCGCAGTCAAGACATGTAAACAAGGTCCTGGTGGCCTCAGGAAAGAGCCCCAACTCCTGAGCCTGCACTCGAGGCCTTCACCGTCCAGCCCTGCCTCCCCAGCTTCACGTGACACAGCACCCCCACCTCCTAGCCCTTGGCACTCCCGGAGATGGATGCTCGCTCCTCTCTCACCTCGCTATCTGCCCCAGTCCTTGTTCTTCCTCCCTGTCTCTCAGGCCAGCCCAGCCAGCAGAACGCTTTCCTGAAGGCTGCAACCTCTCTCTCCTTCCCTTCTCTGAGCTCCCTGGCACCACATGCAAGCTGGGGACACTCAGAACTCAGCCATCTCAACCCCACTTCTTCCCTGGTGAGTCTCTGCCCTGCCTGGCCAGTAGCCAGGCCTGGAGCGGACAGGGCCGGGTCAGCAGGGATGGTGGGACAAGGCACTCACGTCTATGTAGTTGGCAGAAATGTAGTCAGCATCCGGGTCTCCCAGCATCGGGTGCAGTTTCACACGGTGCCGGTCATCTGCAAACACAGAGCAGCTGAGAAGGGATGGACAGCGAGCCTGGGCTGGAGCAGGACCGGGAAGGCTTCCTGGAGCCCCAGGGAGGCGTTCAGGCAGGGCTGCCAGGTGACCTAGAGGCCAGGGCTGACCAATAGGCTCTGGGCACCATGGGAGGCAGGCTAGGACAAGGGTTAAAGTGTGGACAGTTGCTCAGACAACTAGCTGTGTGCAGAGCTCTTAGACTCTGAAGCCTCAGCTTCCTCCTCTGTGAAATGGGATCATTCTGCCTCCCCCTTCAGAGGGCAGTGGAACAAGAGAGGCACTGGGTGTGATGCCATGCACCTCTTACTTATGCCAAGGTCCCTATATCTCTGAGGACACCCACTATACACGCTGAGTCCTAGCTCCCTCCCTCCACTGAGACCTAGCCTCTTCCCCAGGACTCACAGGCAGGCACTGGCTCCTGCCGGCCACTGTTGAGCTTGTCTTTCTTCTTTGTGGCATCCCAGCCTTCAAAGAAGCTCTGCGAAAAGGGAAGGTAGTGGTCAGAGGATGCCGGATCCCAGCACTCAGAATCCCTTCTCCTCCACAGGAAGGATGCAGCGAGAGCCAGCTTCAGACACTGTGGATCCCTTGGTCAGAGAGGGAACCGGCTCCAGCAGAAGTGTGGGAGGAGGGAAGAGGGTCAGCGAGCACACGTTTAGAATATGGAGCAGGTGTAGAATGAGGGCTCCCATCCCAGTTTGAGCCGGGAAAGAGGGGGAGGCAAGGATGCAATGATGGGAAGGGGAATCAAGCAGAGGTCAAGGACAGTGGTACTGTCCAGATGAAGGGTGGGCGGATCCAAGCAGAAGTCCCAGGGAGCTTAGAATGAGGGTCAGGGTCAATGTCAGGCCGGGGTTAGGTCAAGGTCAGTGGCAGTGTGGTTCAAGTTAGAGACAGGATAAGAATCATGAGGTCAGAGAGGCAGACAGAGAGGAGACCCCGCGGCAGATTTCAAATTGGCATCAGGACGATGGTGAGAAGCCAGGTCAGTCGGGGTGGGGGGTCAGGGTCAAGGTGAAAGGGGTTGGGCTGAGTCGGAGACTTCGGAGAAAGGGTCAGGGCTGGGCTGAGGGTTGCCAAGGTTAGGGTCCACCGTGAGGCTGGGCAGGGTCGTGCTGGACCGGCCCCCACACACCTCGTACTCCTGCTTGAAGCCGTAGCCCTCGGCGGTCTTCATCTGGTTGATGTGCTGCAGGAGATCGGCCACACGCACTGCGGGGTGCAGCTGCCCAGTGTGGTATGGGGAGCCCTTCCGGCCACACGGACGCCTGGGCGAGCCCCCCAGGAGGCTGCTGGCCTCAGTGACCCCGCCGCTGCGCTGGTCGCCTGCAGACAGAGGAGTGAGGGGTTCACAGGCATCCCCATCTTAGGAGCCCCAGATGGACTCGGGCAGAGTGGGACAGGGCACAGTCAGTACAGAGAACACACTGACCCATCCAAGCTTAGCCAGGCCGCCTTCTGTGAGCCTAGGCCAGCCTGTCCCTTCTGCATCTCAGTTCCCCTCTATGAAATGAATGGTTCAACTCAAGGGGCCCCTGGGGGTCTTCATGGCCCTGCTACCCTGAGATCCCATGACATCCTCACTGGACCCGGTGAGACTTCACCACAGAGCCTGCAGGGGCAGTTTGCACAGAGCCCCAACATTCCCCCCTTCTCCAGGGAACAATCTGGAACACTGGCAACTCCCAGCAATTATCCCTTTTCAAAGTCAGCAAATCAAAATGAGCTGCGGTCGGCACCCTCCGCAGACAACACCAGGCACCTGTAAAGAAGTGTTTCCCTGCGCCAGCATTTCCATTGTCATCTGTGCAGTGGCTCAGACAAGCGAACTGAGAGATTAACAGAGCCCCTCCCTGGCCCTGGGGCCCAGCAGCCCCAAGAACAGCCCACCCTGGCTCTGGAAATCAGGTCTGGGGTTGAGAAAGCAGCTTCGGACCCTCACTCACTATTTCCACCCGTTCCCAGGAGAGACTGTCCAGGAGATTCGAGGCCTTCCGCTGCTAGGTCTCAGCTGGTGGGGCTGGGGGGTCTCCAGGAGGACCTAGACGCCTGCCCTTCCCTCCCCAGGGGCCTCCCACATGCTGTTCCCTCGGCCTCAACACCCTTCCTCCCGCTGTTCTTTGTACCTGCTGACCGCAAACCCATCTTCCAGTTCTCAGCCAAAATGACTCTCTAGGGGAGCCTCCGCCAAGGCCCAGCCTGTGACTCCTCCAGGACCCTCAGGCCAGGCCCCCTAATGAGCTCCAATTCCTCAAATCTCCAGACCCTCAGGGAGACTGCCTGCTCTACCTAGACCCCTCCCTCCTACTGCCAAGGTAGGCAGATGGCCTCCAGGGAGAAGTCAAGGCCATGTCAGCACCTTCCCCCTTTGCCTCTGACCCTCTCCTCGAACCATCTGTCTTGAGTCCAGCTGGGAGCAACTGATCCCCGTATTCCATGATGTCTGGTCGCTGACAGACAGAGAGCGGGTCCACTACCAGCTACCCTTCATGACCAGCAAAGGCTCAGACACGAGAGGGCCTGTGTCATAGTGGCCAAAGGGTGCTCCAGAAGATACGAGGTGCGCAGGACGGCTGAGTGATCTTCTGTCAAAAAGATGAGCAGAGCAGGGACGAGCTCCGGGTTTTACCGGTGTCTGTGGAGTTCTGACATAAGCAAAAATGAATAGTTCTCTTCCCTGTGAGATCTCTCGGGGCTTCCAAAGTGTTTGCGCACATTTTAAATCTCCAGGAGATGAAGGGAAGTAGGGATGTGCACAAATGTCTTTCACCGCGCAGAGCTCTTCCTGTTTTGGTTCACGAAACATCCCAGGGGAGCACAGACCAAGGTGGAGACCGACCGACAGACGTTTCCAGAGTCATTTGCAGCAGCTGGAGGCCCGGGCGTGCCCATTCTCTCTCTCTCTCTCTCTCTCTCTCTCTCTTCAAATACATAAATAAATAATAAAATGCAAAAACATTAAAAATGGGTACGATCTCCATTTCTCAGCATCCTCAGCTGAAGAAGGCTCACTTACACAATCTGGTAGCACCCCAAACTTTTCCTTCACTGCTTGCCATTAGCAGGTAACTTTCCTAAAGAAACACAGCCTATAGCTATACACTGAGGCTGTGATATCATTTATCTCTACAGTGTCCTGTGACGCAGCCTCTGTTATCATAACCCATGTGCAAAGGAGGAAACTGAGGTCCACAGGGTTTTAAGTTCCTTGTTCATGACATGGCAGTTTTAGCATTCAAGCCTAGGCCCATCTGAACGTGGGCCCGCCATCCACTCTGACCTCACGCTCCACAACAAGATTAGAGAGGCACCGGGGCTTGTGGACCTGAAACAGTAGCTCTGGGTTAAGGGTGGGACCTTTCTCAAGGAACTACATAGTGAACAACAGAGCGGAATACCCAAAGTTCTCCTCTGGCGTACACACACGTGCAGCATGCACACTTGTATACACCACACAGCACATACCACACCATACATACTCTACATGTACATCCACACAACCATGCCAAGGTCTACTCTCAGTGTTCAAATGTTAGAAGCATTCCTTTTAAAGTCAATAAAACATGACAGGGGCTGGAGAGATGGCTTAGCGGTTAAGCGCTTGCCTGTGAAGCCTAAGGATCCCGGTTCAAGGCTCGATTCCCCAGAACCCACGTTAGCCAGATGCACAAGGGGGCACATGTGTCTGGTGTTCGTTTGCAGTGGCTGGAGGCCCTGGCGCGCCCATTCTCTCTCTCTCTCTCTCTCTCTCTCTCTCTCTCTTCTTTCCCCCTTCTTTCTCTGTCTGTCTCCTGCTCTCAAACAAAAATAAACAAAATATTTTTTAAAAAATGACAAAGATTCCTGCCACTTCTATACTACATAATCCTAAAGGTACCAGCCAAGATTGTTCATAAAACCAGAGAAAGACACAAAACTGCATTGATAGTTCTTTTGGCTATATTAATAAAAGCTGAAATGTTCAAGAGATAAATTAGAAATAGTAAAAAGGAAGCAGGGTGTGGTGGCACACACCTTTAATCCCAGCACTCGGTAGGCAGAGGTAGGAGGACCACAATGAGCTCGAGGCCACTCTGAGACTCCATAGTGAATTCCAGGTTAGCCTGGGCTAGAGTGAGACCCTACCTCGAAAGACCAAAAAAAAAAATAGTAAAAAGGTGTTTGAATAACTATGACTATTAGATCAATACACAAAAAATTAATGCATTTCTCTAAAAAGAAAGGCAACATTTTTATGCAGTGCACATGCCTATGATTTCCAGTACTTGGGAAGCAGAGGCAGGAGGATCAGAAGTTCCAGGTCATCCTCAGCTACACAGTAAGTTAGAGGCCAGCCTGGGATACATGAGACCCTGTCCAAAAATAAATAAATAAATAAGGGAGGGAGGGAGGAAGGAAAAGAAGGAGGAACTTGTGATGGTTTGACTCAGATGTCCTCCATAAACTCATGTGTTTTGAATAGTTGGTCCCCAGATAGTGTCAATTTGAAAGGCTAAGCCTTGTCAGACATGGTGGCACATATCTTTAATCCCAGCACTTGGGAGGCTGTGAGGACAGCTGTGAGTTAGAGGCCAGCCTGAGACAACACACTGATTTCCAGGTCAGCCTAGGTGACAGCTAGACCCTACCTCAAAAAAAAAAAAAAATTGTATTTCAACTGAAAGGTTGAGCCTTGCTAGAGATGTGTGGCTGGGGTAAGCTTTGGGGCATTAGAGCCCAGCTTCCCCCTTGCCAGAGCGCAGTTCACTCTCTTTGCTTTCTGTCACTCATTGTGGCGAGATATGATGCCCAGCCTTGGCTCTACCATCCTTTCCCTGCCATCATGAAGCTTCCCCTTGAGAATGTAATCGTCTCATCAGCTGCTTTTGGTTGGCTGTTCTGTCCCAGCAACATGAAGGTAACTGCAACAGGATATTAAAGTATATTGCTTACAATAGAAATAAAAAATAAGGTGCCTGAGGATGAATATGGCTCAATGGTAAAATACGTGTTTAGCAAGCACCAAACCTGGGTCCAATTCCCAGCACCAAAAAGTAAATAAGTAAATAAGGAATCTTGAGACATATCTAACAAAAGATTACAAGAGTTCATGAATAAAATCATTAAATGGAATTCAAGGCCCAAAGAGGTAAGGTGGCATATAATGTTCATATACAATGTTCATGGATGGAAAGACAATTTTATAAATTTCAGTCAGTTCTTCCAAAATTGATCTAAGAGCTCAATATGAATCTATCCAATAAGGTTTTCCATCAACTTGCATAGGTGTTTCTAAAATTTATAAGAAAGAGATGGGGCTAGAGAAATGGCTTAGAAGTTAAGGCATTTGCCTACAAAGCCAAAGGACCCAGGTTTGATTCCCCAGGATCCACATAAGCCCGATGCACAAGGGGCACATGCATCTGGAGTTTGTCTGCAGTGGCTAGAGGCCCTGGCGTGCCCATTCTCTTTCTGTCTGTCTCGCTTCTCTCTTCTCTCTCTCTCTCTCTCTCTCTCTCTCCCTGTAAATAAATAAATAACTATTTTTTTAAAGATGAAAAAATATAAGAAAGAAATGGCCCCGCTCTACCACTCCTGGCCATATACCCAAAGATCTGCACGACTTACCACCGAGACACTTGCGCATCCACGTTCACTGATGCTCTACTCACAACAGTTAGGAAATGTAACCAACCTAGATGCGCATAGCAGATGAGTGGATAATGAAAATGCAGTAAAAAAAAAAAATACAGGATGAAATTTTGCTCAGAAGTAGATAAAAACAAAATTATGAAATCTTCAGTAAAAATGGATAGATCTGAAAAGAATTATGTTGAATGAGGTGACCGGCACTCAGAAAGCCGGAATCATACATTGTCTCTTACGTGCGGGTCCAAGCTTGTAATATTTACACACACACACATACACACACACACATGTAAAACCTAAAAAGCTAGAATAGTGACCAAGATCTGGTAATAAGAGATGACAAGGATGGGGTGGGAGAAGGACGAGAGGATACATGTGACATGTAAGCAGAAAGGGGCGGCAGGATACAAGGGGAAGAATGCGGGACGGGGAAAATGAGCGGCAGGAAAATCAACTAAGACAGATTATCTTTGAAAATGTCATGATGACACCTGAAACTCTGTATGCTAACTAAATAAAAAATGAAATTTTAAAAGGGAATGAGGACAGAAATCACAACGAACACAGGTGGGGAGTGGGGAGCTTAGCGTTTCAGATGTCAAGACTTTGGCAGCTACAATAATCACAGTGTGGTTCCAGCTCAGGGATCACCAAACTGACCAGAGAAGGCACAGGGTGCCAGACCCCAACCCACACATCCGGGAAAACATGGCAGCCGGCCTGGAGTCCACCGTAAGTGAGCAGGGAGAGTATGAGGTGTAAGAAACGACAGGGACTAATGATTTTCTCTATGGAAAAAAGAAAGTCTTTAATTCACACCACACACAAAAATAAGTTTCAGATGAAGATTTGAATGTGAGTGGCAAAATATTACAAGTTTGAGGGAAAAAAGTAAAAAAAAAAAAAAACCAAATGCTTAATGACCTCCGGGTAAAGAAGGAATTCTTTAAGAAAACACGAAAAGCAGAAATCACAAAGGAAAAGACAGATGCATGTGCCTACATTAAAATAAAAACTTTTCTGTTCTTCCAAAGACTATAAATAACCTGGAGAGATGAGCCACAAATTGGGAGGAGATATTTGCAATTCATATGTGGCAAGTGATTATCATCCTTTACATATAAAGAACTCCTGAAAACCACTAAGAAAGCAACAAAAAAAAAACTAACAGAAAATGAGGTGAAAGACATGAACAGGCATTTCACGGAAGAAGAGACCTGAATGGCCAATAACGACTTGAAAGTATGTTCAACCTCATTAGTACTGGAGAAATGCAAATGAAGACTATAGAAAATTACCATGTCTACACACTGGCTTGGCACAGGGAAGCAGGCAGCAGGGTGTAACCTGAAGCAGAGCAGTGAGTCTTCTGCCACGGCGGCCAGGGGAAGCCACCGTGGGGAACAAGTGGCACCATCTTTCTACGTTCAGCAAACACGTGCTGCAGAGCCCAGCACACCTACTTCTAGACCCATATGCAGAGCATCTAAAGAGTAACATATACATGCTCACAGCAGGGCTGGAGAGATGGCTTAGCGGTTAAGCGCTTGCCTGTGAAGCCTAAGGACCCCGGTTCAAGGCTCGATTCCCCAGGACCCACGTTAGCCAGATGCATAAGGGGGCGCACATGTCTGGAATTCGTTCGCAGTAGCTGGAGGACCTGAAGCGCCCATTCTCTCCCTCTCTCTCTCTCTCTCTCTCTCTCTCTCTCTCAAATAAGTAAATAGATAAAAATGAACCAAAAAAAAATCAAATGCTAACAGCAGCCTGGACTGTGATGAGGAAACCAGAAGCCAAATAAGTAGTCATGGACTGCGGAATGGTGAATGCAACTGTGATACAGTCAGACCACGGAAACTGGACATCACAGAAAATCAATGAACGAGAGCAAAGCAAAATGTCCCTGTGACCAACTATTAGAAATGTGAGGGGCTGCGAAGATGGCTTGGTGGTTAAATTCATTTGCTTGCAAAGCCGCCGACCTGAGTTTGAACCTCCTCAGCGCCTACATAAATCCAGACACAAAGTGGTGCGCACACATCTGAAATTCCGTCATGCTTATGGCAACGGGAGACAGAACCAGGGGAATCCAGAAGCTTGCAAGCAACAGTGGCAAAACATGAGGGCTGAGAAGATGGCTTAGTGGTTAAGTTGCTTGCCTGTGAAGCTAAACGACCTGGGTTCGATTCCCCAGTACCCACATAAAGCACGAGGTGGTGCATGTGTCTGGAGTTCAGAGTCTGTTTGCAATGGCTAGAGACCCATATTCTGTCTCTATCTGCCCTTCTCTCTCTCTCTCTCTGTCTCTCAAATAAATAAATAAATATTTTTTAAAACCTTAAAAAAAAATGAGTATCCCTGTCTCAAAAGAAGGTGGAAGGAGAGGAGAAACACCCAACGTTGTCCTCTGACCTCTGCACATGAGCTATGGCATGTGCACACACATCATACATGCATACACATGCGCACACACACATATACGTACATACAAATAAAAAAACTGAAACAGGACATTGGCTTGAACAAGAGTATGATTTCCTTTTTATAAAACATAAAATTATGCGATGTTTTCTTTGGGGATATGTGCACACGTGGTAAAACTGCCCCTAAAATGCAAGCAAATTATGAATGCAAATTTCAGGGGAACATTCATGTCTACAAGGGTCGTCAGGATATAGCTGGGAAGGACCACCGCAGTAATGTTCTAGGTAGCCAGTGAGGTTCTCTGGCGTTCGTTGTACTATAACAGCTTTATGGCTTTCTAAGCATTACATACTTTCTTTTTTATATATTAGTTATTTATTTGTATGTGTTTGTGTCTAAGAGAGAAACAGAGAATGGGCATGCCTGGGCCTCTGGTTGCTGCAAATAAACTCTAGTAGCATGTACCACTTTGTGCATCTGGCTTTACATGGGCAATGGGAACCAAACCCAGAGACAGCAGGCTTTGCAAGCAAATGCCTTTAACCACTGAGCCATCTCCCCAGCCCCATATTTTCTTTTCTATAGAACAAAGCTAAATAAAATAGAAAGAAATTTAGGACCAAGCACCTGACAGCTGAATAACTACACTAGACATCTGGACACAGCAATGAATGGTCTGCACACATCTTATTTAGGCTTCATGTCTGCCCTGGAGGGAACTTGGGGAACCAGCAGAGATCATCTTCCTTCCCATTCTACACATGAGGAAACAGACATCCAGAGAGGTTAGGCAGCTTGCCTCAGGTCACACAGCTAAAGGAGGGATCCAAGAGGCCAGCCCAGGTCGGTGTGGCTACAGACTAGTCCCTCTCACCCTTGAGTCCCCACTCTGCACACAGCAGGTGCTCAATAAATGGAGAGGCGGTTCTGCTCTCCTTTGGATCTTTTTTTTCTTTTTTTTAAATATTTTATTTTTATTAATTTATTTGAGAGAGAGAAAGATACAGGGAGGGAGAGAGAAAGAGAATGAATGGACATGCCAGGGCCTGTAGCCACTGCAAACGAACTCCAGACACATGCACCATCTTGTGCATCTGGCTTACGTGGGTCCTGAGGGATCAAACCAAAGCCCTTTGGCTTTGAAGGCAAGCACCTTAGCCATTAAGACATCTCTCCAGCCCCTGGATCTATCTCTCTCTCCGTGTGTGTGTGTGTGTGTGTGTGTGTGTGTCACACATTATGCATATAATGCATACACATGTAGGTATGCAGACAAGCACACTCAGTACATATGCTTGCAGAAGCCAAAGTATAATGAAATTTGTAGAATAATGGGCAGACTTGGAACAGATCGCACTAAGGGAACTCACACGAGCACAGGAGGACAAACGCCGCATGCTCTCCTTCATCTGTGGTTCCTAACCTGGAACACTGGGTGTCCTCCTCCCTCACTCTTCCGTTGTGTGTCCTTCAGATGAAGTCTCTCACTGAACCTACTGCTGCCCATTTGTCGATCAGGTGGGATAACCAGCAAACCCCAGCAGTTCTCCTACTACCGCCCAGCTCAGGACTGGGATCACATGTGTGTGTGGCCATGCCCAGCTCTTTACATGGGTGCTGGGGACCGAGCTCAGGTCCTCATGCTTGCACGACAAGCACTCTTACCCACCGAGCCATCATCCCAGTCCTTTTGATCCTCTTTGAACCACTGCTCCCCAACAACCTTCACCCTGCATCTCACTTCTCCCCTGCTATCCTATCAAGGGTACCTCCAACCCACAGTAGTACAAACACACCAGGTGCTTTCTCTGGATTTCCAGGTCTGTGTAGGTCTGCAGTAAGTGTGCACACGTGAGGGTGTCTCAGAATTTATCGGAGGTGTGGTGAACCCCAGAAGAGCTCCACCCAGCAGTCCTTCTTGGCGTGCACTCACCCCGGGGGCTGTAGCCAGGGGCATCCATGAAGGACAGGCCCAGCCGCTCGTCCTCCTGGAGGGTGCTCTGCTCCGTGAAGCTGCGGTCCACAGCACTCATCATGTGGCTCTTCTCCTGGCGGTAGTTGATGGTGGCCTTGGTCATGTTCACTGGCTTCCTGCAAAGAGAATTGATGGGAGACATGGCACTATGAGGGAGGCGACAGCACCCCTAAGTCATGGCCTTGGGGTCAAAGAGACAGCACCATCCCTAGAAGCATGTCGAGAGGCACAGGGCTCAGCCACGTGCTTCCCTCACCAGCCCAAGCTGCTGCCTAGCCCCTCATGGCCGACACTAGTAGCCATGGGCTGAGACCTTGTTCCTCAACCCTCCTGACTTCAAGGTCTCTGGAGACAGGGACACAGTTCACTCTAGGCCTGGTCAGTCACCCCAGAGCCATGACCTCACAAACCTGAGGACGACTGGCCTCTCCAGCCCTGGCACAGCAGCCCCCCCCCCCATGAGCGCCCTACCTGAGAGCTCCCACCATCCTGCAGTGGGGGAGCAGGCCTCCAGAAGGCCAGGGACTGCTCGGCCAGATCGGGGATCTCGTGGGATACAGTAATGCCAATCACAGCTCTTCTGACTTCCAGAACCCTAGGGTGGCTCCACAGACTGCCCAGTCTGGCACAGAGATGCATGTGGGGTTCCCACCGCCCAGGGCCACCGGCCTGGCCCACAGCTGAGAGCAGCAGAGGGGAAATGGTACAGGGAGACAAAGGACACCACCCCATAGCTGAAGGGAAAGAACGCCGCATGGAAATGGCTCAGGCTCGTGGAGTTTGAAAAGGATCTGCCAAGACAATGGACCATGAAACCCAAGAGAACCCACCAGCTGTGGACACTGGCCTAGAAGGTGGCACCCAGTGGTGTACCACAGGGCTTTGTTCCCAGTCCCCCCCCAGGCCTCCTTAGAAGTACTATGAAAACAAACAGATCCACGGAACGTGGAGGTGGCACCTGACTCCACTGGCCTCCAGCTGATGTCAGTGTGACATGGAGCAGATGGAATTTAACACAGACACTTTCAAAAGTTTTGAATTTAGGTTCGAAAAAGTATCTGCCTGAGCAGTCACAAGGAGGGAGAGAAGCCAAGTCAGCAATTCCCACACAGGGCTCAGAGTGAGGGGTGGAGGCCTGGGCACTGGGAGCCAATGTAGGGCAACGGCAGGGTGCGCAGTGGGCCCAAAAGGGGAAGATGAGAGGTGGCTCAGTATGAAAAGATCAGCACAGGCTGGGAAGGTGACATTAGCTGCAGGGATGTGGGGGTGGGGGCAACAGTGTGGAGCCAGCTAACTGACTCTAGGAGCAGAGATGGGACGAGGACTTAGGAGGAAGATGCCCATGGGAAAGAGAGCAGAGGGGGGATGCCAGAAGGGAAAGGGGACTACGGGGAGGGGGGGGAAAGCCAGCCCTCGGCCCCCAGGGCAGTCAGAACTACTTACGGGTAGTACGAGTAGGCGTAGCGATCCCTCCTGGCAGCATGCAAAGAAAGCATGAGTGTGTCCAGCCCTCCCTCACGGCAAGGCTGGGCCAGGGCAAATGCCAGCCAGCCAGGAGCTGAGACCCACCCACCCCTGCTTGAGAGGGAGCTGGCCAGGGATGAAACAGGTCAAAAAGGGCCTTCCTTGTCCTGAGGCTATGCAGACCCAGACCTAGAAAATCAGGACCACCTTCCCCAACCCTGTTGCCAAGATGGGCAAATGGCCCCCAGGGAGTCATAGCTTTCACAACCACACATACGTGTGTAGAAATACACTCACATACATTCTCGCACATTAGCAGACACATTTGTATCCATTCATATATATATGTACACTTTTACACAGAAATACACACAGGCACTTACATGCTCATGTATTCAAACACACTAACACACGTGTGTATTCAAACATACACATGCACGCGCACACACGCACACACACACAAAGGCACCTTTGTTCACCCAGGCCTGCTCTGACCCCACCCTCAGGCTCACCCCAGTGACCCCAATATCCCTGCACAGGTGGCCCTGTGCATAACCTCAGCCTAGGAAGGAGAGCCTGGGAACAGGGAGGGTCAGGATGGCGAGGACCTCGGCAGGATGCCCAGGCAAACTAAAGGCCTCCCCACCTTCCTTGACTGACGCTGGGCTCACTAAGGAGCCAGACAGTCCTCCACGGGGCACTCACAGCACAGCTTATGTGAGAAGGCCTACCTTGAGCCTAGCATGCTCAAGACCCAGGGTTTGATGTCCAGCACCACAGTAAAATTTAAAAAGAGAGAGAGAGGGTGCTGGAGAGATGGCCTAGTGGTTAAGGCGCTTGCCTTACAAAGCCAAAAGGACTCAGGTTCAAGTCCCCAGGACCCACGTAAGCCAGATACACAAGGTGGAGCATGTGTCTAGAGTTTGTTTTCAGTGACTAGAGGCCCTTGTGCACCCATTCTCTGTCTCCCTCTCTCTGTCAGCCTCTTTCTTTCTCTCTCAAATAAATAAATAATAAAATATTAATTTAAAAATTTTTAATTGTAAAAAAGACGATCCCCATCTCACAGATGAGGGCACTAAGTCAGGAGGAGTTACGGCAGAATCCAGAGTTCCAGGCTTCAGAACACCTGGCCCAGGAACCTCCCGAGGGCTCCCCCCCCCTCAAAGCCCCATTAGGCTGGGGGCGGGGTGAGTGCCTGACCTCCTACTCAGTCACATTTGCACACGAGGCTGATATAAATACCTCTGTCCCTTCCAGAGCTGCTGTGTTCTGACACACCCCACTGTGCAAACTGGAGGGGTACAGTGGCTCCTGAAAGCCAGAGCAGGACCAGTGGGACACCATGACATGCCAGAGTAGATAGAGCAGCTTCCAGAGGAAATGGGGAGGTGAGGGGCTGAGGAGCAGAACAGTCCTAGAGGCTTCTGGGTAACCTGGACAAGGACACGTGCATGCGGTGGCAACGGCATAATAGAATGTCTCCTACTAATGCCTTGATGTCTCCTGTGACCCCCGCGCCCAGGGTGATACCCCACATGGCTGATTCTCTCTCCCTGAGAGGGAATTTCTAGGACCTCAGCTACCCCTAGCAGCACATGCTTATAGCCTCCTCCACCCCTCCCCTACTTAGAGTCTGGCCTCCACTGGGGACATGTGCAGGGACTTGCCATTTGTGGGGCATCCACAGGAGAGCCTCCACATGTATAGTGAAGGCCTGAGCTCAAACTAAGCCCTGTCACTAAGCCAAGTGGCATGAGCAGCTCATTTTAATTAACAGCTTTTTTTTTTTTTCTCTTTGTCGGTAAAAGGTTTCATTTGTCAGGAGCCAAGAAGGAAATGTTCTCAGATGGATCTCAGTGCCAGAACTTTGCCTGGTACATCGTGGGTGCTTGGTAACTAACATACTAATGAACAGTGTGTGCAAAGCTCCCAGCATAGTCACTCCTCATTTAAGTGACCATTAGAAGTACCCTGTCTCGACACTGCACGGGGACTCGCGAA
The DNA here is from genome assembly GCA_036346955.1 of Dipus sagitta. NCBI lineage: Eukaryota > Metazoa > Chordata > Mammalia > Rodentia > Dipodidae > Dipus > Dipus sagitta. The sequence goes on from CM070773.1 coordinate 110,302,510, forward strand.
GGGGGAAAAAATCTGACCTTGAGGGCTGAGGTAAGTCCATCCCTCCACACCACCTGCCCTTCCCTGGCACACACTATCCCCAGCCTCTCTGCTGCTGGTGGCCCCAGCCAGCTCTCTGTCACCTCCCTAGATCCTACTTATCTGCTCCTGGCATCCAAAGAGCCAGTGCCAACCTGCCCATGTGTGCCTAGTCTGGCAGCCGCAGGGGCTACAACAGCCAGAGCCCAGGTCCAGGAGGGATCAGGCTAGCTCCGCCTCCGGCTTCCAGGGTGATTCTGGACATGTCCACTGCCCCAAGCAGTTGTCTTTCTCAATTAAGGCGTTTGGACAATGGCGTTCTGGAGCTGCCTGGCAGGGAATGAGGCATATGGGAGTAGAGGAAGGTAAGTGTCAGGGGAGTGCGGCACCTGTCTCCAACTCCATGGTACCTGTGAGGCTGCTGAGGAACAGGGTGCTATTGTTCGTTTTGGGTGTGTTGGAGACAGGTTCTGTTGTTGTTTTTAAAAGACTCAAAATCACTTGTCCTTAAACTATCAGGCAGCTCTCACTTTGGGACTTTGAGCCTGTCAGGCACTCTGCGTCAGGGCAGACAAGTTGGCTGGAAGAGTACTTCTGGGGTACCAAGGAGTCAAAAGTCAGGTCACTTCCATGCCTTCCTGCTGGAACGGCCCCTGCAAGCTGGGGAAAGCAGTGCTTGCTTGCAGCTCAGCTCTCTGGCAACAGGCAATGCCCCTCCTTCCTGGACAGCGGCACCTGGCACCAGCCAGGGCTGCATTCCAGCAATGCCACTCCACAGCAGTTCCCTTTGCCAAGTGTCCAGCTCCCACTGCCCAATACGGGTTCACCCACAGGCCCAATGCCCGATGCTCAGGCTAGCAGCCCTCTATAGATATAAATATATAGATATATAGATATAGACATATAGATATATAGATATATAGATATATAGATATATAGATATATAGATAATATATAGAGAGAGACCCCACCGGGAGGTTGCCCTGTCAGGCCCAGCCCCAGCCCCAGCCCCAGCAGGCCTTTGAGGGGTCGGAGTCCCCAGTGGGTCAGCCCATCGGCCTCACTCACCCTTTACGGATGATGACTATGATGGCCCCCAGGAGGAGGATGAGGACGGCAAGCCCGCCCGCACAGATGCCCAGGATGAGCCCCATCTCCTCTGATCTCTGGGACACCTCGAGGGGCCGCTTGCTCTCCTTGCAGGCAGCTGAGGGAACAAACAAGACACAGAGAGGGTCAGAGGGGAGAAACACACACGCATCACGACCTTGGCGCTGCGCCCCAGCACCGCCCTGCCTCTCAATCAACTCTTCCCTCCTCACCGCACCACACCTGCCACGATTCCTGCATTCCGGGTCCGTCTCCTCCAGACTCCTCCCCTCCCCTCCACCTCCTCAGAGCCTCCCCAGGATTGACAGGTGGAAGATGGGGACGCCTGAGGCCTTTCACACCCACCCTTTTGCTCTCCTTCAAGATGGAGAGGAAAAAGGTTGTCCATACCATGGTTTGTGCACCTCCAGATGTGACCAACCACGTTCTGTGTCTCCATGAGGGACCATCCTCACAGTGCAGGCTCCCTACCCTGTCCCCACCTGTCTCTCCCATGACACGAAAACGGACAGATACAGAACCAGAACCACCACCCTCAAGCTTCAAGCACAATGGCTCCCCTTCCACAGACCAGGGCCAGTTCCTGGTCTCCACGAGGGCTTTTCTGTAGCCACGGGGAGGGTAGGAAAAGATGGAGAGGATGGGCCCTGCCTGCTGTCCAGCCTGGGAGAAGAGCCCTTGAGGATGGCGTCGAAGACGTTAAAGAGGAAAGCCCTTCCTCATCCCAGGCCTGCCGAGCAGCCCTGTGCTCCCACAGCCCTAAGTCCCCAGGGTCAGCTACACAAGAGAAATGTGGCAGACACAGGGCTGAAGGGACCCAAGGGACTCACCTTTCCTGGCGATTCGGATGCAGTTTAGCCGGGTTTCCTGGAAGCACAGATGAGGGGGTTTCAGAGCCATCAAAGGCCAAGCCCACCCTGCCCAGGACAGGAACCCCAGTCAGGATTGCTTGGGTGTGGTCAGGGCTTTGTGTAGCATAAACTAAAACTGAGGACACTCCATTCAGCAGGAGGTCCCTGAAGCCCAAGGAGCAGGTGGCCTTAAGAAAGACCAATAAGGCTGGGCATGGTGGCACATGCCTTTGATCCCAGCACTCAGGAGGCAGAGGGAGGAGGATCTTGAGGACACCCTGACACTACATAGTGAATTTCAGGTCAGCTTGGGCTAGAGCAAAACCTTACTTCAAAAAACCCAAAAAAAAAAAAAATTAAAGAAAAACTAATGAATAATAGAAATGAGGGTGGGGCCTAAGACCAGAGGTCTAGTAAAAAAGAGAGAAGTCAGGGAAGGAACATACTCAGGAGGGAGGAGCCTAGAGAATAGGGTGGAGCTCAGAAAAGGGAGGAGATGAGGCCTATGTCTCTAGATGTGGAAGCCTAAATCCTTGGAAAAGAGCCCCTGAGAGAAGGCAGGGCCTCAGGAAGGGGTAAGAGCTAAGCTGAGGACCTGGACAGAAAGGCTTGTAGGGAAGAAGGTTCAGGAAGGGGGTGGTTTTCTGTGGGAAGGAGGGTGGGGCTCAAGGTAAAAAGGTTGAAGTCTGGGAAGGACAGAGTAGGGGTTCCTGGGTCTCAGGCCTGTATGATGGGCCCCTCCAAAGCATCCCAGCCTACCCTCCAGCACCCCCCCCCACCAAGTCCCAGCTGGCCCTCACCCCTTTGAGGTGACTTGCTGCCTGGAAGTAGATGAGGTAAGCCTTCCTGGGCTCAAGCGGTGGGTTCCAGAAGCCACGATAGGTCTGGTTGTCACCCACAGTGAAAGGCATGGCCTCAGGCAGGCTACTGGCTGCCAGTTCAGCACCAAAATAGTGCACCAGGCCACGAGCCAGCGCTGCCTCGAAGGTCAGAGGCACCAGAAAGCAGTCCTGGCCGGCTGGCTCCCGCCGCAGCCTCCGTGGACGCTCTTCTTCCACAACTACCTGGTACACGCTGAACAGAGAGGGGACAGTGTAAGCGACCACAGCAAGCCAGAGGATCCAGGCAGCCTTCAAATGGTGAAGGAATGGACTTTGGGGTCAGGCCACATCAAGGCTAAAAACTCTTTCTAGCTGGGCAAGTCACTTTACCTCCATGGGCCTCAGTTTCCCCCTCTGTGAAATGGGGATGATCCAGGATGTAGATACAAAAAAAAAAGGACAAATTTAGCTAGTGCATGTTAACTGTTAGCCCTAGCACTAACCAAGGCTGAGAGAATCATGGTCCTGCTCACGCACTAAGGCCCACTGTGCCTCTTCAATGACCTCTGTCATGACACAGGACCTGAGACACCAAAACAACCAATGGTTGCCCTCTGGGCCCAGGTAAATGATAAATAGATGAGGCCATGTTCATTCATTTGTTCAAAAACTGAGCTGAGGGCTGGAGAGATGGCTTAGCGGTTAAGCGCTTGCCTGTGAAGCCTAAGGACCCCGGTCCGAGGCTCAATTCTCCAGGACCCACGTTAGCCAGATGCACAAGGGGCACACGCGTCTGGAGTTCATTTGCAGTCGCTGGAGGCCCCAGTGCGTCCATTCTCTCTCTCTCTCTCTCTCTGTCTCTCTCTCTCTGCCTCTTCTCTGTCTGTCTCTCTCAAATAAATAAATAAACAGAAAAAAAAAAAAACTGAGCTGAGGAGAGCCACTTTGTTGGTTGCTGGGGGGGATCTGGGCCTCCTGAAACTGACATCCAGTGGGAAAGAGACTAAGCAAGCACTGAAATATCTGGTGTGACATCTCTAGAGCCCTCTCAACCCTGAAGCCCACTGACCCTGTGCCGACCTCCTGCTCTGACTTCTTCCCTGCTCCTGATCTTGTGGTTGTTTATTTTAGCGCCTCACTGAAAGGGCCTGCACCATGAACTCCTCCAAATCCACTGTGGTGCAAAGCCAGAGTAAACACGTGCAGGCTGGCACATTTAAATATGTCCCACGTGAGCCTGCATCACCACAGCTCAGCGTGTGACATCCCTGCACACCAGCTTCGGCTCTGGGAAGTGGGACCTTTGCCTTTCCTCCTGCTGTTTCTTCCCAACACCCAGTGGAGGGAGTCATCCCAAAGTGCTGGTCATCAACGCACTGCTTTGTCACTACACTACTATACGACCTCTCAGCCTCCACTTTCCCAGGCTAGGATAAAGCCTCCCCCAGCCCCAAGTCTCCCCAGGAGGTGGTAACAATTAACATTAGGCGTGAACTGAAATGATGTCCATTATAGGATAAGGAAACCAAAACTTAGGGAAGTGAGGGGGCCTGCCAAGTCACAGTCATCCTACCCTCCCTCACCCCTCCCACCAAGTCCTATCTCCCTGTCTCACCCAGCCTTGTCACTTATCACCTCTCAGGGACCCTGACCCATCCAGCTCACAGAATCCCTCAAAAGGACAAAGAAAAAAATTTTCAGGCTGGAGAGATGGCTCAGTTGATTAAGGCACTTGCCTGAAAAGCCTAAGGACCCAAATTTGATTCCCCAGGACCCACATAAGCCAGATGTACAAGGTGGCGCATATGTCTGGAGTTCATTTGCAGTAGCTGGAGATCCTGTCATGCCCATTCTCTCTCTTTCTATCTGCATCTTCTCTCTCTCTCTCTCTCTCTCTCTCTCTCTCTCTCTCTCTTCATAAATAAGTTTTTTAAAAGACATAAGAGGCTGGAGAGATAGCTTAGCAGTTAAGGCATTTTGCCTGCGAAGCCAAAGGGCCTAGGTTCGATTCCCCAGGACCAACATAAGCCAAATGCACAAGGGGCACATGCATCTGGAGTTTGAAGTGGCTGGAGACCCTGGCGTGCCTATTCTCTCTCATTCTCTCTCTCTCTCTCTCTCTCTCTCTCTCTCTCTCTCCTTGCAAATAAACAAATAAAATTTAAAAAAATACAGAGACATAAGGAGAGAAGAGATCCTTCTCTGATCACAAAAAAAAAATTCAAGGGCTGGAGAGATGGCTTAGCAGTTAAGGTGCTTGATTGCAAAGCCTAAGGATTCATATTCAACTCTCCAGTCCCCACATAAGCCAGACGCACAGTGACACAAGCATGCAAGGTCACACATGCGCACAAGGGGCCACACATGTCTGGAGTTCGATTGTAGTGTCTGGAGGCCCTAGAGTGCCAATTCTCTCTCTCTCTCTCTCTCTCTCTCTCACACACACACACACACAATTTAAAAAAATGCAATCTAGCCAAGCATGGTGGTGCACGCCTTTAATCCCAGCACTTGAAAGGCAGAAGTAGGAGGATCACTGTGAGTTCAAGGCCACATGAGACTACACAGTGAATTCCAGGTCAGCCTGGACTAGAGTGAAACCCTACCTTGAAAAACAAAAAATTCAAGTCCTCTCTGGTCATGCTGCACAAGGGTCTTCGGGCTCTTTCCTGAATCTCTCCTCGGTATCTGAAAATCAGTGCCCAGGCAGAATCTGCGGTGGTAAACCCAGGAGACGCCCAGCAGGTGAGGAAGGGCTAAAAAGCTGGGGGAGTACCTAGGCTACCTGGTCAACCCATCACCTTCCTGGGGGGCTGGCTGAGATCTTCACAGTTCCCACAGAAGGAGACCTCACAGGAAGGGAGGCTCTGTGACTTCCAGAAAAGGGGTCAAGGTGAACATGGCTCAGGATGGTTAACTGGCCACTTGATTGGATTGAGAAGCACGTAGGAGACTAGGAGAGTGCACACACCTGGGCTGATGTGTGCATGTGTGTGTGTGTCCAGAGAGGATTAACCGAGATAGGAAGAGCTGCCTGGAATGGCTCTATCCCATGGGCTGCGGGTCTGCATGAAATAAAAGAAGGAAAAAAGAGAAAGCCAGCCACCTGGAACACAGGCCTAGCCTAATATGTTCATAGTCGTGCTTTCTCTCTCCCTCTCTCTCTCTCTCTCTCCTGGCCACCACGAGGTGAAGAAGTTCCCCTCTAACACCAACATGCTCCTGCCACACTGCTGTTCCGCCCAGGTGGTGCATGGACTGAACCCTCTGAAACCACAGCCAAAATAAATCCTTCCTCGCTTCAGTTGGTTTGCTCAGGCATTTGGTCAGTGGAAAAAGAAAAAAAAAAAACAAAACACACAGTAACAGATCTGAGGTCCATCCCAGCCCTTTCTCTTACTAGCCGTGTGGCCCTGGGGGCAAGTTCTCACCTTCTACATGCCACCTTCCCAGTGTGCAAAGTAAGGCCATCATCACATGCACTGCCCAGGGCTCCAAGAGGGTAAAATGACTTCACGCACATAAAGGCCCTGGCACAGTGACAGTATTTGTACGTACCTACACACACACTCTCATGCTCTCACACACACGGGTACACACGTCGTGCCCCACATGCCTCACACACTCACATCTCCACACCAAACAGCATTCATGCCACATGTCTTTATCACAAAGTTCACACACACCCCATTTGCATTCCAGCACCTTCCCCCAACAGAGGCAGCACCATAGCACGAGCAGCCCCAGCTTCCTCCAGAGAGAAGAAAACAGAGACCCCGTGCTCTTAGCCACCTCAGAGAGACGGCCCTATCTGGCCATTCACCCTAATCTTCTAGAAAGTCCACACTCGCATCTCCAGGAACAGGGCTGAAAGATACAAGGCCCCCGAAACTCCAGTTCTCCAAAGTGTCAGAGGGAAGCCTCCCTAGGCTAGAAAGTTCCCTCTCCAGGATGGACATGGTCCAGAGAACCCATGACCGTCACCAGCAGAGACCCACACATGGCCTGAGAGAGGAATCAGTGACTTTAGGCTTTCCACCTTCCTAGGACCACAGAACGCCTTCCTCCACTCTGAGCCCCAGAGGGAGACTGAGGGCCACAAGGGAGCTGGCCTAGGTCAAGGCTCTGGAGGAACCTGCCCCCCACCCTCTCCGTGCAGGCCTTCCTACCTGATGGGTGCCCCACGGCCCTGGGCCGGCCTCAGCAGCACGGTGATGGTGTTTTCAGACTCGCCCAGGGGTGACGGCATATCAGCATAATCAAAGCTGGGAGCTGGGGAGAGGAACAGGGACCTAAGCGTGGAGCCTGGCCGCTGGGCCAGGAAGGCCAGGCCTCCAGACCTCTTCACTGCTGTCCTCAGTATCTCCTCCCCTGCAGCCTCGCTCCCTGTACCCTCCCACCACCTAAGCTTTCTGATCCTGGGCACTGCCATCTGACCTCACCCCTTTGATTCCCACCCACCATGGTCTCCTGACCCCTTGGACTTAATCCTCCTTAACCTCAGCCCCTCGACAGCACAGTTATCTCACCAAGGTTCCCCATAACCACCCCAAGGCTGCTCCACCCTCCAATGCTTCAGGAACCCCAGGATCCTGGGTCCCCTCACAAGGCAGCTGACCTGAGATGTTGGTGGTGATCTCAGTGAGGGCCGCCTGACCAAAGCCTTTGCCAGTACGGGCACGCACAGAAAACAGGTAGGTGGTGCCAGGGTGCAGGTTGGAGAAGACATGATAGGTCTCATTTCGGAGCTTGGAGATGGTGCGTCGCGGGCCTGGCACGTTCACTGCTGGGTCTGAGGACTCGATGCTCTGGTAGCTGATCTGGGGAGCAGGATGGGCAGATAGATGGCATGGGACAGGGAGGGGTGTCACTGTCCCAGCAGCCCCTGACCCACCACCATATCCCACGGGAACTAAGGATGGATGATGCACTGGGCCTTCCCATCTGCCAAGACTCGCAGAGCACAGACCCTGGCCGTCACTGAGGGAGCCACGGTGCCCACCTCTGTCCTCCTCACATGCGTTCCTCACCATAATGTCACGGCACAGGGAAGGAGCGCAGTGCCTCCACCTCCCACCAGGGCCCCTGTTTACCTCATACTGAGTGATGAGGCCATTGGGTTCCTGGGGCTCCTCCCACTTGAGGAAGATCATGTCCTCCAGTGGAGTGAAGGTCAGGGACTCAGCCGCAATCCCACCAGGCACTGGGAGGACAGGACAGAGGCTGAGGAGAGTGAGCCTTGGCTCCAAATACCAGGGTTGACATGCCAGCCCTGCCACTTCCTAGCTGATCAGCTGGGACTACTCAATCTCTCTGAGCCTTCTTAGTTCCTTCTTTATGAAATGGAGATGACACAGGCCCCTCCCTGACCAAGGTACACAAAGTCTTAAGGCACACAGAGCCCATTCCACGATGGGCCAACTGCTTCCTAAGTCCTCCCAAAGGGGGCAGCTGCTGTTCTCACGGCCACGGCCACTCAGGTTGCACTCAGCTGAGAGGACTGTTTAGAGGCTCCTATTTGGCTTCAGTTGGTAGCTTTAGGAAATAGATATTTACCAGAAGTGAAAGCATTATAGTAGGGTATTGGGATCATGGGTGGAGATGTTTTCCTATCTAAAAATGTCTGATGAAGCCGGGTGTGGTGGAGCACACCTTCAATCCCAGCACTCGGAAGGCAGAGGTAGGAAGATCACCATGAGTTCGAGGCCACCCTGAGACTCCATAGTGAATTCCAGGTCAGCTTGGACTAGAGTGAGACCCTACCTCAAAAAACCAAAAAAAAAAAAAAAAAGTCTGATGACATTTATGATCCCAATGCACTAATAGAAGAAGATAACTGAATGGCACCACAACTCCATGGTGCAAATGGAAGTTCTGAGAAAGGTCAGCATGGGCACTTTTGGACACGGTTTTGTTCAGTTTGGTATCTGGGCTAGGCTACATTGCATGTGTTTGGTTGGTTTTTGTATTTTTTGTTTTGGGGGGTTCTTTTGGTTTTGTCAAGGTAGGGTCTCGCTCTAGCCCAGGCTGACCTGGAATTCAATGTAGTCTCAGTTGGCCTCGAACTCACAGGGATCCTCCTACCTCTGCCTCCTGAGTGCCGGGATTAAAAGCGTGTGCCACCATACCCAGCGGTATATTCTTTTAAAATATATATATTTAATTCATTACACATGTTGGGGGAAAAGGGGTGTACCAGGGTCTCACTCTGCTCACTGCAAATACACACCAGATGGTGCCACTCTTTGAATCCGGCTTTACGTGAGTTTGGGCAGGTTGAACCCAGGCCACAGGCTTTGCAAGCAAGCACCTTTAACCTCCAGGCCATCTCCCCAGCCCTGCATGGTATGCACTTAACAGCAGACACAGGTATCTTATCTTGGAAGAACACAGCCTCCAACAGGGAAAACACCATGGTAAACCATTGTGGGGAAGCTGAGGTCATCAGGCAGGGAGAGCGGAACCCAGGATAACAACCTCTGGTTAAAGCAGGCAGTTCGAAAGGCTGTTAACCACCCATGCAAGTGGTAAAATGAAAATGATGAACCCAGTGTAGGTGGAGATGGACAGCAGCCAAAATTTCCCCACCACACTAGTGGAGCATAAGTTGGCATGGCCTACGTGACCAGTGAAAACCTCTCTGGCTGAATGCACTAAAGATAAACACACGCCCTGCAAACTAGCCGGTCCACTCCTAGGCGTGTACCATCTGAAACGTGCCATCTATCAATAGTACTTGACAAGGATTTTCTTTGCAACATTGTTCAAGATAGCCCAACACTGGAAACAACCCAGACGCCATAAACAGTAAATTGAGCAAGTGTGGCCAATTCATTCCCAACATGAACTACACAGCAGTGAGAACACATTTGCCAAGACTGTGCACACCGCAGCAGGGTGTCTCAAGCATCAAGTTCAGAGAAGGAAGTGCGCATGAAGGAAATACTACTGAGATGCCATTTAAGTCTGAAAAACCAAGCATAAACTAACCATGGTGTTAAAGGTCAAATAACAGTTCCCCTTGGAGGAGTGACCAGAAGGAGCACAAAGTGGGGCCCTGGGGTGCTGGTGTTGTGATTTCTTGAACCAGGTGCAGGTTTCCTGAGAGGTCCAATCTAAGGTAATTTATTGGGCTGGCCACTTAGTATAAACACACTTCCTTATTAAGCATTACACTAATAATTCAATGACAGGCCTAAAGTTATTCTGGTTTTGTTTGCTTTGTTGTTTTTGTTATTGTTTTTGCTTTTTTGAGGTAGGGTCTCACTCTTGCCCAAGCTGACCTGGAATTCACTATGTAGTCTCAGGTTGGCCTCTGTGGTGATTTGATTCAGGTGTTCCCCCATAAATTTAGGCTTTCTGAATGCTAGATTTCCAGCTGATGGAGATTTGGGAATTAACACACCCGCAGGAGGCAGTGTATTGTTGGGGACAGGCTGATAGCCAGCTTCCCCTTGCCAGTGTTTGGCACACTCTCCTGTTGCTATAGTCCACCTTATGTTGGCCAGAGGGTGATGTCCACCCTTTGCTCATGCCATAGTTTTCCTTGCCATCATGGAGCTCCCCCTCGAGCCTGTAAGCCAAAATAAACCTCTTTCTTCACACAAGCTGCTCTTGGTTGGGTGATTTCTACCAGCAATGTGAACCTGACTGCAACAGTAATGTTGGTACCAAGGAGTGGTGTCAATTGCTGCTAGACACCTGACTGTGGGGGGGGGGGGGTTGGCCTTTTGAAGCTGATTTTCAAAAGGAATGTGGAAAGATTTGAAACCTTGACCTCAGAGATGCCTTGCAGTGCTGTAAGTACAGCTTGATGGATTCTTCTGGTCAGAGTTGAAAGACCTGAATGCAGTAAGAACTATGGACTGAGAGGTTTGGCTTATGAGGGTAAAAAGGAGCTTTGTCTGGACTGGGCTAGAAGCAGCTTGTGTGTGAGGCTTGATGTTATGGCCATGTTCTGAAAAGTTGCACAGGGTTGCAGTGCACAGAAATGGACTGGTGTGAGCAGAGGGATACGGCACAGAAATGAAATCTTTGGGCCAAAACTGCTACCTATTCAGCTGCAATTGAGAGATTAAAACCTTTGAGATTGGGCCAGCTGACCTGCACTGGAGCAACAGGAAGAATGTAGACTCTTTTGAAAGGGCCTGAGTGCTCAAGGAGTGTCCTGTTCTTCAAAGTCTGCTTCCCCCACCAAAGATTAACAAATTGGCACCCTACCTGGCATTGTAGAGTATAAGAAATGCAGGAAAGAGAGGGTCATTGAGTTTGCAACATGGTCTTGTATTGGAAATGGCTATGGGCAATGTGAAGCAGGTTTGCTGGATGCCTGTATGGAAACCCGATGGAGCTGTGAGGATGGACCATGGCTTGCAGTGGAGACGCTGGGACGAGATGGCTTCCAAGGAGAGCTGCCAGCTCCAGATGAAGTTTTGCAGGACTGTGAGTAGCCTAGCTGGAGGGGCGGAATTGGAACTCCACAGACTTGTTGCTGGTTAGAATTATCAGACTTGGGGATTTGTTACTGACTAGAGTTGTCTGACTTTGAACTAGAGTTTGATGTCTGCCCTGTTTAAATCTTGTATTGGTTGAACATTTTTTTTTGCTATGCCCAATGTCATCTTTTGCAGTATGGATGTTTATTCTGTGCCATTATAGGTTTTGGGGGGATTTTTTGGCATTATGGCTCAGTAAAAAAACCTTGAGTTATGGGGATGTTTGAACATCATTAAGATTGACAAAAACTATGGGGACTTTTAAAGTTGGACTGAATGCACTGTATTTTCTATCATGTGTGGTTATCAGTTTATGGGGGCCAGGGGCGGAATATGGTGGTTTGATTCAGATGCCCCCCATAAACTTAGGTGTTCTGAATGCTAAGTCCTTAGCTAATGAAGATTTGAGAATAACACCTCCAGAGGCAGTGTATTGTTGGGGTGTTGTAGCCAGCTTCACCTTGTCAGTATTTGGCATACTCTTCTGTTACTTTAGTCTACCTTATGTTGGCCAGGGGGTGATGTCCACCCTTTGCTCATGCCATTGTTTTCCCTGCTATCATGGAGCGTCCCCTCAAGCCTGTAAGCCAAAATAAACCTTTTTTTCCCACAAGCTGCTCTTAGTTGGGTGATTTCTACCAGCAACGTGAACCTGACTGCAACAGCATTGAACTCTCAGCAATCTACCTTGACCACCAAATGCTGAGATTAACAGTGTGCACAACCATGCCCGGCTAAAGTATTATTTAAAAAATAGGGTGGGTTAAGGAATTTGACTGCAAAGCCAAAGGACCCAGGTTTGACTCCCCAGGACCCATGTAAGCCAGATGCACAAGGTGGCACATGCGTCTGGAGTTCATTTGCAATGGCTGGAGGCCCTGGCATGCCCATTCTCTCTGTCTGTCTCTCTCTCTCTCTGAGTCTCTCAATAAAATAAATAAAAACTTTAAAAAAAAAACTGGGCTGGAAAGATGGCTTAGTGGCTAAGGTGCATGCCTGCGAAGCCCAAGGACCCTGGTTCAATTCTCCAGGTCCCACTTAAACCAGATGCACATAGTGGTGCATGCGTCTGGAGTTCATCTGCAGTGGCTAGAGGCCCTGGCATGCCCATTTTCCTCTCTCTCTCTCTCTCTCTCTCTCTCTCTCTCTCTCTCTCTCTGTCATAAATAAATATGAATAAAACCTTTTTTAAAAAACCTGAAATTTTAGGTAAAAAACAGGGTGGGGAAATGGCTCAGCAGTTAAAGGAACTTGCCTGCAAAGACTGCCAGCCTGGGGTTCAATTCCCCAGTACCCATGTAAAGGCAGAAGCACAGAGTAGAACATGTATCTGGAGTTCGTTTGCAGCAGCAAGAGGCCCTGACCAAATCCATTCTCCTATTCTCTTCTCTCTCTCTCCTTATCTCTCTCTTCCCTAAATAAATAAATAATATTAAAAATAAGTCATTATTGGAGGTTGTTGGGGGGACCATGTAGCCCAAATGAGGTCTGGCGAGAGTACAGTGAGGCATGACAGACAGACATGGTGAACTAGCTGGGATGCAGAGATCCTAAAAATCAAGTAGTGTGATGCTTAGCTTGAGGCTGTTTGCAATGCCTCGTGGCAATCCCAGGCAGTCCTCACTCCTACCCCCTGCAATTCCTCATTCACAAGGCCAGGGGTGGCAGGGAGTGGAGTTTGGGAGAAATTGAGGAAGGGGTTAAATTTTGTATCTAGGCCATTACTATACAGAATGGAAAACTGCACATATGGATAGGGGCAAGAAAAACTCCCAACCAAGTTGCTTGGGGGTTCCTGGGGATCTGCAGGAATTGAGGAAAGGCTTGGGACCTATGCTGCCATTGGAATGCAGCTGCTGGAAAGGACAATTCTGAGTGTGGTGGCTCACACCTGTAATCCCAGTGCTCAGGAAGTGGAGGCAGAAGGATCACCACACATTTGAGGCCAGTCTGAGCGACATGGTGAGACCTTGTTTCTAAATAACTAAATAAATAAATAAAACAGACTGATGACTGACTGAAGCCAAACGGTCTGGTTTGAAGCAGCTGGTTTGCTGTCTGTCAACCAGCTATGTGACATCATCTGTAAAATGGGGACAGGAGCAGCAGCCTACCACCTAGGGTCGTCATGGGGATTGCAGGCATTAATACATGGAAAGCCTTCAAACTGGCACCTGACAGGGAGTAATAGTTTGAGATATGCACGACACTGCCCCCAACAATGGCGGGATGCAATCTTCAAGGATCCATGGGACACCGTCAAAATTTAACCGCTTGCTGGGTCGTGAAGCAAGAATCAAATTTCAAGACTAAGTTCAGAATATGCATTCTGTCCACAGAGGGATTAATTGTGAAATCAATAGCAAAAAGATAATTAATTAGAATCTTAACTGATGGGCTAAGGATGTGGCTCCACGGTGGAACCCTTGCTTTGCATGCACAAGGATCAATGTTCAGTCCCCGTCAGCATCATGGGGGAAAAAAGCCTTAATTGCTTAGAATTACAAAGTCATTTTGGAGTTAAAGAGGAAATTATAACAGCAATTAGAAAATAATTTTGAACTGAATGTTAATGAAGATAAAGCATATCAAAAGTCATGAGTGCTGGGGGACACAGCTCAGTGCTTCAAAACACCTACTTAGCAACGCAAGACCCTGGTGCAAGGCCCAGCACTGAACAACAAAAGAGCTCATGGGATATAGCTAAAGTTGGTCTTAAAGGGAAACCTGCAGCTTTAAATGTATACATTAGAAACGAAGGCTCAAGCTGGACACAGTGGCACACCTACAACCCTAGCACTGAGAAGGCTGAGGCAGGACTAAAAGTTTGAGGCCAGCCTGGGCTACATGGAACTTGAGAAAGAAAAGACATGGGAAATAAGGGATGGAAGAAGTAAAGGCTTAATATTAATAAGCTGAGCGTGGTGACACACGCCTTCAATTCCCAGCACTTGGGAGGCAGAGGTAAGAGGATCACTGTGAATTCAAGGCCAGCCTGAGACTACATAGTGAATTCCAGGTCAGCCTGAAAAGAGTGAGACCCTACCCTGAAAAAAAAATAATAATCTAAGAAGCTTCCACCTGAGAAATCTAAGGCCCAGGATATCATATCCAAAGGTAATATAAAAAAGAGGAAATAAAGAATAAAAATGAAATAAAAAGTCAATATACAAATAGAATACAAACGTCATGAAAGCAGAAAGGGGCCAACAAAAAGGGGAGAAGAAAGATGAGAGAGGGCAATGGGGGTGGGGGCAAACAAGAATAAAATATAATGACACATATGGATAAAAATGACACAATGAAACACATCTCTTTGTATGCTGGCCAAAAATCTAATTTAAAAAATCATAAAACCAGGCCCAGGGAGATGTCTCAGTAGATAGAGCACTCACTGCTCAAACCTGTGTACCCAAGTTCAAGTCTCATACCCCAGTAATCCCAGCACTCTGATGCAAGAAAGGTGGTGGAGACAGGAGAATTTCTTAGAAGCTTTCAGCAAGCAAAGCAAAAACAGCAGCAGCACAGTGTGATCCAGAGGAGGCCTTCTTCAGGTGAGGTGGACCAACGAAGATGGGCCCAAGAGTTATCCTCTGACCTCCATGCGTGAGCCATGACACACGTGCTCTCACACACAAAAGCACATATAGACACGTCTTCACATACACAAACAAGTATTTTTTTTCAAGTCAATGTGAAGGTGGGCGTGGTGGCACACACCTTTAATCCCAGCACTCAGGAGGCAGAGGTAGGAGGATCACCATGAGTTCGAGGCCAGCCTGAGCCTACATAGTGAATTCCAGGTCAGCCTGGGCTAGAGTGAGACCCTACCTCAGAAAAAAAAAGTCAATTTACAATTTTTGAAAAATCAACTAAGCCTAAAGCTTGGGAATTCAATTCATAAATTCATAAAATTTACACACTTCTAGCAAGCGTTCAAATAAAAAGGGGGGCTAGAGAGATGGCTTTGTGGTTAAGGTGCTTGCCTACAAAGCCAAAGGACACAGGTTCAATTCCCCAGTACCCATGTAAAGCCAGCTGTACAAGGGGGCACATGCATATGGAGTTCTTTTGCAGTGGCTAGAAAGCCTGGCATGCCATTCTCTTTTTATTTTTATTTTAGAGAGAGGGAGCAAGAGAGAGAGAGAAAATTGGCACGCCAGGGCCTCAGCCACTGCCATCAAACTCCAGATGCTTGTGCCACCTAGTGGGCATGTGTGACTTTGTGCTTGCCTCACTTTTGTGTGTCTGGCTTACGTGGGATCTGGACAGTCGAACATGGGTCCTTAGGCTTCACAGGCAAGAACCTTAACCACTAAGCCATCTCCCCAGCCCATGCCCATTCTCTCTATCTGCCTCTTTCTCTACCTCTCTCTGTGCGTCAAATAAATAATTTTTTTTAAAAAAGAAAAGAAACAAACAAATAAGAAAAAAAGGGGAAAACACAAATTATCAATACCAGGAATGAAAAGAGGTATTGTTATAGATCCAACAGATATTAAATAATATGAGGATATTATAAACAACCTTATGTAAAGACATCTGACAATTTAGGTAAAATGAACAAATAAAGCCTTTTTAGAAACAACACCAAAATTAATACAAGAATATATCCACATCTATTTTACAAGTATAGAAATGTTGCCACAACTAAATGGATATATTGTGTCCATCAAAATGGATTCCAGGGCTGGAGAGATGGCTCAGTAGTTAAGGTACTTGCCTGTGAAGGCTAAGGACCCAGGTTTGATTCTCCAGTACCCACATAAGCTAAATGCACAAGGTGGCACATGCATCTGGAATTTATTTGCAATGGCTAGAGCCCCGGCATGCCCATTCATTCATATTCTCTCTCTCTCTCTCTCCCTCCCTCCCTCCCTCCCTCTTAAATAAATAAAATATTTTTTAATGGAATCCAAATATTTTTCTGCCCATATATTAGTGCTGCTCTCACTTTGGGTCAGAGAAGCTTTTTTCTGCAGATGGTGGTGACTACAGGGGAGACTCAAATCTCAACGTACTGAGAAGTGACAGTGGAATGCTCAGCACTAAATGGGACATCTCTATCACCTGCTCCAAACCACTGCAGAAGAGGTAGTAGAAGGAATGTAATGTAAGAGCCAAAGGATGGGAGGAATACTTTGGAACCCTGTCACCCAGACACAACGTGGCCATTGCATTCATGACCTCACAGAGACTGTCATTACTGTACAAGACCTGCATAATACTGGTCAATATGTCATCATGGATGATAGAGGAGGGAAATTACATCAAAATGTTGGGAAAAAAAAGAAGTTCAGTGGAAGGGGAATGGGAAGGGGGTCAAGAGACAGTAATGGGATGGGATTGTGATCAAAATATAGTATGCACACGTATGAATATTGTCAGTAAAAGTTTTAGGGCTGGAGGGATGACTTAGCAATTAAGGTGCTTGTCTGAAAAGCCTAAGGACCCAGGTTTGATTCCCCAGAATCCATGTAAGCCAGATGCATATGGTGGTGCATGTACCTGGAGTTCATTTACAAAGGAGAGAGGCCCTGACACACCCATTTTGCCTCCCTCCCTCTTTCTCTCTCTCTCAAGTAAATAAAAATTTAAATAAATAAAAGTTTTAAAAAATAAAAATAGGCTGGGCGTGGTGGCACACACCTTTAATCTCAGCGCTTGGGAGGCAGAGGTAAGAGGATCGCCGTGAGTTCAAGGCCAGCCTGAGACTACAGAGTGAATTCCAGGTCAGCCTGAGCTAGAGTGAGACCCTACCTCAATAAACAATAAAAATAGAAGGCAGGCGTGGTGGCACATGCCTTTAATTCCAGCACTCGGGAGACAGAGGTAGGAGGTTCGCAAGAGTTCGAAGCCACCCTGAGAATACAGAGTGAATTCCATCCAGGTAAGCCTGAGCTAGAGTGAAACCCTACCTCGAAAAACCAAAACATAAAATAAAACAAATAAAAAAAAAATAGAAATAGAAGGTTTTAAAAAACAATCTTGCCATAAGGAAAATTCCATACTGTCAATTCTTCTAAATCCTTAAGGAAATTACACCATTCTAATATCCCAAAGTCTTCCAGAGAATAAGGGACTGGAAAGATGGCTTGGCAGTTAAAGGTGATTGCTTGCAAAGCCTGTCAGCCTGAATTCAGTTCCTCAGGTGCCCACATATAGCCAGAGAGGCATTCCTTTACAGTGTTAAGAGACCTTGATGTGGGTGCATGCATGCACACACACCCATGCAAATGAATAAATAAAAATTACAGCCATGCGTGGTGGCACACGCCTTTAATCCCCACACTTGGGAGGCCAAGGCAGGAGGATCCCTGTGAGTTCAAGGCTAGCCTAAGACTACATACTGAATTTCTTGCTAGAACAAGACCCTATCTTGAAAAACAAAAACAAACAAGAATTAGAGCAAAATCTTTCAAAGAACAACTATCATCTATCGTCACTTTGTCATATTCTCGATATAAACTTCAGTTGTGGCTCTTGGTGTGCAGGAGGCACCGGGACTCAGGCTGGCACACTTACCATCCTCATCTGTCTGGAAGGTGACCTCCTTGCCCTCTTTGCGTCCCTCGGGGTTCGTGAGGACCAGGCGCACGTGTATGTTCCGGTAGGGCAGCAAATTCTTGATGGTGTAGCGGCTGACACCTCGCTCCATCTTCACACACTCTCGGATGGTCTGGTTGTGGCTGCCGCCCAAGGTGTAACGGTAGCAAAGGGACACGGTGTAGGTGTGGCAGCGTGTCACGTTGTAGCCCAGGGGCTCCCACTGCAGAGTCAACTGACGAGCTTGGATCTCAGCGAAAGCCAGGCCTTTGGGGGCCCTCATGGGCTCTGGGGACCCAGGAAGCAGAGAGAACAATAAGGAAATGGGAAGAGAGAAAGAGGGCTGGGCAACAAGAGCCCCATCAACCCTCAGAACTGAACAGGGTGCAAGTGTACACTGGAGTCGGGCAGGCCACATGTGAATCCTGGCTCTGCCGCCTGCAGCTGGCAACCACTACCTTAGACACTGTGCCTCTCTGAGCCTTAGTTTCCTAGGCTGCAAAATGGGAAACTAACAGATCTACCTCCTAAGATCATTGTGATATTCAAAGCTATACATGCAAAGAATATGTGACAATAACTAACACATGATAGCCTTCAAAAAAAGGTTAGCTGTTGCCAGGGATGGTGGCACGTGCCTGTAGCCCCAGCACTCAGGAGGCTAGCCTGGGCTACATAGTAAGATTCTGTTTCAAAACGAAAAATAGGCCAGGCGTGGGGGCACACACCTTTAATCCCAGCACTTGGGAGGCAGAGGTAGGAGGATCGCTGTGAGTTCGAGGCCACCCTGAGACTACATAGTGAATTCCAGGTCAGCCTGAGCTAGAATGAGACCCTACCTTGAAAAACCAAAAAAAAAAAAAGAGAAAGAAAAAAAGAAAGAAAGAAAGAAAGTTAGATAATCGGGCATAGTAAGATTCTGTTTCAAAACGAAAAATAGGCCAGGTGTGGTGGCACACACCTTTAATCCCAGCACTTGGGAAGCAGAGGTAGGAGGATTGCCATGAGTTCAAGGCCACCCTGACACAAAATGGTGAATTCCAGGTCAGTCTGAGCTAGAGTGAGACCCTACCTGGGGAAAAAAAAAAAAAAAAAAAAAAAAAAAAAACAGAAAAATAGAAGCCAAGCATGGTAGTGCATGCCTTTAACTCAGTACTTGGGAGGCAGAGGTTAAAATGATCGCTGTGAGTTCAAGGCAGCCTGAGACTACATAGTAAATTCCAGGTCAGCTAAGCTAGAGAGACACCCTACCTCAAAAAAAAAAAAAAAAGCCGGACGTGGTGGCACACACCTTTAATCCCAGCATTTGGGAGGCAGAGGTAGGAGGATCGCCATGAGTTCAAGGCCACCCTAAGAATACAGATTGAATTCCAGGTCAGCTTGGGCTAGAGTGAGACCCTACCTCAAAAAAAGAAAGAAAGAAAGAAAAAGAAAAGAAAAGAAAGATAGGGGCTGGAGAGATTGCTCAGTGGTTAAAGGTGCTTACTTGCAAAGCCTACCACTACAGGTTCAATTCTCCAGGGCCCACATAAAGACAGATGTATAAAGTGGCACATGTATCTGGAGTTTGTTTGCAGTGGCAAGAGACCCTGTCATATTCATTCTTTTTCTCCCCTCTTTCTCACACACACTCTCTCTCCCTTTCTCTCTGCTTGCAAATAAATAAACAAAGGGGAAAAAAAAAGAAAAAAGAAAGCTAGGCATAGTGGCACATACCTTTAATCCCAACACTGAGGAGGCTGAGGGAGGAGGATCACTGTTTTAGTCTAGCCTAAGACCACAAAGTGAATGCCAGGTCAGCCTGGGCTAGAGCAAGACCCTACATCAAAAAGGGGGGGGGGCGCTGGAGAGATGGCTTAGCAATTGAAGCACTTGCTTGCAAAGCCAAAAGGCCTAGGCTCAATTCCCCAGGGACCATACAAGCCAGATGCACAAGGTGGCACACGTGTCTCGAGTCTGAAGTTTGTTTGCAGCGGCTATAGGCCCTGGCGTACCCATTCTCTCTGTATCTGCCTTTCTCTCTGCTTCTCTCTCTCTCTCTGAAATCAATAAATAAACTAAAATAAAATAAAAAAAGGGGCTGGAGAGATGGCTTAGCGGTTAGGCATTTGCCTGTAAAGCCAAAGGACCTAGGTTTAGTACCCCATGACCTACGTAAGCCAGATGCACAAGGTGGTACATGTGTCTGGAGCTCCATTTGCAGTGACTAGAGGCCCTGGCAGACCCATTCTCTCTATCTGCCTCTCTCTCTCTGATAAATAAATAACTTTAAAAAAAACATGAAGCCAGGTGTGGTATCACATGCCTTTAATCCCAGCACTCAGGAGGCAGAAGGTAGGAGGATCACCATGAGTTAGAGACCACCCTGAGACTACATAGTGAATTCCAGGTCAGCCTGGACTAGAGTGAAACCCTATCTCAAAAGAAAACAAAAAAAATGAATATACATATACATATATATTTAGTAGGCTTTGGCTATGTCAAGCATTTTTCTAGATGATTTACAATGTTTCATTTCAGGTACTCCTTATTGAAATCCAGTGAGGCAGGTGCTGTAATATATTAGCCCTATTATACAGATGTGGTTACAGAGGAATAGTGGTTAAGCAACTTGCCCACAGATGGTGAAGCTAAGGAATCCAAACCAGAACCAGCTGACTCCAGAACCCATCCTCTTACCTACCACTGCCCTGCCTCCCGTGAGGGACTCGCTGTCAGAAACAACAGTTCCGCGCATGCCTCTGGACACAAGTTTCTCCTAGGAGGGAGTGTCAGTTTATGCTACACGGTCTCCTGATGACTCCATGGGGCTTAAATTTTGTCCCTAGTTTGAAAATTTAAAAAACCAGACTTCCATAGTGAGCTCTGTCCTAAACAATGTGTGACCTTACCCAACCCTCCAGGAAGAAGCCCAGACTGCTTCAAACCACCCTTTCTCTCTCGTCCCCCGATTCTGTGACATGCACGTTCATGCCTCGAAAGTCCTGTGAGTACCTGCAGTGTCCCATTAGGGGAGCTTGGGCTTTCTTTATGAGCGGCTCATAGCCCCTCATAACTGTCACTTAACCCCTTCACGGGATTAAATACAATCACAGGATCACTATGACTAATTTGCTCGAAACGTCAGCTCACACGGCTCCTCGCTTGGGAGCACATGGGTGACAGTTGCAGGTGCTGACCTAAGCGCAGCCCAGGAAGTTTCTGTTTCCACCCAGCTTTTCTTTCTCCCCTAGACCCCACTTCCGGTCGTATATAGGGCTATCACAGAGATTTCAGAACCTGCCAGCAACAAGACCTACCTCTTGACCTGCTCACTTTTTTTTTTTTTTTTTTTTTTGGTTTTTCGAGGTAGGATCTCACTCTAGCCCAGGCTGACCTGGAATTCACTATGGAGTCTCAGGGTGGCCTCGAACTCACGGCAATCCTCCTACCTCGGCCTCCCGGGTGCTGGGATTAAAGGCATGCGGCACCACGCCCGGCTTGACCTGCTCACTTTTTAAAAGCAAGACACACCCGGGACTGGGAAGATGGCTCAGGGGGTAAAGTGCTTGCTACACAAGCACAAAGACCTGAGTTTGGATCCCCAGTGCTCACGTAAAAGCTGAGTATAGTGATATATCCCTTAATCCCAGCACTGGGGAGGCAGAATCCCTGGAGAGAATCCTTAGGGCCTGCTGGTTAACTATTCTAACCATATCACTGATCTGTAGGTTCAGTAAGAGACCCTGTCTCAAAAAATAAAGTGGGGCTGGGGAGATGGCTTGGTGGGTAAAGGCACTTGTTTGCAAAGCCTGCCAACCTATATTTGATTCCCCTGTACCCATGTAAAGCTAGATGTACTAAGTAGCGCCTATTTTGTTGGCAGAAGCAAGAGGTCCTGGTGCTTGCTCTCGCTCTCTCCTTACAAATAAGTAAATAAAAATATTTTGTAAAAATACAAGTAAAGCCGACAATGAGAGTGATTTATGAAGATATCCAGTGTCAATCTCTGTCCTCTACATACACGTGCACACATGTGTACACACACACACGTGTACCCACACACATATAAACATGCATGCACATCACACACACACATACAAAAAAAGACACCCAGCTCCATCCCACAGGGACAGTGAAGACTGACTGCCATCAGAAGGCTGCTGGCTGCTGGGCCACTTGCCACACTTGGGTTTGCTCACAATTCTTGGCTCACAGATAAGCTCCCATTTTCTTATGTTCATATGGTTTTGGTCCAACCCATCACTCTTACATGTTTGGAGCAGAGGGGACACAGTGTGCACTCACTTGCTGCTGTGCTCAGAATTCTGATTTATTCTCTGCTCTTGGCTCTGGGCAGGCTGGCTCCCGTGCTGTCCCAGGGCATCTGTGGGAGCCAGGGTAGCGCTGCTTTCTTCGCTCTCATGAAAGCGGATCTCAAGCGAGCTCTACCTCACCATCCCCATTCCTGGCCTGCTAGCACGCCCTCCATCCCGTCCTTCGGGCTCGTCAGGAGCGCCTGCTTCCTCACCCTCCCGCAGGAGTTGACAGGCCAAAGCAAGCTGAGGGTGCACTGGTGCTGTGGGCTGGATGGAGGCTAAAGAGAAATGGACTGCAGCTGTCCCACCACCAGGGGCAGCATTTCCCCGGCTCCTTATGGTCCATCTCGGCCACACGGGACTCCAGACTCCCAGTTTTCAAAAGTGCTAGAAATTTCACGTTAGTAGATGAAATCTCCAGCTTTCTAAATTTTTTAATTAACATTTATTTATCTATTTATTTATTTATTTGGAAGAGTGAAAGGCAGACAGAGAATGGGCGTGCCAGGGCCTCTAGCTGGCTTTATGTGGGTCCTGGGGAATCGAACCTGGGTCCTTTGGCTTTGCCGGCAAGGACCTTAACCAGTAAGCCTTCTCTCCAGCCCACCTCCCCTTTAAAAAAAAATTTTTTTTATTTATTTGCAAGGAGGGAGGGAGGGAGAGAGAGAGAATGAGTATGTCAGGGCCTCTAGCCACTGGAAACGAATTCCAAATGTATGCACCACTTTGTGCATCTCGCTTTACGTGGGTACTGGGGAATCAAACCCCAGTCATTAGGCATTGCAGACCATCACCTTAACTGCTGAGCCATCTCTCCAGCCCTATTTGTTTTCTGTTTTTATTTTTGTGATACAAGGTCTCATGTTCACCAGGCTGGTCTGGAACTTACTATGTAGCTGAGGATGAACGTGAACTCCTGATTCTCTTCCCTCCACTTCCGAGTGCTGGCACCACAGGCATGTGCCATGACTGCCAGCTTACGTTTGCTCTTTAAAGTTGGTGTTTTATTGCCTTCACTGATATCAATGTTCAAAAGGGTTACGTGACTTGCCTGAAGTCGCAGAGGTGATGAGGAGTGGAGACAGGATGTGAACTTTGCTGCACTTGACCCTGTCCAAAGCTCCTTCCATGAGACTGAGTAGATTTGCCTCCTCAGTCTTTGCACCCTCATTAGGATTATTAAAATCAACCCATCCTGGGCTAATTTAGCAGATGCTAAGGGGTACCCTCCTTACTTTCATGTGCCTCTGACCTCTGATCTCGGCGTGGTCTATGGGATTCAGCACTCAGCAGGATAGGGCTGGAGGCCTCCGAGCCCCATCTTGCCAGAGTACGTTGGCAGCTGAAGTGAGTGTCTGGGTGCCAGATGGCTTTTGGAAGCAGTGAGACTCATGGATTCACACCCTTCAATCAACATGTCAGTCTTAGTCAACACACTGCTTGAGCCCAGGATCTGCTCAGACTTGGGGAATCTGATCAGATGAAGAGATAAGAGGGAAGTGGACTTTTTTCCTCAGAGATCCCTGAACCTAGTGAGGTAGACTGAGGTCCCCCAGCTGTTGGAGAATGGGACACCCATGTGCAAAGCTTAAGCATACACTCTCCACATCGGAGGGTGCTATCCTGGGCCTTGTAAGAAGCTTGAGTAGGCTTCCAGTATTTAGAAAACTGGAGAGGGCTGGAGAGATGGTTTAGCGGTTAAGGTGCTTGCTTATAAAGCCAAAGGACCCAGGTTAGATTCTCCAGGACCCATGTAAGCCAGATGCACAAGATGGCACATGCCTCTGGAGTTCATTCGCAGTGGCTAGAAGCCCTGGCATACCAATTCTCTTTCTATTTGCCTCTTTCTTTCTCTCTCTCTCTCACACACATACATACATACTACATACATAAATAAATAAAATATTTTAAGGGGGGGTAAGACTGCCCGCCATACAAGTATGAGGGTCTTAAAGGGCCTGAGTTCAATCCCCAGCATCCACATAAATAGTTGGGCATGATCATGAATGCCCATATCCCCAGTCCTGTGGAGAGTGGAAGTGGAAAGTCTCTGGGGTTTGCTGGTCGGCTAGTCTGACCAAAAGCAGCAGCTCTGGGTTGGGTGAGAGACTCGGGAAACAAAGCGGATGAGTGACAGAAGTAAATACCAGAAGTCCTCCTCTGCCCTCCAAACGCACGCACAAGGGGCGTGCATATCTATACGCACATGCATGCACTACACATACACACAGGCCAACATCAAAAACTAAAACAACAATAAAGGGAACAAAAGTGAACATTGCAAGAGATGATGTGAGCCAAAGTGTCTCACCAGTAATGATAAATAAATGTGAGCACTCATGTGAGATTCTAGTAGCAGGATAAATTAACAAAGCCATGATCAAAGCAATATTATGCCAAAGCCCTTTCTCTAACCGCTACTGATTGTTTACCCTAAAGAGTATAATTCACAAGAACGAAATGTACGGTAAGCACTAAATGTTTCAATGTAGCATTATTTGTAATAATAGGAATCAGGAAGCAAACAGCCCAGTAATCTGGGGACGGTGTAGATTTCTACAGGCAACAGACATAAAGACAGCGCAGCACTACATAATGAAGCAGGATACCGCGTGCGCTCCATCCCAGTGACGAGCGGGTAAAAACGTGCACTGTAGACATATGGGCAGAGACTGGAACAAGTCAGAAAATTAAAACAGCTGTTGGGCTAGGGTGTTGTGATTCAGAGTGGGTTTTTTAGGTTTTTTTTTTTAAAGAAAAAAAAAGGCTTGTACTGATGTTTTATTATTGTTTTCACAGTAAACAATCGAGTGGGAGGAGCTTTGAGCATGCAAAAGATGACAACACAGCTGGCCGGCAGCAACACAACTCCAGGCCAGCCTCCTGAGCAAGGAGGGTGTGTCGTCCACAAAGAGGGCTGTGTGATTAAGGGGAGCGGGATGAGGTCTTTGCTTCTGCAGGCCTGGCTCAGTCCCGGCCCTAGCCGGCTGTAGCAGCTACCTTCTCATTGCTGGGACAAAACACCCAGGCAGAAGCAGCCTAAGGAAGAAAGGGGTTTGTTTCAGCTTACAGTTTCTAGGTTGCGTCATGGCAGGGGAAAGCATGGCACACGCACACAGCTGGGGCCATCACAGCTCAACAGCGGCAGGAAGGAAGTAGTCTGGGTACTTGTAGCAGACAGCTTCAGGTTCACTGTGATGAACTTCCAGACCAGGCACAGTTATGGAGGAAGGGATATTTACTGAAGCTTACAGATCCAGGGGAAGTTCCATAATGGCAGAAGAAGCTGGCCTGCCTTCACAGGCCCAAGCAGAGAGAGAGAGAGAGAAGCACAAGCCTAAAGCCAAAAGCCACAGCACACTTCAGGAACTCCAGCTAGGCACACTTTGCATATCTTTAGATTGAAATCTGAAACCCACCACCACACCTAAAGATCCACCCAGTGACACTGCCTCCAGCCAGGTGGCTGCAGAATGCAAACTACAAACAATAAAGAACTGAATATATTGGGGGCCATCTATTAAAACTAACACAGTACTGAACTTGGAACTGGGCTGTATTTATTACCCCAAAGCCATCCCCCAGAGAACATCTCCAGCAAGGCTCCACCTTTCAAAGTCCCTACAACTCTCCCAAAATGCCACCAGCTGGGAACCAAGTCTTCAAAACACATGAGGCCATGGAAGACATTTTACATTCAAACCACCACGGTAGCCTAGGAAAAGTGTTTATCTGTACCTGGCACAAAGTGGGCACTCAGCTATGACAAGCTCAAGGGCAGTTCTGATGCTGCTACTGATGTTGTTAACCACACTCGGGTGGAAATCATGCAGTGCTTACTTTGACCGTTGCAGAAGAGGTGGCAGAAAGGATGTGAGAGCCAAGGGGGGGGGGGTAGTGCTTTGAAATACTGTTTTCCAGATACAAAGAGGTCCTGATATTCATGACCTCACAGTGGCTCACGCTACCTACACAAGAGCTGTATAATAGGAGGGAGGAAATGATAATATCAAAATAGAAGAGAGATTAGTTGGAGAAATGAAGGGATTCCATGGAGGGGAGATTCAGGAGGAGAAAAAACGAGGGTGGAGGGAGGGGTGATGATCTTAGCATGTTGTCTGTATTACGGAGGTTGCCAATAAAATGATAGAACAAGAGATGACTGCTTTGCTCTGGCTCTGTGGTGGACTTACCATGTAATATGGACAAGCAACTGAACCTTGAAATCTTAGTTTGCTCATCTGTAAAATATGAATGATTAAAAAACCGAACCACACGGGCTAGGGGGATGGTTCAGTGGTTAAAGGCACTTGCTTGCAAAGCATGACAGTCCAGGTTTGATTCTCCAGTGCCCCATGTGTCAGGAGTTCATTTGCAGTGTCTAGAGGCCCCGGCACATCCATTCTGTCGCTTTCATAAATAAGTAAATAAATTTCTAAAAAGATAAAACCATGCAACCTGGGTTCATGACCCACTGTCTGATCCCAGGCAAGTCCCTTCCCTGCTCTGGGTTTCAGTGTCCCAATCTGCACACTAAGGGGACTGTAGCAGATTATGAAGCCCCAAGCTTTGATTTCTTTTATACTAAAAGGCAGACCAAAACTGCCTTTGAAGAGCAGCCATGCTTGCCGCCATACCATCAACGCGTCACCAAAACAGCCTGTGAAACCGGAAGAGCACACAGTGGTGAGAGCTGCCACTTACAGGGCACCCGCTGGGCACTAGACATCGCACTTCCCGTGAGTTCGGCGTGCTGCTGTGCAGTTCCCACAGCTCATCCCAAACAGGAGGGCTCCGAGGGTCAGGCTTCACAAGTCCATCTTCATGGACGCTTACACCATGCTGCTGACATTGCAGCCTGGATAATTACCTGCCGCTGCACACTGATCCCCCAGTGTAGGAAGCTTAGTTAGTCCTTCCTCTTCCCTCCAACCCGTGATGCTAA
This sequence comes from Dipus sagitta, assembly GCA_036346955.1. NCBI lineage: Eukaryota > Metazoa > Chordata > Mammalia > Rodentia > Dipodidae > Dipus > Dipus sagitta. The sequence continues at coordinate 110,329,594 of CM070773.1, forward strand.
GAGCATCCACTGCCAGCAGCCAGTTGTGACAAGTGCTATGTCTCCAGACACTACAAAACGTCCCCTAGGAGGGCCGTGGAAATGGCTCCGTGGATAAAGTGCTTGTTATGCAAGCATGAGGACGAGAGTTTGGATCCCCAGGGCCCATGTAAATGCTGGATGTGTGTGGCAGCCCACCTGGATGCCCAGTGCTCAGGAAACAGAGACAGGGGGACTCCCCCGAGAAAACTTGCTAGCCAAATTGGTGAGCTCTGATTTCAAATGGGAAACCATGTCTCAGTCAAGGTGGAGAGGAAGCAAGGAAGACACCCCACACCAACCTCTGGCCACCACACATACGTGCACACAAACATGCACACATGTGTACAAGTACACATACACACATACACACAAAAAAAAATTCCACTAGGAAAGAAAATCATCCCTGCTAAGAACACTAGCATAAGAGATGTGATACCACCTCTTGTTGGGTTTTTTTGTTGTTGTTGTTTTGTTGTTTTGTTTTTTTTGGTTTTTGGTTTTTGGTTTTTGGGTTTTTTTGTTTGTTTGTTTTGGTTTTGGTTTTTTTGAGGTAGGGTTTCACTCTAGCTCAGGCTCTCCTGGAATTCACTCTGTATTCTCAGAGTGGCCTCGAACTCACGCGATCCTCCTACCTCTGCCTCCCGAGTGCGGGGATTAAAGGCGTGTGCCACCACGCCCAGCTTCTTGTGGTTTTTTTTTTTGTTTTGTTTTGTTTTTTTTTTTGGTTGTTTTTGGTTCTGGTTTTGGTTTTGGTTTCTTGCATGGTGGTGGAGGGGAGCTGCATGCACGTGTATGTGCCCTTGTGGGGCCCCGTATGCTCACCTGTGCAATGAGTGCTCACTGTGGTGGCTGAGATGGAATTTAGGGTGTTCTGCTCCATCACTCTTTCACCTGAGTTTTTATTTTATTTTATTTTATTTTTATTTATTTTAATTTTAAATCTCCACCTGAGTTTTGAGCCTGAGTCTCTTTTTACTGATTCCAGAGTTTGCAAGAGTCCACAGAGGCTGCTTCTTTGTGGGACTGAGGCTATGGGCACACATGACCACCCCCAGCTGTTTCACTTGGGATCTGGAGATTTGAACTGTGACAGTGCCAGGCCCCCTGGGACCTTCATGCTTACGAGAAAAAACACATTGAACCACTGAGCCATCTCTCCAGCCTCAGCCCTCATGAATTTTACATTCCATCACCAACATCTCCACACTGACAACTTTCAGCTTCATATCTGGAGTTTGGACTCTTACCTCAGCTCCACGCTCATCCTGCCTGGTGGATATCACCACCCATATGTTTAATGGCACCTCAAAGTCAACATCTCCAGCGCACAGCCCCTGATCTATGGCACCCTGCCAGACCAGCACCTCTCCTTTGCAGTAAGTGACGGCTCCATCCTTCCAGCTGCTCGAGTAAAACACCTTGGCGCATCCTGGCTGGCTCTCTTATTTCTCTCTCCCTGGCCCCAGAGCCAATCCATCAGCAGATGCTGTTGGCTCTGCCTTCGGAGCAAACCAGAATCTTAGCAGCTTGTAACCACTGCCTTCACAATCGCTTCCACTCGACTCCCAGCCAGCACCATCTCTGCGTGGGATCGCTGTGGGAGCCTGTCCCGGGCCTCCCTCTGGGACCTTTGCCCTCCTCAGTCTACTCTGTGGGGGAGATCCAGAGCAGTCCTTCTGAGCACAAGGAGATGATGCTCACTGTCGTCTCCAAGCCCTGCCACAGGCTCCCCAGCTCCCTCGCTTCTGAGTCCCACACGCTCAGCTCAACTCGGAAATTCCTCTCCAGTCATGTGCCCTCAGTCACAAACCCGATGACACAGGTCTCCTTGGTGCTCCAGACTTTTAAAAAGATATTTTATTTATTTACTTGCAAGAAGAGAGAGAATGAATGAATGAATGAATGAATGGGTGGGCCAGGGCCCCTATCCACTGCAATCGAACTCCAGATGCATGGACCACTTTGTGCATCTGGCTTTATGTGGGTAGTGGGGAACTGAACTCAGGTTGTTAGGCATTTCAGACAAATGTCTTAACCGCGGAGCCATCTCTCCAGCCCAAGCCTCCAGACTTTTGCATTCACTGATCTGCCTGCCTGAAATGTTCCTTCCCCAGCTGTCCCCTGCCCCCACCACCACCGCCTGGCTCAGTCCCTCACCTCCTTCACATATCTGTTCAAATGTCACTTTCTCAGTGACAGTTCTTGAGCCTTTTAAAAATAACAACCCTCCAGCCCCCACATCCCACTCCCCGCCCTGATTTATTCTTCCTCACAGCTCTTATCACCATCTGACAAACTATATATTCCACTTGTTTACTTATTTATCATCATCTCCTTCTGCCAGGACATGAGCTCCTAGCTGAGTTTCAGCAGGACTCACATGCTGGAGGCCCTCGTCTGTCTGGGGTGCAATCCTGTAACCCTAGCAACTGCAGTGATGCCTAGCACAAAGTACACCATCAATAAACACTGCTGCACTAATCTTCAAACTACTCCTATATGGTAAACATCATTATCCCTATTTCATAAAACAAAGAGACTAAAGCTCTGAGGTTAAGTAACCTGACCAGACCCCTCAGCTGGAAGGCATCTCTCACAGGGACCCTGACCCACCTCCAAGGTCTGGCATTAAACTAAATTCTAGATAGTTAACAAATCAGCTTTGGGAGAAGGCAGTGTGTGTGTGTATGCAGATGTGCAGGCCCTCGACACATACATGTAGAAGCCAGAAGAGAATGTCAGGGGACCGTCTCTTGTCACTCATCCTATTTCTTTCCTTTGAGACAGTATCTCTCCCTCAACCCAGAGCTGCTGTCTGTCAGGCAGTCCCAGAAACTCTCCCATCTCTGTCCCACTCTACCCCCGCCCCCAGGCTGGGGTTACAGAGATGCATGGCCATGCCCAGTTTTTTGTTTGTTTGTTTGTTTGTTTTTGTTCTTGTTTTTTCGAGGTAGGGTTTCACTGTAGCTCAGGCTGACCTGGAATTCACTATGTAGTCTCAGGGTGGCCTCGAACTCACGGCGATCCTCCTACCTCTGCCTCCCAAGTGCTGGGATTAAAGGCGTGCGCCACCGCACCCGACCACGGCCCAGTTTTTTACATAGGTTATGGAAAGTCAAACTTGGCATCTCCAGCCCAAGAGGCCCTCATGCTTAAGCAGCAAACACTCAGCTGTTGAGCCATTCCCCAGCCCAGAAATCAGCTTTTTCAAACACTTAAGAATATCAACTGTAGCCAGGTATGGTGACATACCTTTAGTCCCAGCACTCTCAGGAGGAAAAGTTAGGAGGATCACCGTGAGTATTTCGTGGCTACCCTGAGACTACATAGTGCAGTTCCAGGTCAGCCTGGGCTAGAGTGAGACCCTACCGTGATAAACCAAAAGCAAACTAGGGGAAAAAATTTCAACTGTAAATATATGGCACATGTGTCTGGAGTCCGTTTGCAGTAGCAGGAGGCCCTGGCCCTCTTTCTCTGTCTCCCTCTCTCTCTCTCTCTCTCTCTCTCCCTCCCTCCATCCCTCCCTCTCTCCCTCTTCTATCTCTCTCTGCTTATGAATATAAGGAAAAATATTTTTAAAAACTTATATGTGAACATTCATAGAAATACAATTCATAATCATTAACAGGAATGAACAACCCAGAGTCTATCACTGAGGAACAGATAAGTAAAATGTGAGGCTCTATTTGCACAACAGAAGATTATTTGACAATAGGAAAAAAAAAAAAAGAAAGAAAGAAAGAAATGGAGGACTGGAGAGATAGCTTAGTGGTTAAAGACACTTGCCTGCAAAGCCAAAGGATCCAGGTTTGATTCTCCAGGACCCATGTAAGTCAGATGCACAAGGTGGCACATGCGTCTGGAGTTCGTCTGCAGCAGCAGAAGACCCTGGCATGCCCATTCTCTCTTTCTCTCTCTCTTTGCCTCCCTCCCTTCCCTCTCTCTCTCTCTCTCTCTCTCTCTTTCTCTCTCTCAAATAAATAAATAATAATAAAATATTGAAAACAAAAAGAAGAAGCTGGGCGTGATGACGCACCCCTTAATCCCAGCACTCGGGAGGCAGAGATAGGAGAATCACTGTGAGTTCGAGACCACCCTGAGAATACACAGTGAATTCCAGGTCAGCCTGACCTAGAGTGAGACCGTACCTTGAAGAAAGAAAGAAAGAAAGAGAGAGAGAGAGGGAGGGAGGGAGGGAGGGAGGGAGGAAGGAAGGAGGAGGAAGGAAGGAAGGAAGGAAATAGAGTATTGGTAACATGCTACAACATAAATAACCCTCTAGAATATCATGTTATATGAAGAAGCCAATTACGAGACTCAAACCTAGACAGACAGAAAGTAGATGAATGTTTGACTAGGGCTACAGGAAGCAGGGCGAAACGGGGGTGACCGTTAAAGGATCCATTTAAGGTGATGACATATTCCAAAATCAATTGTGTTGCTGGTTTCCTAAGTGACTATATTAAAAGCCTTTAATGCACTTTAATGAGTGAAATATATGAATGTAAATTATACTGCAATAAATCTGTTACCAAAAAAATTCCAAAAAAGCAATTCCAAAAAGGTTACATACTGTATGGTTTCATTTACATAACATTCTTTAGATGACAAAAATGCTAGAAATGGATAGATATGATTACCAAGGGTTGAGGGGTAAAAAAAGAGAAAGAGGTTACCATGGTTATAAAAGGGTCCTTAAGGTGACTGACTGACTTTGACTGTTTACTATTTTGACTGTAGTAGCAAAGACACATACATACACATGATAAATTGCATAGACCTAAATATACAGCAAGATACAACGAATACAAGTGAAAATGTGGGTTCTAACAATGTCAGTCTTGATTGTGATATCAAATTATGTTGCCACTGTGGAAAACAGAGATGATCATCTGTTTTTCTTACAACTGCATGTAAACCTACACTTATAGCAAGGAAAATTCCAGTAAAAACAACATACTGAAATCAGAAAGAATGCTGTCCTCTATTTCTCTTCTAAAGAAACAGGTTCCTCTGACACACTGTATGATGGGAACCAGCAGCTGCTACCGCACCCTCCTTAACAAGGAACAGCGTGTCATCAACGCCAGGCCAAGAGAACCCAGCTAAAACATACCACATACTCTTATTGGATGGTGCTTAGGAATACAGATTCTGGGGTTGGAGCTTAGCGGTTAAGGCACTTGCCTGAGAAGCCTAAGGATCCACGTTTGATTCCCCAGTACCCACGTAAGCCAGATGCATATGTTGGTGCATTCATCTGGAGTTGGTTTGCAGTGGCCGGAAGCCCTGGCACACCCATACTCATTCTCTCTCTCTCTCTCTCTTTCAAATAAATGAATAAAATTAAAAAAGAATACAGGTTCTGAAAACTGCCATTCAGGAGTTCCAGTCCTTTCTCTGCCACTTACTAGCTGTGTTCTTTAGCCAGTCACCTAACATTTCTGAACCTTGGTCACCTCATCTGTGAAATAGGCATGACAACAATACTACATCACAGTGGTTTGCTTGGTTGTTGTGTTTGTTTGGTTTGGTTTTTTGAGATGAGGGGGGGTCTCAATATGTAGCCCAGGGCTGGCCTTGAACTCTGCAATCCTCCTGCTGCAGCCTCTACAGTTCTGGGATTACAGGATTGTGTCACCACTGTCCCACTTGCAGTAAGTTTCAATAGCTGTGGAGCTGGAAGTCTCTTCCCTATTAGCTAGCTGTCAGGAACCTGAAAAGATCTTTGTATCACACAGCCTTTGTGAAGAGAAAAGTCATCAACAGTCTTAACCAGCATTGGACCCTGCAAGCTTTAAAGCTGTCCAGCCATGCAACATGCACCAAGTGGTGCAATGGTGGCATGTCTGAGTTGCGGGAAACCAGCTGCTCTCTGACTGGATTTGAGACCCACTCCACTGGAAGGAAGTCCTGCCTGGGACTGAAAACCTAATCAAAAACCTATGGCTGAGGAGGTCATACGCTCTAGGGAGGAAACTACTACTGTTGTCTGACTAAATGGATATATTATGACCACCAACCTGCCCTCTGAATACTTGCTTATGTCCATACATTAATGCTACTCTCACTTTTGGTTAGAGAAGCTTCTCTTTTCAGATGGCGGTGACCACTGGGGTGACTCAGAAATGGCCAAATGCTGAGAAGAAGTGACAGTGGAGTGTTCAGCATTGAGCCAACACCATCACACCCTCCAAGACTCAGGGACCACTGCAGAAGAGATGTCAGAAAGAATGTAAGAGCCAAAGAAGGGAAGGACTGCTTACAATGCTGTCATCCAGACACAAGTATTCATGACCTCATAGTGGCTGACTCTACCTACACAAGACCTGCGTAGGAGGAGGGGAAGAAATGATGATATCAAAATAGAAGGGAGACTAGTTGGAAAGAAAGGATTCAGTCCAAGCGGGGGTTGAGAGGGGGTATGGGGAGTGTTGGGAGGGGATGATCATGGTATATTATCTGTATTTATGGAAGATGTCAATAAATAAATAAATAAATAAATGTGGCGCACGTATGTTATTAGACACAAAGTATCCACTATCACGTTTATAACAAGGGTTGAGGAAAATTCCTGATGTCTCAGGAAGTGAGAGAAGCACAGGATCCAGTCTGTTCTACCTCTGAGAATGTGCCCGTCGGGGGCACCCACCTGCACACTTGGTACGGCTGAGCAGCGGTGGTCCCGGGCGGCCGGTGCCACCGTCCCCAGGGGCGTGTGAGCAGCACGCTGATCTCGTACTCCGTGTCGGGGTCGAGGTGCCACAGCTTGTAGGTCTGCAGGTTGACCGCGTGCACCTCGGCCCAAGGGCCGCGGGCCATGCGGTACTCAATCTCTTTCCGCACGATCGGCCCGTCGCCGATGATGGAGTTGGTGTTAAGCTGGATGATGAGGTAGGTCGGGCCGGCGCGCAGCAGCTGCGGCGGTGCGATGGGGTGGGAGGCTCTGCCAGAACACAGGGAAGAGCTGGAGCCAACCAACGGCGCACGGGACCCCGGCCTTAACGCTGCATCCACACACCACTCCCACCCCTCAGGCCTCACGCTCTTCACTCTCCTCAAAAATCCCTAACTCCTGAGCTGGAGAGTTGGCACTTGCCTGCAAAGCCAAAGGACCCAGGTTCAAATCCCCAGGACCCACGCAAGCCAGATGCATCTGGAATTCGTTTGCAGTGGTTGGATGCCCTGGTGTGCCCATTCTTTCTCTCTCTCTCTCTCTCTCTCTCTCTCTCTCTCAAATAAATAAAATACATTAATAAAAAATAATAATAATAGGGAGCTGGGCATGGTGGCGCATGCCTAATCCCAGCACTCGGGAGGCAGAGGTAGGATGATCACTATGAGTTCGAGGCCGTCCCTGCGACTACATAGTGAATTCCAGGTCAGCCTGGGCTAGAGTGAAACCCTACCTTGAAAAACCAAAAATAATAGTAATAATAATAATGGGGCTGGAGAGATGGCTTAGTGGTTAAGGCAGTTGCCTGTGAAGTCTAAGGACCCAGGTTCGATTCTCCAGGTCCCACATAAGCCAGATGAACAAAGAGGTGCATGCATCTGGAGTTCATCTACACTGGCTAGAGGCTCTGGCTTACCCATTCTCTCTTTCTTTCTCTCCTTCTCTGTCTCAATTAAAAATAAATTAATTAAAAAATATTTTTAAAATAATAATATGCCAGGCGTGGTGGTGCACGCCTTTAATCCCAGCACTTGGGAGGCAGAGGTAGGAGGATCACTGTGAGTTTGAGGTCACCCTGAGACTACATAATGAATTCCAGGTCAGCCTGAGCTGGACCCTACCTTGAGAAAAAAAAAAAAAAACCTAAAATAGTAATAATAATAATCCCTAAATCCTGCGGGCACACTCTGGACCAACAACCTGGATGGCACTGCCAGCTTCACTCACTGGTTCCCGGAAAACCAGCACCCGTCGGCCCCACCCTGACCATACCTGGAATTGAAACTGTTCCCTCCACAGGCCCACCAGTTCAGATCACACCCAGAACCTTCACTGCATCCCACTCCACTCCCATTCCCAAGACCCCTCAAGTTGCTACCAAGCCCTAGACCACCAGACCGGCTCTGGGCACCCCCACCCAACCAAATCCCTCAAGAGCTAAGGAGCACCCAGTTCCGAAGACTGACTGGCCCTCTCCCTCATCCCATGCTTGCCTCCTGCTCCCTCCTCTCAGAGTCCTCAAGTCCTCATCTCCAGGGCCCCCTCACCCACCTCTCTCTCCTGGACCCCATCTTCTGCCCATCAGCCACCCTCCAGGGCCAGGCCACGTCCCTGGTCAAAGCTCAGAAGGGTGAGTCACTGTCCCCTCTGCATGCCCTGGGGTTCAGACCCCACTTGGGGAAAGGAGCAGTCTGCCCTGGCCCCTCCATCCCGGGCAAGCCCCGCGCCCGGTCTGACCACACCCCCACCCCACCTCGGCCTTCCCGGTGCCTGTGAGCAGCGGACCTTTGACGATGAGCTCTGCGAAGTTGGAGACGCCCGCGCCGCGCGGGGCCTGGGACACGCAGCGGTACAGGTCCTGCTCGGCTCGGCCCACAGCGGCCAGCGGGAAAGTGGCCAGGAAGCGCCTGTGACTGATGTGCCGAACCCCGGCCGCAGGCACCAGCACCCCACTCTGCCGCTGCAAGGGAAGACGAGTGGGATCTGGGGCTCCAGGAGATGCCCTCTGCCCTGGCGTGAAGGGGGACCCCCGGGAGGGCAGGGGGCACACAACCTGCATGAGCATGCATGAGCATGGGGTGCTGAGGTGCCAAGCTTGGCCCAGTCTGCGTGGCCCCTCACCTGCAGCAGGAAGCGCTCTGCCTCGGCCGCTCGTCCGGCCGCCATGCACTGGAACGATGCGTTCTGGCCGGCGTTGACCTCCACGTCTCCCAGGCGGGAGAAGTGGGGCGCCTTTGCTGCGGGGGAGGGGGGTGGAAAGAGCCGCCACGTGAGCTGCGCCCCCTTGCGGGCAGGCCCCGAAGCCGCTTACACCCTTCACCCCCTGCGTGCCCAACGGGCTTGGGACTCACCGCAGGGATAGCTGAGAAGCAAGATGTCATCTAGGCCCATGTAGCCCCTCCGGTCTGGGGAGATGACAGCCTCGAACAGCACCTGGGGGAGGTGGCAGGGCGCGTGTCATAGTGACATCCCTCCAGCCCAGCCTGGGGAGGGGCCCACCACAGCCTCCTTCTAGCTAGGCCTCAGTCCCTTCCCCCTCAACCCAGCTCACATAGACCGTTCCTACAAAGACAGAGAGCTGGTCAGGGGTGAGGAAAGAGAAAGCAAGGGTAAGGCCAGAGATTCCATTCCCCACCATAGACAATCCCCTGTAAGGAACAAAACTCTTCCTAGACGGGATTTCCAGGAGAGCAGTGTTCCAAGTCATCACAGGTTATTCCTCCTAACAATGACCTCTGATACTGCAGCCCACCCACCCCAGACAGACTCCTGTTACTGAACACAATGATTCCAACCTCCCTCTGTCCTCACCTCAGACCCGGACTGACTACAGACTGAACCCTGCTCACCTGGTATTCATTGGGCCAGAAGGTGCTCACAGCCAGCTCAGCCTGGTGCCACTGCCTGCCGTGGGATCCAGTCATGTTCCACACGGCACTGCCCAGGGGGCCCCCATTCACACGCACATAGACGCCCAGGGTACCGGGGCTATGCCCGTCCCGGCTGTACAGGAAGTAGCTGAACTGCACACAGTGGGTGTCGTTCTCACTCAGGCTCTGGAAGATGATATGGGCCCGCTGGCCCGGAGCATGCTGAGAGGCATTGACCATTAAGTAGGAACCTGAGGAGAAAGAGAGAAGAGGTAGGAGATTGGGGAGCCCTTAGGTGAGGCCAGGGGGAGCTGGGCACTGAAAAGGGACAGAAACAATGGACTTCTGGCATTCAGACTCACTGAGAGTCGGCAGTTTGGGCTTTAGGGTTCTCTTACCAGCTCAGACTCACAGGGATTGGTGCCTCACCTCTCCAAATCATTTCCCAAAGGAGAGGGCTGGGGCAGAAGAAAACGCTAACTCAACCCTGTCAAAGCCCATAGGGTCCCTCACCATCCACAGGCCACAGATAGAGCCTATGCCCTACCTGAGTCACAGCTTTCCCAAGCTCACTGCCACCCTCAGGGGCAGGGTCTAAGTCGTTCATCTCAGGAGTCAAGAGCCTGACACAGGGCAGGTCCTCTGAGACCACTGCTCCCAAAGTCCCACATTCAGTGTGTGACTATCTTTATACCAGACAGTCATGCCTCGGGGCCCTCTGCTGTGTTTCCCACATAGGCTCTAAACCCAAGCTCAAGGAATCTGCAGGACACTGGAGGAAGGGATTAACTTTCCTTCCAGCCCCCAACAGGAGTCTAGATTCCTAGAACACAAACTCTAATCTCAACCTACAGATCCAGGCTGTGCGCCGAGGGGGTGCGGGGTCCTCAGAGGGAGCAGCTGCGAAGGGAAGGCTGGCAGCCACCCTGTACCCCAGCCACCCAGTTCCACTTCTTCCTGAGCTTGGCTACCAGCCAACACTAGCACACTCAGAGCCTGACTCTGGGAGGGCTCCCCAGGGAGTTGTCTGGAAGGATTTCATTCAATCTCTGTGAACCCACAGCCTTGTGGAGGTGGCTACCTCAGAAGTCCTGGCAGGGTAAGAAAGAAAACTGCAGGTCCCTGTGCCCAACTAGAACCATGAAAGGGTTGCATCCTGGCTCTTCTTAGAAAGCACCTGCTGGCTCCTTCTCCTCTCCCCACCGAGCCACCTCTCTAGCCCCTAGAGTTTTGGTTTTTTTTTCACTTTATTTATTTATTTATTTATTTATTTATTATTTATTTATTTGAGAGAAAGAGGGAAGAAGGAAAGGAGAAAGAGAGAGAGAGAGAATGGGCCCACCAGGGTCCCTAGTCACTGCAAATGGACTCCAGACGCATGCACCACCTGTGCATCTGGTTTACGTGGGTCCTGGGGAATCAAACCTGGATCCTCAGCTTCACAGGCAAGTGCCTTAACTGCTAAGCCATCTCTCCAGCTCTTAGTTTTATCTTTGAGACAGTGTCTTGCTAGGTAACCCAGGCTGAACGTGAACTTGCAATTCTCATGGCCTAGCTTCCTGCCATCCTTTTCTTAACTCAGTAGATTCTGCACCCAGTAAAGAAGGTTACCTGCCACCAGCCCTCCTCAACCCTCTCTAACAACAACGACCGTACAACTGAGCCCCTGTATGCCTCCCCCGTGCCTTGAACTTCTAAGGCATTATCCAATGGCCCTGTGCAATGAGTCACTGTTCTCCCTTCTTTAAAGGTCAGACAGTGAAATTACGCAACTTGCCCAAGTTCACAGAGCTGGTACGATGATGGGGCCAGGATTAGAACCCATGTCTTCATGGTCCTGGCCAGGACAAGTCCAGCAATCAGGATGCCCAAAGTACCTGTGCTGAAGCAGGGGCAGAGCAAAATCAAAGTTGGGAAAGAACTAGAGCTCTCAGAAAGAAGAGGGCAGAAGAGCATCGGGCCCCATGTCACCCTGCTCTGCCAGCATCCTCAATCCCAGAGTAAAGGAGTCAGAGGTTACAGGAGAGGATGTGGGAGACCTGGAAGAAGCGGAATGGACCCCGAGCTCAGCTGCCAGGAGAGTAATGGAAGTGGGTTTTAACTCAGATCATCGCATGTTATGAGTGAAATTACCTGACATGCACAACTAGACATGTTGTGGGCTGAGCCATCTCTCAGGGTCTCAGTGTTTAAGGCATTTGCCTGCCTTAACTGGTACTGGTTCAATTCCCCAGTACCCATGTAAAGTGAGATATGCAAGGTGGCACATGTGTCTGGATTCATTTGCAATGGCTAGAGGCCCTGGTGCACCCATTCATGTCTCTCCTCTCCCCCCCCCCACCTTTCTCTCAAATAAATAAATATTTTTTAAAATCATTTTTTAAAAAGGGGGAACTGGAGAGATGGCTCAGCAGTTAAGGTGCTTGCCGGAACAGTGTCTATAGATGCAAAAACAGACGAGGTCCAAAGATGTTAAATAATGTGTCCCAGGTCACATGGCAAAGTGGGTAAAACGGTCACTGGAAGGAAAAGAACACTGAGGGAGAGTAGGCTCACCGTGGGGCAGATCCGCAGAGGCCCGGGTGCCAGGATGGATCCGTACTTGCTCCCACTGGAAGTCATCGTACTGGGCCTGGCTGTACTCACAGGGCACTGCTGGGTCACTTGCCTCCTCGAAGGTGCAGCCAGCTGTAAGGATAGGGCCTGGTTAGCAAAACTATGGCGGGGCTGCCGGGCCCTCTAGGTTCCCCTAATGTCTCCTCCTTCTACCCAGCCCCACCTTCCCTTCTCATCCCTACTCCATACTAACAAAATTCTCCCTCCTCAACCCTCTCCCTAGGTCTTCCTTCACTGTCCTCTCCTAATACCATTACCTCTTCATACTGCCTGCTCCCCGAGTCCTTCCCAAGAACCCCAAATGCTCTACACCCTTAAAGACCCTACTTAATAAAAACTAGCCACCATCATTCTGCATTATGGTACCTCACAACCCTAAAATCCATAAGGACTAGAATAACCCCCCTTAGCTGATGAGAAAACTGAGGCCCAACACCATGCTAAATGCCAAGTCACTGTCAATGTCAATGTCATTTAAGCCTTGCCTTCTGAGTTGGGGGCCACCATGGCTTCTATGTGACAGACATCAAAGGGACTTAGCCATCACCCTAAATCAACCAACCTAAGTCCTGTTTGCAGAAATGTGACCTGTAAAAGCAAGACCACGTGAAGACTTGCGGCATGTGTGACAAGATTATATTAATTCCCATGACAGGGAACAGAGATAAACAGTTTGAATGTGAGTGGGGGACCTGGAATGCACATGAGGGGGCACCTGGAATACACGTGCGTGGGGGACCTGGAATACACGTGCGTGGGGGACCTGGAAAACACGTGCGTGGGGGACCTGGAATACACGTGCGTGGGGGCCTGGAATACACGTGAGTGGGGGACCTGGAATACACGTGCGTGGGGGACCTGGAATACACGTGAGTGGGGACCTGGAATACACGTGAGTGGGGGGACCTGGAATACACGTGAGTGGGGGACCTGGAATACACGTGAGTGGGGGACCTGGAATACACGTGAGTGGGGGACCTGGAATACACGTGAGTGGGGACCTGGAATACACGTGAGTGGGGACCTGGAATACACGTGAGTGGGGGACCTGGAATACACGTGAGTGGGGACCTGGAATACACGTGAGTGGGGGACCTGGAATACACGTGAGTGGGGGACCTGGAATACACGTGAGGGGGGACCTGGAATACACGTGAGTGGGGGACCTGGAATACACGTGAGTGGGGGACCTGGAATACACGTGAGGGGGGGACCTGGAATACCACGTGAGGGGGGACCCTGGAATACACGTGAGTGGGGGACCTGGAATACACGTGAGTGGGGGACCTGGAATACACGTGAGGGGGGGACCTGGAATACACGTGAGTGGGGGACCTGGAATACACTTGAGTGGGGGACCTGGAATACACGTGAGTGGGGGACCTGGAATACACGTGAGTGGGGGACCTGGAATACACGTGAGTGGGGGACCTGGAATACACGTGAGGGGGGGACCTGGAATACACGTGAGTGGGGGACCTGGAATACACGTGAGTGGGGGACCTGGAATACACGTGAGTGGGGGACCTGGAATACACGTGAGGGGGGGACCTGGAATACACGTGAGTGGGGGACCTGGAATACACGTTGAGGGGGGGACCTGGAATACACGTGAGTGGGGACCTGGAATACACGTGAGTGGGGGACCTGGAATACACGTGAGGGGGGACCTGGAATACACGTGAGGGGGGACCTGGAATACACGTGAGTGGGGGACCTGGAATACACGTGAGTGGGGACCTGGAATACACGTGAGTGGGGACCTGGAATACACGTGCGTGGGGGACCTGGAATACACGTGCGTGGGGGACCTGGAATACACGTGCGTGGGGGACCTGGAATACACGTGAGTGGGGGACCTGGAATACACGTGAGTGGGGACCTGGAATACACGTGCGTGGGGGGACCTGGAATACACGTGAGTGGGGGACCTGGAATACACGTGAGGGGGGACCTGGAATACACGTGAGGGGGGACCTGGAATACACGTGAGGGGGGACCTGGAATACACGTGAGTGGGGGACCTGGAATACACGTGAGTGGGGGACCTGGAATACACGTGAGTGGGGGACCTGGAATACACGTGAGTGGGGGACCTGGAATACACGTGAGTGGGGGACCTGGAATACACGTGCGTGGGGGACCTGGAATACACGTGCGTGGGGACCTGGAATACACGTGAGTGGGGGACCTGGAATACACGTGAGTGGGGACCTGGAATACACGTGAGTGGGGACCTGGAATACACGTGAGTGGGGGACCTGGAATACACGTGAGTGGGGGACCTGGAATGCACGTGAGTGGGGGACCTGGAATGCTCGTGAGGGGGGACCTGGACCTGGAATACACGTGAGTGGGGGACCTGGAATGCATGTGAGTGGGGGGGACCTGGAATACACGTGAGTGGGGGACCTGGAATACACGTGAGTGGGGGACCTGGAATACACGTGAGTGGGGGACCTGGAATGCATGTGAGTGGGGGGGACCTGGAATACACGTGAGTGGGGGACCTGGAATACACGTGAGTGGGGACCTGGAATACACGTGAGTGGGGACCTGGAATACACGTGCGTGGGGGACCTGGAATACACGTGAGTGGGGACCTGGAATACACGTGCGTGGGGACCTGAATACACGTGAGGGGGGACCTGGAATACACGTGAGTGGGGACCTGGAAAAAGCAGTGGTGAGTGGGGGGGTGACCTTGGAATACACGTGAGGTGGGGACTTGGAATACACGTGAGGGGGGGACCTGGAATAGCACATGAGTGGGGGACCTGGAACAGCACGTGCGTGGGGGACCTGGAATACACGTGAGTGGGGGACCTGGAATACACGTGAGGGGGGACCTGGAATACACGTGAGGGGGGACCTGGAATACACGTGAGGGGGGACCTGGAATACACGTGAGTGGGGGACCTGGAATACACGTGAGTGGGGGGGACCTGGAATACACGTGAGGGGGGACCTGGAATACACGTGAGGGGGGACCTGGAATACACGTGAGGGGGGACCTGGAATACACGTGAGTGGGGGACCTGGAATACACGTGAGTGGGGGACCTGGAATACACGTGAGTGGGACCTGGAATACACGTGAGGGGGACCTGGAATACACGTGAGGGGGACCTGGAATACACGTGAGTGGGGGACCTGGAATACACGTGAGTGGGGGACCTGGAATACACGTGAGTGGGGGACCTGGAATACACGTGAGGGGGGACCTGGAATACACGTGAGTGGGGGACCTGGAATACACGTGAGGGGGGACCTGGAATACACGTGAGGGGGGACCTGGAATACACTTGAGTGGGGGGACCTGGAATACACGTGAGTGGGGGACCTGGAATACACGTGAGTGGGGGACCTGGAATACACGTGAGTGGGGGACCTGGAATACACGTGAGTGGGGGACCTGGAATACACGTGAGTGGGGGACCTGGAATACACGTGAGTGGGGGGACCTGGAATACACGTGAGTGGGGGACCTGGAATACACGTGAGTGGGGACCTGGAATACACGTGAGTGGGGGGACCTGGAATACACGTGAGTGGGGACCTGGAATACACGTGAGTGGGGGACCTGGAATACACGTGAGTGGGGGACCTGAATACACGTGAGTGGGGGACCTGGAATGCATGTGAGTGGGGACCTGGAATACACGTGAGTGGGGGACCTGGAATACACGTGAGTGGGGACCTGGAATACACGTGAGTGGGGGACCTGGAATACACGTGAGTGGGGACCTGGAATACACGTGAGTGGGGACCTGGAATACACGTGAGTGGGGGACCTGGAATACACGTGAGTGGGGGGACCTGGAATACACGTGAGTGGGGGACCTGGAATACACGTGAGTGGGGGACCTGGAATACACGTGAGTGGGGGACCTGGAATACACGTGAGTGGGGACCTGGAATACACGTGAGTGGGGGACCTGGAATACACGTGAGTGGGGGACCTGGAATACACGTGAGTGGGGACCTGGAATACACGTGAGTGGGGGGACCTGGAATACACGTGAGTGGGGGACCTGGAATACACGTGAGTGGGGGACCTGGAATACACGTGAGTGGGGGGACCTGGAATACACGTGAGTGGGGGACCTGGAATACACGTGAGTGGGGGACCTGGAATACACGTGAGTGGGGGACCTGGAATACACGTGAGTGGGGGACCTGGAATACACGTGAGTGGGGACCTGGAATACACATGAGTGGGGACCTGGAATACACGTGAGTGGGGGACCTGGAATACACGTGAGTGGGGACCTGGAATACACTGTGAGTGGGGGACCTGGAATACACGTGAGTGGGGACCTGGAATACACATGAGTGGGGACCTGGAATACACGTGAGTGGGGACCTGGAATACACGTGAGTGGGGGACCTGGAATGCATGTGAGTGGGGGGGACCTGGAATACACGTGAGTGGGGGACCTGGAATACACGTGAGTGGGGACCTGGAATACACGTGAGTGGGGGACCTGGAATACACATGCGTGGGGGACCTGGAATACACATGAGTGGGGACCTGGAATACACGTGAGTGGGGACCTGGAATACACGTGAGTGGGGGACCTGGAATGCATGTGAGTGGGGGACCTGGAATACACGTGCGTGGGGGACCTGGAATACACGTGAGTGGGGACCTGGAATACACGTGCGTGGGGGACCTGGAATACACGTGCGTGGGGACCTGGAATACACGTGAGTGGGGGACCTGGAATACATGTGAGTGGGGGACTTGGAATGCATGTGAGTGGGGACCTGGAATACACGTGAGTGGGGGACCTGGAATACACGTGCGTGGGGGACTTGGAATGCATGTGAGTGGGGGACCTGGAATACACGTGAGTGTTTAGGTTTGGTAATGAGGCCCATGGATCTTAGCTGGCTCACCAGCGCTCTAGGTTGGCATCTCATAAATCTGAGCTACACTGGTTCAGGAAGGGACAGCCCTGCACTCTGTACCCAACCCAGCTGGAGCACGATGAGCAGGAGTGAATTGCGAGGGAGCAGGTACAGACTGTGCCAGGCCATGTTCTAGGTGCCTACCAGCCATGGGTACTTCCTCATTTGACAGACTGGGCTGGGTAGATTGCTCAGTGGCTAAAGGTGTTTGTTTGCAAAGCCTCATGGCCTGGGTTTGATTCCCCAGTACCCACGTAAAGCCAGATGCACAAAGTGATGCATGCATCTGGAGTTCATTTGCAGTGGCAAAAGCACTGTTACATCCATATTATCTATCTATCTATCTATCTATCTATCTATCTATCTATCTTCCTCCCTCCCTCCCTCCTTCCCTCCCTGTGTCTCTTTCTCTGCTTGCAAATGAATAAATAATGTTTGTTAAAACTTGGAAAGATATTGCTGAAAACTCCACATACTTGGGCTGCAAGGCCACTGAGAAATTCTGCTGGAACTGAGCTGATAACCTCCTCCATGTAGACCAGCTGACAGAAAGCTGGAAGAAGCCATTCTACATTTAGTTCAATGGGAGAGAGATATCACCAGTGAAGATACTCAACAGTAGACACTGCAAGCCTTATAATTGGCCAGCCAGGCCAAATGAGCCAACGGGTGCAATAGTGGCACGTCTGTCATGGTGGAAACCAACTGCCCTCCAATTGGACTGGAGGCCCACTCCATGGGAGGGAATACATCCCTGATACTGAAAACTTAAAACAGGGGTAGTCGCGAGCCCTAGGGGTGTAACATCTGCTGATGTCTGGAAAAATGTATATACTATGCTTATCAAACTGCCCAGTAAGCACTTCTCTTAATATTTATACCCTTATATTAATGCTACTCTCACTTTGGGTAGATAATCTTATCTTTTCAGATGGCAGTGACCTTGGGATGACTCAGAAGGTATCATAGTGCTGGAAAGAAGTGACTGGAGTACTGAGTAACATCTCGATCACACCTTCCAGGCTCAGGGTCTAACGCGGAAGAGGTGGCGGAAAGAATGTAAGAGCCAAAGGAAGGGTAGGACTCCATACAACGTGCTCCCTCCAGACATAAAATGGCCTGGATATCCATGACCTCATAGTGCCTGACACTACCTACACAAGACCATCATAAGAGGAGGAAAAGATCATGACATCAAAATGAAAGAGAGACTGATTGAGATGGGCAGGGGATATGATGGAGAATGGAATTTCAAAGGGGAAAGTGGGGGGAGGGAGGGTAGCACCGTGGGATATTTTTTATAATCATGGAAAATGTTAATAAAAATTAAGAAAAATAAATAAATCAATCAATAAACAAATAAATGATCCAAAAAAAAAAAAACTTGGAAAGAAAGCCGGCCTGGCGTGGTGGCACACACCTTTAATCCCAGCACTCGGGAGGCAGAGGTAGGAGGATTGCCATGAGTTCAAGGCTACACTGAGACTACATAGTGAATTCCAGGTCAGCCTGAGCTAGAGTGAGACCCTACTTCGAAAAACAAAAACAAAAAAAAAAAAAAAAAAAAAAAACTTGGAAAGAGAATACAGAGAAGGGTGTCCACAGGGCTTCCTGCAAGAGGAAGAGGAAGCCAACTTCAGCATGCAAGGACCTGCCTATGGGGATCCCAGCCAATCACTGAGCAGAGGGACTACAGCAAAGCAAAGTGTAGGACTTAGAAGCAGTGAAAGGGCTGTCCCAGTACTCTCCCCCAGGACTTGGGCAGGCCTGGGGTGACCAGCCTGGGCTTCCTCCACAACTATCCTGACCCTGGTCCCTGGGGCTGACTAACCTCAGACTGACAACCAGACTGGGGTTTCTGCTTAGAGTAACCAACCACCTGACCTCAGCCACAGGATCCCCACTGACCAAACCCACACAGTCTGACCTCACCAGAGTGACTCCCAGTCACAGACCTCTGGCCATCCCAGCCCTGGGTCTGTGGCCCAGCCCTTAGTTCCATCATCTCTGAGTCCAGTTTCCCAAAGACAGCCCCACCCCACCACCTCCCCAGCTCTCCAAGTGAAGGGAAAAGTTAGGTCCCTTTGTCATGGAAAAGTCCTGGATGGCTCAGGAGCCAGAGTCCCATCACCACCACAAGGGGGCGCCAATGACCACCTTGAGCGTCCAGGAAACAGCTACTACTCTTATTGTACAGATGGAGACTGAGGCTCAGAGCATGCAATGGTTTGCCCAAAGTTACACAGCTACAAAGAAGCTCTGCATAGAAGCTCTGAACAAAACCACCTATCCTCATCCAAAGAGACTAGGCACAAACAAAACAGGTCCCTGGTATGCTGGGGGCCGCGTGTGTCCATTGAGTTTCACCCCTAAGACATTTGTTCCCTGACAGTACAGTGCAGTTCCCTGGCTGGTTCTATGCACAAGGATGACTAAGGCTCCATCTTGCATGGCTGGGGACGTAGCTCTGTGGCAGTCAGCTTACCTAGCAAAGCGTGAGGCCCTGGGTTCAATTGTCAGAAAGAGGGAGGGGGTGGGGGTCAAGGCTACAAGGTGCAGGACACAAAGAAAAGGCAAGGGCATTGGTTTAGGACACTTTGTTTGAACTGAGTCTGGAATGAAGATGGGAGGGCATTTGAGGCACAGGACCCCAGGAGCAAAAGAACAGTAACCAAGTCCAGTTGTCCCCAGTACAGGGAGGAGCACAGATTGGTTGATGTGAAGGGAGAGGAACCAGGAGGGAGGAGACGTCAAGGAAGGATCATGGAAGGTCTTGAATGGCAGAGAGGAGCTCCACCTCATTTTATTTATAGAGAGAGAGAGAGGAGAGAGAAAGATTGAGAGAGAGAGAATGGGCACACCAGGGCCTCTAGCCGCTGCAAATGAACTCCAGACGCATGCGCCACCTTGTGCATCTGGCCTACATAAGACCTGGGGAATTGAACCTGAGTCCTTAGGCTTTGCAGGCAAGCGCCTTAACTACTAAGCCGTCTCTCCAGCCCCTCCACCTCATTTTGAACAAGGGAGCCACCACAGAAGTGTTGGCAAGTGACTGTCCAGATTCTGATGAACTGAGTGAAGATCCTATAAGCCAGGGGAGGGCTTGTGGCTTCAGGAGGGAGCAGGATCCAAGTCACCAAGTGTTCTGGAGCCAGATATGGGGAACTGGTAAGGAAGGGGGCCTGCTGTCCCCAACCTGAATACAAACATCACACACTCCAGTCACACTCAGAGAGCTGCACAGTGTACATGTGCACACAGTTGCACACTCAAATGTTCACATACACTCCCTTTCCCTGGCCTTACCCAAGCTCTGGGACACAGTCTAAATTAGGCTGGGGACAGGGAAAAAAAAAAAAAAAAAAAAAACTAAGCCCTTCCTTGGGCACCTCATCTGTGCCCAGGGCTCCCTGAGTAGGTGGGCTGAATCAACACAGGACCCCAAAGCTCCCCCCAGCCCCAGCTTCAACTGGCCCAGCGACATTCCTCAGCTAATCTCCCCAATCTGGCTGGGCGGTTGCTCAGGCAACCGTCAACCACAATTTGGGAAGCAGAGGGATGGTTTATCCACATCCGGCAGTGTTCTGGGCAGGATGATGTCAGGGGACCACAACCTCTGGAGGCAGCCTAGGGAGGGGATTCCCAGAGTAGAAGATCTCCACATCTCCATGTACATGTTACTGTGTGTGTGTGTGTGTTGTGTGTGTGTGTACACGCACAGGCACAAACCTGTCTGTGAGAGTGACAAGACAGCAGATACACAGCACTCACCCTCAGCACTGGGCAGGAGGCCTGGATCTTATTCTGCTGCGCCCGTAAGTCCCTTTACCACCTGGGCCCTCTCTGAGCCCGTACTTCCTCAGCTGTGGAATGAGAATGGGCTCTGTGACTTAGATGAGTTGGCAAATAGCGAGAATAACTGGAGGTGCTCTGGGGTTGAAATGTGCTCAAGAAGGCATGGGCGTCCAACAGTGTGGGTCTCCCAGGCTGTGGGTGCATGGAGTCCGCCTAAGAGCAGAGATACAGGAGTACATCCCACGGCGGGCACGAGCCGGGGGGAGGTGGATGTTTGCGTGGGGATGGAGGGAGGTGTGCACGTCTGTGTGTGGGTGGGAGGGTTGTGTGTACCACAGGCATGGTTTTCCAGGCCTTCCTCACTCCAAACAGAAAGCAGCGCTCCGGGCCCACTGCACCTGCCACCGCTGTGTTGTCTGAAGACCCTATGTAAACAGAGCCTGTTTGCAATGAGCTTTTCCTTCTCTGTTTTGTCAACAGAACATCCAGTTCCCAAGAGTAGCTCCAGGAGAAACAAAACTTCTCTCAACAGATTACAAATTCAGAGGCTGAGATCCCATATCGCACCAGACGCAGCTCTAACACTGGCATGGGGATCCCAGACAATGCCGGCGTCTTTCCTTCTTCTAGGCCTCCCAACTCCACCCTGGACATTCTTACTTAGCCCAGCCCTAGCCTGGGCTCCCCACCCCAACTCTGACTGCACTGCAGACTTGTCTAGCCCCCACCTTCCTCCCTTCCCGAAGTCAGGGACCAGCTCCTGTGCCTTTGAACCTTGTCTCCAAACTCTGTGTACAGCAAAGGGCCAAGTGTGCTTGGACTTACTGACCCCATGGGTCCCAGATAGCCTAACGGTGACCAGCTGCACCAAGCTCACGCGTGTGACTGGGTCCACCTCTCTCCAGTCCCAGGTCAACATATCCAGATGAAAGCCAGGGATCTCAGAGCTGCCTACCCAAACCCTGAGTACAGGCAGGGCCAGCAGCAAAATGCCATCTTCTAACCACCGAGAGCTCAGCATGGCTGCAAAAGGAAGACCTCCCAAGGCCAGCCACGGGCAGAGAAAGCTGTGCCGGCACCACCCAAGGAGCCAACAACACGGAGCCTAACATTGCCAACATCCTGCGTCTCCACTGAGAACGAGAGGAAGCCAGCCGCGGCAGGGGAGCTCAAAGCAGACCCCGTCCCATCTCCATCTCCCTGATCAGCATGTGCCATCAATCCCAGAGTTGTCAGGAGCTCTGCCTAGCTATCTGAAGACCAGAAAGAGGTGAAGGGCTCAGTGGAAGGCCTCACTGGGCAGAAGTAGAGCGGGCAAAGCCCAGAGATCCCCCTGTAGGGCAGATGCTATGCCACATAAGGAACAGTGCAGGCTAGAGCAGCACAGGTGGGTACAGATGGAAGATCTGTACTTTTTATTTCTTTTCTTATTTATTTCGTGTGTGTGTGTGTGTGTGTGTATAGTATATTTGATACAATATGTGTGTGACATATGTGTGTGCAGATGCCAGAGAAGACAGTCAGATGACCTCCTCCATGTTCATCTGCGCATTTCCTTGAGAACAAGTCTCTCGTCAGTTGAGAGCTGTACACCAACCATTCTCCAGTCTCACCCAGACCCTGCCTACCCTCCACAGGATTATGGTTACAGGCTTGTGTGTGTGGCAATGCTCAGCTGTCTGTGTGTGTGCATTACATACACGAGTGTGCACAGACGTGGTGCCCCATGCACACAGAGGCCAGAGGAGAACATTGCGTGTCCTTCTCAACACTCATCCACACAGGCCCTTGAGATGGGGTCTCTCTCCCAACCTGGAGTTGCTGTCTATCAGAGAACCCCAATATATCTGTTCCCACAGACTGTGGTTGATGCGTGGGACCATGTCAGCTATTTTGTTGTTGCTGCTATTTTTTCGAGGCAGGGTCTCACTCTATCCCAGGCTGACCTGGAGTTCACTATGTAGTCTCAGGCTGGCCTCAAAATCACAGACATCCTCCTACCTCTGCCCCCTGAGTGTTGGGATCAGGGCCACCACGCCTGGCTTTAACGTTGGACCTGCTTGTCTCTCAACTTACTTCGAAGACAGTTCAGTCCTTAGGTTCCTGAAGACTCACTATCTTTTAAATGTTTTTTATTTATTTATTTGCTCCTGTAAGTAATCCCTCCCCCATGCTCCTGTAACCCCAGTCAACTCACTGGCTCACCAAGCTAGACTTGGGTGGAGTCATTCCTTTGGTCTGTCATTGATGCCCTACACATTTGTTGGCATCTCCCCAGGAAAAGTCATACAACACAAGCCTATAGAGATAACACAGAATCCCTGGGTGGCAGTCCTGTGCCATAGAGACGCGACACAGGTACCAGGCAGTGGTGGTGCCTGCAAAATCTCAAGCCATGCCCACAGCCCAGCGAACTATGCTCAAGCCGCAGCAGGGGGTGTAGACTCCCTGAGGAGTGTACCACATGGAGTAGAGGGACATTCACCAAAGACACCTGACGCGACGATGTGGCCCATGCGGGCTGCTCACGTGGTAGAGGACATAGCCAGCACCGTACCGTGACACCTTGACCATAATGCACACAGAAAAAGGCTGTGCTGCCCTAGGGGGGGCAGCTACGCAGCAGCTGGGGCACAGTGTGCGGGCTGGACACCCACCCAGTGCAGGGCAGTGAAACAGTGGGACAGAGCACTCTATGAGGCAAAGGCGCACTGAGTTCATAAAGCGTGACAGCAGAATGCAACTGAGCTGTGCCTAGAAGCCGTCAGGTCCACGTGGCCAGGCGGTGCAGGTACCTTCTGCAAAGGGACAGTGCAGAACTGAGACAGCACAGGATGCCACGGCGCAATGTTGTGGTAGCATGCCATCTGTTGGGAGTACAGTGCTGCAGTGTGGGGCACTGTGCCCAAGGCCAAGGCAAGCAGGTCCATATGCCCAGTGCAACAGAGATCACGCAGGAAGGTGCTGCAGTGTGGTGCAAATCCGTAAGGTGGCTATGGAAAGCCATGGGGTGGGGGGCTGGAGAGATTGCCTAGTGGTTAGGGTGTTTGCCTGTGAAGCCAAAGGACCCAGGTTCGATTCCCCAGGACCCAACTAAGCCAGATACACAAGGGGCACGTATGTCTGGAGTTTGTTTGCAGTGGCTAGAGGCCCTGGCATGCCCATGCTCTCTCTATGTGTCTCTCTTCTCTCTATCTCCACCTGCTTGCAAATAAACAAATGAATTTTTTTAAAAAAGCCATAGCCAGGCATGGTGGCGCACGCCTTTAATCCCAGCACTTGGGAGGCAGAGGTAGGAGGATTGCCATGAGCTCGAGGCCACCCTGAGAATACAGAGTGAATTCCAGGTCAGCCTGAGCTAGCGCGAGACCCTGCCTCAAAAAAACCAAATAAATAAATAAATAAATAAATAAAGCCCTAGGGTGGCCTCAGATGTGATACAGTGTAAGGGACTCTGTCCAGATACCAGGAACATCCATCATACCAGCTTAACACTGGCATCAAGCAGAGAGAGCGCCCTGGCATGGAAGAGAGCTGCAAAGAGGCACATGGCAGGACAGCTGCAGGAAACTCAGGGGAGCCCCCTCAAACACACACCAATGCAGCCCTGCAGTGGTGCAGCATGGGGCCAAGAGCAGTGTGGTACAGGGACACTGGGTCCAGAATCCCAGCACCGCACACATCCTAAGCAGGCCAGAGCCGAGACGCAGGGCCTCTACCGGATGCAAGGCAGCGCTGTGAACAGTGAAAAGGTGCTGTGGGGAGGGCTGCAGAGGGCTCCAGGGAACCACGCTGGTGACAGCTTCTCAGCTTCTCAGAAAAACTAGAGCCTACAGTTCTGCCAGGCTGGGCTGCCTCACCTTGTGGGATGGAGGCCGAGGCCTACTCAGCCTACTGTGAGCCCCCCCCCCGGCCCCACCCTTTACCATCTCTCAGTGGCTCTTCAGGGGCACAGGATGAAGCCACTACTACCCAGGGGGCCGGCAGTCCAGAACTGAACACACTGTCTAGGTATTTATATCTAGCCAGGGCTCCAGCGTGCTGGCAGGCAAACAATGAATTTGGATTCTTGCTGAAAATCTTTGGGGCAATTAAAGCTTGTGCTCTGGCCCCTAGCCCGGGGCAGGGCGATGGGGGACAAAACAAGGGAGACACAAAGGGAGACCTACTGGATTAACGCCTGGCACTGGACAAGGGTGTTGAAGAGGAGGGAGATGGGAGACAAGAGCCAGGCCTAGTGAGTCTGGCTGCCCACTCCCCTCCCCCCATACACCATCACCTCTCCCCAGGCCTGGACTTCATCAAGCGCCAAGAACAAACTTCTCTGAGCACATGGGAGGTCTGCACAAACTCACACACATTTAAGAATAGTTCACACTTACATGGGGCTTACGATGTGCCAGGAACTGATGTAGACTAAATAGGTCTAAATATAAAACATGTTGTCACAATGGCCCCAGGCAGCGTGTCCTATTACCAACCCCATTTCCCAGAGGGGATCATGACAAGACCCAGAGAGGTCAGTACCTTCCCAGGTGTCCCTCGACTGCTGCAAATAGTTAAACCAGGATTAAGACCCACATGGTGTGGTGCCTGAGCCCACGCTCCCCACTCACCACACTCTACGCATACACAAATAACCACCAGGATCAACAATGCACACACACGTGTGCATTCGGAGTACCATGCCTCCCCCGACTCTCAGCTGAGGCCCCACCCAGACAGGGTGGCACCTCCCATTTGTGAACGCTTATCCCTCACCTGTCTGCTCTCCACCCCCCAGCTGCCCCCACCCCCCCGTCATTCCTCCACCACCACCTGCTCTCTCATGGCAGTTGTCCTAGTCCTCAGAGGTATTACCATCAATAGCTACTTCCCGGTCCCCAGTTGTCCCCCAGCCCTCATTGGTTTCCCCCCAGCCTCAGCTGATATCCTAACCACGGGCAGTACCCCATCCCATTACCCCCATCCCAGCTTCTGCCTTCAAACTCCCACACCTCAGCGACACCCTCCCCCAAGCTGCCTGTCTCATCACCCCTTTGGGTCCACCTTCAGATCCTAGGGTCTGCACCATGAGAATCTGCTCCAGACCCTCTGAGTCACACAGTCACAGCATCTTCTGAGTTGGCCACCTCAGGAGTCCTGCCCCTGTCATTCCACAGACCACACAAGGAAACTTATAATCAGTCTGCCCATAGCTGCCCTCTGAGGCCCCAGGACCTCCCTCCACCCCCTTTGAGCCTTCTCTGTACATTCAGGGATTGACATCAAAGCCAGCACTCCTGCCCTGCCATGTCCCCAATAACGGGATCAGAGATGACAAAGACTCGGCCCAGCCCGCAGGGGACCTCTCCTCAGGGGAGAAATCTGTCCCAATACCCAGGCAGGGGCAGGGAGGCTTCACTGTGCCAGTTCTAGTAGAGGTGAGGCCTTGGCAAAAGGCACAGCATGGGCAAAGGGAGAGGGACATAAAAGGACAGAGTAGGCTAGGGAGAAGGCTCAGCAGTTAAAGATGCTTGCTTGCAAAGCCTGATGGCCTGGGTTCGATTCCTCAGTATCCGTGTAAAGCCAGGTGCACAAAGTGGCACATGTTTCTGGAGTTCATTTGTAGCAGAAAGAGGCCCTGGTACACCCATTTCTCTCAATCTCTCTCTCTCGTAAATAATAATTTTTTTTTCAAGGTAGGGTCTCACTCTAGCCCAGGCTGACCTGGAATTCACTATGGAGTCCCAGGGTGGCCTCAAACTCACAGCGATCCTCCTACCTCTGCCTCCCGAGCGCTGGGATTAAAGGCGTGTGCCACCACGCCCGGCTGTAATTAATTTTTTTAAAGGACACATTAGCTTCTAGGGTCCTGGATTATAAGGCAAATGTGTGGAGGCTGGTCAGGTCAAGGGGTAAGAGGCCAAGAGGTACATATGAGGCTATTTCCTAAAGAAAGGGTTGGTCATGCTAGGTTTCATATGCCATATTAGGGTAAGGGTTTGGCCCTGGCAGATGGTGTGCCCTAGGGTAAGGGAGTGGCAGCCTAGTGTCAGCCTTACAAAGGGCATTCTGGTTACAGGGTGGAGGAGGAGCTATTGCAACAGTGCAGACAATATGTAATGAGGCCAAGGGGGCAGTGGCCATGGAATAGACACCAAGGGCAGCTGAGTGATGGTCTGTCTGTCCCTGTGGGCCAGACAACACTAAAGCTGATGCAGGCCTCGTGCTTCTAGACCAACACAGTCCACAGAATTTTCTGCAAGGGGGGGGGGAATGTCCTCCACCCAGCAGTAACCAGCATGCTGATAGCCACTAGCAACATAGGACTGTTGGGGACTTGCAACTAAGGGACTAAATTGTATTTTAATAAATTGCATCTAATTTAAATTTAATAGAATATGTGACTAAGAAGCCTCTATATGGAGGACTGCAGGAAGAGAGCATTTCATCACTGTGGAAAGTTCCACTGGATAAGATAGGTCTGGACAGGGCTATATAGTCACAAAACCTGGTGGCACTGGCCTGCAGATCAGAGTGGCCGTGCTGTCTTCTGTATACCCCCACCACCCCACACCTAGGCACGGAGACACAGCCCACCCAGACCTCTCTGCAGACACTCTGGGGGATGCTAGGGGCTCTCCCGGTATCGTGCAGCTGTGCCCTCACTCTGAACTCAGATCCTGCCACACCTGCCACACCAGCAGCCCCTACACACGCCCTGGCCACCGTCTCTTCTCAGTGCCATTGCGTAAGCTGTGCTTTCTCCCCTAAGACAGGCTACACACATGTCCTGTGCCCCTGAACTCAATCTCACACACAGGCATGCAGGATCACACACACGCGCACACACCTCAGTGGGCCTCCCCCCGGGCCCCGCCTACTCTGACGCAGTCCCACAGTAGCCAGGATGGAGGTCGTGGCCTCACTTGCCTACTCCAAACATCTAGGACTGAAGGCTGAGGTGGGGTCCTCCTCCCTCCTCCCTGTTCTTTCCTTCTCAGAGGCTCAGACTGACCGTTGAGACTCAAAGCCTCACCAACTGCCTAGGCCTCCTCACAAAGGGCTGGGACTGGGGGTTGGACAGCCCTGCCAGCTGCTGGGGGTGGGATCAGGGGAGGGGAGGCAGGGAGGGGAGCCTGGGGGCAGGGGCCACTTGCAAGAGACCTCTCCAGTCTCTGCCAAGGATTTAACCTCCGCAACTCACAGCTCCCAGATGACACTTTCTTGACATGGCCTTTTCACAACACAACACCATCCCCCAGCAGAATTTTCCAGGTTCTTAGAGGGAAAACCCTTTTCCTTTAGTTTCTACCTTCAGTGGAGTCATGGCGCCCTCATCTGGCATCTCTAGCTCTGAACCTGAACCACTTGACTTCATTCATTCTTTTTACTATTTTATTTTATTTCTTTTTTGGAAACAGTGTTCTGTTAAATGCCAAGGCTGACATGGAGTTCATTATGCAACCCAGGCTGTCTTTGAACTTAAAATTCTTCTACCTCAACCTTCCCAGTGCTGGGATTACAAATCTCTGACATCACACCCTGCTACACTGGTTCTTGGATGTCACAACCATTTGCTTAAACTAGGCAGTCCTGTCATTGTGCTTAGCACTAAGTATTCGGAGATGCCCAGTGCCTGTCCTTACAGTGCTACTGGCCTGAGAAGGGACACAATGCCATATAAAAATACAATCAGCTGGGTATGGTGGCCTATACCTTTAAGCCATGAGCCAAGGTAGCCATGAGTTTGAGGCCAGCCTGGGCTTCCAAATGAGTTCTAGGTCAACCTGGATTAGAGTAAGACCCTTCCTCAAGAGGAAAAAAAAAAAAAAAAAACATACAATCAACCCTCACCTTCCCCTTCCTGGTCAAGGATAGAGAAGAACCATGGAAGGCCTCCAGGAGGAGATGATATCTAAACTGAGTGTTGAACAAGCTTGCTCAGGGAATCAGAGGCCTGGGGAGAAAGCACAGCCTGTGCAAAAATGTAGAGAAGAATGGTGGGTAATTGGATTTAGGGGCTATTGGTAAGTTAGGCTGGCCAAATCATAGGATCCCAAAACAAGATGGGGCTAGTCAGGCAGGTAGGGGCTAGAGCCAGGGCCGGGGTGGCGTGGGGTGGGGAGGAGACTTAACTCTGAAGGCAATGTGAAGCTTTCATCTCAGTTTAAACCATGCATTTCAGGAAGATCTCTGGAACAGGGGCAGGAAGAGGCTGGTGCCTTCCAGTGGGTGAAGATGGCTGAGGATGGAGGGAAGGGAGACAGAAGCGCATCAGACTAGGGCCGTCAGGACGGAGGGAGAGTGGGCTGGAAGAAGTAAGGGAGAGTACACGCTGACTGACCCAGTCCTGTGTGTGAAGGCCACCACACAATCCCCCTGGGAAGAGCATGCAATGATAGTAACATGCCTCCTGCAAGCTGGGTGGCACCCTGGATCTCCCCTGCCACTAAAGCTGGGCAGAAGGCAGCCCAAAAGTGCAACACCTAATTCTAGCCACCCTCCTAGCTTTCTACTGAGACCACTCCCCACCCCCCACCCCAGGGAGAAGGGTAGGTGGCCCTGACAAGCCCTGATTGCCCAACCTGAAACCACTGGGCATCTTGCCCTCATTCCTGCTAGCCACAACTCCAGCCACCAAAAGAACAGAATGAACCAGAGCACAATAGAATAGGTAAATTACTGCCACGTTTGCACAGCTAGGAGACATCGTGCACAGGGCCCCCCCCCCCTCAAAGAGTCACACTAGCAACAAGTAGCAGAGACAAAATTGGAACCCAGGTACCCCTGGCTTCAAATCACAGGCGGCAGGCAGGGCTCTGCCCACGCTGAGGGAAGTGGGCTTCTATCTCACTTCTGCCCAGGGCTTCTGAATTAGGCCCTACTAGTAATGGCTACAAAAGTGCTAGTCACTTTGGAAGTGTGGTGACTTGCCCAAGGTCACACTAACAGCAGAAGTGCCAGAGGCAGGATGTGAACCCAAATCTTCCTGGTTTCTTTCTCACTGCCCTCAAACCTGCCTTTTGTTTTTGGTCCTCCTACATCATCTCCTTCACTTTCTACTGAGTATCACACACCATCATTATCCAGGCCATGAAACAGATGGGGAAACTGAGGCTCAAGAACGACAGTAAGATGCCTAAGTCTCACTCCCAAACCTTGATTCTTGACAGGGCCCTGCAGCACTTGAGATACATGCATGTTCTCAAATCAAGGTGATGGCGGTGGGGTAGGGTTTTATTTCGGGGTGGGGGAAGGGCAGAGGAGGCGAACAAGAAGAGAGGGAGGCAGCTCGCCTGTGCCTCCCTCGGGTACCAGGAGGTCAAAGCTCAAACTGAATGTCATGGCCCCAAGGCTGCAGGGCAAGGCCTCAACACCCAGTGAGAAACCAGGAGGACCCAGAACCCGGTGAGGTCTGTCTGGCCTGAGACGCCCAAGAGAGGGCGGGGTCGTGAACTCCATCCCCCGAGGCCGGTAGTCTGGGGCTTGCGGCCGGGAGGAGTCTCTCCGCTGCCGGGGCAGAGGCAGCCGGCGCGTGTCTCGGCCCGGATCCCACCCCAGGCGAGGGACAGAGGGCTGGCACAAGTCCACTGAAAGGGGCCAAGGCCAAGAGGTACTGTGGGACACGCGCACACACACAAGCACACCCAGACACGCCATCCACACAGCACATACCCCGATGGGCTCAACAGACACGGGAGAACTGGATACACACATTCAGACATGCAAGCGCGCGCGCGCGCACACACACACACACACACACACACACGCCACCCCACCAGACTCCGAAACACACCCAGAACGCGCGATCACACCGCAGACCGCGCGGAGCCCCGCGCGCGGACACACACACACACACACACACACACACACACACCGCGGGCCTGGCCGGAGCCCGAGGCCGCACAAAGTTGCCCCGCAGAAGGAGCGAGCCGCTGTCCCCACGGTCCCCGGGCGCCCTCCGCGCATCATCCCGGCCGAGGGGATGCCGTCCCGCGGCTCCGGGCCAGGCCTCGCGGGGCCCCGACGCCGCAGCCCCTCCCCGGCGCCCCGAGCTCCCCCAGCCCGCGGCCGCGGCGCCGCCTCCTCCCGCCAAGCTCCGCGCCGAACTTGCGAAACAACAAACAACCCGACATGTCGGAGTCGGAGTCGGCGGCCGCGGGCCTGAGCCTCCCTCCCTCCCTCCTTTGCTCGCTCCCTTCCTTCCTCTCCCCGGCCCGCAGGCCCCGCCGCCGCGAGCCGCCGAGGGGCGCCAATGCCACTACGAGTTCCGGCCCCGCGCGCCACACACGCACGCACACACACACACACACACACACACCGCCGCCCCTTCGGTTCCCGGGCACACTCGAGCACTGCCCAGGAGCTCCCCAACACTCGCGGCATTCCTGCACACGCAGCCAGCGCGCACGGGCACACTCGCATGGCCTCCGGACACGCTCCCAGCACACGCATCCTGTGCACTCTTGGCATTCACTCGGACCCCACACACACAGTACCACACACCCCGGACACTCCCACACGTACACACCGCGTACGCACACACACGTTCCCGACCCGTCCCCGCGCCTGCACACACACACACACACACCAGGGGTTCCTGGGTGGACACGGGGGTGGCAGGATCCCAGGACACTCCCAGCACACGCATACAACAAATACACCACACACAGCATCACCCCCCCCCGCACCCCCGGCTCCGGCGTACAAAGCGCAAAACAAATGCAACTCGCCAGCAGATACAACTCCAGCCGCACACCCGAACTCGCAGCAAGACACACGACCCAAACACCATCCACGGACAGACACCCGAGACCGCGCACATCCGACGCCTCGATGCACACCCATGCAGCGTCCGCAGACTCGCGGGCACGGCACCCCCTGAAGCTCTTCTTGCACACAGAACTCCGGACACACCACACTTCGCGGTCGGGGAGCTCACACTCACACTCAACACTTTTTCTTCCGAGCTGCGCCATGGCCCCCCGGGGAGCTCGCGGGGCAGAGCTCGGCCGGACCGCCGCGCGCTTACCTGCCGGAGTCTCGGTCTCCGGCGCGCAGAGCTGGAAGGTGAGCGCCAGAACGAAAGCCTGGGCGCGGGCCATGGCCGAGACACCGCCGTCTGCTCCTCCTCCCCCCCACCCCCCGACCCCGGGGGACCCGGCGCGGGGGGTCGCGGCCGCCGAAGCCCGAGCCGAGCCCGAGGCGAGCCGGAGCCGGAGCGGAGCGGAGCGGCGCGGAGCGGGACTGGCGCCGAGTCCAGAGCGGGAGCCCGAGCGAGCGGGGCGCTGACGTCAGGTCTGGCCCCGCATTCTGCGGTCTCCAGGCGTCCCCTGCTGGTGGTGGCGCGCGCTGCTGCTCGGGCGCCCGCGACCCGCCGGCACCGGCGCGCCCCTCCCCCAGGCACGCATCCCACCGCGAAGGCCCACTGGCCAGTGCGAGCACCCGCACCATTTTCACGTGAGCACGCTTGCTGCCAGGCCTGGGACAGTGACCTGGGGACACGCCCGGCTCCTCTGTATCATCAGTTGTTTGAGTTCTTTCTGCCCCCGCCACTCGGGGTGCACATTCCTGCCCACCGCACCTCCAAAGGACTGAGCACTCACCACCTACTAAGAAGGGTTTGCTTAGCTGGACGTGGTGGCGCAAGCCTTTAATCCCAGCACTGGGGAGGGTGAGGTAAGAGGATCGCCTTACGTTCGAGGCTAACCTGGAACTGCATGTGTACACTGAGACTCTACCATGGGGGAAGGGGTGAAAGAAGGGTTTGGCCCTTGGAAATGCTAGCGTTTAGAAAATTTTGCCTTTCCAAGACATGACATCTGCCTTCCTCAACAAGATTCGTGCCCCCTACTGTAGCCTCTAGCTAAGTGGATCTGGGCCTCTGCCCAGACAAGCCCGTACACAATGACCTGCAAACTAGTTGCCCATGAGTAGACCAGGCACTTTGCATGTGCTTTCCCCCTCCTCCCCCACCCCCAAGCCCGCCATCCATTATGAAGAGGTTCAGAGAATGGGACTGTGCATTATAGTATGAGGCCACACCAAGATCCGGATCAAGGTAGTCTGGCTTGAACTGCATAGTAACTGAGACCTGCCTTCCACTTAGAAGCCCATTCATTCCACAGGTACAGGTTTATTGGTTCAACAATTATTGTAGGCCAGGGTGGAGATATAAAACCAACAAAATTCCCCCATCATCCGGGAGCTAACATTCCAAGGGAAGAACAGGAACACACAACAGCAAGCAATTTCCCTGGCATATTTCCCTCTTCACTGTCTCGTACACCAGAGAATTTGATGGGGGAAACAGATCACTGCAGTTCTAAGCGGGGCACCTGCTACTCCACGGATTCGGTACGTGTCCCGCACCTTTAGAAGGCAAGCTCCCTTAGGGAAGTTTTGTCCTATATCCAAGGGCTTGATATCTGGCATATTCAATTGGTGTTCAATATAATGAATGTATAAATAGTTGATAAATGAGTCTAGACATGGTCCTTGCCTTCATGAAGCTTACATTCAAACGAGGGAGACCAATAGTAGATGTAAATGAATATATAACTACAACCTGAGAGATGCACTCTCAAGAAATGAAGTGTTGTCATGAGGAAGGGTAGCAGTCCCTACTTTAGATAAGGTGCTCCAAACTCATCAAGGTGCAGAACAGTGACAGTGGAGTGTTCAGCACTGAAACATCTTTGTCATACCCTTCAAGGCTCAGGGATCATTGAGGAAGAGGTGTTGAAAAAAAAATCTAAAAGCCAAATCAAAGGGAGGAGTGCTTTGTAATACAGTCTTCCAGACACAAAGTGGCTGTGGCATTCGACTTCACAGTGGCTAATGCTACCTACACAAGACCTGCATAATAAGAGAGAAAAACTGATGGCATCAAAATAGAAGAGAGAAGCCAAGCATGGTGGCTCACACCTTTAATCCCAGCACTTGGGAGGCAGAGGTAGGAGGATTGCTGTGAGTTCGAGGCCACCCTGAGACTGCATAGTGAATTCTATTCTAGGTCAGCCTGGGCTAGAGCAAGACCCTACCTCAAAAAAAAAAAAAAAAAAAGCTGGAGGGATGGCTTAGCGGTTAAGGCATTTGCCTGCAAAGTCAAAGGACCCAGGTTCAATTCTCCAGGACCCGCATTAGCCAGATGCACAAGGGGACACATGTGTCTGGAGTTCGTTTACAGTGGCTGGAGGTCCTGACACACCCATTCTCTCTCTCGCCCTCTTTCTCTGTCAAATAAATAAATATATAAATAAAATATACTTTTTTAAAAACTTTTTGTTCGTTTTTATTTATTTATTTGAGAGTGACAGAGAGAGAGAGAGAAAGAGGCAGATAGAGAAACAGCGAGAATGGGCACGCCAGGGCTTCTGGCCACTGCAAACAAACTCCATACGTGTACGGCCCCTTGTGCATCTGGCTAACGTGGATCCTGGGGAATCTAGCCTCGAACCGGGATCCGTAGGCTTCACAGGCAAGCGCTTAACTGCTAAGCCATTTCTTCAGCCCCAAAATAATATACTTTTAAAAAATTATTAAAATGGCTGGAGGAATGGCTTAGCGGTTAAGGTACTTGCCTGCAAAGCCAAAGGACCCAGGTTCGATTCCCCAGGACCCACATTAGCCAGATGCACAAGAGGACGCACATGTCTGGAGTTCGTTTGCAGTGCCTGGAGGCCCTGGCGAGCCCATTCTCTCTCTCCCTCTTTCTCTGTCAAATAAATAAATAAATAAATTTTTTTTAAAAAATTATATAAAATAAAATAAAAATAGAAGAGAGATTAGTTGAAAAGAAGGGAGAGAGGTTTTGTGAAGGGGAAAGGGGAGGATGGTGGGAGCGGAGTATAATCATGGTATAGTGTCTATGTGTATAGATATTGTCAGTAAAAAGAATTTTTTAAAATGATAAGGTGGGGCTGGAGTGATTGCTTAGTGGTTAGGGTGCTTGCCTGGGTGCTAGCCTAAGGACCTAGGTTCGATTCTCCAATACCCACATAAGACAGATGCACAAGGTGGCACATGCATCTGGAGTTCACTTGCAGTGGCTAGAGGCCCTGGAGCACCCATTCTCTTTCTCTCTCTCTCCCTCACTCTCTCTCTCTAGCTCGCTCGCTCTCTGCCTCTTTCTCTCTCGCTCTCAAATTAATTAATTAATTAATTTTTAAAAAAGATAAGGTGGTCTAAGAAGTCTTTGCTGAGGAAGTGACATGGTAATAGAGCTGAAGGAACCAGCCTTGTGCACATTACTGGGGAAGAACATAGGAGCTAGAGGGGACAGCCTGGGCAAAGACAAGCTGGCAGGTCTGAGGAGGACAAGGAAATTGGAATGGAGTGGGCAGGGAAGGGGGAAAGTAGGTGCAGCTGGAGAGATGGCCAGGGCCTGCAGGCCAGGAAGGAAACTGAATAAGTAAGAGACTGGGTTGAACCCTAAGAAAATGGGGAGCCATTGAAGCACTAAGCAGGAAAGTCCTGAGTTCTGATCTGAGTCTCTAGTACTACCCGCTGCTAAAGAGCAGTGACAGTGGACAGAACCTAGGATCCTGGTTTACAGAGGCCCTCCTTGTTCCCTGTCTCCTCTCCCAGCTAGCTCCCATGGGCTGGCACATACAGAAGCCACCCTGGGGCTGGAGAGGGTGGAGATGAGAGTCCCTGGGCTTCCATAGTCCTCTCTGGTGAGTTGCTGAGCCCCTGGCTGAGCCAACAACAAAAAAGGCAGGCAAGAACTAGAGGCAGAGAATTAACTTGAAAGTCGCAGGGAGATAGAGGCAGAGCAAGGAAGCAGTGATGGGCAGAGAAGAGTCAGGGCCACCCATAAAGGGATAGAAAAGTGGCAAACAAAAGAAGCAACCAAGGGGCTGGAGGGATGGCTTAGAGGTTAAGGCATTTGACTGCAAAACCAAAGGACCCAGGTTCAATTCCCCAGGACCCACGTTAGCCAGATGCACAAGGGGGCGCATGTGTCTGGAGTTTGTTTGCAGTGGCTGGAGGCCCTGATGTGCCCATTCTCTCTCTCTCTCTCTCTCTCTCTCTCTCTCTCCCCCCTTACTCTGTCAAATAAATAAATAAAAATAAAATATTAATTAAAAAGAGAAGCAACCAAGGATGCTGTTTGCAGAGAATTCAAGAGAGAACTGCGTTATAGTTTATCAGTGATCTCAAGTTTGGGGGGGTGTTGGGCTGGGAAGATGGTACAGTGGTTCAAGGCAGTCATAAAACCTGCCAACTCAAATAAAGATACCGTTTTTAAGTTTGGGGGTTTGGAAACTGAAGCTTAATTTAGGCATTTGCCCAAAGTCACACAGTGAGTATATGGTGGCCAAGGTCTTGAACACAGATCTAACTGATCCCACATCCCTTGCTTCATATGCAGGGAAAAGCCTCAGAGACTATGATAGAAAGAAAAGGCCAGAGCTAGCAACAGATGGACAGATGAAGAGAATGTTCTCATTTACTTAAAAATACCCCACAACTTCTATAATCCGAAAGAAGAAAGAAAGAAAAAGAGAGAGAGAGAGAGAAAGGAAGGAAGATTGAAGGGAGGGAAGGACAGAAGGAGGAGGAGCGAGAGAGAAAGAAAGAAAGAGAGAGAGAGAGAGAAGAGCCCTGGAGTGACTGGCCCAAATCTAGGGAGAAGGATACAGCACTACAGTTAGTGCCAGGTCATGAAGAAATTCAATTACCTGAAGCTCATGGAATATTTATAAGGTCTACATTGTGCCAGGACCCATACTGAGGGCTCTACTCTTGCTTAGAGTGGGGAGTGGGCACATACATAACCATGAGACAGTGCCCTAAAGGCCATAACCCCAGCCCAGAGGAGGCACAAAGGCAGCAGAGGTTGACTCAATAAAACGATAGGTAAGGCTGCACTTTCCCA
Organism: Dipus sagitta; assembly: GCA_036346955.1. Taxonomy (NCBI): domain Eukaryota; kingdom Metazoa; phylum Chordata; class Mammalia; order Rodentia; family Dipodidae; genus Dipus; species Dipus sagitta. The sequence continues at coordinate 110,366,353 of CM070773.1, forward strand.
AGTATCCCAAGTAGGCAAGGAAGAGCATCTGGGGCAGAAGGAGCAACCTGAATCAAGACATAAGACAAAGAAGCGTTCCAAAGGTGGGGTCAGGTGTCATTGGATCACAGGCACTGTACAGTAGGAGATAAAGCTGAAAGATAGACCCGCAAGATGGACATTAAAGTACAATAGACCTTGAATGCAAGGCCAGGACCATTGGAACTGAGCCTCTCCATCAGTGGTTCTCAAACTGTGTTTCTGGGTGAACCCAGATGGGCAGAGGCTGTGGAGATTGACAGGGAGATAAAAGTCCAGCCTCAAGGAGAAAGGCCTGCTGGATGATGCTTCCTGACTAGGTGGTCCAGGGATCCAGAGGAGTCAATGTGATAAACAAGATAATGACAACAGCCCACTGTCACCTAGGGAGTTTTAGAACAGAGTGTTATTTTGTATTTAATGGCACAAGTAGATCCATGTGCCATGTGTGTGTGTGTGTGTGTGTGTGTGTGTGTGCGCATGCGCGCGCGCGCGTGCTTACATAACACTGTGGGACCAGGCCTTTCTCCCATCATGAGACATCAACCTTCTCTAATAGATGCACATAGTTACTGAGCTTATACTAGGAGCCAAATCCTAGTCTGAGTGTTTTACATGTGCTATTTCTCATTTAATCTTCAAGATGACCCCCTGGTAATAGTTATTGAATGTTTTCACATGCCATGCTTTGTGCTCAGAGTTTCAAGAGGTAATAGTTCTTTGACCCTCAAGACAACCTTCCAACAGGTAAACAGTGGTTACTCTCCACCTGCCCGATTGTGCTTTTCCCTTGAAGTGTTGGGAATCAAACCCATGATCTCATACATGCTAGGTGAGTGCTCTACCACTAGGATACAACCCTAGTTCTTCTTCTTTTTTTTAATACCATATTTTATTCCGATTTTACAAAGGAGTAATTCTCTCCTTTTAATTTTTAAAAATATTTTTATTATTTCTATTAAGGAGAAAGGGAGTATGGGTGCATGGGCCTCTTGCTGCTACAGATGAACTCCAGATGCATGCACCACTTTATGTGGGTACATGGATAGTGAAGAAGCAAACCCTGGGCTGGCAGGCTTTGGAATCAAGTGCCTTTAACCACTGAGTCATCTCCCTTAAACATGAGACACAGAGAAGCCAAGAAACCAGACCAAATCAAACAGCTGAAAAATGGCCAGTGCCAGACTTGCCTGAGTCCAGTTCCAACAACCTTAATCACTGTATTCTGCTGTGCTCTCGTCCTCAGAGAAAGGCTCTAGATGGAAAGCTCTGAGTCAGTAAAACCCAGAGAAAGGAACTCTTCCAGACTTCAAAGCCCGCCTCTCAAAGCCTGTCCACATCGTCATACTCTGGACCCTCCCCAAGATACTATCTCAGATGTAAGGTGGGACCTGGCATGATTTCCACACACCCAGAACATTTGGAGTCACAGGACTGGCTTCAACAGCACCTCCTTCCCAAGAGGCTCCCCCGCCCCCCGGCCATACCAGAGGCCTCTTTTCTTCAGATTTCAGGGCACACTTGTCTGCACTACCACTAATGTTCAACCGAGGGTCCTCCCTCCACCAAAAGCAGAACCCTACTTCAAGGAGCTATACCTTTTTACAAAAACTACTTTACAAAGAATTTCCACTTTCCTACTCAATCTTTTTTTGCTGTTTTAAAAGTCACTCTCTTGCGGGCGTGGTGGCACATGCCTTTGATCCCAGCACTTGGGAGGCAGACGTAGAAGGGTCACTGTGAGTTCGAGTGAATTCCAGGTCAGTCTGGGCTAGAGTGAAATCCTACTTGAGGGGGGGGGGGGGGGAGTAAAGTCAGCTCTCCTCCTTAAGACATCTCCCATATCTGAACACACTTGACGATTTTACATTGTGTTTTCCTGTCCACAGTAACATTCTTCTACTGCTTGAATCTTTTTTTTATAATATTCTTTTTTAAATTTTTATTTATTTGCAAGCAGAGAGAGAGATAGAAGAGAGAGAGAGAGAGAGAATGGGCACGCCAGGGCCTCTAGCCACTGCAAACGAACTCCAGATGCATGCGCCCCCTTGTGCGTCTGGCTTACGTGGGTCCTAGGGAATCAACCCTGGGTCCTTTGGCTTCCCAGGCAAACGCCTTAACGGCTAAGCTATTTCTCCTTCCCTGTTTCAATCTTTAAAACAACTTGAAACGAGGCATATTATCGCCATGGCGCCGATTGAAATAACAGGTTCAGAGTTTCATTCACCTACCCAGGCTAGGAAAGGGCAGGGCTAGGATTCGAACCTAAGTTCCTCTTGCCACATCAGCTTAGGTCGGCTGTACTCAGGTCAGGGAAGTAATCTTTGCGTCCATGGGTGCGTTCGGGTTAGTAGAGCTCAAATGAAAAAATTACTTTAAAAGGCCTTTAAAAGCACAGTGAGCGCTCCATAAACGGTAAGAAGGGGAAACTGAGGCCAGAAGGTAATTTTCCTCCCAATCAAACCTCACACCGCAAGCAGGAGCCACCGCTTTGGACTAGTCTTGGACTTTCCTGGTTGTAAAAGCTGCTTTGTTGGGCTAAGAAGCTCAGCAAGTCCCCCAGGTCGCTGCATTTCCTACCCTCGGGCCCCGACGTGGACGCCCGGCACTTTGGCTCCAGCACTTGCGCGGCGCAGAGACAGGGCTCTTTAAGGGGGCAGGGGGTGTGGTCTCGGGCGGGGCGGGGCGGGGCGAAGCGCGGGCGCGTGATGATGACGTAGCGCGGCGCGCCGGGCCGGGTTCTGTGTGGGTTGCAAACAGCATGTGGGTCTTCCGCGGGCTGTCGGGGCCGCGAGCCCGGGCGCTCGTGCAGCAGGGGCTGTTCGCAGCGTGGCGCCGCTGCTGTCGCGCGTCCTCTTCCTACTCTGCATCCGCACAGCCTTCCCGGGTCCGGGCGCTGGTCTACGGGAACCACGGGGATCCCGCCAAGGTCGTCCAGTAAGAGACGGCGCCGAAACTGGGGACCCTGGAGGGATGTAAGACGGGCTGCGGGCTGGGGAGGGAGAAACGGGATCCTAGGAAAGGGGCCGACTACGGAGTAGCAAGAGCGAAACTGCAGCCCGGAGTGGCTCAACACCCCGTGGTTCCGGGCAGGGGAAGACGCGAGAGGCACAGGTGTAAGAGGAAAGGCTGATGTATCCTGATCAAGGATTGGGTCGAGCACTTCTTTGTCTAAGTGGACAAAAGTGGACATTTATTGTCACAGTAGCTTTTGACTTACAGAGGAGAAAACTGAGCAACAAGAGAGGTACAGTCACTTACCCAAAGTCATTATAGCCAGTAAAATCAGAACTTGAACATATGGTCTGACAGACGGTCTACCTAAGTCCTATTCTCCTTTTATTTTTTTTTAAGGTTTTTTTTTTTTCGAGGTAGGGTTTCACTCTAGCCCAGACTGACCTGGAATTCACTACAGAGTCTCAGGGTGGCCTCGAACTCACGGCTATCCTCCTACCTCTGCCTCCCGAGTGCTGGGATTAAAGGCGTGCGCCACCATGCCCGGCTCTCCTTTTATTTTTTATCTTGTTTTAAAATTTTTTAAAGTTTTTTTTTTAATTTTCATTTGTTTATTTGAGAGATAGAGGCAGTTAGAAAGAATGGGCGCGCCAGGGCCTGCAGCCACTTCAAACTCCAGAGGCATGCGCCGCCTTGTGCATCTGGCTAACATGGGTACGAGGGAATCGAACCTACGGGTCCTTTGGCTTTCTTTTTAGAGGAGGTTTGCAGGAGTTTGCTTTTACATCTATCTATTTGGATCTTCACTTCCGAGTTAAATAGTTAATAGATTAGTGTTTCCACTTTCCGAGGTCAAGGGACTTGCCCGAAGTGATAAACTAATAAGTGATTGGAGCAGGGGCTCCAATCCTGCTCCTTTCTCATGTACATTCCTTTCCACCACACCGTGTATTCACCTTGACATAGTTTAAAAGGACCTGTTTTGCATGGGGGGGAGGGGGCGTGGTGGCACACCACTCCCGGGAGGCAGAGGTAGGAGGATTGCCATGAGTTCAAGGCCACCCTGAGACTACATAGTGAATTCCAGGTCAGCCTGAGCTAGAGCCAGATCCTGCCTGGGGGCGGGGGGGGGGGACCTGTTTTGGGCTGGAGAAATGGCTTAAGGACCCAGATTTAATTCCCCAGCACCCATGTAAGCCAGATGCACAAGGTGGCACATGCATCTGGAGTTTGTTTGCAGTGGTTAGAGGCCCTGGCATGCCCATTCCTCTTCCCCCTTCTCTCTCTCAAATAATTTTTTGAAAAAATAAAAAGCTATTGTATAATCTCAGCCCACAGATAGAGGCGAAGAGAATTGCAAGTTTCATGCTAATCTGGACTACATAGCAAGACCTTTTCGTAAAACACACATGGCTGGCTGTTTTAGAGCCCGACAGTCCTAAGATAAATATAACCTGTTTGATCTTAGACATGTCACTCATGCTCTCTGAGCCCTCTACCTCTATGATAATGTCCTCCTCCTAAAAATTATTTTGGATCTCAACTCATGAATTTTGCATGTGGCTTATAAAAAACAAGTTTTGTGTTTTCAAATATTAATAGATGTACACATAACTAGCCATTCAAAAGAGCTGCTAGGGGGTTGAAGTGATGACTCAGCTGTTAAATAAAGGTACTTGCTTGCAAAGCCTGACTGCAGGGTTTGATTCCCCTCCATACCCATGGAAAGACAGATGCAAAAAGTGGCACATGCATCTGGAGTCTGTTTGCAGTGGCAAGAGGCCTTGGTGCACCCATTTCCTCTCTCTACATGCAAATAAATAAAATAAACCTTCTTTTTGTTTGTTTTTTTAAAGAGTTGTGGGCTGGAGAGATGATTTAGCAGTTAAGGCACTTGCCTGCAAAGTATAAGGACCCAGGTTCGATTGCACAGTACTCACATAAGCAGATGTACAAGGTGGCACATGTATCTAGAGTTCATTTGCAGTGACTAGAGACCCTGGGGCACCCATTCTCTATCCCCCCCCCCCCGCTTCTTCCTCTCCCTCCCCTCCCTCTGTCTCTCAAATAAATATTTTTTTATAAAAAGAGTTGTGTAGCCCAGTGTGATGGTGTACGCCTTTAATCCCCAGCACTCAGGATGCAAAAGTAGAAGAATCAGGAATTCAAGGCCACCCTGAGACGACATAAATTCCAGATCAACCTGAGCTAGAGTACCACCCTCCCATGAAAAACTGGAAGCAAAAAAGGAGAAGGAAAAAAAGAAAAAAAGAGGCAGCTGGCGAGATGGTTTAGTAGTTAAGCACTTGCCTGTAAAACCAAAGGACCCAGGTTTGATTCTCCAGGACCCATGTAAGCCAAATGCATAAGGTGGCACATGCATCTAGAGTTCATTTGCAGCAGGTGGAGCCTCTGGTGCACCCATTCTCCCTCCCTCCCCCTCTCCCTCTCCCTCTGCCTCTGCCCCTCTGCCCCTCTGCCCCTCTGCCTCTCTGTGCCTCTCTCTCTGTGCCTCTCTTTCTGTCAAATAAATGAAAATAAAACTTTTTTTTTTTAAAGAGTTATTAGGGTTGCTGGAGTTTAGCTAAGGTGAAGCTCAGATCTGGACATTAGAATACTTGGAAACAAATACTTTTTCCTAACTTGGTTAAGCTGTGCATTTGGCAAGTTTACTGAAGTTCTCTAAGCCTCGTATTTTCTTTTCTAAATTAATAAATTATATTTATTGAGGGAAGGGAAGTGAATACACCACTTGGTCTGAGAGCCCGTGTGGTAGGCCTGGAAAAAAATGTAAAAAGAGAGAGAGAAAAGAAAAGAAAGTACAGAGAGTTCCTGCCATGTGGAGGGCAGGAGGGGGAAAAGAGCCCGTGTGGGAGTAGAAGTTAGGGGGGTGGACTGAGATGAGGGGAAACTCCCCAGAACCTGGAGGTATAGGAGTGGTCAGGCAGCCCACAGCCTCATCACATTTTCTTTTTTTTTTCTTTTTTTTTTTTTTTTCCGGTTTTTCGAGGTAGGGTCTCACTCTAGCCCAGGCTGACCTGGAATTCACTATTTAGTCTCAGGTTGGCCTCAAACTCATGGCGATCCTCCTACCTCTGCCTCCCGAGTGCTGGGATTAAAGGCATGCACCACTACGCCCGGCCTCATCATATTTTCAAATGGAGACAACACAGATACAGTTTACAGGGTTAACCAGCTAAGAATGATCTAATGCTGTCCACCAGAAAGCACCAAATACTCCCTTGTAGTGCTTTGTTTCCAGCTCTTTGATCACAGCCGATGATGAATTACTATAATGGTTTAAAAGCAGGTTAGATGTTTTGGCAGGCACAGAGGATAAGCCTCAGATAAATCCAAGGTCATGCACTCAGTCCAGCCACCTGCACCTTTAGAACAGTTTAAAGGAATATCAAGCATGTACTTGAGCTGCTGAGGCAGATGAGGGCCACAAGTTCCGGGCTAGCCTGGGTAACACTGTTGCAAAAAAACTAAAGGCAGGAAGGTAGATAAAGGAGGGAGAAGAGAAAAGCTGAGCATAGTGGTGCAGGCCTGTAATCCCAGTTTGGAAGGTGGTGATGGTACAGATCTTGAGAGTGATGGGGCTTCTCTTAGCCCAGGTGGGTTGGACACAGGTGGTATCTCATGCCAAAGAACAATAAATGAATTTGGACAAGGGAGTGGGGAGCATACAAGTAGACTTTATTAAGAAAAATATAGAAAAGCCTCCTGAGGGCGGAAGGGTTTCCAAAAAGAAATGTAGGGGGGATTGTTGGATCAGGGGCTTGGGGCTGGGAATATAAAGGTGGAAAAGCCCCAAAGTGTCAGGACAGGGCATGCTTAGGATTTTCACCTGCATACAAAGAAGAGAAAGAAAGAAACAAGGAAAACTTACACTGTTTGAGTTAGAACTCAGAAAAGCAGGCAGTCTCAGCTGTAAGGGTCTGGGAGCAACTCCACCAAGGGAGGGGCTTCTTGGGGTATAGGATATTTTCTCATTAAGAGAAATGGCCAGGCGTGGCAGCGCACACCTTTAATCCCAGCACTTGGGAGGCAGAGGTAAGAGGATCGCCATGAGTTCGAGGCCATGCTGAGACTATTTCAGGTCAGCCTGGGCTAGAGTGAAACCCTACCTTGGGGGGGGGGGGAAGGATAACTGTTCCTCCCACCTCTGCAGTATGCCTGTGGGTGAGGGGTTGTCTCTACCTGGTGAGTGAGTGAGAGGCTCAAACAAAGTCCTCTGGTCAGGAGGAAGTGGCTCTCCCCTTCCTAATGTTACCAGGGAAGCAGGAAGTGAGGTCCTTTCTTCAATGCCCTGTAAGCCTAATGCCTGCCTACCAACAACATTCCCCCCTCATGAGTTTAGACCCTAAAATCATTCAGGAGATGAGCGGCAACTCGGGCTCACTCTTTCAGGCTGAAGCAGGGCATAGAGTGGACTTTCAGGAGGACAATCTAAGGAGAACCAGATAGGTGGAGTGAGATTGTTGTAGGACCATCTAAGGATAATTGACTGTGAGAGACAGGAGATAAAGTTATACAAGGTCTAAAAATTAAGATAGTTACTGTTAAGATTATAATAGATATAACCTATTTCTACCAGAAAGATTCAGCAATCTGATTTTTGTTTGTTTGCTTGTTTGTTTTTTTGTTTTTTGAGGTAGTGTCTCTCTCTCTAGTCCAGGGTGTAGTCTCAGGGTGGCCTTGAACTCATAGTAGTCCTCCTACCTCTGCCTCCGGAGTGCTGGAATTAAAGGCATATGCCACTATGCCTGGCTAAAGGGATGATGTTTGACATGCTTGAATCTGAATTAAAGGGGACATTAGAATCATCTGGAATATACATATTTATCAAACATGTTTACAGGCACAAGAGCAAAATTCTCTTGGGCCCGAGTTCAGGGCCAGCCTAGGCTACATGAGACTGTCTCAAAAGAGATTAAGCAGAGCTAGGTATGTTGGCTCATGCTTGTATTCCCAGCCTAGTCTACATAGCAAGTTCCAAGCCAGCCAACTAGGACTATATAACAGAACCCTGGGACTCAAAAAATGAAAGGGCAGGCTTGGGGAAGAGAAAATGAAGAAGATGCCTCAGTCTCTAAGCCCAAAATTACTGTCCTTTGTTATTATTGTTGTATATTTTGGTTTGGTTTATTTATTTGCAAGCATAGAGAGAAGAGAGAGAGAGAATGGGCACGCCAGGGCCTCCAGCCACTGCAAACAAACTCCACATGCATGTGCTACCTTTTGCATCTGGATTTTTGTGGGTATGGGGAATGAAACTAAGGTCACTAACCTTAACCGGTAAGCCATCTCTCCAGCCCCAAATTATATTTTTATTATATATATTTTGATCATGTCTGGGATGACATCTCCCTGAGGCCTTTGCTGCAGTGAGCTGATAAAGCACGTGTCCACTTTCAGAAAAGCACCCACAATAAGTGTGGTATGGTGCTGCTTCCTGCAGGCTTTTCATTTATGTTACTGGTGCAGGACCTGCCACCAAAAAGCTGCTCCCATAATGTTAGGTGAACCTGACCTTCATTTCCTTAACAAATGTGCCTTTTATGGAGTTCTACCCGGGCGTAAGGGAGGCCTGGGGCGGTTAGACAGCTGAATATAGTTGTCTTCTGATTGGTTCCCTCCTCCAGAAAGGCAGGGAAGCTGGAATCCAGTGGTCTGTCTGCTAGGAAAAGAGATGCCTCTGTTGTCTCCTTATGAGGTCTCCTCAGTTCCCTGTTCCAAGCATGACGCTTCTGCAAAGCATCATGTTCGACCTTGGCTTCACTACTTGGTCACCTGGGGTACTTTGAGATACTATTTCCAGGCTTCACCCCTAAAGTACTTGGTAGACCTGGAGTAGCCAGGAGCACCTGGGGTTTTTTGTTTGTTTGTGCTTTTGTTGTTTTTTAAGCTGCCGGGTTTCTAGGTGACTTCTGCCCCACCAGGATTGAAAACAGTGCCTTGTGGATAGATGGCTAGGCTAATAGTAATCTTCCCTCAGTCTGGAAGGATACTTCCCTTCTGACCTACATTCAGGCAACTTTGTTTGCATTTGGGCTGAAGCCAGTGACTGGAATTCTCTTTGTAGTCTTGTCTTATGAGGTCTAGGGTAACCACAGTCACAGAAAGAATTGGGTGTTGTTTACACATCCTAGTGACTGGGTGTCTGGATCAGGTCACACCAGTAAGGTCAAGGAACTACCCAGAATCCACACAAAATTCCCTACACGGGTGTGTGTTTGTGTTGTTCGCATGATAGCCAGGGCTCTGCAAGCTAGAAGAAAGGAATGAAAATAAGTAAGGATTGAACTGCTGATCTACATGAAGTCAAGACTACAGAATTACAACAGTCTAGAAATTTCCAAGGTCCCCATGGCCACTGTCCCTTGTGCAGAGCTCTGGATTCTCTTTAATACTTTTTTAAATATTTATTTTAGAGACAGAGAGAATTGGCTTCAGCCACTGAAATTGAACTCCAAATGTTTGTGCCACCTAGTGGGCATATGCGACCTTGCACTTGCCTCCCCTCTGTGCATATGGCTTACATGGGATCTGGAGAGTCCTACATGGATTCTTAGGCTTCACAGCAAGCCGTTTCTCTAGCCCTAGTATTTTATTATTTATTTCAGAGAAAAAGAGATAGGTAGTGAGAGAGAGAGAATAGGCACGCCAGGGCTTTCAGCCACTGCAAACAAACTCCAGACACGTGTGTCACCTTGTGCATCTGGCATACGTGGGTCCTAGGGAATCGAACCTGGGCCCTTTGGCCTTGCAGGCAAGCTCCTTAACTGCTAAGCCATCTTTCCAGCCCAGAGGGCTCTTTCATAATCACAGAAGAAGAAAGTGGACTTAGTCCTCTTTAATGGAGAAAGTTAGCTGGCATTGATTTTTCTGAGTGTTAAGTGCTGGACATTTGTGGTCTCTGCCCTCAGGAAAGCCCAGTGGTCTAAGTGCTATGATGAGATGAGCTCAGAGTGTGGTGGGCACCCAGAGAGGAGTGTCTACTTACCCAAGGGAGGTCACTTGCACAGGAGATGGGGTGAACGGCATGTGAAGAGAGAATGTTTCAACCATTGCCATTTGCATTTGCATGTGCAAAAGGCCAGAGAGACTTAGTACCCAATCCTGGGTAGGACCTTTCTCTGAACTGGCCCAGAGGGGACTAGCCAGAGGTCACATGCTGATTGTACATTCTGAAACACTTCTTATGGGCTGTGGAGATCAGAGGAAGGCCCTCCTCTTCTTTCCCCCTTGCCTCTGTAGGTGAGCTGGAATTGCACTTAGGGGTTTTCCCCTTCCCTAAGCCTAGGGGGAATGCTGTCACTCAGCAGGTCCAAGTCACATTTCTGGCTGCCCCCTTGCCCACTGCAGCAGCTCTCTAGCGTGCTTCTTGGTGAAGTCAGTAGGGTCCTCTTTTTTTTCTTTTCTTTTTTTTTTTTTTTTTGGTTTTTCAAGGTAGGGTCTTGCTCTGGCCCAGGCTGACCTGGAATTAGCTGTGTAGTCTCAGGGTGGCCTCAAACTCACAGCGATCCTCCTACCTCTGCCTCCTGAGTGCTGGGATTAAAAGCATGCGCCACCATGCGGGTCCTCATTTTAGAAGCAGAGAGGACACAAGGTTCGACTGACTTAGGATGTTTCACTGGGGACCGCCTACAGGAGCAGTGGTCCAAATTCCAGCCCCACCTCCTCATTCTCTATCCCTTGATTAAAGGGCTTGGAGGCAGAAGTAGTGCATGCCTTTAATCCCAGCACTGAGGAGGCAGAGGTAGGAGTTCAAAGCCATCCTGAAATTTACATAGTGAATTCCAGGTCAGCCAGGGTTAGAGTGAGACCCTAGCTCAAAAAAAAAAAAATAAAATAAAATAAAAAAGAAGGGCTGGAGAGATGGCTTAGCGGTTAAGGCATTTGTCTGCAAAGCCAAAGGACCCTGGTTTGATTCCCCAGGACCCACGTCAACCAGATACACAAGGTGGCACATGCATCTGGGGTTCGTTTGCGGTGGCTGGAAGCCCTGGCGCACCCATTCTCTCCCTCTCTCTCTGCCTCTTTCTCTCTCTCTCAAATGAATAAAAAATGAAAATAAACTAAATAAATAAAGGGCTTAACCATCATCAACAGAGTGAATCTGGGCATGCTGGCTATCCCCCAGCTTCTGTGCCAGTAACAGACCAAGCACCCTTTCCTGCCAAGACCATGTCAGTAAGCTTTCTGTCACTGTAGTAAAATGCCTGAGAAAACTTATAAAGAGAAAAATGCTTTTTTTTTAAACTCAATTTTAGAGGTTCTGGTGCATGACTGAGCAGTTCCATTGTTTTGGGGGCAGGGGCCTGTAGCAAAACTACTTACCTTATCATGAGCCAAAGAGGAAAATGACCTGAAGGCCTGCTACTAGGCCCTACCTCTTATAAGTTCTACCACTTCCCAGTAGTGGCCTGGGCCAGACCTTTAATACAAGGGCATTTAAGATCTTAACTGTAGCAGACCATCCTCAGCATGATACTGCAACCTCAGAAGCCATGAGAAATGAATCCTCATTTTCCCAGTCTTCCAGCGCTGGCCATTCCATGAAAGTCACATAGCCACTGCACGATCTGCTCACCAGTGGTTGCTCCAGCTACTTGGGAGACTGAAGCAGGACAACTGCTTGAGCCCAGGAGTTCAAGGCCAGCTTGGGCAACATAGTAAAACCCTGTCTCAACAAAAAGGGTTATAGGATATTGAGGATATAGCTCAGTAGAGCGCTCACCCAGCATGTGTGAGGCTCTGAGTTACCTGCAGTGAAAAAGGAGGAATGTTCTACTAGCAGACCAAAAGATGAGTACTGAATGGAAGGAAGGCAGGATTGCTTCGAGGGAGAGAGACCAGATGTGGCCCATCAAGGCAGGTATGTGTGCCTGGCACTCTGAAAATGTTCTGGTCCCCAAGAGCCCAGGACTATCCTTTTGTCCCCCACAGCTTAGGCCACCAACATTCCCTGCTGGGTAGGGGGCAAGAAGTCACAGACTAGGAGCTGAAGACCTGGATCCCTCACAGTTGCCACTTGTGTCCCACATATTAATTATTAGGAAGAGCACACCAGGCACTTGACTAAGTCACAGAAGGCAGCTTGTTGACCACTGGGACTGCAGGCAGGCTGTGGAGTGCCACCGAGGTGTCAGTTATCTTCACTCTGCCTGGTGATGAGACTTGCGTTCCTGGCTCACCTGCCAAGCAGCCGAGGCACTCTGGTCAGTGACACTCTTTGCCTGGTCTTGCTCAAAATGATACTGACAGATTTGGGGTGGTAGAGTGGAAGATGAAAGATAAGTACAAATGGTTGCTAATTAAATGTGGAAGGCAAGAAAGAGCTCTTAGCAGAGCTAGCCAGTGCACACCTTGCACAGCAATAGAACCAAGCCAGTCCTCGGGGGACTGAGCTCTTTTCCCCCCTCTCTCAAAAGGTTCTTTATTCTGCCTGCTTTTGTCTCCCTTGTACTTCATATGGGATCACAGGTGTACAGCCTCAGCCTCAAAGGAGCCATTGTAATCTTATCCAGCCTGGGATCTGTTGATTGAGACAGCGGCATCCCTCGGAGTTGCATGGCGCCGTCACTCTCACGAGGGAAAGATATGAACAGTAGTGGAGCGATGACTTGCGTTCAAGCCAGGCTGTGTTTGGGTGCCTCATTTGAGCCCTAAAATCAGTCATCGAGTTTCCCTTGGTGAATTTTAAAAGGAAGAAAACAACGGGAAAGGAATTGCTATCGTCGCACCAGACGACCAGCTCCTGGAATTCAGACCTAGCCCCATTCTCCTTGTCTGTGCAGAATGGTATCCTTGACGACGCTCTCGGTAGGAATAGCTGTGTCTGTGCTATTGATGGCATTCCATGGGGCAGGCTGGGGCCAGTCTGCTGATGAGTTGCAGCTGGACCAACACACCTCACCCCAGGCAGATAACATGTCAGGCCTGCCCCTCCTCCGCCCACCTGTGTTTGCAGCTTCCTCTCAGCATCTTCTAGACTCTGGTTTCTGCCCCTCCCTACCCACTTTTCCACCCACTTCAGTGAATCTCAGCTGGCACCAAGCAACTGGGCTCCCTAGAAGACAAACAAGAGAACCAATATGCTATTCTTTCTGTTATTTGGGGGCAAATTATGTGAAATCATGGTCCCAGCCCAAGTGGGAAGCTGAACCAAGTCACATGGGCTTCTTCACTGGAGGGCTTTCTAATGCTGACAGTCACATGACTCTGGAGTGTTAGTGGGCAGCAGTTCCCAAATGCCCTGGACCCAGAATTCCTCCAACACAGCATAGCAGGTGCTGCCAGGGTTCAGCCATCTGAGCTTTGGCGTCTAGCTTAAGAGAAAGACTTGTAACTTTCTCTTGAGCAGTTGCCTACTGTCTCCAAACCTCAGCGTCCTCCAGTTTTTAACCAGCATGATTGTAGCCTACACAAAAGCATTGAGAGGACTAAACAGCATGGTGGGTGTAAAACGACAGAAGACTGTCAGTGTTAGTTATCATTTCATTGTCCGGCCAAGTGGCCCAGAGTAAGTTTTTCTCTCTCTAGACACCACCTACACAGCCATCTTGCAGCTCTTTGTCTAGCCCAGAGCATTGCCTGCTGTCCATCTGCAGATAGCCCACATCAAACTTCAAATACAGCATCTCTGTGGTGACTACACGTACATGTTCCTTCCTCTCTATCTTCACATCCAGGAGTCCACACAGATCTGGGAGTCATCAAAAACTTCAGCTCCCTCTATCCATATGGGATCAGTCACCTGGTGACATTCATGTCCATATTTAAGAGATTCTGAGATTGAGCTTGTTAGTGTATACCTGTAATCCTGACACTGAGGAGGCTGAGTCAGATGGATTGCAAGTTCAAGGCTACCCTTCCTGTATAGCGATTTCCAGGCCAGCCTCAAAACAACAACAACAACAAAAGCCAGGCATGATGGCGCACGCCTTTAATCCCAACACTCGGGAGGCAGAGGTAGGAGGATTACCGTGAGTTCAAGGCCACCCTGAGATTCCATAGTAAATTCCAGATCAGTTTGGGCTAGAGTGAGACTCTACCTTTAAAAAAAAAAAAAAAAAAAACCTGGCGGGGTGGCACACGCCTTTAATCCCAGCACTCAGGAGGCAGAGGCAGGAGGATCACCATGAGTTCAAGGCCCCCCTGAAACCACACAGTGAATTCAGGTCAGCCTGGGCTAGAATGAGATCCTACCTTGAAAAAGAAAAAGAAAAAACAAATCCTCTGAATTAAATTTACTTGAGTTTTCCAAAATTCTTTTTCATTGGTTGAGTGGTCCTTTTCAGCTCGTGTCCCCACAGTTTCCTTGGACATTGATCCTGCCGACAACACTGCCGTGTGTGCCACATGCTGTGATAGATACAATCCAGCCTGCGGGGGCTAGTGCTGCCCCGTGACCAAAGGAGGCTTCTGCCATCTTCCCAGCTGCTCAGCAACTGAGGCAGCATTCAGCCCCACACTGCCCATTTCACCCCAAATCTGTGCTCTGCCCCTCCCTCCTTTGTGAGTGGAGGTTGTCCTTATTCTCACCTCCACTGCAATCATCTAGCTTCTTAAAATATATTTTATTTGCCGGTGTGGTAGCACATGCCTTTAATCCCAGCACTTGGGAAGCAGTGGTAGGAAGATTGCCATAAGTTTGAGGCCACCCTGAGGATACGTTATGAATTCCAGGTCAGCCTGAGCTAGAGCAAGACACAGAGGCAGAGAGGATGGATATGCCAGGGCCTCCAGCCACTGCAAATGAATTCCAGACACATGCACCACCTTGTGCATCTGGCTTTACGTGGGTCCTGGGGAACCCAACCTAGGTCCTTTGGCTTTGTGGGCAAGTGCCTTAACCACTAAGCCGTTCTCCAGCCCACATCTAGCTTTTTAGCACTGTAGCCTGATTGTGTGCTTGATGCATAAACTAACTTCTCTGCTCCCCATTTTGTTTTTTGAGATGGGGGGGGGATCTCATTCCATAGAGTAGGTTGGCCTAGAACACACTAACTCAAGCTGACCTCACACTCAGCAGTCTTCTGCCTCGTGCTAGGGTGGCAGGCCTGCGCCATCATGCCTGGCCTAAGCTCTCTTAAGGATAATCTCTTTTTGCGTTTGAGCCCAACCTTTGAGGTAGTTTTTCTAAATAGTCTAGAACTAGAGACAACAGGTGGATGAAGCCAGTGATTGGAGCCTCTCCTGTCTCCCTAGGTGACACACACTTTTATGCCACAGTTTCTCACTGGAGAGGAAAGGTTGATGCCACACTTGTGAAACACTGAGGTAAAAGAAAGGCTATCTGCCCTCCAGGAGCTCCAAATCTTAACAGGGAGACACACACTGTCTGCATAAGCCAAGGTTAGTGAAACGCTCTGGACTGAAGAGTTTGAAGGATTCAGACAAATCCAGTCCCCTATCTGAGTTCCCGAATGCAGAAAGCTCTGAAGACTGACAATCTTTTTATAGCTCATTGAAGGTAAAACCTGGTTTAACATGAAGTTCTTCCTGGTCTTAATCTCTTACTTGGTGTGAATATTCACATCTTTTACTGCAGAAACTATCGGATCACTGGAAGCTGCAAGGAACTCATGGTTCTGAGCTCTGGAATACATCAGACCCCAAGAATTTTGGAAAGGAGATCTTTAACCTGTGTCTTATCTTGATAGTTTTTAAAAAAAAATGGAGGGCTGGAGAGATGCTTATCAGTTAAAGGCACTTGCCTGCAAAGCCTAAGGACCCAGGTTCAATATTGCAGTACCCATGTAAAGCCAAATGGACAAAGTGGCGCATGCATCTGGAGTTTGTTTGCAGTGGCTAGATGTCCTGGTGTGCCCATTCTGTCTCTAAAATTTTTTTAAATGTCGAAAGGCTTCATAAATGAAGAAATAACTCACTTGAGATGGCCTTAAATGGTGTAGTCCCTCCTGCTGTGTCTCAGAAGCATTTAGAAAGTGATTGTTTCCCAGGGACAGGAAAAGGACCAAAAGACAGCATAGAAAATTTGGTCTGGGTCTTGAAGGGTGAATTGAATTTCTCACTTCATAGAGAAGCTGTGGAAACAAGATTCTTGGCTGAGGGAGACGTGTGTAGAAATGTGCAGAAAAAAATGTCTTTAAGCAGCTTGAGCTCATGGACTTTGTCAGCTTACAGGGAAAGTCTGATTATCTGTCAGAATGCAGGAGAGAAGCGGTGGGGATAACACAAAGGGGCAGCTAGTCCAAAATCTGCTCCGGGCAGGACTTTGGGATATAGACTTAATACATATGGCCAAAGAAACATCACAGAGGCAAGGGGAGGCCTCCCTTCAAGGTCTGCAGGGGAAGTCCTGGTGCCCACTGACCTCCCTCTCTCTTCCTTCAGGCTGGTGCAGCAAGGGGGCAACCCACCTGCCACGCCAGCCTGGGGTTCATTTCACGGCCTTCTTCTTGGTCTGGGCTCAAGTCCTTAGACCTGCTGGTTTCTGTCAACATCAGATTGCAAGGTTCAGATCAGATAGGCCATCTACTACTGCTAGTGGCCTTGAGCAAGTTATTTATCTCTTCTGTGCCTTTATTCCTCTGCTGTAAAAGCAGAACAGTGGTCTGAAAGCTATTGTAATACTGTGAAGCCATGGAAGCTGGCCTGTAAAGTACTTCCAAGGGAGCCTGGCTGGCTAGCCCTCAGTAAACAGCAGTTGTTACTGTGGCAGGAACTCCCCTCCACCAGCTATGTTTGGACATACCATCCTTACTACTTGCTTTCTTTTAGAAAGCCTTTTCTTTCTTCTGTCCCTGGTCTTCTACTCTTTCCATTCCCAGATGCTGATGTATAGCAATGTAAATCAGAGTGTCAGCTTTGGAAGTAGAGAAACCTGCCACTTGCCAGTAACCTGAGCTTGTATATACCTTCTGTAATCTCAAGGAGCCACATTCTTCTTGGACAACATGAGACTATTAATACTTCCCTCCCAGAAGTGTTATATGTTAAATTAAAGCCCTCAGCACAGGGCCTGGTATATAAAAAATAGCTCATAAGTACCTGCCTCTATTAATATTAGTCGTACAAAACATTTCTTGGAAATCACACTTTTACCCAAGTTCATATGTTGGTTCTCATTAAAAGGTGAGATTTCCACAGAAGTGGGTGGATTGCCTTCCTTACTGTGCTCATACCATGGCACAGTGCTAACTAAGCACCTCTGATTGGCAGTTATAGATGACTCTAGTAAGTAAAAATAAGGAACAGTATAACTTAGTAAATAAATTTGGACAAAGAGAAGTATTGAAGTATGGAGAAAGGGAAGTGAGAGAATGAGGTAGCTTTGTGAGGTAGTTTAGGGTGACTGGGCCTCTGAAAGAAAAAGGAATGTTATTGGGCCTATTTTTGCAGTCTCCTCTTTGCTAGAGCTCAAAGTATGATCTGACTTCTTATCTCTTCCCTAGATCTGTTTTTTCTACAAACAACCTGAGCCCCTCCTGGGAGGGAGGTCCCCTTTCCTATAATTTAAATCTAATTCTGACATTGTATTTGGTCAAGTTCAGGCTCCAGAACTTGGCATCATGCTAGCCTCTTCCTGAGACAAGCCTCTACCCCAGACCAATCAGCTGTCTCTCTGGCTCATGTGAACCAGAAGGTAAAGCCCACTACCGTAAGGTTGTAAATATGCTCATGAAGGGAGGGTAAGCTCTCTTGGTGGCTTAGCAGTTAAGGCATTGTTTGCCTGCAAAGCCAAAGGACCCAGGTTCAATCCTCCAGGACCCACATTAGCAAGGTGCAGAAGAAGGTGCATGTGTCTGGAGTTCCTTTACAGTGGCTCGAGGCCCTGGCATGCCCATTCTCTCTCTCTCCCTCCTCTGTCAAATAAATAAATAAAAATATAAAAAGAAGAAGCCAGGCATGGTGGTGCATGCCTTTAATCCCAGCACTTGGGAGGCAGAGGTAAAAGGATCACTGTGAGTTCAAGGCCACCCTGAGACTACAGAGTGAATTCCATATCATAAGATTCTTAGAGCCACGCAAGTTCTGGGAAACTCAGGGCCAGGACAGCAGAGAGTTACTAGGAACAACACCTCTGCCAACAGAACTGAATCTCTGGGCACACATGGCAACTGAGACATGTTGCTGACCTACTTTGAGGAGACAATTTGAGTGGAAGATACCCTGTCTAGCTTGGCTGATATTAGCATCTCTGTGGCTTTGTGCTTAGACTAAAGAACCTGGAGCTGGCTGCTGTGGGAGGATCAGACGTCCGTGTGAGGATGCTGGCGGCCCCTATCAATCCATCCGACATAAATATGATCCAAGGTAACCTTGGTTTCTGGAGCTTATGTTAATTGGCTTTTTCTGCTCAGCAGCCACCTCATTTCCCTTCCTCCTCAGGTGGGGGTATGAAATTCCTGGGATTAGCAATAGCTGTTCTCCAGAGGAGCTGTCTTCATAAAGTGTCAGACCCTCTATGGGTGTCTGCCCTCTCTGACAGACCCGTGATCATGCAGTAGGAAGTAAACAGACCCCTGGGGAGTATCTATGACATTTTGGGCTCCTTTCTTACTTAACTCGTCCTCATAGTAATCATCTGTGCTGAAGTATTAGCTCCTTAGACAGATAAGGAAGCAGGGGTCCAGAACTTGACTAAGTGGACGACTAGTTAGAGGCAGACTGACCCCAATGCCCAAGCCTTCGAGTCTAACTTCCCAGATCTGACTGGATAACCCTCTGTGCTCTTCTCCCCCAGGGAACTACGGCCTCCTTCCCAAGCTGCCCGCTGTCGGAGGGAATGAAGGTGTTGGAGAGGTGATCGAGGTGGGCAGCAGTGTGACTGGCTTAAAGCCAGGAGACTGGGTGATCCCAGCAAATGCGGGTTTGGGTGAGTGTCCCTGGTGCCAGCAGCCTTTTTGTTCTCTCAGATCCTGGTTCATCCACTCTGGACATGCCTACTCATTGGCTCAGAATAACTAAGTAGCACAGGGGTCATTGTTAAGCTCATAGGCCTGCTTCCAGGCAAGTCAGTGCTGAGGACTGGAGAGGAGGAACTGGGGGTAAAGGACGTTGGTGGTGTGTGTAGATGACAGCAAGCTGGTGGTAGCCACAGAAGGGATCCATCCTAGAATCTTCCAAGCCAGGTGCCAACCAGAGAAAATGAGTATTTTGCATCATGGGGACTATCATTAACTCAGTTTTTCAGTAAACAGTGAGCTCTGCAAAGC
This sequence comes from Dipus sagitta, assembly GCA_036346955.1. Lineage (NCBI taxonomy): Eukaryota > Metazoa > Chordata > Mammalia > Rodentia > Dipodidae > Dipus > Dipus sagitta. The sequence continues at coordinate 110,385,519 of CM070773.1, forward strand.
ACTAAGTTCTGGGACATATATCCATAGGGTCCTTTAGTGAAGACCACAGGTTAGTGAGAGTGGCCACCACTACACAGGTAAGTTCTACCATCTCTTGGTCGTTTTGCTTGATTCCTGAGCTGCCTGGCTGTGGCTCTGCCTATAGACAGCCAGTTCTTTCCCACATGCAGCCAGTCCTAGGGGAACACAGGCAGAGCCTGTGAACTGATATTTGCCAGCTGAACCTCTCATTAAGAAACACTCGGGGGGGGGGGGGGGTCCTGGAGAGATGGCTTAGTGGTTAAGGTGTTTGCCTGCAAAGCCAAAGGATCCCAGTTTGATTCTCAAGACCCATGTAAGCCAGATGCACAAGGTGGCACATGCATCTGGAGTTCATTTGCAGTGGCTAGAGGCCCTGGCATGCCCATTATCTCCCCCTCTCTCTGCCTCTTTCTCTCTCAAATAAATAAATAAAATATATTTTAAAAAGAAAGAAAGAAACACTAGGAGACTGGAGAGATGGAATGCCTGAAAAGCCAAAGGACCCAGGTTCAGGTTTGATTCCCAAGGACCCACGTTAGCCAGATGCACAAGGTAGTGCATGTGTTTGAGTTTGTTTGCAGTGGCTGGAGGCCCTGGCATGCCCATTTTCTTTCTTTCTCTCTCTCATCAAATAAATAAATAAAAAGAAAATATAAAAAAAGAAAAAGAAACACTCAGGCCAGGCATGGTGACACACACCTTTAATCCCAGCACTTGGAAGGCAGAGGTAGGAGGATCACCATGAGTTCAAGGCCACCCTGAGACTACATAGTGAATTCCAGGTCAGCCTGGGCTAGAATGAGACCCTACCTTGAAAAGCCAAAGAAAAAAAAAAAAAGACAAACACTCAAAGGGCTGAAGATATGGTTCAGCAATTAAGATGGTTGCCTGCAAAATCTTAGCAACCCTGGTTTAATTCCCCAATGCCCACATAAAGCCAAATGCACAAAATAGCATATGCATCTGGAGTTTGCAGAGGCTAGAGTCCCTAGCATACCCATTCTCTCTGTGTCTCTTCACACTATCTCTGTCTGCTTGCAATAAATAAATACTTTTGTTTTAAAGAAACACTCAAGCTGGGCATGGTGGTGCACTTCTTTAATCCCAGCACTTGGGAGGCAGAGGTAGGAGGATCACCATGAGTTCAAGGACAACCTGGGACTACAGAGTAAATTCCAGGTCAGCCTGGGCCAGAGACAGACCCTACCTCTTAAACAAAAAATAAATAAATAAATAAAAATAAAAGTGAGAAAGAACTCAAAGCTTGGTGCCCCACGCTTTTAATCCCAGCCCTAGGGACACAGAAGTAGGAGGATTTCTGTGAGTTCATGACCTTGAAGTCAGCCTGGGACTACAGAGTGAGTTCTAGGTCAGCCTGGACTAGAGGGAGATCCTACATCAAAAAAATAAATAAATAGAGAGAGAGAGAGAAGAAAAATCACACATTCAAAATCTTCAGAGGCAGCCCACAGCAAGAGAGCGAGCACTGGCCTAGTAACCAAATGCACACTCTCCTTCCCCTCTGCTTTATGGCCTGTGTAAGTCAGGAACACAGTACAGTTTCCTCAGCTCTAAAGTAGGGCCCATCATTGCTGCTTTGCATGTATTCTTTCACAGAGGGAATGTATGCAATGATTTTTGTAAATACTAAACTTCTGGATGCATAGGTCAGAAATTGGCAAAATTTTTTGTTTTGTGTGTGTGTGTGTGTACTCACACATGCAGGGCATGCAGATGGAGGTCAGAGGACAAAGTCAGGTGTTAGTCCTTGCTTTCTACCTCATTTGAGGCAGGTCTCTGTGCTTTCACCACACTAGCTGGCCTGTGAGCTTCTTGTTAAAAAGCATACAGGAATTACTAATGCCTAATACCTCATCCAGCTTTATGGGTTCTGGGACTCTAAACTCAGGTACTCCTGCTTCCATAGCAAGTGCTTTATCCACTGAGCCATCTTCTCATCCTTTTGTTGTCATTTTGTTTGTTTCTTTGTTTTGAGACAGGGTCTCACGTAGTCAAGATTTTGCTATGTAGCTGAAGATAACCTTGAACTGTGGGATTATAAGCATGTCCAACCACACCTAACCAGACTTTTTTTTTTTTTAATTTTTATTTATTTGAGAGAGAGAGAATGGGCATGCCAGGGCTTCCAGCCACTGCAAACAAACTCCAGACACGTGTGTCCTCTTGTGCATCTGGCTAACATGGGTCCTGGGGAATCAAGCCTCGAACTGGGGTCCTTAGGCTTCACAGGCATGCGCTCAACCCCTAAGCCATCTCTCCAGCCCCAGACATTGTTTTATGAGACAGAGAGAATTGATGCGCCAGGGCCTCTAGCCACTGCCATCAAACTCTAGACATGTGCACCACCTTATGCACATGCCTCACCTTGTGTGCACGTGTCACCTTGTGCGTCTGGTTTACATGGGTTTTAGGGAGTCAAACCTGGGTTCTTAGGCTTCACAGGCCAGCACCTTAACCGCTAAGCCATCTCTCCAATGCCAAACTTTTGTTTCTTCGAGGTAGGGTCTCACTCTAGCTCAGGCTGATCTGGAATTCTCTATGTCATCTCAGGGTGGCCTCGAACTCACAATGATCCTCCTACTTCTACCTCCCAGGTGCTGGGATTAATGGTGTGTACCACCACACCCAGGCAGCTAAACATTTTTTTAAAGGACCTCCAAATAGCATATATTTTAAGCTTTGCAAGAGTAACAGTTACCTTCTTATTATTAGGACAAAACACCCAACCAGAAGCAGCTTATTAAAGGAATGGATGTATTTCCGGCTTACAGTTTTTAAGGGAGGTTTCATGTGGCAGGGAAAGCACACAGGAGCAGACAGCCGGGCATCATATCTTCACAAACCAGCAGGGAAGAAGTGGCAAGAGTGAGCTTAGTATAACAACTGGGGCTGGACTAGAACACCCCAAGGCCTGCCCTCAGTGACACACCAGCAAGGCTCTACCTCCCAAAGGCGGTGCAAATTGAGGATTAAATATGAAGCTTAATCATTGTCAGCCATATTGTTAATTCAAGGATAAAATAAATTGTAACCTTGAAGGGCAGGTTCCTTCCTTTCTGAAGAGTTTGCATTCCTACCATTTGGTCCTCACCTGAGGCATTCTCTCCATTGTTTCAGTGTAAAGCAGTTAGGTGATTTTCCTTAAGATTGGTAATGTGTTTGACAATAACAGCTTCAGTAATCTAAAACCAGTCTGTATGCCTATAAATTTTACTTATTTTAATTTCTCCAATTTTATTTTACTAAATTTTTTATTTTTAGGTTTTTCAAGGTAGGGTCTTACTCTAGCCCAGGCTGACATAGAATTCACTATGGAGTCTCAGGGTGGCCTCAAACTCACAGCAATCCTCCTACCTCTGCCTCCCGAGTGCTAGGATTAAAGGTGTGTGCCACCATGCCCAGCCTTTTATTTTTTTATTTATATATTGTTTATTTATTTATTTGACAGAGAAAGAGGGAGAGAGAGTGAGAGAATGGGCGCACCAGGGCCTCCAGCCACTGCAAACGAACTCCAGATGTGTGCGCCCCCTTGTGCATCTGGATAATGTGGGTCCTGGGTCCTCTGGCTTTGCAGGCAAACTCCTTAACCACTAAAACATCCCTCCAGCCCCCGATTTTAAATCTTACATCTCTCAGTCCCATACCTTTAGTCAAGCACATCAGTCCATTACAAATTTCACCTTGATCGAACTCTCTGGGGCTGGGCAGCAGAATACAGCCAGCTCTTATGCCAGTAGCCAAGTTCCAACAAAGTTCTCAACAGTCTTTACTTCCCCTTTGAAAGTTCATAAGCAAATCCTCCAAATAGAATTCTTTCTTCACTTAGCATTTTCAAACTTTTGCCAGAATAGTTCATAATATTTGACTTACTACTCTGGAAGGCATCTTCAGTTGCAAGTACCAAGTCCATGCCCATTCCTCTAAAACAAAAGTTCCAATAGACCAAAATCCACATGGTCAGATTTATCACACAGCAACAACCCACTCCCTGATACCATTTTCTGTCATAGTCCACTTTACATCACTGGGATGAACTTCCAAGTGGACACAGTTCATGGGAGGAAGAGGGATTTGTTTGAAGCTTACAGATCCAGGGGAAGTTCCATAATGGCAAAAAAAAAATCTGCCCCCCTTTACCAAATACACACAGAGAGAAAATCCACCACCAGCACCACAAACAAGCACACTCCAGGAACCCCAGGCAGAACTTAAGCACTCTGTATACCTTTAGGCTGTAATTCTGATCTGCCCTCAGCAGCCCCTTTATGGCTGGACCCCAGATATCACCCACAGTAATATCTCTTCCAGCCAGGTGGCTTGAAATTCAACTTATAGCTTTAATAAAACAGTTGAGTCTATTGGGGGACTTAAATTCAAACTACCACATTCGTAAACACATAAGTCTAAGAAGGATATTTTACATTCAAATCACCATACAGACATATCTCTTTTGTAAATATCCAACTCTGCTATTATAATAGCTGTAGCCACAAGTGAGCATAGTAATGTTCCAATAAAACTTTATTTATAAAAACAGCCACATTTGGTCCATGAGCCAAAAATTTGTTGACTCACACATTAGAAGTTGTACTTATTCAGGGTCAATTGTACATTAGTGGCGAATGGGATTTCTCAGAACTAGGGCTTGGAAATTAGGATCATTAAAGGAAACCAATGTGTCTTGTACCCCTACTGCATACTAGGCACAGTGATAGTCTCTAGATGGCATTTAATCTCTCATTATGACATAAATATTCTCTATATTTCACAGATCAGAAAACTGAATTCAAAGAAAGGTAGCATGATAAGTTGAAGTCACACAACTGATGAGTGGCACAGCCAAAGTTTTTCAGCAGGCCCTTCCAAATCCAAAGTCTAGGGTTTTCTGCTTGAAACCTTAAAGCCCTTGCTACTGACCCCAGGTACTGCCCCATCCTACCCAAGCTTTCTTGAGGAGAGGATTAGGGACTCCTTAACCCTGGCAGTTCATGTCAAGGGCTGGATTTCCATGGCTGTGCTGATTTGAAACCAGGCAAGGTAAAGCCTAGATGCCAAGGCCACTCCTGGACTGTAAGAATCCTCTAACTTCTCCATCTTTGATTTTCCCAGCTACTGATCTACTCTAATACTGGCATTCTTAACTCCCCCACTCAGTTCTGGTCACTCAGGCCCACGTTGTTTCCTCCTCCTGCAGCATAGTTGGTAATTGCTTAGGCCATTCCCCCTCCCCACAGCTGGGCCACATGGTTCCAGCAAATGGGTAGTGAGGCAGGCAAGGTGGCGCATGCCTTTAATCCCAGTACTCGGGAGGCGGAGGTAGGAGGGTCACCATGAGTTTGAGGCCACCTTGAGACTACATAGTGAATTCCAGGTCAGCCTGGGCTAGAGTGAGACCCTACCTCGAAACAAACAAACAAACAAACAAAAAGAAACCAAATGGATAGTGAGTGGGCAATCCAAGAGCTTTAGGAATTAGACCACAGGCCCTTGAGACGTCACGATACCAGGCACTGGGCCAACAAAACTCCAGAAAGTTTCTCTAAGGTGACATGATGAGGGTGCAGCAGAGCCAAAGCTTGAGTCTGACTCAAGTCCTGTCCCCTTCACATTGTCTTCACGCAGCCTTCTGCCTGTGCAGAAGGAAGCCTGTCCCCCAACACAGTCCTCGCCAGATGCTATTGATCCTGTTTCATGCCCACTGCCAGTCTTGTTGAGGCAGCCTTGATCTGAGGCCACGAGCTCCTCAGCAGCCTCCTTCACTGGCTTCTGCTCCCACACCACCCTTCCCCAGTAAGTCTGTTTCCTCAGCAGCAATGATCTCAGTCTCCCTCAAAGCCTGTCAGAGATTTCCATTCTCTTAAGTACATCAGCTCTCCACAGCCCTGTGTTTTGAAATGTAGACTGTGACTCATTAGCACCATAAATCTAAGGATTGCAAACAGCTTTTTATTTTTTTGCTAAAATTGAAGAGAGTAGATTGAAAAACAACAGCTAGTATATCATACGGTGTGCTAATACACTCTCTATTGCTGTGACAAAGTGCCTGAGATGATCAGCTCAAAAAAGAAAGGCTTGCTGGGCATGATGGCCATTAATCCCAGCACTTGGGAGGCATAGGTAGGAGAGCCTAGGCCAGCCTGGGACTACAGAGTGAGTTCCAGGTCAGCTTGAGCTAGAGGAAGACCCTGCTTCAGAAAAATGGAAGAACAAAAAAAGGGGGGGGGTGCTTGTTTTGGCTCACTGTTGAGAGGTTTCCTAAAGATTGCTCCACCTCCCAGTAATACCAAAGGCTGGGAACCAAGCCTGCAACACATGGGTCCCCAGGAGACTTTCGAGTTCCAAACTATAGGACATAATAGTAGTAAATATTTGTCCATGAACTTCATGTGTATGTGTGCATGTCTGCACTGAATCCGAATGAGACTCATGGTGACCCTGCTTAGGACTATATGGCATTCATCTAGCACACCCCGTCAGCCCTATCTCAGAGCACTCCTCCTGTCACTCTGCCTCAGCATGGACCCCTCCAGGTCAGTCCTGCATCAGTCTACAGGGGCAGTTTCCTTGAACTTAGTGGTTGGTGCCTCTATCCTTTAGCTCCTAGCTTGTCACCTCTTCAAAAAAGCCATCTTTAATCCGGGCATGGTGACACACGCCTTTAATCCCAGCACTCGGGGAGGCAGAGGTAGGCGGATCACCGTGAGTTCGAGGCCACTCTGACTACATAGTGAATTCCAGGTCAGCCTGAGCTAAAGTGAATCCCTATCTTGAAAAACAAAACAGACATCTTTAACTCCCACCTAAAGTTATAATTCTTTGTGTTGGGGGAGGGAAGATGTTAGAGTTTTGAGGCAACATTTTTTTGTTTTGTTTTGTTTTGTTTTTCAAGGTAGGGTCTCACTTTGGTTCAGGCTGACCTGGAATTCACTAGGCAGTCTCAGGATGCCCTCGAACTCACAGCGATCCTCCTACCTCTGCCTCCCGAATGCTGGGATTAAAGGCGTGTGCCACGCACAGCTTTGTTTTGATTTTTTGAGACCAGGGTCTCACACTGTAGGTCAGGCTGGCCTTGAACTTGTGGTAAAATTCTTGTTTTGTTTTTTTTTAACTGAACCTATTGTTCTTCATGAGGCTAAAGATAAGGAGTGTAGCTGAGTGTGGTGGTTCTTATGTGTAGTCCCAGCTACTTGGGAGACAGAAACAAGAGGATTGCTTGAGCTCAGGAGTTTGGGACCACCTGAGCAACATAGTAAGACCCTGTCTGTTATTAAATAATAAAATAATATAGGGGCTAGGGAGATGGCTCAGTGGATAAAGCATTTGCCATGCAAGCATAAGAACAGAAGTTTGGATGCCTAGCACCCATGTAAATGCCAGGTGGGCATAGTGGCATGCCTGTAATTCAGTGAGTGGGAAATGGAGACAGGGAATCCCTGGGACAAGCTGGCTAGCTAGACTAGCAGAATCTGGGAAGCTCTGAGTTCAAGTGACAAACCCAGTCACAGTAAATAAAGTAGAACGTGATCAAGAAAGACACCAGTGTCCACCTCTGGTCTCCACATGAACACACATGCACCCACACACATATGAATATGTAAACACACACACATTCACTTCATATACACATGCAAAAAGAGCAATAAGGGGCTGGAGAGGTGGCTTAGTGGTTAAGTGCTTGCATGTGAAGCCTAAGGATCCCGGTTCTAGGCTCGATTCCCCAGTACCCACATAAGCCACATGCACAAGGTAGCACATGCATCTGGAGTTTGTTTGCAGTGGCTAGAGGCCCTGATGCACCCATTCTCTCCCCTCCCTCCCCCTCTCTCTCTCTCTCTCTGTAGCTCTCAAATAAATAAATAAAAATAAACAACAAAAAAAAAGCCGGGCATGGTGGCGCACGCCTTTAATCCCAGCACTCAGGAGGCAGAGATAGGAGGATCGCCATGAGTTCGAGGCCACCCTGAGACTACATAGTGAATTCCAGGTCAGCCTGGGCCAGAGTGAGACCCTACCTCGGAAAAAAAAAAACTTAAATGGTAATTTTGTTTTTTGTTGTTGTTGTTTATTCCTATTTTTTAGGAATAAAATAATGTAATCCCAGCTACACCTCAGGCTAAGGCAGAGAGGTCAAAATTTTGAGACCCGCCTGAGCATCTTAGCAGTCTCTTCTCAAATTGTATAAAAAACAAGCTGGAGAAGTAACCCAGTAGTAGAACTCATTCCTAGCTTATGCAAGACCCTAGAACTGTGTGTGATCAAGCGTCTGGCTCATGTAACACAGCTAGCTGGGGTCTAGGCCCACCTCTGCCCACATTAGCCTGGTGGTTTGAGGCAGGTCAGTTTCGGTTTCATGTGGGGTCTGTGTCGGGGTGGCACAGTGCTTGGCAGGGGGTTTTCAGTACTGATGTTCGGTGCTGCTTTTGTCTGAATCAGAATGTGGGCTGGGGCTTAGTAATCAGGATGTCTTCATCTGTATGTCATTTGGTCTGCACAACTGCTCATAGGGGCCAATCAGCTATTCTGGCTGGTGTCATTTACATGTGAGAGGCATAAAGCTCAGTGGCTTAGGAATTCGCTCAAACTAACTGCCTAGAAAAACCAGCTGCCACCAGTGTCAGTCTGTCCTCAAGGAAAACAGAAACTGTCAGAAGACCTTGCCCTAATGCTCCTGTTGCTGTCCTGCCCACAGTCTAGTCCTTTGAGGTCCTCAACCTCTGCACTATGACATTCAGATTTAGCTGAATCTAAAGCTAACTCAGCGCATTTTCAAAGTGGAAGTAACAAAAGTTACTTTGTATAGTTGTCATGAGGACCCAAACGCATCAAGTTTTTCTTTTCCTTCCTTTCTTTCTTTTTCTTTTCTCTCTCTTTTTTTTTATTTTTTTATTTTTTTTATTTTTTTTTTTAATGTGAGAGTGAGAAAGAGAGAGAATCAATGCACTAGGGCCTCCAACCACTGCAATCAAACTCATGTGCCACCTTGTGCGCGTGTGCAAGCTTGCCCTTGCATCACTTTGTGCGTCTCGCTTACATGGGACCTGGAGCATCGAACATGGGTCCTTAGGCTTCACAGGCAAGCGCCTTAACCACTAAGCCATCTCTCCAGCCCATCAAGATTTCCTTTACCCTTCAAGCACTACTTGAGGTCTGCTGTCCCAGCTGCCCTTGTACCAAGGAGGGTGGTCTGGGGATGGATATACAGAGGGTCCTTCCTCACACTCCCACCTCATCCTAACTCAGGTACCTGGCGGACCGAGGCTGTGTACAGCGAGGAAGCACTGATCAGAGTTCCCAGTGACATTCCTGTTCAGACTGCTGCCACCCTGGGTGTCAACCCCTGCACAGCCTACAGGATGCTGATGGACTTCGAGCGGCTGCAGCCAGGTAGAAACCTGCAAGTGGAGGTAGCAGGCAGGGGCCTCCCCTCTGGGGTGCAACCCAGATCCTGGCCCTGAGGCCATGGAAAGTTGCCTGTGAGGGGTGTTAGGGGATGGTGGACCCTAACCTTGGTGTTTTGTGACTTATATGTAGCTAGGTCCTTAGAAAACATGCTAAGAGCTGCTGAAATGCTGAAGGGCCATATCTCCCAGAGCTTGGGAGAGAATGCTGTCACCCAACAAAAATGTGTTGAGCTGTGCTAAGCTCTGGGGACACAAAGCCAGATAAAGTAGACACAATTGCTGTGTTTTCAACAAAATGCTGAACTTAGTGTTAATAATTCCACTCAGCACTTCCGTTCACATGAACACCTTCGCAGGCATTCTCCCTGTGAAGCATATGGTGTCTTCAAAGCGGCGCCTGAAGTTTCATGTTGTGGGTTAAGAACTCAAGCCCCAGGCAAACAACTGGGCTTGGACCCCAGGCTTTACCTTCATTTGCTGTGTTACTTCACCACTCACATCATCAGGTTTCACCTGTAAGATGAAGCGTAAGAGGCTCTGAGGTGTCATGGGCCACTTAATACAGTGCTGGCCTGCAGTGCAGTGACCCACGGCTACCTTGGTCTTCCGTTTTATCAGTGAAAACAAAGCCAGAGCGGTGAGCTGCTTGCATGAAGTCACTCAGCAAGTAAACAATAGAGCCAGAGTTTCACTGGGATTCCCCTGAAAGCAGAGACAAAGACCAGGAATGGGGGCAAACAGTTCATCTTGGATTATCCCAGGAAACAGGAGGGGAGGGAAAAGGGAGAGCAGACAGGATAGAAGCAAAGGCCACCAAGGTCAGTTATTGCTATGGGCATTCTAGACTCAGTCCTGCTGGGATTCTTTAAAAACCCTCATAGAGAGCTGGGCGTGGTGGCAGAAATAGGAGGATCACCATGAGTTCTAGGCCACCCTGACTCTGCATAGTGAATTCCAGGTCAGCCTGGGCCGGAGTGAGGCCCTACCTTAAAAAAGCCAAACAAACAAAAACCCTCATAGGACTGGGCATGACGGCACACACCTTTAAGTCCAGCGCTCAGGAGGCTGAGGCAGGAGGATCTCTGTGAGTTTGAGGCCAGCCTGAGACTACGTAGTGAATTCCATATCAACCTGGGATAAGACAGACCCTACTTCAGAAAAGAAAAGAAAACCCCTCATTGGACCCACTGTAGAATTATCCCCCAAAGGACAGGAGGCTGGGCCAGTTTACCACTGATTCCATCCTCCATTGGTTTTTGTTAGTTTGGAATTTCGTTTTGTTTTGTTTGTAGTGCTGGGGATGAAATCCAAAGCCTGGAACATGCCAGACAAGCACTCTACCACTAAGCTATACCCCAGCCCAGCCCTACACCCCCTATTGTGTGAGGGCTACCCCTGCACACTGCATATCTGTGAACCAAATAGGGCTGTAGAAATCACCCAAGATACCTCCCATGCCAGTGAGGAAACTGAAGCAAAGAGCTGTTGGAATATGATAAAAATTAAGTAGCTGGCCACTGCCTAAGGCCTGGCAAAAAGCCAAGCCCGCTTCCCACAGTAAGAAATATGGGTTCTTATAGCCATGCCAGAGGGATCTTTGGTGGAGAAAGCCAGAGGGTGTGATGTGGGGCCTTTGCTGTAGTCCTACTGTGGCTGCCTTGTCTCAAGTCCCACAGCCATTTCTGATTTAAACAGCAGCTGTAGTGGACAGATCTGGGCATTCTGATGGCAGCCTAGGTGCCCCCATGCACCTCTCCACTTTCCTGCCTCAGGTGACATGACCCAGATGAGATCAGTGTTGAATAAACTTATAAACTTGACCCCTGTAAGAACTCCGCTTCACACCATCTTCTCATATGTACATATATGTAAATGGAAGGGACCAGTGTTTGCCTTTACTACATGGAGGGCATTCTGTTATGTTTTATTCTTTACTGCTTAAGTCTAAAACACAACAATGCTACTTGGAGCCCACTGGATTGATTCAAAATGCACTGGTGAGTGACAGCTTGGACCTTTGGCAAAGGCAAATGGGCATCCTTCTCCCAGAAATCCTGTCTTTAGCTCCAGCCCAGTCCACACTGACTCCAGCTGCCTTTCCAGACCAGACAGCATTTCACAGTTGACAAAACATCTTCCTGCTCACAGTGCATTTCACGCAATTGGGGGCACCCTGGTGTTTCTAGGCCTCCTACTTTCTGGGCAGAGAGGACACTGAAGTTTGAAGAAGACATGACTTGGCCTGTCACATTTAGTTACTGTCATTGGTGAAGCCATAGGCATACCCAGCACATCCATCATGTTCCAGAGGCCACATTTTCCCCAAAATGCCACCACAATCCGTGTGTAAGGCTAAGGGTGTAGCTCACTCGTAGAGTACACCCAAGACTCTGGATTCAGTCCCTAATGCCATAAATTAAAAGCAAACAGCCAGGCTGGATAGATGGCTTAGCAGTTAAGGTATATGCCTGTGAAGCCTAAGGACCCAGGTTTGATTCTCCAGGTCCCACATAAGCCAGCACATGGTGGCGCATGCATCTGGAGTTTGTTTGCACTGGCTAAAGGCCCTGGTGCACCCATTCTCACTCACTCACTCACTCTCTCTCCACCTCCCTCCCTCCCTCTCTGTCTCTAATAAATAAATAAATTAATTAAATAAATAAATAATAGGTCTTTTAAAAAAAAGCAAGCAGCCTGTAAGACCCTGGGGCTGCCCATTTCTCCAATATGGCTCTAATACACTTCAAGACAGTGCAGCTTTATTAAACAGTACAGATGGGGATGGTCCTCCCTCAGAGCTACAGGTAGCTGACAGATCAAGACCTATGTACAAGTGAGTATAGTACAGTGTTAGGTCTATGCATCAATAGACGCCAAAAGGAAAGAACCCAGGAGGACTTCGCAGAGGAACCCACACTTGAGTTGTACTTCAAAGGACAGACAGGATGTCAAAAGGAGGGGAGAAGGGCTGAGAAGATGGTGCATGCCATTAACTTCTTGCCATGCAAGCATGGTGACCTGAGTTCAGATCCCCAGCACCCACATAAGGCCTGGGTGTGGCAGTGTGCTCTTGTAGTCCCAGTGCTGGAGAGGTGGAGACAGGATAATCCTTGAGGCTCACTGGTCGGCTAGTCTAGCCAAATTGAAGCACTCCAGGATCAGTGCGAGACCCTGTCGCAAAAAAGAAGATGGAAGCCGGGCGTGGTGGCACACACCTTTAAGTGAGATATTACCTCAGGAAAAAAAAAATTTTTTGGTATATGTATATGTGCAACCATGTGTCTATATGGTCAGAGGTCCATGTCAAATGTCTTCCATCTTTTTTTTCTTTCCGGTTTTTCGAGGTGGGGTTTCACTCTATCCCAGGCTGACCTGGAATTCACTATGTAGTCTCAGGGTGGGGGTGGGGGAGCTGGAGAAGAATGAATACAGTAGAGCTTCCCGCCACTGTATGTGAATTCCAGGCTCGTGCTGCACTCTGTGAGTCTGGCTTTACGTAGGTACTGGGGAATCAAGCCTGGGCTGTCACACCTGGCAAGCTGGCAGTTGAATGCCCTTAACCACTGAGCCATCTGTCTGTCCCCCACAAAAAAATTAAAGAAAGAGAAGAGAAATTGCAAACCAGAAAAATGCCCTCGGCAGAGAGCAGAGTATATAAAAATTGAGAGAGTGATCAAGTTACACATTTACACAGCAAGGTCTAAATTGTTTCCTTTGTGGTCATTGATTGGCCATGTCCAGGGAGGTATCGTGGGTGTGATGGAAGCTTGGGGAGTGTGGAGGGAACAGTGAGTGACAGTCAAGGTCTGAGAAGGCATCCCTGCTAGATCCTGGGTCCCTTTTTTATTTTTACATTTTTTATTTTTATTTATTTATTTGAGAGTGACAGAGAAAGGGAGAGAGAGAATGGGCACACCAGGGCCTCCAGCCACTGCAAACGAACTCCAGATGCGTGTGCCCCTTTGTGCATCTGGCTAATGTAGGTCCTGAGGAATCGAGCCTTAAACCGGGGTCCTTAGGCTTCACAGGCAAGAGCTTAACCACCTCTAAGCTAAGCCATCTCTCTAACCCCTGAGTCCCTTTTGAGTCTAATGATTCCGTCTTGTGCCCTGGCCTCGGACCCCAGACAGGGAACCCTCAACCTTCTGCGGTGTGCAGGGTCTGACTGGGATCTTTTCCTGACTCTACAGGGGACTCTGTCATCCAGAATGCATCCAACAGTGGAGTGGGGCAAGCAGTCATCCAGATCGCCGCTGCCCTGGGCCTGAGGACCATCAACGTGGTCCGAGACAGGTGCGTGGGAGGCCTAATGCCAGACCAGAACACAGGCCTTTCCACCTCGCATCCCTGTGTGTACCTATGTCTCCACCAGATGGCGAGCTTGCATAAGCATATGTGGCCTCCCTAATGGCTTTGCAGTTGGCCTCTGATGCACATGAGTTAAGGAGGAATGAGGTGGCTTTTGGCTATAGGATGAGTAAATAGTCAAAATGCAGAGATGCCAGGAGGAGGCAGAGACTGCCCTTACTGAAGTCAAGAGTGTTGGAGACTCGATTTGGGATACCCACTCTCTCAACACCACAGTTCACACTTGGGAAGGTCGAGCTATATTCTTCTTTCTTGAACTTTCTGGCCCAAGGTTCCCTGTGTGCTTGTATTTGTGCACTCAGTACAGCTGTGAAGGAGATGGGGCAGGCTTGTCTTCTCTCTCACAGATGAGGAAGCTGGAGTTTCAGAGACAGGAAGCAGCTTGCTCAGGAAGATACATCAAGTCAGTAACATCCAGCTCCTGTCCGCCAGCATGGCCATTTCTGTCATAGAAGTCCAGCCTTAGTGGGAGAACTGATACTCATTCTCTCCTTGCCTCCTCAGTGGCAATGACAAAAATGATTGCCTTGGCAGAAGAGGCGAGGACCACTCCTGCACTAGACTGTGTTTGCACGAGACCCTGAAGTGCCCTGGAAAAGTGGAGGGGAGGAAGTGGAGATTGTTGTTTCACTAAAAGAGACCAGGAAGAGGAATGGCTTCTCCTTGGGCCCAGATGGTTTCTAGCACCCGTAAGCTGGCAGGGGCCGTGGATTATCTCCCAGCCTAGCTCTGTCCAGAGAGGAAGGGCCAGCAGGGAAATGAGGCCAAGAGCCGGTGGAGTGCAATTAAATTATGTGTGGCCCCGCTCGAGGCCTGGCTTAACCCCAGTGCCAGCTTCCCAAAACAGAAATGTGGGACCTCACAGCTGTGTCACAGGGATCCTAGGAGCTCTGGGGAGGGAAAGGCAGCAGTGACCCCTGATTGTGTTTGGTTTCCAGACCTGACATCCAGAAGCTAACTGATAGACTAAAGAATCTGGGGGCCAAGCATGTCATCACAGAAGAGGAGCTAAGACTACCTGAAACGAAAAACATCTTCCAGGTATCTAGCAAAAAGGTGTTGCCGCTTCATGCCATGGCATCTCACTGCAGAAAAACTGACTTGAATTAAAAAGGCTAGAGGCTTTCCCCTTGCTCTCGTCTGAAAAGCACTTTTCTTTTCTTGGAAGGATGAAGCCCATTTCCTTCCCCTCTTCCCCTGGCCAGGGGACAGTGAGCTGTAAGTTCACAGATGTTGTGAGAACGGCAGGAGAAACAGACAAAATTTAGGAAATCTGTGTGGCCTGTACTTTGAAACATTTGTCTTGGGCTCAGTCAACCCACACGACAGCCAGAGCTGAAAGAAGGCCTGAGGAAACTGAGGCACAGAGAGACGAGAAAGGGGAAAAAGTAACATTCCCACCTCACAACAGTTTGCCTGGTAATCCTTCGAAAAGCTCTACAGAGTAATTGTTGCTGGTTTTATAGATGAGGAAGCCCAACATTCAGAACCACATAGTCACACAAGTGCGGTAAAGCTGCTCCCGGTCTCTCTGAACTCAGTCTTTACCCTTCCAGAACAGCCACCCCCCGCAGGCCCTATAAGTGAGCCAACTGACAGCCTCTTCACATGAACCATCTAGGGGGGGTCCATGTATGTGAGCACGTTTCCAAGGCATGTCACATGTCCAAACTTTCCCATAGGAGGACAACAGGATAGAGTTGTTACCCCACATGCCCTTCCTGGGTAGAGAGACATAAAAGCAAATTCAAAGGCATAAATAACCCCATTTCCTTCACACTTCTGACACAGCACCGGGCCAGGAAGTGCTGCTTGTAACACTTCAAACCCCGCAAGGAGAGGGGCAGCTCCCTTGCTAAGTCCTTCTTTTCCAGGACATGCCTCAGCCTCGGCTTGCTCTCAACTGTGTCGGCGGGAAAAGCTCCACAGAGCTGCTGCGGCACTTAGCGTAAGTCCTTCAGGCCTGAAGAATCTCTGAGCCTTAGCAAGTGACCAAGATGCAGTAGCCAATGTGAACCGAGGCCAAAGTAGCTGGACATTGGGTAGGAAGAAAGACCTCATGTCATCTTGCTCCCAGGTACTTCTCTGCTTCCTCCCTTATAGATGACAGAAGCCTTCCCCACTCTACTTTTTCCAGGGACCCAGAAGTATCCTGCTGTGCTCCCCATTATGGGAAATAGCCCAAAATTCATAATCTAGGGCCCTCTTTAAAAGTCACTAAGAGCTGGGCACGGTGGTGCACTCCTTGAATCCTAGCACTCAGGAGGCAGAGGTAGGAGGATTGCTGTGAATTCTAGGCCACCCTGAGACTACAGTGAATTCCAGGTCAGCTTGGTCCAGAGTGTTGACCCTACCTTGGAAAAAAGAAAAAAAGCTAAATTTAAGCCAGATGTGGTGGCACAGGCACCAGGGAGACTGCGGTAGGAGGATCGCTGAGTTCAAGGCCACATGCACATACACTTACACATGCATGAAGAAAATTCCCATTATTGCACGTCTGGTGGGGTGGGGCACTGTTGACTATGCGTGTTCTGCTTTCTGCTTGGACATAAACTTCTATAGCAGTGGGCACCTGAAAAGATACTTCCCCAACCAGAGTGGGGCCCCTCCACAGTGATCCAGTTAGCACCTGTTAGGGAACATTCAGGAGCTAACAGTTATAGCTAAGACCTCGAGTGGAGCTGTGACTGGGGGAGGATGAGCCACATGTGCTAACTGTGCACCAGACTCTGCAACGACTGGTGTGTCCTCCCACAGCCCCTAGGTGAGACCCTACCTTGAAAACCAAAAAAAGCAAAAAGAAAAAACAAAGCGAGTTCAGTGCCACCCCTGAGCTACATAACAAAATCCTACCTCAAAAAAGGGAAGAAGCTGGGCGCCTTTATCCCAGCACTCAGGAGGCAGAGATAAGAGGATCACTGTGAGTTTGAGGCCAGCCTGAGACTACATAGTGAATTCCAGGTCAGCCTGAGCTAGAGTGAGTCCCTACCTCAAAAAAAGGGGGGAGCGTGGAGTGAGACCCTACCTCAGAAAAAAGGGGGAGTGTGGAGAGGGGCTGGAGAAATGGCTTAGCAGTTAAGGCTATTGCCTGCAAAGCCTAAGGACCCATGTTCAACTCTCCAGATTCCATGTAAGCCAGATGCACAAAGGAGAGGCAAGCATAAGGTCACACTTGCCCACTAGGTGGTGCAAGCATCTAGAGTTCAATCGCAGTGGCTGAGGACCTGGAGTGCTGCTCACTCGTGCTTGCTCGCTTGCTCGCTCTCTCTCGCGCGCTCTCTCTCTCTCTCTCTCTCTCTCTCTCTCTCTGTGTGTGTGTGTGTGTGTGTGTGTGTGTGTGTGTGTGTGTCTTGTTTGCTCTCTCTAACATAAAAAAGGGGGGAGAGGAATGTAAAGCCTGTCAGCCTGCTTTCAATTTCTCACTACCCACATAAAACCAGATGCATTTTCAGTGGCAAAAGATCCTGTTTCAAAGAAGGTGGAGCACAGACACCTCACAGTTGTCCCCTGACCTCTACACACACTCCCGTGTTACATCAGCCTCATAGCTGCTTGACTGCTGCAGTGGGTGTGTGAGTGTGCAGGTACCAGACTGCAGGAGAGGACACTTGTCCCCTTCGCTGTCCACATATCTTCTTAGCTGTGAGCTTCATGGCGCTGGTCTCTATAGTGAGCATTGACAAGAAGAGACAAGGCCTGGACCATTATCATTGAATCACCCAAGGCACAATTTTGTAAGCCAGTGGAGCCCAGATTGAACTTGACCTTGAGCTCTCTGTCAAAGTGGACTAAACCCACCTTGGGTTCTCAGCCCTGGCAAACTATCCTGATCTTCTGGAAGGGATGTATGTGCGTGCTTGTGTGTTTTGTTCTTTTGAGACAGGGTCTCACTACGTAATTAAGACTGCCCCTCAAACTGATCATATAGCCTAGGCTGGCTTTGACCTCACAATCTTTCTGCCTTAGCCTCTCAAGTACTGGGACTACAAACTATAGTCATTCACCCCTATGCCTAGGTATATGTGTGTGTGTGTTTTTATGTTTTTTGAGTCAAAGTCTCAGGCTGGCATTAAATTCACTATGTAATTGAGGATGACCTTGAACTTATATTCCTCTTGCCTTCACTTTGTTTGTTTGTTTGTTTGTTTGTTTGTTTTTTGTTTTTCAGGGTAGGGTCTCACTCTAGCCCAGGCTGACCTGGAATTCACTAAGGAGTCTTAGGGTGTCCTCAAACTCACGGGGATCCTCCTACCTCTGCTTCCCGAGTGCTGGGATTAAAGGCGTGCACCACCACACCCAGCTTTTGCCTTCACTTTTTAAGTGCTGGGATTACAGGCATATACCATCATGTACAGCATATGTGTGTGGATGGATGGATGAGTTATATGTGGGGTATAGTGTGTGTGATGTGATTTGTATGATAACACACATATACCTGTGTGTGTGTGCGTAGAAACCAAAAGAGAATGTCAGGTTCTTTCTCCACCCTCATCCATGTTTCCTTAACACAGAGCTGTTCTCTTATCCCAGAGCTGTAGGTTTTGTGCACCTTAGCAGTTCTCCATTCTCCACTCACCACAGAACTGGGGTTACAGGTGCACATGATCATGCTCAGATGTTTATGTGGGTGCTAGGGGATAACTCAGGTCATCTTGGACCCTCATACTTACATGGCAAGCACTCTTACCTGTTGAGCCAGCCCCCTTTGTAATTGATTTTTTTTTATTTATACTTTTAAAAATATTTTTATTTATTTCAGAGAGAGAGAAAGTAGCAGAGAGAGAAAGAGAATGGGCGTGCCAAGGCCTTCAGCCACTGCAAATGAACTCCACATGCATGCCACACTTTGTGCCTCTGGCTCACGTGGGTCCTGTGGAATTAAACCTGGGTTCTTTGGCTGTGCGGGCAAGCACCTTAACCACTAAGCCATTTCTCCAGCCCTTATTTTTACTTTTTTTGAGGCAAGATCTCACTCTAGCCCAAGCTTGCTCCTTCTACTTCAGCCTCTGGTGTGCTAGGATTAAAGGCCTGGCATATGGTTTTTCTTGTGGGGGGGGGTCGAGGTAGGGTCTCACTTTAGCCCAGGCTAACCTGGAATTCACTATGTAGTCTTAGGGTGGCCTTGAACTCATGGCAATCCTCCTGCCTCTGTGTCCCAAGTGCTGGAACTAAATGCATGCACCACCACACCAGCCTTGTTATTTTTAATACAGGTGCTTTGCCTCCTAATTCCTGAGATTAGAGGTCAGGCCTAGAAATGTATATTTTAAACCCTTTCCTTTGATTCTGGAAGAAGGTTCAAGAGACAGAGTGGGTTCCTCTAAGTGCTTTGACAAGTTCTTAGGGAACCTGAGACCATGGCAGGCTCTGCCTCAGCCTACACCCATTCTGTTCTCTTTGGACTCTGCAGGCCTGGAGGAACCATGGTGACCTATGGAGGAATGGCCAAGCAGCCTGTCGTAGCCTCTGTGGTGAGCTGGGGCATGGCCAGGGGATAACTGCAGACCAGGACTGGACACTTGGCAGCCTCTTCCTCTGCCACCACAGTCCCTGGGGGGAATCTGTACCCTTAAGCACACCTGAAGCCCTTCCCTCAGAGCCTCAGCATCTCTCTTCTGTGTCCACAGAGCCTGCTCATTTTTAAGGACCTCAGACTTCGGGGCTTTTGGTTATCCCAGTGGAAGAAAAAACACAGTCCAGGTAAGGAGATGGGGGCCTGTTGCCAAGGGTCCCCTGAAGAACAGCACCTAGCATAGCTGCCACAGTGAGCAGCAGCTCTGAGTTCTGCAGGATGATTGGGTCCCCAGGCCCGTAACAGAATAAAGGAGAACAGCTTGTATAGCTACAGTCAGTAAATTGCTGCTCGATGAAACTGGCTAGTCCTCGGGTACAGTATCCAACATCCCACAAACTTGTCCTAGGGAGCTGCCTGGTGGTGGAGAAGCCTGGTGGAATCCAAACACTGGGTAGGCTGAGGCAAGAGGATTGTGAGCTCAGGACCAGCCTGGGCTACCTAGCTAGATGCTGTTTCAGAGAACAAAAGTAGCCAGGCATGCTAGTGCATGTCTTTAATCCCAGCACTTGGGAGGAAGAAGTAGGAGGATTTCTGCGAGTTCTAGACCAGCCTGAGACTAACTATATAGTGAATTCCAGGTCAGCCTGGGTTAGAGCAAAACCCTACCTTGAAAGGGGGGGGGGGGGCGGAGATCAATTTGTGTTACTGAACCTCTGCTTCCATTTAAAGATTGTAAAAGTTTAAACTCTTGAGCTGTGTTTGACACAGGAGAAAACAACTTCAGAGTAATAGGTTGCTTGCCCAAAGCCACCCCATTCCTAGAGGCCTAGTGTCCAGATAGTTAGCCCAAGATGAAAATGAAGAATAGCATGGGGGAGAGGGAGAGAAGTGGTAGCAAACATAGGGCATTGTGGGTAGACAAAAACAGCACATGCAAAAGTCGATTGTGGAGAGTGAGTAGGTGCCATCACACAGGTCAGTGCAAACTACCTGGAGATTAGGTCTGGGCTGGAGCTGGGAAGCTGATTCTCACCAGATTATAAAAGATCTAATAAGCCAGTATGGTGGCACATGCCTTTAATCCCAGCATTCGGGAGGCTGAGGTAGAAGGATCGCCGAGAGTTCAAGACCACCCCCTGAGACTGCATAATGAATTCCAGGTCAGCATGAGCTAGAGTGAGATCCTACCTCAAAAAAAGAAGAAAAGAAAAGATCTAATAGGCCATTTTAAGGGGTTTATTTCTGTGTTGAAGGCAATTGGGAGGCTATTGAAGCTGTTTTAGTCAGGAAATAGGATTCAGTTTGAAGGTGAGTGAATTTCTGTCAATGAAAAAGCACTTCTCTGCCGGGCATGGTGGTGCCCGCTCTTAATCCCAGCAATCGGTAGGCAGAGGTAGGAGGATCGCCATGAGACTACACAATGAATTCCAGGTCAGCCTGGGCTAGAGTGACACCCTGCCTTGGGGGAGAAAAAAAAGTGCTTCTCAGCAAGGCCTTCACTTCTCTTGCCCCACCATATGAGCCCTCAGCAAGGGGCAGGCCCAGAAAGGAATGGTGGTGGCCTCAGTTGAGGGGTAAGGGACCCTGGGACTGTCAGGGAGAGCTCCTCTGGTCAAATCAGGCAGTATGCCAGGTGCACTGCCTCCCTCCTGAGCAGGCTCTGGTTTCTCTGTCACAATAATGCTGCCCCTCCCTCCATTCAGGGCTTACTCCACCCTTCCCTGTCCTGTGGCTCTGACCCACCACTGAGAAGGGTAGGTACTGCGTGCCCAGCACTTGCCTGTGTTCCTCTGTCTCACGTCAGCCTTCACTGTCCTGACCCAGGCAGGGCCCAGGCTTCCTCCCAAAGCCAGGGCTCTGAGGCTTCCCTGGGAGGACAGCCATTGTGCCATCTCGCCAAGCCACAGCTTTTGACCCATGTCTGACTTCCCCCCTGCAGATGAGTTCAAGGAGCTGATCCTCACACTGTGTGAGCTCATCCGCCAAGGCCGGCTCACCGCCCCTTCCTACTCTGAGGTCCCACTGCAGGACTACCAGCAGGCCTTGGAAGCCTCCATGAAACCTTTCATGTCTTCAAAGCAGATTCTCACCATGTGATCATTCCGGAGGAGTGGAAGGAAACCAGCACCATGAGGCTGGCTGCAGGCCCCTCTTTGAGGGCCCCAGACTTTCTGCTCTTGGTTCTTCCCATCAGGAGGATGGGAAGCCAGCCTTAGGGTTTCTAATAAAGTCTGAACTTCCTGAATAAAGAATAGAGAATAGAAGTCATCCCTGAAGAAGACCACTGTGCTCCTGCTGGCTTGCACTAAGAAGCTCCCCACCTCCCTCTCTTCACTGTGCACTATTGTTTCCTGACCACTCTGCAAGCAGGCCTCAGTGGGTGCTGGCAAGTGCAAAAGCCAGGATCTCTGCCCTCCACAGCACAAGCCCAAAGAGGAGAGTCTTACAGAAAAGAAGAGTTGCCTCTCTTCTCAGGTAGTGTGTGACTTTGTCCAGGGTTAGGGGGTCCACTGCCAGGAATGGGAGTGCCAGTCTGAGATCATTAAAATTAGAGTAAATAAGCTGGGCATGGTGGTGCAAGCCTTTAATCCCAGCACACAGGAGGCAGAGGTAGGAGGATCGCCATGAGTTCAAGGCCACCCTGAGACCACATAGTGAATTCCAGGTCAGCCTGGACTAGAGTGAAACTCTACCTCAGAAAAGAAAAAAAAATAGAGGAACTAGGGCTGGGAAGATGGCTCAGCAGGTAAGAGCACTTGCCACACAAGACTAAGGGCCTGAGACTTCAGTCCATACCACCCACATGAAAAAGTCAGGTGTGGCCATGCATGCCTGTCACCCCAGTCCTGTAGAGAGCAGAGACTGGAGGATCACTGGGGCTCCTGGTCAACCAGTGTGAGCAAAAACACAGCAGCCCTGGTTTCAGTGAGAGACTGTCTCAAGGAGACGACATAGGAAAGCAAGAGAGGAGAATAACCAATGTTCTCTGGTCTTCACACATGTGCACACGCAGCTGCACACTTGCACACCATACATACACCACACCTACATACATGCAGAAACATTGGACAAGGGTACAGGATCTTGAGTGGCTGGAATACTCTCAGAGAACTTCCATTCAGTGGGAAAATAGACATTGTACCCATAGTTTACAACCAGAGGCAATTTTATCCCTAGGGAATATTTGACAGTATCTGAGGAGATCTCTGACTGCCACATCTTGGGGAAGGGCCTATTACTGGCCTCTAATTGGCAGAGGTTATTGATACTGTTAAAGGTCTCACACCCTGACATTGTGCACACTTGTAATCCTAGCACTTGGGAAATGTTGCAGTCAAGTTCGCATTGCTGACAGAAATCACCCGACCAAGAGCAGCTTTGGGGGGAAAAAAGGATTTATTTTGCCTTATAGGCTTGAGGGGAAGCTCCATGATGGCAGGGGGAAATGATGGCATGAGCAGAGGGTGGACATCACCCCCTGGCCAACATAAGGTGGACAATTGCGACAGGAAAGTGTGCCAAACACTGGTAAGGGGACACTGGCTATAACACCCATAAGCCCACTCCCAACAATACACTGCCTCCAGGAGGTGTTAATCCCCAAATCTCTATCAGCTGAGAACCTAGCATTCAGAACACTTAAGTTTATGGGGGCTCCTGAATCAAGCCACTATGGGAGACTGGCAGTTGAGTTTCCATGAGTTGGAGGTCAACCTGGGCTACCTAGACCCTATCCCAAACAAAATAAAATCTTAACAAAGGAAACTGTAGTTCAGACATAGAGTGCTGAGCATGCACAGGGCCTTGGGTTCCATTCCTATCCCTGGGGAAAACCTCTACATGGCACGCGACAGCCCCCCACAACAAAGGACCATCCTGCCCAAAATGTAATGCTGCTGTGCATAGTCACAGTGACGTGAGCACCTTGAGGTCTGGGAAAGGCTTCCTTAGGTGGAGTTGGCAGGCAGGCCATGAAAAAATGAGTTGGTTTCAGGCTGGAGACATGGCTTAGCAGTTAAGATGCTTGCTGGCAAAGCCAAAGAACCCAGGTCTGAGTCCCCAGTACCCATGTAAAGCCAGAAGCACAAAGTGGTGCATGTGTCTAGAGTTTGCAGTAGCTAGATTCCCTGTTGCACCCATTCTGTCTGCCTCACTGTCAAATATTTTAAAAAATTGATAAAGGACTGGAGAGATGGATTAGTTGCTTAGGGGCTTGCCTGCAACTAAGGATCCAGGTTTGATTCCCCAGGACCCACATGAGTCAGATGCACAAGGTGGCACACACGTCTGGAGTTCACTTGTAGTGGCTGGAGACCCTGACTCACCCATTCTCTATCTCTCTCAAGTAAATTTAAAAAAAAAAAAAAAAAAAAAAAAAAAAAAGGTTTCACTCAGGCAAGAAGAGTTTGACTTCTGTGGCTCTGTGCTCCCTGGTTGGCTTGCCCAAAGAACAGACTTGGAGCTGTCACCTTTGTCACCTGGCCTGTCCTCTTCACTCACAAGCCTCCTTCAGAAGACATTTATTGAGTGCTAAGTGTGTGCCCAAAGTTAGGGATACCAACGCAGGAAGACATCATGTTGCTTGCCCTAGTATGAGAGCTAAGGATGAAGCTGTGAAGGGACCTGGGGTGGGAGCCAGCTCTGTCAAGAGAGGACTCCAGTGTTGTCCACAGGATCCTGAGGCCAAGTAGGAAAATGTGCCAAGTGAGACCAATTAGCCTTTGAACAGTGAGTTGGAACCTGGCATTTGGGAGACTGCAAGCAGAGGAGTGTAGTTACTACCTAAAGGGATGGGTCTTGAGAACTGCATGTGGGAACACTAGGCAGGGTCGGTCACAAAGGTCCTTAAGTTGGGACTTGTCCTGGTGTCCTGAGAGAACAGCAGAGAGATGATGGGAAACTACCAAGGAGAGTTTAATTGCCTGCTGGGCTACACAGGCTCCCAGGGTACTCCCTCAGCCCCTGGGAGCATCTGTGTGTCCTCTAGAGGCAGGGAAAGGTCTGCCACCTGCGCTCCTCAACTCAGGATTGGCCCCACGCCGTTCCTTTTGTTCCAATCTGTCCTTCAGGTTGCTTCAACTGGAGGTGTGAGTTGAGGGTCTGTGTGGACAAGTGAGAAAGACTGCGAAGGATGGAGATGCTGCAGGAGTAGAGAATCATGAGGCTTTCAGGGGCATCCATACAGCTGGAGTTGGGAGGGGGCAGCCTGCAGCCATGGTGAGGGAAGTCCCTGGTACCTAGGAGGCAGGGGAAAGGGAGGAGGGTTTCTTCAACTTTTTTTTTGTTTTTGTTTTTGTTTTTGTTTTTGTTTTTGTTTTGTTTTTTTTGGTTTTTTTGTTGTTTGTTTTTTGTTTGTTTGTTTTTTGTTTTTTGTTTTTTTTTGAGGTAGGGTGTCTAGCACAAGCTGACCTGGAATTCACTATGTAGTCTCAGGCTGGCCTGAAACTCACAACAATACTCCTACCTCTGCCTCCCAAGTGTTGGGATTAAAGGTGTGTGCCACAGAGCCCTGCTTTTTAATTTTTTTTACCCACCACCTCTACATATACATATATGTACTCTGATCATAATCCCCTCCCATCACCTTCCTTTGTCTCCACGCCCTTGCCCCTTCCATTGAATCATTTCTTTTCAAGTAGTCTTTCTTATATTTTAATGTCATTGGATTTTTTTTTCTTTTCCCTGCCCTCATATTAATCAGGTCTTGTGTAGTTAGCATAAGCCACTGTGAGGTCACAAATGCAATTGCTGGAAAACATCATTCCAAAGCACCCCTCCCCTTCCTTTGGCTCTTCCATTCTTTTTAACACCTGGAAAAAGGTTCCTAACATCATGCTTGGGAAACATTCAAAATGCACTGAGAACAGTGAAGAGGATTGTGTGTTGTGCCTGTAGGGGGTGACACTTTGGGACTGGTCTTCAAAGGATAATTGTAATTTACTCACAAGAGGAAGCTAAGACTTGGAGACCAGGTTAGCAGAGTTACAGAAGCGGAGCATCTATGTCAGGGCTTCTTGCTTTTCCCCAGTACCCATTATCCTTAGAATTAACGTTATAGAGCTGCCTGTGATGGCGAATACCTTTAATCCCCGCACTTAGGAGGCAGAGGTAGGTGGATCGCTGTGAGTTCAAGGCCAACCTGAGACTGCATAGTAAATTCCAAGTCAGCCTGGGCTACAGTGAGACCCTACCTCGAAAAAAACTTTAAAATAAAATAAACCTTACAGGGCTGGAGAGAGATTGGTCAGTAAAATATGCATGTAAACCTGAGTTTGAGCCCCATAACCCACGTTTAAAACAAACAGTTGGGTAGCATGCTTATGATCCCAGCACTAGATAGGCAGAGACAGGTGTGTCCCTGGAGCTCACTGGCCAGCCAGTCAGTCTAGTCTTGGCAAGTTCCAGGTCACTGAGACCTGGTCTCAAAAAAACAAAAAAGAAGCCTGGTGTGGTGGCGCACGCCTTTAATCCCAGCACTCAGGAGGCAGAGGTAGGAGGATCACCATGAGTTCCAGGCCACCCTGAGAATACAGAGTGAATTCCAGGTCAACATGGGCTAGAGTGAGACCCTACCTTGAAAAACTGTTTTTTTAAAAAAAGGGTAGGACACTCTAGGTTGTCCTCTGACCACCACATGTATGTGCACACAACACTGCAGCATTCAGGTGAGCATATGGATTAACATTCCCTGCCTCCCTTGCAGTTCACAGGGGGAGTGGCATGTTATGTAAGCAGAGCTGTTAGGTGTCAGTTTCTTAGGAACCTCTTCCAAATGCAGCTGCCATGCATACTGTGCCTTTTCCTTCCCCTTCCACCTTCCTCCTTGGGATTCAAACATGATTTCCAGGGTGTGCACGCCATGTCTGACCAATGCAAGAGTGGGACAGCAACAAGGTCAGAGGAGTCTGGGGTCCAGACACCACAAAGCCCAACTCCCTACCTCAGGACCTAGTACCTTATTTCAGCCCCTGGTATTTGGCATTTCACTGAGCCTAATCCTGAATTATACCACACGGGAACTAAGGGAACGTGACTTCCAGTGGCCCATCTCTACACAAGAATGAGAGATTGCTTCTCATTTTCCTGCTGCCTGATCTCCGTGGAACTGAGGTGGCTCTTCTGGCCCACTCAGTAAACATCTCTGGCTCAGAACTAGAAGGCAAACAGACATTACCTCTGGAACTGGAGCCCTGAGGTAGCCTGGCTCTGCCGGTCTGTTGCCTTTGGGAGCATCGAAAGCCCCTGTCACAATATTGATGCGCTCCTGTCCTCAGGGGGACTGTGGCCCATTGCATGAACTTGTTTTCCACAGGCATCACCACTCTTTTTTCTGTCTAGAAGAGCGCACCAACAACCCCAGTGATTGCTGGCAAGCACCATGCCCAGGGCAGGGTATCAGTCCCTACCAGGGCAGCTACAGACGGTGGGGAAAAGAGGCTCAGCCCTGCTATAGCATCTGCCTGCCCCTGGAGGCAGGAAAATTCTTGGAAATTCAGCAGGGCCAGCCTAAAGAAAGGAAGACTGGGTGTGGTGGCAGAGGTAGGATCACTGTGAGTTCGAGGCCACCCTGAGACTCCATAGTGAATTCCAGGCCAGCCTGGGCTAGAGCGAAACCCTACCTAGAAAAGCCAAAAAAAAAAAAAAAAAAAAGAAAAAGAAAAGAAAAGAAAAAAAAAGAAAAAGAAGAAAGAGGTAGGAAGGAGAAGCAATAGCATCTATTAGGAGAGAAGAAAGATGCCCCCCCTTTGCCCATATAGTGTGGTACCCATGAACTTCTTCCTTAGATGTTTGCAACTCTTTTATATTATTGAAGTTGTTTGCTCATTTGTTTGTTTTTGAGGCAGGGTCTCACTCTAGCCTAGGCTGACCTAAAACTCACTCTGTACCCCAAACTGGCCTTGAACTCACAGCAATCCTACCTCACCTTCTGAGTGCTGGAGTTAAAGGCATGTGCCGCCATGCCCAACATCATTAAGGTTTTGTTGGGGGTTTTTTCGAGGTAGGGTTTCACTCTCAGGGTGGCCTTGAACTCACGGCGATCCTCCTACCCTGCCTCCCAAGTGCTGGGATTAAAGGCATGTGCCACCATGCCTGGCTGATCACTGAGGTTTTGAGGACCACTGAGAGAGGTGATGTGAGTTGTTTCAGCTCACACAACATGCAGCAAAGTTGGCACTGAAAACCAGGTCCTGGCCTTGTCTGGTCACCACATCAGATAAGCCTAGGTTTTTGGGGGGCCTCACAGTTGGCCTTGAGGTGCTCTCTCCTCAGGACTCCCTGATTTGATTCTTGACATGTCAATAAGAGAGTTCAGATTTCACTGAGTCTACCTTATGCTAAAGTAGGGAAAAAGAAAACACAGGACCCATTGAGGTAGTCCAGGTGAGAGAACATATATTCATTTGATAACTTTTGACAGACAGAGACAACTCAGTGATAATGCATGTATTTGCATGCTAAGGCCCTAGGTTTAGTCCTCAGCACCATGTTAAAAACTATCTTGGGGAAAAGCCAGGCGTGGTGGCACACGCCTTTAATCCCAGCACTCAGGAGACAGAGGTAGGAGGATCACCAGGAGTTCAAGGCCATCCTGAGACTACATAGTGAAATCCAGGTCAGTCTGAGCTAGAGTGAGACCTTACCTCAAAAAAAAAAAATAAATCTTGGGGGCTGGAGAGATGGCTTAGCACTTAAGGCACTTGCTTGTGAAACCAAAGGACCCAGGTTAGATTCCCCAGTACCCATATAAGCCAGATACACAGGGTGGCTCATGCATCTGGAGTTCGTTTGCAGCAGCTGTAGGCCCAGGAACATCCATTCTCTGTATCTGTCTCTTTCTCTCTCTCAAATAAATAAATAAACTTAAAAAAAAAAAAAACTAGGCTGGAGAGATGGCTTAACACTTAAGGCACTTGCCTGAAAGCCAAAGGACCCAGGTTTGGTTTCCCAGGACCCATGTAAGCCAGGTGCACAAGGGGGCACACACATCTGGAATTCGTTTGCTGGAGGCCCTGGCATGCCATGCCCTTTCTCTCTCTCTCTTTCTCTCTCTTAAATAAAAATAAAATATTTTTTAAAAATCCTATTTTAGGGCTTGAGAGGTGGCTCAGTGGTTAACCCATTTGCCTGAAAAGCCAAATGCCCCGGGTTAGATTACCCAGTGCCCACATAAAGCCAGATGCACTAAGTGGTATGTGCATCTGGGGTTCATTTGCTGTGGCAGAAGGCCCTAGAGCACCCATTTTCTCTGTCAGTCTCCCTTCTCTCTCTGCTTGAAAATAAATAATCTTAAAAAGAAAGAAAGAGGGGTGGAGAAGATTGCTTAGTGGTTAAGGCTTTAGCCTGAAAAGCCAAAAGACTCTGGTTCGATTCCCCAGGACCCACGTAAGCCAGCTGCACAAGGAGGTGCATGCATCTGGAGTTCATTTGTAGTGCCTGGAGGCTCTGGTGCGCCCATTCTTCCTCTCTCACTCTCTCTCTCTACCTCTGTCTCTTTCTTTCAAATAAATAAAATATATTTTAAAAAACAAATTTTAAAGAAAGAAAATAACAGTTGTACAATATTTGGGGGGGTTGTTTGTTTCGTTTTTTTTTGTTTGTTTGTTTGTTTGTTTGTTTTGATTTTCCAAGGTAGGGTCTTGCTCTAGCCCAGGCTGATCTGGAATTCACTATACATAGTTTCAGAGTGGCCTCAAATGCATGGCAATCCTTTTACTGCTGCCTCTCAAGTGTTAGGATTAAACTTTTGTGCCACCATGTCTGGAAGTTGTGCAATATTAAAAAAAACTATCTTGATTTTTAAAAATTTTTTATTAACAACTTCCATGATTATAAAAAATATTCCATGGTAATACCCTCCCTCTCCCCCGCCCCACTTTCCCCTTTGAAGCCCCGTTCTCCATCATATCCCCTCCCCTTCTCAATCAGTCTCTCTTTTATTTTTATGTTATGATCTTTTCCTCCTATTAATGATGGTCTTGTGTAGGTAGTGTCAGGCACTGTGAGGTCATGGATATCCAGGCCATTTTGTGTCTGAGAGGAGCACGTTGTAAGGAGTCCTACCCTTCCTTTGGCTCTTACATTCTTTCTGCCACCTCTTCTGCAATAGACCCTGAGCCTTGGAAGGGGTGATAGAGATATTGCAGTACTGAGCACTGCAGTCACTTCTTTCCAGCACCATAATGCCTTCTGAGTCATCCCAAGGTTACTGCCATCAGAAAAGAGAAGATTCTCTACCAAAAGTGAGAGTAGCATTAATATAAGGGTATGAACATTAACAGAAGTGCTTACTGGGCAGTTTGATAAGCATAGTATATACATTTAGCCAGACAGCAGCAGACGTTACATCCCTAGGGCTCATGACTAACCCTGTTTTAAGTTTTCAGTATCAGGGATGTATTCCCTCCCATGGAGCGGGCCTCCAGTCCAATTAGAGGGCAGTTGGTTTCCACCATGATAGGCATGCCACGATTGCACCCGTTAGCTCATTTGGCCTGGCTGGCCCAATATAAGGCTTGCAGTGTCCACTGTTGAGTATCTTCACTGGTGATTTCTCTTTCTCCCACTGAACTGCATGCAGAATGGCTTCTTCCAGCTTTCTGTCAGCTGGTCTACGTGGAGGAGGTTATCAGCTCAGTTCCAGCAGGATTTCTCAGTGGCCTTACAGCCCAAGTATGTGGAGTCTTCAGCAATAGGGTCTTACCATCTATTCCTGGTGGGAAACCAAGGGCCTCAGCAATGGCCTGTAATGTTTTGGGGGCATCAGGGACCTCCCTGGCCAACAACTCACTGGAAGGTATACCATCCCTGGCACTGAAAATTTTCTAGCAACAATCTACAGCTCCTGAGTGTTGCATTGTCAAAAAAGTAGGTTTCCGTATGACTTATTTACATCCTCTTAGATTTTGATTAACCCTCCCTCCACCTTTCCTTTACTCAATCTCTTCCCCTGATCTTACTTGGGCCTTTTCACCCCCATTAATCTATTCTTCTGCTTACATATATACAATACCATACTATTAAGTACCCCCCTCCCTTCCTTTCTCTTCCCTTTATATCTCTTTTCTAGCTTACTGGCCTTTGCTACTGAGTTTTCTTCCTACTCGCACACACATCCAATCATCTGTAGCTAGGATCCACATATGAGAGAGAACATGCGATGCTTGGCTTTCTGGGCCTGGGTTTCCTCACTTAGTATAATCCTTTCCAGATCCATCCATTTTCCTGCAAATTTCATAACTTCATTTTTCTTTACCACTGAATAGAACTCCATTGTATAAATGTGCCATATCTTCATTATCTACTCATCAGTTGAGGGACATCTATGCTGGTTCCATTTCCAAGCTATTGTGAATTGAGCAGCAATAAACATGGTTGAGCAAGTACCTCTAAGGTAATGAGATGAGATGAGTCCTTAGGATATATGCCTAGGAGTGATATAGCTGGGTCATATGGTCTATTTTTAGTTGTCTTAGGAACCTCCACAATGGCTGGACCAGATTGCATTCCCACCAACAGTGTAGAAGGGTTCCTCTTTTTCCACATCCTTGCCAGCATTTATGGTCATTTGTTTTCATGATAGTAGCCAATCTGACAGGAGTGAGATGGAATCTCAACGTAGTTTTAATCTGCATTTCCCTGACTAGGGATGTAGAACATTTTTTAAAAATATTCATTTGCAAGAGGAGAGACAGAAATATGGGAGTGCCAGAACCAACTCCAGACATGTATGCAATTTTGTGCAACTGACTTAATTTGGGTTCTGGGGAATTGAACCTGGACTATCAGGCTTTGCAGACAAGCACTTTTAACCACTGAGTCATTTCTCTAGGCCAAAAAAAAAAAAAAAAAATTGCTTTGAGATAAGCTCTTACTCTATTGCCCAGATGATCTTGAATTTCCTATGCTCAGCCTTCTAAGTTGCTCTAAGCGGGTACCATCACTATCAGTTGTGTCCATCTGGAACACATTATATGAAAGGTGCTGTGAAAGTGCTAAGATACAACATGACCCTGCTACCCACATCTTACATTACAGGAGAAGAGAAAGATGGTGACCAAATGAATAAACAAACTAATCACAGATGATGGCAAGTTCTGTGGTAAGAAAAACAGCTCTAGCCGGGCATGGTGGCGCACAACTTTAATCCCAGCACTCGGGAGGCAGAGGTAGGAGGATTGCCATGAGTTCGAGGCCACCCTGAGACTACATAGTGAATTCCAGGTCAGCCTGGGCTAGAGCAAGACCCTACCTTGAAAAAAAAAAAAAAAAAGAAAGAAAAACAGCTCTACCATAATTCCAAAAGTACTTGAAGACAGCTGTGGTGGCACACACCTTTAATCCCATCGCTCACGAGGCAGAGGTAGGAGGATCACCATGAGTTTGAGGCCACCCTGAGACTACATAATTAATTCCAGGTCAGCCTGAGCTAGAGTGAGACCCTACCTCGAAACAAACAAACAATAAATAAATAATTTAAATTAATTAACTAATTAATTTTAAAAAAGATTGCTATGCAAAATTTAGCTTACAAGTATGAGAATACCTAGGGGTGTGTCTTAGTGGTAGGGTGCTTATTTTGTTCAAGGTTTAGTTTGATTCTCAGCACCAGAAAAAAAGAGAGAAAACTAACAATAAACCAGGTTTTCTATATTTTTGTTTGTTTGTTTTTCAAGATAGAGTCTCACTCTAGCTCAGGCTGACCTGGAATTCACTACGTAGTCTCAGGGTGGCCTGGAACTCATGGTGATCCTCCTACCTCTGCCTCTCAAGTGCTGGGATTAAAGGCGTGCACCACCATGCCTGGCCAGGTTTTCTATTTTTTAAAAAATTAAAGAACCTGGAGGTCACTGATTCAGCTAGACTAGCCAGCAAGCCTCACGGGTCATCCTGTCTCTATCTCCCAAGTATTGACATTACAGGTGCCCACTGCCCTGCCTGGCTTTTTTGTTTGTTTGTTGGTTAGTTTTGTTTTTTTGAGGTCTTGCTCTTGCCCAGGCTAACCTGGAGTTCACTATGTAGTCTCAGGCTGGGCTCAAACTCATGGCAATCCTCCTACCTCTGCCTCCTGAGTTTTGGGACTAGAGGTGTATGCCAGCAACCACGCCCCTGCCTGGCTTTCTTACATGGGCACTGGGGATCTGAACTCATGTCCTCGTGATTGTGTGGCAAGCACGTTTCCAACTAAGCTATCCCCAAATCCCTAGTATTTAAATTTCAACTGTGACCTCCTAATGAACTTATACACATGTTTACAGTAGAAACTCATTACAGTGACAAGGACAAGTGTATTTTCTCAAAATGTAATAATAAGAATTGCTAGTAATAATAAGTGTGTCAGGGCTGGAGAGATGGCTTAGCATTTAAGGTGCTTGCCTGCAAAGCCAAAGGACCCAGGTTCGACTCCTCAGGACCCACATAAGCCAGATGCACAAGGGGGCACATACATCTGGAGTTTGTTTGCAGTGGTTGGAGGCTCTGGTGCGCCCATTCTCTCTCTCTACCTGCCTATTTCTGTATATATCTCTCTCAAATAAATAAATAAATATAATAAAATATTTTTAAAAAATGAAAGAAAAACACCTCATAAAGGGTATGGTGGCCCACACCAGTATTTGAGAGTCTGAAGCAGAGGGATCAGGAGTTCAAGGCCAATCTCAGCTACATAGTTCCAAGCCAGCCTGGGCTACATAAGACCCTATCCAAAACAATGAAAACACTCCTCAGAGTGAGGAAAGCATTTTGAATCATAACACAAAATTGAGAACAACAACAAAAAAGGTTAAACTCAGCCCAACAAACCTTAATTTTTTTTCTTTTTCTTTTTTTTTTTTTTGGTTTTTCGAGATACGGTCTCACTGTAGCCCAAGCTGACCTAGAATTCACTATGTAGTGTCAGGCTGGCCTTGAACTCACAGGATCCTCCTACCTCTGCCTCCAAGTGCTGGGATTAAAGGCATGTGCCACCATGTCCAGCTAAAAATAATTTTGCATGACCAAAAAGAAGCAATATTGGGTTGGAGAGATGGCTTAGCAGTTAAGGCACTTGCTTGCAAAGCCAAAGGACCCAAGTTTGATTCCCCAGGACCCACTTTTAAGCCAGATGCACAAGGTGGCACATGAATCTGGAGTTCATTTTTAGAGGCTGGATTTCCTGGTGGGCCTGTTCTCTCAAATAAATAAATAAAAATATTTTAAAAATGATATTGGTGGAGACTGCTGGATATGCTTGGGCTGCAAGGTCACTGAGAAATCAAGCTGGAGCTGAGCTGAAAACGTCCTTCCTATAGACCAGCTGATAGAAAGCTTGAAGAAGCTATGCTGCATGCATCCCTGTGGGAGAGAGAAGTCATCAGTGGAGATAAATAGTGGACACTGCAAGCCTGAAGTTTGGCCAGCTAGGCCAAATGAGACAATGGGTACAATAATGGCATGTATGTTATGGGGAAACCAACAGCTCAATAATTGAACTGGAGGCCTGCTCCATGGGAGGGAATACATGCCTGATACTGAAAACCTATGATGGGGAAAGTCATGAGCCCTAGGGGTGTAATGCCTGCTGCTGTCTGACTAATGCATATACTATGCTCACCAAACTGCCCAGTAAGCACTTCTCTTAACATTCATACCCATATATTAATGCTACTGTCACTTTTTTTTCCAAGGTAGGGTTTCATTCTAGCCCAAGCTGACCTGGAATAAACTATGTCGTCTCAGGGTGGCCTAGAATTCACAGCGATCCTCCTGCCTCTGCCTCCCAAGTGCTGGGACTAAAGGCATGTGCCACCAAGCCCATCTCTACTCTCACTTTTGAGTTAGAGAACCTTCTGTTTTCAGAGGGCAGTGACCTATGAGATGACTCAAAAGGCTCCATAGTGCTGAGAAAAAGTGACAGAGTGTTCAGCACTGAAACATCTCTATTACATCCTCTAAGGCTCAGGGTCCATTATGGAAGAGGTGGCAGAAAGAATGTAAGAGCCAAAGGAAGGGTAGGGCTGTTTACAATGCAGTCTTCTAGACACAAAATGGTCTGGATATCCATGACATTGCAATGCCTAGTATTACCTACACAGGACCCTCATAATAGGAGGAAAAGATGATGATGTCAAAATAAGAGAGACTAATTGAGAGGGGGAGAGGATATAATGGAGAGTGGATTTGTGAAGGGGAAAGTGGAGGAAGGGAGGGAATTATGGTTTATTGTCTATAATTATGGAAGTTTTTAATTTTAAAAAGTTAAAAAAAAACTTGCTTGGAAGGCTGGAGAGATTGCTCAATGGTTAAGGCACTTGCTACAATACCTAAGAATCAAAGTTCAGTCCCCCAGTATCCATGTAAAGCCAGAGGCACAAGAGGGCTCATACATCTGGAGTTCATTTGCAGTGACTGGAAGCCTGGGCATGCCCATTCTCTCTCTGTGTCTCTGCTTGCAAATAAATAAATAAAATATTTAAATTTGTTGGGGGGGGGGAAAGCAGGGCTGGAGAGGTGGCCTAGCACTTAAGGCGCTTGCCTGCAAAATCAAAGGACTCAGGTTCAATTCCCCAGGACCCATGTAAGTCAGATGCACAAGGTGGCTCATGTTTGTTTGCAGTGGCTGAAGGTGCTGGCATACCCATTCTCTATATGCCCCCCTTGAATAATTAAACAAATAAATAAAAATTAAAAAGCTAAGCAAAGTCAAAAGTCAACAAACTGGGAGAAATATTTTCAATTCATGCAATGAAGTATTAAATGTTAGTGTTCTTCCTTACTTAGTGTGCTCCTATGAAGCAACTCAGTAAAAACCAAAGAAAATATTCATACAACTTATACATGAACAGGCTCATGCTCTCAAAATAAGATAATTACAAAGTAAGCCGGGCGTGGTGGCGAACGCCTTTAATCCCAGCACTCGGGAGGCAGAGGTAGGAGGATCACTGAGAGTTCGAGGCCACCCTGAGACTACATAGTGAATTCCAGGTCAGCCTGAACCAAAGGGAGACCCTATCTCGAAAAACTTAAAAAAAAAAAAAAAAGATAATTACAAAGTAAATGGAATAGAGATACCATTTTAAGCAGATTGGTAAAATTCAAAATGTTTGATAATATCATGCTGATAAACATATAGAAAAAGGCACCTATGAAATACTGAGCAATAGATCTCAGAATTGTCCATGCTATGATGGTGCATGCTTGTAATCTTAGCACTCAGAAGGCTGAGGTAGAAGAATTGTCATGAGCTTGAGGCCTGCCTGGGCTACAGAGTGAATTCCAGGTCAGCATGTGTTGTCTCAAAAAAAAAAAAAAAATTACATGTGTGGTGGTTTTGATTCAGGTGTCCCCCATAAACTTAGGTATTCTGAATGCTAGTCTCCCCAGCTGATGGCAATTGGAAATTAAAACCTCCTGGAGGTGGTGTATTGTTGGAGGCGGGTTTAAGAGTGTTATAGCCAGTTTCTCCATGCCAGTGCTTGGCACACTCTCCTATTGCTGTTGTCCACCGTGAGGTTGGTGAGGGGGTGATGTCTATCCTCTGCTCGTGTTGTTTTCCCCTGCTGTGATGGAGCTTCCCCTCGAATCTGTAAGCCAAAATAAACCTCTTTTCCTCATAAGTGCTCTTGTTTGGGTGATTTCTACCAGCAATGTGATCCTGACTTCAACAGTAAAGTGATACCGAGAGTGATGTTGCTGCTAGACACCTGACTGTGAGGCTTTGGCCTTTTGGAGCTGATTTTCAAGAGGAATGTGGAAGGATTTGAAACCTTGGCATAAGAGACACTTTGAAGTGCTGCAAGCACAGCTTGATGGATTATTCTGGTCAGAGTTAAAAGACCTGAATGTAGCCAGCCGTGGTGGTGCACACCTTTAATTCCAGCACTGGGAGGCAGAGGTAGGAGGATTGCTGTGAGCATTCAAGGCCACCCTGAGACCACATAGTGAATTCTAGGTAAGCCTGGACTACAATGAGACTCTACCTCAAAAACACAAAAACAGAAAACAAAAGACCTGAATGTAGAAAGAACTATGGCCTGTGAGGTTTGGCTTATAAGGGTGAGAAAGAGCTTTGCTTGGACTGGGCTAGAAGCAGTTTGTGTGAGAGGCTTACTGTTATACCTGTGTCCTGAGAACTTGTACAGGGTTGCTTTGCATAGAAACAGACTGGTGTGTGCAGAGGGATATGGCACAGAAAGAAATCTTTGGGCTAAAACTGCTGCCCATTCATTTGCAATTATATGAGAGATTACAAGCAGTGAGATTGGGCCAGCTGACCTGCATTGGGGCAACAGGAAGAATGTAGACTCTTTTGAAGGGGCTTGAGCGCTCAAAGAGTGTCCTGTTCTTCAAAGTCTGCTTTATCCCTGTTAGGTCAGGACAAAATGGAGTCACCCAGGACAGTAGGAGAGCGACAGAGGAGTCATGCACATTCCTCAAGAAATTGTCCAGCCATTATCCCTCCCCTGCCTAACAAGTCTCCACATCTAGATTTACTGCCCCCCTATCTCTCCCTGGGTTACTTCTTGTCTCACCCTATGGCTAATGTAAAGAGCAGAGATTTACTGCCTCAACAAAGAAATTCCTTCCCTTTCTCACCTTCCCCCAATTGAAAAGCCTATTAAGCCCACTATCTGTAACCCCAAACTGACTGCTCCACTCTTGAGAGTCAGTCCTGGAAGCTTGTGTCCCCTCCCCCCCCGAATATAAACTTCCATCTTTGCCTCAGAGTGGTCTCCATGGTCCTTGGTCACTCCTGAACCTTACAATCACCCCTCCCCCCCAGATTAATAAATTGGCACCCTACCTGGTATTGTGGAGTATACGAAATACAGGAAAGAGAGGGTCATTGAATTTGCAACACGGTCTTGTGTTTTGGAAACAGACACGGGCAGTGTGAAGCAGGTTTTCTGGATGCCTGCATGCAAACCCGATGGAGCCATGAGGATGGACCATGAGTTGCAGTGGAGGCCCAGTGTAGATGCCAGGACCACGAGATGGCTGCTAAGGAGAGCTGCCAACCCTGCATGAAGTTTTCCAGGACTGTGAGTAGCCTATCTGGAGGGGTAGAACTGGAACTCCAGAGACTTGTTGCTCGGTTAGATTTATCAGACTTGGAGACTTGTTACTGACTAGAGTTGTTGGACTTGGAACTGCAGAGTTTGATGTTTGCTCTGTTTTAAATCTTGTATTGGATTCAATATTTCTTTGCTATATCCAATACCATCTTTTGCAGTGTGAATGTGTATTCTGTGCCATTATGTTTTTTGGGGGGATTTTTTGGTATTATGGCTCAGTTAAAAGACCTTGGATTATGGGGATGTTTGAACATCATTAGGATTGATAAAAAAAAAAAATAGGACTTTGAAATTTGGACTGAATGCATTGCATTTTACATCATGGATGGTTAACAGTTTATGGGAGCCAAGGGTGGAATATGGTGGTTTGATTCAGATGTCCCACATAAACTTAGGTATTCTGAATGCTAGTCTCCCCAGCTGATGGCAATTGGAAACTAAAGCCTCCTGGAGGTGGTGTATTTTTGGGGGCCAGCTACCCCATGCTAGTGTTTGGCACATTCTCTTGTTGCTGTTGTCCACCTGAAGTTGGTGAGAGGGTGATGTCCACCCTCTGGTCATGTAGTCATTTTCCCCTGCCATGATAGAGCTTCCCCTCAAGTCTATAAGTCAAAACAAACCTCTTTTTTTCCCATAAGCTGCTCTTGGTTGCGTGATTTCAACCAGAAGTACGAACCTGACTGCAACAACATGCTAAGCTGGGCATGGTGGAGCCTGCCTCTAATCACAGCACTCAGAAGGCTGAGGCAGGGAGAACTGCCATGAATTCGAAGCCAGCTTGGGCTACAGTGAGACTTTCTCTCAAATAATACCAACAACAGCATGCTCACACTTTGACCCAAATGTACCTACATATAGGAATAATCCTACATATATGAATATGCAAGATTACTCACTGGAACAATTCTAATAACAAAAGGTTGGAAACCCATCCCAGTCTTTCACTAGAGCACTGGTTATATAAATTACTTTATATAAAATAGTATACTGTGGCGCACACCTTTAATCCCAACACTCAGGAGGCAGAGGTAGGAGGAGCACCGTGAGTTCAAGGCCACCCTGAGATGACATAGTGAGTTCCAGGTCAGCCTGGACTACAGTGAAACCCTACCTCAACCCCCCCCCCCAAAAAAAAAGAAAAAAAGAAAAAAAAAAAAGAAAAAGTATACTGGCTTGGCGAGATGGCTCAGCTGTTAAGGTGCTTACCTGAAAAGCCTAATGATCCAGGTTGAATTCCCCAGTACCAACATAAAGCCAGATGCACAAAGTGGTGCATGCATCTACAGTTCATTTGCAGTGGCTAGAGGCCCTGGTGAGACCATTCTCATTCTCTCTCTCTCTCCTTTCAAAAAAAAATACTTATTTATTATTATTATTATTATTATTTTGTTTTTCGTGGTAGGGTCTCGCTCTAGCCTAGGCTGACCCAGAATTCAGTATGTAGTTTCAGGTGGCCTCAAACTCATGGTGATCTTCCTATCTCTGCCTGGGATTAAAGTGCTGGGATTAAAGGCATGCACCACCACACCGGGCCTAAAAAATTTTTAAATAGCATATCATAAATAGTCCCGAGGAAACTCCTTTTTGTACTCATCTGCAATTATTTTCAAAATACATGAAGGTAAGTTAAGGCATGGTGATGCAAATTTATAACCCCAACTTTTGGAAGCTGAGGCAGGAGGATATGGAGTTCAGTGCTAGCCTGGACGTAACAAGTCCCTAGCTTTAAGAAAATAAGCCCAAACTGTATGCATAGTGACCTACATGATGTGGGTAAATTAATCTCTGAAGGGATTGCCTCTGGGAAGGAAAGGTGAGTACCCTCACACTTTGTATCACAGAGAGTTATCTTTTCAAAACATATAAATACAAGCAAAGAAATAAAACCTCTTGATGGGTCTAGGTAAAGTCAGAAGGGAGCAAATAATTATTGAGCTCTCACATAGGCCCCCACCAAAAGCACTTCCACTTCCATGTCCCCATTCTGTTATCCTGATAGTACATTGGCATGTGTATAAATTCTTTTTTTTTTTTTTTTTTTGTTTTGTCGAGGTAGGGTCTCTAGCCGCCTGGACTAATCTGAAACTCATTCTGTAACCTAGATTGGTTTCGAACTCACGGTGATCCTTCAACCTCAGCCTCCCGAGTGCTGGGACTAAATGGCATGCACCACCACGACCGGTTTTAAATTCCAATTTTGTAGGTTGGAAAATAATTTGTGTGTCATACTTAGTCTAACTCCCAAAGTACTAGGATTCTTCTTCCACTTCCATTTGAACAGTGTTCTGTTGTTAAAATAATCTTTTGGCAGCAGACGTAGCTCTAAGTGATAGAGCACTTGCCTAGCATGCGTGAGGCTCTCGGCTCGCAAAATAACTGAAGATAACAATGTTATCGTCTATTGAGCTCTTAAGACGTGACCCGACACTACCAAATGCTTTGCGTACCTACGGTCAAGACAATCACTATTCCCCTTTGACTGAGAAATAGAAGGAGGTTCAGAACTACCGTGCGAAATGAGCCCAAGATTAGGGGTACCCAAATTTCTGAAAGCCATGTTTAATTACAAGCTGCTCGGCAGCCGAAACCACTCCTAAGTTCAAAGGACAAAAGCAGTACCACCAGCCCGCCGCGCATTCGCACGGGCACTTCCGGGAAACGAGGCCAGGCGGCGCGCTGCGGAAGGCGATGCCGACGCCACGCCGATCTCGCGAGAGGACGCGACCTCGCGAGCTGTTGATCACCTGACCCCGCCCCACGCCAGCGCGCCCCCGAGGAGAGCCCGCCTCCCATCGTGGCCAGGCGGGAAGCGGACGCGCGCTTCCTCCCGTTACCCTCGGCCGGGAGGGGAGGGGGGAAGAGGACGCGGGAAGCAGAGGCGCGCGCTCTCGAGCTGCGTGCTCGCGTACGTCGCCGGGGTTCGGCTGCGTCCGTCCCGCCAGTCGTCCGTTGCCGCCGTCGCCGCCGCGTTCTCGCTTCGCAGGCCGCCGCCTAAGGGGGGCCGGTGCCAGCCGCCACTTGCCGCTGCCGTGATGCCGCGGGTGTACATCGGCCGCCTGAGCTACCAGGCCCGGGAGCGCGATGTGGAGCGCTTCTTTAAGGGCTACGGGAAGATCCTGGAGGTGGATCTGAAGAACGGGTGAGGAGGACGGAAGAGGGCCCGGTCTGGGGCGGGGGGACCACAGGCAAGCCCCGGGCGGTGGCAGGGAGGCCGTGGGGAACTTGAAGGGGCGCCTGCTTGGCGCCGAGCTGCTGAGGGGCCTCCTCGCTCCGGCTCCGCCATGGTTGCGGCGCCTCGGGGGCCCGGCTAGGCCCGGCTCCCACTGCGCCTGCGCGGGCGGGGGTGGTGGAGGGATAATGGGAACAGTGGCGAGAGAGGCTCGAGTGGGTCGGGAGAAGAGGCCCGGGTTGGGGCTGGGGCTCTGGGTGCCCGAGGCCTGGATCGTCTCCGGGTAGACCTAGGCCTTCCCGGCTCTAAGGGCTGCTGGGAATAGACGGGGTTTCCTGCTGCCTTCTCACCTCTTCCCCCTACAACGCGTCTTTCCCGGGGACAGGAACTCCGCTCCCGAGGGGAGGATCTTCCTAGGCTTTACGTGTGCCACACTTTTTTTTTTAATTGTTAGATTTTTGAGGGCGGAAGACTCTTAGTTTTGAGTAGTGTGGTGACACTTTCGAAAGTATCGTCTTGCCGCGCTGGAAGCCTTTCGTGTTCTTGTGCGAGGAGTCAAGTCTTAGCTCTTTATCTTGAAGAGTCCGTGCAGAGTTTCCATGCTGTGGTTTCCGTTCTCCAGCTTGCACCCCCACTCCCCTAAATTGCTGTTGTAGAATTTGTGAAAGGGCAGTGGCCACCTGGCTAGTGTGTGCGTCAACTAGTTGATGCAGGTAGACGCACATCTGAAGTTGCTAACTTACTGCTTCTCCCTTAGATCTATATTTATATTCTTAATTTGCTTTGTCAAAACAAGGCTAGCCAGGGCTACAAGTTTCAAGGAGAAGAGATGAATCGTCAGGTCTGGAAGAAGATAGGGAAGCTGGGAGCTAGGAAATATTAGGTAGGACTTGAGAGGTGTAGATATAAAAAAAATTTTTTGAGAGGCCTAGCCGGGTGTGGTGGCGCATGCCTTTAATCCCAGCACCCGGGAGGCAGAGGTAGGAGAATCGCTCTGAGTTCGAGGTCACCCTGAGACTATATAGTGAATTCCAGGTCAGCCTAGGCCAAAGTAAGACCCTACCTCGAAAAATCAGGAAAAAAAAAAAAAGAGAGAGAGAGAGAGAACGAGGGGAAATATTTAGGACAGTAAGCCTTGGTGTTAGAGGAAATGGCGTTTTAAAAGCAACAAAACCTACTCTCTAACAGGTCTGACACTTGAGAAGTTAAGAAAGATACCTTAGGTAGTATAATTTGCATATTTGGGGGAAATGGTATCTCAGTGTTCTCAGGTTGTCTGGATTTCAAAAACCATTTCAAATTGACTGTAAGAATCACCTTGCTGAGGGCATTGACTTCAAGAATATTGATCTAGAACGGGGGTGGTGGCTCAAAATGCTTGGAATCCTATTGCAAGCAGATGGCCAGGAGTTTAGGACAGACAGCCTTGACTACAGAGGGAGACCCTACCTCAGAAACAGAAAGAATGAACATTGAGTTAGCATAAAAGGATTAGAAAATTACTCATTTCGTATAGCAGAACTTTGAGTTCTTAAGGAATATGTTGAATAAAGTGAGGGGTTATTAGGAGACATATCACACATGTGAGAGTTTAAATTCCCAGCTTATTTTCAGAGCCCAAGTTGACAGAATAACTTGTGGGAAAAGCATGGGTTTTGAAGGGATAGGCTTGAGTCAAAAATCTGCCTCCAAGCAGGCCCTGGTGGTGCACGCCTTTAATCCCAGCATTTGGGAGGCAGAGGCAGGAGGATCACCATGAGTTCGAGGCTACCCTGAGACTACGTAGA
This sequence comes from Dipus sagitta, assembly GCA_036346955.1. Lineage (NCBI taxonomy): Eukaryota > Metazoa > Chordata > Mammalia > Rodentia > Dipodidae > Dipus > Dipus sagitta. The sequence continues at coordinate 110,427,851 of CM070773.1, forward strand.
GAATTCCAGGTCAGCCTGAGCTAAAGTGAGACCCTATCTCGGGAAAAAAAAAAAAAAATCTGCCTCTAGCACTTAAGTATCTGTGCAAATTCATTTGCTGAACTGTTTTTCTCATTCACATGAAAAAAGTCAGCTAGAAATGTAAAGCATTTAACATCCAGCAGTAAGTGGTGGCTCTAATGAAAGAGATTTGACCACAATCATTAGGGACATCTCAGGTTGTTAGTGTTTGGTAATAGTCACTACTGTGCTAAATGAGTTGAAGGAGGAGGCAGAATAGTAATGCTTGTGAGTGAGCTGCTGTGATGTGTGCTATGAATCAGAGAATGCCTGCTCTCCCTTTAAACTCTGGCAAGTAGAATTTGGAATGGTTTGCTTGGATAGATGTGCTTAATGTGAGCTTGAAGAATGGATTGACTAGGTCTTGAGATGAATAAAGATAAGTGACAGGGAAGACTTCCATGGGGATGAAGAAGTGGTCCAGTAAGAACCAATTGTGGAAAATAGTCTTGCTTTAATTGAACTGCATGAAGGATCTAGATTTTTTTTTTTTTGGTTTTTCAAGGTAGGGTCTCACTCTGGTCCAGGCTGACCTGGAATTAACTATGTAGTCTCAGTGTGGCCTCGAACTCACAGCCATCCTCCTACCTCTGCCTCCCGAGTGCTGGGACGAAAGATGTGCAACACCACACCCAGCTAGATTTTTTTTTAAAAAAATACTTATTTGCAAGCAGAGAGAGAAAATGAATGGGAGCGCCTGGTCTTCTTGCCATTGCAAATGAACTCCAGAAACATGAACCAATTTATGCATCTGGATTTACACAGGAATCAAACTAATTTTTTTTAATTTTACTGGGGAATGAAACTTAGGCTTTGCAGGCAAGCTCCTTAACTGCTGAGCCATCTCTCTCCAACCCAAGGATCTAAAGTGTTTTTTTTGGAATTCATTATGGAGTCTCAGGGTGGCCTTGACCTCATGGCTGTCCTCCTACCTCTGCCTCCCAAATGCTGGGATTAAAGGTGTGCGCCACCACACTCCTCTTAAGGATCTAAAATTTTAACATTGAAGTGGAAACAATTGTTAAGATTTCACAAAAATGTTGGGGTAGTGGCACACATAATCGCCATGAGGTCAAGGCCACACTGAGATTCCATAGTGAATTCCAGGTCAGCCTGAGCTAGAGTGAGACCCTACCTTGAAAAATAAAAAAATTAAAAAAAAAAAAAGGTTTCACAAAAAATTTCTGAACTGTGAGTGGAAATTTAAAGGCTCTGAAGGAAGAATGGAACAACCCAGGAAATACTTAGACAAGAGGAGATGGTTTTAGGACCCTAACCATCTCAGTTGTCTTTTAAGGAACTGTTGTTCTTTTTTTGGTTTTGTTTTTGTTTTTTTGAGGTAGGGTCTCACTGTAGCCCAGACTGAACTGGTGATCCTCTTACCTCTGCCTCCCAAGTGCTGGGATTAAAGGTGTGCCGGACAGGATCTGTTCATTCTTAATACTGGTAGCTATGGCATGCATGAAATCCACCATTGTAAGTCAAGGTTGAAAGGAATGAGAAGGAATTTCAGAGATCATAAGACCAGTGGGACAGTCACCAAGTGGCACACAGTATGACTTCAGGAACATTATAGAGGAAATTAACTTGTGAGGAGAGAAGCAATGGTTAACACATTTCAAGCAGGAATTGCCTGCACTAGATGGCAAAAATGCAGAGAAGTCAAAGGAAAGGGACAAGGTGACACAGTGTAAGTGTATATGTAAGTTTACAGTTTGGACCGTAGTAGTGGGTAGTGGAATTCCTTAGAGAGGAGCATATTTGAACATATCTGGATTGATTATTAGTCATTGAAATTCCAAAACAGCTGGGTTGGAGAAATGGCTTAGTGGTTAAGGCGCTTGCCTGTGAAGCCTGAGGACCAAGGTTTGATTCCTCAGAACTCACCTAAGCCACATGCACAAGGTAGCACATGTGTCTGCAGTTGGTTTGCAGTGACTAGAGGCTCTGGCACACCCATTCTCTCTTCTCAAATAAATAAATAAAATTGAAATTGCAAAGGAGGGCTGGAGAGATGGCTCAGTGGATAAGGCACCTGATTACAAAGCTTAATGGCCCAGGTTCAATTCCCCAGTGTCTATGTAAAAGCCAGCTTCTCAAATTGGTGCATGCATCTGGAGTTTGTGGCTGCTAGTGGCCCTGGCACATCCATTCCCTCCCCCCCCCGCCCTGCATATGTATGTTCCATAGCATAATTTTGGATGAATAGGGTCTTAAATGTTGATAAATTCCAACTTGTAAAGTGAGATGTATTAGTACTTGTGAGGCAGATGGGGGTTGTGTGCAACGTTTAGAATTAGTTAGGTGTGAAATACTTGTCTAATGAAAATTGGCCAAATGAAGAAGTCCAGGAAAGGGTTGTGTGGGTTATCTTAAGGACTGGAAAGAAGGCATCCTTAGTCTAACTTGCCCCTGCTTTAGAGAATTTCTGGACAGATGCTTCTCTTGGAGACCACAGACACAATGTAGTCATAATGACCATCCCAGATCCCAGTAGTCTCTCCTACCGTCCTACCTGCTGCATTGTGCAGCCAGAGCCACTGTGGGCCAAGGCCTGCGCTGGAGAGGCTCTTTAGAGTGTGTTGAGGAAGCAGCACTGTTAGCATCTGTTAACAGCCTTTCTGCTTTTTTGGTAGCTTTCGCTGACTTGGACTGTAGGTGGAGAGAGAGTGAGTTTTCTAACCCATTTTATTCTATGAAAGTTTATAGCTAGTTTATTTATTTGAGATAGAGGGGAAGGACCGATAGAATGGGCATGCCAGGGCCTCTAGCCACTGCAAATGAACTCCAGATGCATGTGCCACTTTGTGCATCTGGCTTTACATGGATACTAGGGAATTGAACCCAAGTTCTTAGGCTTTGCAGGCAAGTTCCTTAACCTCTGAACCATCTTTCCAGCCCTGGTTTTCTTTTTTTAAATTAATAAATAATTTTCTTGTAAATGATGGAAGTTTGAATTCTTTTTGTTTGGTTGGTTGGTTGGTTGGTTGGTGGTTTTTGTTTTCCGAGGTATGGTCTTGCTCTAGCTCAGATTGACCTGGAATTCACTATGTAGTCTCAGGGTGGCCTCAAACTCATGGTGATTCTCCTACCTTTGCCTCCCGAGTGCCACACCATCACACCTAGCTTGGGAGGTTTTTAAAGTCCCAAAATTTCCTTTTGCTACAAAAAATCTTGTGGTTGCAGTTTTAGATCTTTTAATTTTTCTGTATTTTAGTGAATAAAATGTTTTACATCCTCAGGTGATTTTTTTTTAACCTGCTTAAGTAGCTAGAAGAGCAGCCCCCGACTTACTGAGATAAATGTATTTGTTGTTTTTGAGGAGGTCTTAGGTAGCCCATCCTGGCCTTGAACTCCTGAGCTTCTTGCTTTCGTCTCCCAAGTGCAAGGATTACAGGGATAAGCTATCATGCCTGACTAAGGTTTTCTTTTTTTAGTTGGTTAAAATCATGGATGAAAACACTGAAGGGAAGGCTGGAGAGATGGCTTAGCTGTTAAGGCACTTGCCTGCAAAGCCCAAGGAGCCAGGTGCACATGGTGGTGCATGTGACTTGAGTTCATTTGCAGTGGCTGGAAGCCCTGGCACACCCGATTCTCTCTCTCTTAAATAAGTAACTTTTTCTTCCTTTAAAGGGAGCATAAAGGAGGTCTAGTTAACTTAATATTGCAGGTTAGGAGTTTTCTGGCCAGTTGAGGCACCTCCAGGTGACAGGTAAATGCTTTTGCATTACACCACAATGCTGCAAATCACACACACTGCCTTAACAAAGCCCAGAGCTTTGTTCATAGGCCATCTGCCAACTTTAAAAATAATGTCCTTTGTGAACCTACATATACCAGGCATTTGAGTCCATGTTCAGAAAGGTAAAGCATTTGGTTATACATTAATTTTATGATTAGAGAGAGACTAAAGCATAGTTTTTGTTTAAAGGGCTGTTTGAATAACTTTGTACATAGTTAAAATTAAAAACCCAATTTTAGCTGGGTGTGGTGGCTCATACCTTTAATCCCAACATTTGGAGGCTGAGGTAGGGGGATCACTCTGAGTTAGAGGTTAGCCAGGGCTCAAGTGAGACCCTACTATGAGGAAAAAAAATCTTAATTTGTATTTTAGTTTTTCAAAATAGGACTTAAAATATTTATTTAATTTATTTATTTATTTATTTATTTATTTGAGGAGAAATATGGGCATGCCAGAGCTTCTTGCCACTACAAACTCCAGACACATGCACCACTTTGTGTGTCTGGCTTTATGTGGGTACTGGGGAATCCAGCCTGAACATCAGGCTTTGCAGGCAGTTGTCTTTAGCCACTGAGCCATCCCCCCATTTCTATGTCAATTATAAGATTACATGTTTAATTTAACAGGGACAGAAAAGTTATCCAGAGATGACACTGTCTGCATTTTGAGCACATGGTTTAACTTTCTTCACACTTGTATGTTTCATGCATGTACACACACACATTGCTTACATCTCTCCTACCTCTTTGGGTTTTCAAGGTAGGGTCTCACTCTAGCCCAGGCTGACCTGGAACTCACTAGGTAATCTCAGGGTGGCCTCGAACTCATGGGGATCCTCCTATCTCTGCCTCCCAAGTAAGTGCTGGGATTAAAGGTGTGCGCCACCACACTCGGCTTTCTCCCACCTCTTTTTTTTTTTTTTGTCAACCAACCTGGGCTCATGCTCTACATTATTTGTAAGCTGCCTGTTTGCCTAACAGGGTGGCCCTCTTTAGTCATTCAGTGCTCCAAATAACTACAACAGTTAGTTTGTTTTGTTTTGATGTTCTAGGGAATCCAAGCCAAGGCCTCAGTGCATGTGAGGCAAGCACTGAGCCACTCCCAACCCCTCGAGTCTGGTTTTAGAGTGACCACATAGAATGCCCATACATAAATGCAATTTATTGTGCACAATTAAAAACTGGGTTGGAAGACATTCAGCTTATTGGTTTTTTTTTTCACTATTTTATACATTTATAGCACTAGTGAGTAGCTTTATTTATTTACTTATTTTTGTAGTTTTATGAGAAAGGGTTTCGCTCTAGCCCAGGCTGACCTAGAATTCACTAGTCTCAGGCTGGTCTTAAATTTACAGCGATCCTCATACCTCTGCCTCCCTAGTGCTGAGATTAAAGGCATGTACCACCATGCCTGGCTGTGAGTATCCTTTATGTAAGTCTTTTTGCATATTTCTTGTTAGTACCTCAGGACAGATTCCTGAAAGTAGACATTTGGAGTCAAAATGTTTATATTCAAAAAAAAAAGTTTTTGAGGTAGGTTCTCAATCTAGCCCAGGATGACCTGGAACTCACTCTGTAGTCCCAGGATGGCCTCGAACTCATAGCAATCCTCCCACCACACCTGGCCTAAAATATTTATTTATTTACTTACTTACTTGAGAAGGAGAGAGAATGTGTGTATAGGCACACGAGGGCCTCTTGCCACTTCACAGGAACTCTAGTCACATGCACCACTTTGTGCATCTGGCTTTTTTTGTTTTGTTTTGTTTTTCAAGGTAGGGTCTCACTCTAGTCCAGGCTGAGCTGAAATTCACTATGTAGTCTCAGGGTGGTCTTGAACTCATGGCGATCCTCCTACCTGTGCCTCCCAAGTGCTGGGATTAAAGGCGTGCACCACCACACCTGCCTGCATCTGGCTTTATATGGATACTGAGGAATCAAACCTGGGCCAGCAGGCTTTGCAAACAAGTGTCTTTAACTGCTGAGCTGCTTCCCCAGCCCAGATAAATACATTTTTATGTCTTCTGTTAGCTATTGGTTTCTATTACCCTCTAAACAAATAGTATTGTCTTAACTTTATTTTTATTTATTTATTTATTTGAAAGAGAAAGAGGCAGAGAGGGAGAGAGAGAATGGGTGTGCCAGGGCCTCCAGCCACTGCAAATGAACTCCAGGTGCATGTGCCACCTTGTGCATCTGGCTTACATGGGTCCTGGGGAATCAAACTGAGGTCCTTTGGCTTTGCAGGCAAACGCCTTAACCACTAAGCCGTCTGTCCAGCTCCCTTAAGTTTTTTTTTTTTTTTTTTTTTTAATTTTGTTTTTGTTTTTCAAGGTAGGGTCTCACTGTAGCCCAGGCTGACCTGGAATTCACTATGGAGTCTCAGGGTGGCCTCGAACTCCGGTGATCCTCCTACCTCTGCCTCCCGAGTGCTGGGATTAAAGGCGTGTGCCACCACGCCCGGCTCCCTTAAGTTTTTTTTTTTTAACCTGCTATCTTTAAGAACTTGTTATTTTTCTAAATTCTCAATGAAACTTTATCATAAATTTTTTTTTTTTTTAGGTGGGGTCTCACTGTAGCCCAGATTGACCTAGAATTTACTATGTAATCTCGGGGTGGCCTCGAACTCACTGCAAATCTCCTACCTCTGCCTCCCAAGTGCTGAAATTAAAGGCATGTGCCATCACGCCCAGCTCCTGGCTATCGTGGATTTTTTTTTCCGAGGTAGGGTCTCAGCTTAGGCTGACCTGGAATTCACTCTGTTGTCTCAAGGTGGCCTGGAGCTCGTGGTGATCCTCCTACCTCTGCCTCCCAAGTGCTGGGATTAAAGGCGTGCACCACCATGCCCAGCTCCATAAATTTTTAATACTGTGATTTTTTTCATTTAAAATCATATATGAGAAAGTTATTTTGCTGCCTTTAAGATTTATCCATTTAGTCTACCAAGCATAACAAAGTTAAAAACTTGTTTAAAAGTAATTTTTATGATTGATTGGAAAATAAGTGTAGGTTCATTGTAGATAATGTAGACAATAAACAAATATAAGTGTAAAAGATAAAATTTGGAATTTTCAGAGTTGAATATGGTGGCACACTCATGTAGTCCTAACACTTGGGAGGCTGAGGCAAGAGGATTATGAATTCAAGGTCAACCTAGGTTATATACAGAGACTCTGACTCAAAAACAGATGAGATCTTATGTTGTTGTTTTTTGTGTGTGTCGGGGTGAAGGGGCTCGAGGTAGGGTCTTGCTGTAGCCCAGGCTGACCTAGAATTCACTGTCTCAGGGTGGCCTTAAACTCACAGCGATCCTTCTACCTCTGCCTCCCAAGTGTTGGGATTCTTTTTCTCCTGTAGTTTTTCTGTCACATTGGAATCTTCCTTGTTGGTTGCCTAAAATTCATTGTGTGGCTGAATCTTGATTTATATAGCTATTTCTCCTAATTTGTCCTTAATTCTGGTTTGTATAAATGACCTTGTATTGGCTGTCATGTGCATAAAGCTTGCATTTTTATTATTTTGTTAATACTGTATGTGGGGTTTGTTTTTTCCAGGTAGGGTCTCATTCTAGCCCAGGCTGACCTTGCACTCAGTCAGTAGCCCTGGCTAGCCCTGAACTCACAGCAGTCCTCTTACCTCTGCCTCCCCAGTGCTGGGATTAAAGACCATGCCTGGCCTTATTAAGTGTTACTTTTACTATTTCATGATTCATTAGTCACAGCAGAAATGAGCATCTTCAGGGCTCTCAATACATAGAACTGCATGCAGCAGTTTATGTGTGCAGCAGTGTCAGTCAGCATCAATTAGTGTTAACATCTTTGCTACTTGAGTCTGGGCATGGTGGAATGCACCTGTAATCTCAGCTACTCAGGAGGATTGCTTGAGCCCAGGAGTTGGGGACCAGCCTGGGCAGTGTAGTGAGACCCTATGTCCAAAAAGAAAGGGAAGAAGGGAGAGATAGACAGCAAAGGCAGATGGCACAAGCCTATAGTCCAAGTGCTTTGGGAGGTAGAGGCAGGGGAATCTGGAGTTCAAGTTCTCCCTCAGTTACATAGTGAGTTTCAAGCCAGCCCTGAGCTACATGAGACCCTTTTCCAAAAAACATGTGTTGAGGGGGAGGCAAGCACTAGATTAAGCAATATTCTATCATTGTTTCATTAGTTCTGTGTGACTGTTAAAAAATGTGATTAACTTTGTTACTTTTTCCTTAAGACATGAGTAATTTTAGATTTTTCTGTCATTTTGAGAAGTCAATCCCAAGAAATGACTGTATTTTAATTATGTTTAAATATTCCCAACATAAATTGCCCTGGCTCAAGGCCTCTCCTTGGTGCTAGATTCCTGGTCAGATTTTATAAGAATAGACATCACATGTCAAGATATTTTAAACCCTCCATTTAATATCTTGTTCCTCCTTTCCTCACTGAAGTGATAACATGAATGAAAGGACCACATGCAGTACTTGTTCCTTCTTAAAGCACAATATAGCCTGGGCAATTAAATGAGGCTTGGGTTCTCAGTTTGGAGGCTTCCAGGTAATTAGAACAGAAACTGAACTTTGTGCTTCTGAAAAGAAAAAAAAGGGTGCTCCATACACATTTTAAAAAATACTGCCAGGGTGGTGTTTATAAATTAGTGAGCTAACACTGAAACCTAAAAAGTGAAGAAATACTAAAAATTATGCATTGGCATGGTCTTTCAACTGACCATATCCAAGCACTGTACAAATAATTGTTGTCCTTAGTTTGTGCTAAGGGAAACCGAGGTGTGTGTGATTAAGCAACAAGCCGAGGGAACAGAGTGAATCCAGTAAACGGAAGATCCCTGGTACTTAACATGCCAGCTACAGCATTAGCAGCGGCAGTCAAGTTCCTCATGCTGCTGCTCCAGATGGTGGAGTCCTGTCCTTTCAGGACTTACCTCCAAGGGTGTAAGGGTAGTTGCATTCCCTGGCCTGTGCAGCCTATAGTCCTCGCAGAGGTTTCCAAGGAGCAGACAAGTACTGCCAAAAGTGAGGCTGGTGTGGTACAGTTTATAATGTTAGCCTTGGATGGGGACTGCTAGAGTAACCCTCTTCCTCCAGTGCCTGTCATGGCCACCTGGGGTAGGATGTGTGCCAGCATATGCTCTCTGTCTTTTGTTATCCCTAAGTGCCCTGGGCTTGACACATCCTGAAGGTGAGGGATCAGATTGTGCTCTGAATTTGCATACCTCCCCTATTTTTTTATTTTTATTTTTTGGTTTTTCAAGGTAGGGTCTCACTCTAGCCCAGGCTGACCTGGAATTCACTATATAGTCTCAGGTGGCCTCGAACTCATGGCGATCCTCCTACCTCTGCCTCCCGAGTGCTGAGATTAACGGTGTGTGCCACCACGCCTGGCGACTGCATGTCCCTATTTTAAGGAAATGCTCTGCATGACTTTCCTGTGTGCCTAAGTGAAAGTCTCCCAGGCTAGGGGTATGATACCTGAGGACTTGACAGCCATGTCTTTAGGCCATTATGTCAGAAAGAGACCTCCAGGCCATAGAGAGAAGGGGAAGATACAGAAGTTAGCTTGCATGAGAAGGGGCGAGCAGGAGGCCTGGGCTAGGGACTTGAGAACAGATTTCATGTGGGTGAAGTGAAGCTGATGGCCCATTAATATTAAAAAGAATTTGAATTTTTTGTTAAGAGTGAAGTGAGAGTGGGGAGATGGCTCAGTGGGTAAAGCACTTACTGTACAAGTGTGCCGACCTGAGTTCAGATCCCCAAAACCTGCATAAAGCTGGACTCAGCAGCCAGCTCTGTAATCCCAGCCCCCTTGTGGTGAAATGAGGAAAGTGGTGGGAGTCAGGAGTTTCCTGGAAGCTCACAGACTAGCCAGTGAACAAGAGATCTTGCTTCACAGCAAGTTGGAAGGCAAGGACCAACACTTAGGTTTATCTCCACCCATACACTGGTACTCAAAACACATCTCACACACACACATACACACAGACAAATTTTTAAAATTTTTTAATCTCAAGGAAAATGCATCCCAGGAAAAGCATGGGAATTGGAGTTTCTAAACAAAATTAAAATGAAAAAGAAGAAACAGACTGCCACCCCAAGGGCAGTTCAGAGAGATGTGTAAACAGTCAAGATGTGTTAGAGAACCTTTCTGAGGCTTTAACACCTGGTAGTCTGCCTTTGTGTTGTTGAGAGGTGTCAACTGGCTTTGGTGTGGAATAGAGTAATATTGTTGGCTGAGTATAAGTCTTTGTTTTTTTAGTGAGTAGAAGGTAACAGATACAGTGGTGCTGTTTCATATCCTGGGAATTGCACTCACAGTACTATGAGTTCTTCAATGTTATTTTCAGTGTGTGGTTGTGTCTTCATGAACTTCGGTGTGAAACTTAAATGTCAAAAAATTGAAATGGGCACATATGTGATTATATGCCCACCTTTAAGAAAAGCAGCCTAATTGACTTTAGGATATCAAAATTAGGGTTAAGGAAGATGACTCACATGAGGGCCTGAGTTCAGATTCCAGCACTCTCATGGGCATGACAACATGGTCTGGAGAGGTGGAGAAAAGAGGATCCCTGGGATTTGCTGGCCTGTCAGTTTATCCAAACTGGTGAATTACAGGTTTAATGAGAGACCTGGTCTCAAAAAATAAGATGGAGCTAGAGAGATGGCTTAGTGGTTAAGGTGTTTGCCTGCAAAGCCAAAGGACCCAGGTTTGATTCCCCTGGACCCACATAAGCCACATGCATCTGGAGTTCGTTTATAGTGGCTGAAGACCCTGGCATACCCATTCTCTCTCTCTCTCTCTCTGCCTCAAATAAGTAAGGTAAAATAAAATGTAAACAAAAATAAGGTGGAGAGCAGTTGAGGATGGTAGTTTTGACCTCTGACATCTGCACATACTACATACACGTAAGAGATTTCCAAATAATACATTTAGGTATGATGACATGGTTTGATCCACAGACTTTTTGCACATATGTTGCTTTCTGGATAGTCACTATTTTCTAGACTAGGAATATGGCCACAGCCTAGTTTGAGTCAAATAGCTAAGTAGCTTAGCAAACAGCCCCTTCTGTGGCTTTTTGTTTAGTAGATTTTGTTTACTTGCATGGGGGGTGCACACTATAGGGCCTCTTGCCACTACAAACAAATGCCAGAGACTTGTGATACTTTTCTGTGCATGGCTTGGGAATTACACCCAGGCCAGCAGGACTCACAAGCAAGTGCCTTTAACTGCTGAGCCATCTTCCCAGCCCCAGATTCTTGTCTAGTTTATTTATTGCTTTTTCTCTTTAACACTGTTGGGTATCAATCCCAACACCTTGCACCAAACTCCGACCTACTGAGTGTATTTTTAAAAATAGTTTTGGGTGATAGCAAGTTGGCATATAGGCTCTAGAACCATTATAAAGTAATACTTCAAAAATAATGATTATTTCAGTTTTTCTCCCCTCAGTATGAGAATATTCTATTATGGATGGGTTGGTATCTGCAATGTAGACTTAGGCCAAGGGCTCGAACTTGGCTATTTCTTGGGTCATTAAGTGTTTTTCTATAAGTGGTTTACTTTGTGGGGATATTTGTTTCTTTGCAATGACTGAATACCTGAGCAAATCAACTTAAAGAAGAAAGATACTTTTTGGCTCACCTTTTTAGAGATTTCAGCTCACACTTGACTAGCTCCATTGCTGTGGGCCTGGGATAAGGCAGAATCTCATGCCAGCTGGAGCATATGTGGTTGAGGAAACTGCTCACCTCATGACCACCAGAAAGCAAAGATACAAAAAGGAGCCTGGGACAAGATGCATCCCCCAAGAACATGTCCTAGTGACCTTTGTCCTCCAGTTAGGCCATAGCTCCAACAGTTTCTACCGCTTCTGCTACCAGATCATGAATCTGTCAGTGGATTTAACCATTGGATTTGTGATTTCATGGCTGGGATACAGATTTCTTACTAATGTTACCTTCATTTTCCCCTAACTATAAACATTTTGATAGAGCTTTGATTCCACAAAGTATTCACAACTTAATAGTATTCACACACAACATTTACAGAATTGGTGTTTCCTTACCATTTACTATGTCTCATAACCTGCATTTAACAAATACGGGCATTTGCCTTCCACACCACTATGCTCCTGGATATCACGTATTTCCAACTCTGGTGTTAAGGATTATTTCTTTCCATTGGTTTATAGGAGGTGGCAGAACTTGATGGTAGAATGGAGGGTTGGGCTAGGGCCTGGGTATGAAGAATCCCAGGGTGGCCAAGTGCCTCCAGGTCTTAGTTTCTTATTTACAATAGCAGTAAACCTTGGAGTTGTGAAAATTGAATGATACAGTGTGTATTGACAAACTTAGCATACTAGTAGGGAGGAGTGCTTATTAATTAAAAAGGAATTTGACAAGGAAAGGATCTTAGTGGGATGGAGTGATCATGTTGATCATGTTAATGGTAGTTTGGAATTAAATCAGATGTGTATCATCTGGTTGGTGCTGAAATCTTCATAGTTGAAAGTCTGTAAATCTAGTATTTTCTCTTTCACTATTCATGCTTAAATATAAATATTTTGGTCCCAGTCACTATTCTTGGCAAAACTTAAGTGCATCCTTAAATCCATGGCATTGGTGGTCACATCACCATAACTAAGGCCACTTCTCTTTATACTGGTCTAGTTTGTGCTAAGCAGTAAAAGCAGACACTACAGGGGTTGAGGTGGGACCTCCAGAATGGGGATTGCACAGAATAATCTTATTTTTCCTCTATTCTTCTAGTCTGTTATGTTCTGAACCCACACATGTTTTCGGAAGGACCAGATGGCTGACTGGCTATGGGAACCAAAAGACGAGTGAAAGTAACCTGGTTGTCTCATACCCCCAGCTTAGAGGTGCTTCACCCTGCCCCAAGACCAGTTTCTTTTTTCTCTGGAGACTTCACCCTGCTGTATCAAAAACTGTGCTACAACCTGGCTTACCTGAGGTTAGATTATCATTAAGTCAAGCAGCAGTGATTATTAAATGAAAAAGATTATTTTCAGGACTGTGGGAGAGAAGGAGAAGCCATCTGCTTTTAAAAGGCACTGGGACCTCATGGTTTATACCTGGGGATTGTAGAGTCCTGGGTTTGGGTTCAAATCCAGCTCCACGGTGTGTGAGCTCCTTGACAGTGAGCAAGTTGTTTAGTCTCTCCAAGCCTCAGTGTTCTCACTGAATGGAAACAATGATGATTCATTTTTCATGTTCCTCATAAGAGGAATGAATGAAATGTTACAAATTTGCTATGTGCCAGGCACTGTGTTAAATACCCAACAGATGCTATTGTTGCATAAGACATCATCATAATTAAAATGAAATGAGCACAAATAAGAAAGAACAAGGTTTGAAAAGAAAACCATTACCATGTAAAACATAAAATTGAAGAGAGGTGCCAGAGAAACACTGAGGTAATGAGTCCAGGCTATTCTGGGCAAGGCTTCATGAAAGAGGTAATTCTCAAGCATAAGGAAGAAGGATGAAAGGGTTCAACCTGCGTAGTCAGGGGCTCCAAGTTAAAACAGTTAGAGACTAGAATGTGATCAGACAGGCAGAAACAGCCTGAGGGCCTGGCAAAACAAGAAAACTATATACCTGGTGATAGAGCCAGCGGGTAACCAGAGAGGAGTAGTCAGGAATGATTACAAGGTTGTTGGGTGTGAATTAGATGATAGGGGTTCTGGAAGAGAGAAGTCATGAGGTAGGTTTTCTTCTTTGAAGGTGGGGAAAGATCAAGTGCAGACTGAGCTGTGGCCAACCGTTTGCAGACCAGGAATCCACACTAGCTCTAATCAGAGAGCTCTTGGTGTGCGGGAACTGCCAGTTTGCCGACGTGAAAAGAGCCCCAGGCTGGGTAATGGTGAGCCCTGAAGTCGCACCCCAGCTCTGCCACTGAGTGAGCACGGGTAAGTCATCCACCTTCTTCAGGTGGCCTTGATGGCCCTCCCTCCTCTGAGACTAAAGAAAGGGAGGCCAGTAAGCCCAGAGCAGCCTCCTTTCTGTCTCAGGATAGAAAAGAATCTCAGGAACCTGCTCATTATAGTTGCAGCTTGCTGCTGTGGACTGTAAACACCCCCATTACTGCACAAGTCAGGTTGCACTCATGATCACTGATGACAAGCAGTAAATGTGACAGTGGTTAATTCCATGGTGAGGACCTGACTGCTGGCGCCCTGGAATGCTGCCAACCTGTGGAATCAGGGCAGTTACACTGTTCTCATTCACAAGCATCTTCTAATTGGCCTTATCTGAACACTAGAGTTGGCTGTAGAACCGGCTTTGTTCTACAGGTTTCCATGTACTTTATGTAGCCAGCAAGAATTACTGTTGCTTACTGTCCCGTCACTGTCTGTCTGTACCTCCTAAGATCCAAGTTGGCTGAAGCCTAGGACCAACACTACTAATTAGTGCTTTGAAAGAAAGCTGTTTGATTCCTGTTCACCGAATGCCATTTCTTTCAGGGCAGATTTAAGGGCTCTGCCCTTAAAATACAGTGCTACTGGCTCTAGATTGAGGGTCCAAGCCACCCGTGGGTTAACCTCAACAGATGAAAATTTTTCCTTGGCTACAGCAACATCCCTAATCCTGACCAGCCATGGAGAGGTTCGGTTCTTACAAGGAAAATGAGTGATGTGGGAATGGCTCACCACATTGGGAAAACAAAACTCACATCCTGCTGATGGTTGGCTGAGGACTGTCATGTCCACATACAAAGAAAAGCATGTGGCACAGTTTTAGAACCAAGGTGAGCAGAGATCCACCGTGGAAAGGGGCTCGTTATCCTTATTGCGAGAACGTCCGAGGCATGCCCCTCGGTAAGCATTGTTGGTGGGTGACCATAGTCACACGCATGGAGGCTTGCTTTCCCTGCTCCTCAGCAGGCAGAGGTATTGAACACCCCCTTAGCCATACTGGCCCAGTCAGCCATTGACCAGTTCATCCATTTCCAAGCCAGCCATACCCAGTGCTTTTCACCTTTGCCTCACTGTCCCTGATCAGTGAGGACACTTAGAAGTTGAAGATGATCCTAAGCCATTCTGGAGAGGATGAGACAAACTGTATCCTCAGTGGGGCATAGAGGACAAGGCAGGCCTGGTGGTTTTTGGGACTTTTGATATTGATGGGTATTAGGATCAGAACTTATTTGGCAGTAATATGAGCTTGGGAAGAAGTGTGATTAGCTTTTCTAAACTTGAAGTCTTGGGGTTACCTTAGCATGAAAACCTGTCATTCCAGTTGTACTTTTTCAGAGTTCTGACTGATAACCTGAGCAGTACATCATCTGTGGCATGAGGAAGACTAGAGCATTGCACAGGGATAAGAATGGACGAAAGGTTAGAGCAGTCTACAAATTCCACATTGCTTTGATTTGTGGTGTCCAGGTACCTGCATAGACTTGGTGAGAGTCATGATGGTGCGCATCATGAAAGTAGCAGCAGCTCTCCTCTCTTCCCCTCATTCTTTTACCTAAATTTGTCAGGATAGAACAGGACCAGAGGAAAGCACTTTGGGAAAGGAAAAACATTGAAGAAAGGATTTTTTTTTTTTTTTAATTGAAAAGTGCCATCACTCAATAGGAGGCCCCACTTTTCACTTTTCTATCCTTTCACATACAATAGGGAGAAAGCTTCAGTGGGCAAGGCCCACTGAAGGGCTGTTATAAGAACTTCATCAATCCTTGGTAGACAGGGCTTGCATTCATCCTCCTTGATTCCTTCATCATCTTCATTCTCATACTAAAGTTTGTTTTGTTTTTTTTTTAGGAGAGCAGAAGATTAAAGGTGCCTGCAGTTAGAGAAATTTATCTGTTTGTTTTGTGAGGCTTACTTCACAGTGCCACCCCCCCAGCAGTATGTGTGTCATAAAGTATGCATACATATGATGGTGTATGTACATTGTATGCATATATATCCCTCGTTGCTTTGATGAAAATTTCCAAAGAGGAGTCAATTTTGAGAGACTAGGTTTGTTTCATGTTATTGCTATAAGGCACAAAGGGTTAATTTTAAAAGCTATTAGTTACAGAAGACTGATAAGATGTTAAATAAAGCTAATAGTGAGACTCTAGTTTTAAAGAGTATCTATCGTACAATAAAAATTGAATTCAACCCTGTCCTCTGTTGCTGTTGTATACCTTTGGTGCTACCTCTTTCTCTTGGTCCAGAGCTGCAAAATTATAAGTTTAAATTGTCCTTAAGCGAAGGGAGTACAGATTGTAATGTTTATCTATCCTGCTTTCACTGTTTGGAGGAACCTGAAAAATAACTAGTATATCTGTCTCATTTCACATATTAAGACCCAAAGTAAAATTATCTAATGATGCTGTTGAGCTTCTGACCCCACAGGGACTAGAGCCCAGGCCAGTGCTCACTGCTTCAGTCTTAATGGTTAAGAGTTAGAACTGTGCCTTCAGACCTCTGGCTCTGAATCCAGATCTACTGAGCTTTATATGCAAATTATTTTAACTTGGTGCCTTGCTTTCTCATCTGTGAAACAGTTAAGAGGAATACTTGACTCTTGGGTTCTACAAATATTAAGTAAGGTCACATTGTTTCAAACAAGAGATTGCTTAATAAGTGTGGGTGACATTTTATTGTTGCCATCCAGTATTCTGTCTTATTTGGGGGACCCATTCACTAGACATACTCAAGGAAAGCAGACCTAAATACAGATTAATTTGGTAGAAGCAACTGTACAGTGACCTGGTATTTGCTTCATTCTCACAACAGGAGCCCCTCGTGTGGTTCCTCGTATGGTAGGGTAGGATATTTTTGTTTTAATCTTCCAAGCCCATCCAATATGCCAATGGCAGAGAAAAATGACAGTCCAGGACTTGATTTGATCCTTGGACTTTGACATTAAAATCTCTGAATAGATTTTACAGCTATTCACAGAGGAATAACTAAAGTTTTTTTTTTTTTTTGAAATAAATTAGACCTTAACTTAGTTATTTCAATAAGTGACTTGGATACCCCCTAAATATAGCCACTAACTGATTCACTTGTTGGAACTTTTTTGAGAGAAATATTAAGATTATAGCTGGGTGTGGTGGCTCACACCTTTAATCCCGGCACTTGGGAGGCTGAGGTAGGAGAATCACCATGAGTTTGAGGCCATCCCGGGCTACAGAGTAAGGGCCAGGTCAGCCACCTGGGCTGAAGTGAGACCCTACTTTAAGGGAGGAGGGAGGATCTTAGGGACCAATTTTTTCCAACATCATACACAAATTGTCCCTATAACTTGAGCAAGGAGTACAGTAACTTGCTTCAGCATCAGTTTATAGAGAGATTGGTCGGTCTGGGCGTTTTAGGTTTGCATAACTGTGCTTCCCTGAATAGACTGCCACTGCTTTCCCTGAAGGTCGTTGAGTTCTGTGTGCAGTCTGTGGAACAGGATGGGCTCTGAGTCTGGGAATGCATCCCACGGGGGTCTGACAGAAGCTTCACTGAGTATCCACAGCAGCTGGGCTTCTGCCTCAGTGGTCCTGCAGAGCTTGGGGTCTTGCATTCTGTAATTCTGTGGTTTGTAGTAGTAAACCTTAACTGTTTGGGGGTCGGGGGAACAGGGTAGATTTTCCTGTGATGTATTTGTTTTTAATCCTCAGAAGTCACACTGGATCAGCTGTGGTCATTTAAGGGGTATTGAGCCAGTGTGTATAACTTAGGGAGGGAAGGTCATCTCATCATGCCCACAGCAACTCTTCTCGCTCATTCCTGTACATGGTACCAAGAGCAGTGATGATGTGGACAGGACAGACTCAGACTGGTCTTGACAGCTATATGAAAAGGCAACACTGTCTTTATTTTTATTTTGTTTTTGTGGGTCCCCCTCTCCCAGGGTCTCTAGCCCAGGCTGACCTGGAACTCACTCTGTAGCCCCAGGTTGGCCTTGAATTCAGAAGCAATCCTCCTACCTCTGCCTCCTAGTGAGCGCTGGGATTAAATGTGTGCGCCACCATGCCCAGCTTTCTTTTTCTTGATCATATACCAAAACTAAAGATAAGCCTAAGTAGTGAGCATTGTTGTGCTGTTGTTGGCAGTTTTTTTTTTCTCATTTGCCTTAAAAAAATTCTCTCTGGAAATAGTTCTTGAAGACCCATTTTACCTAGAAAGGAAAAGAGCTGCATCGTATTATCAATTATGCATTTTTGGTGACTAAAGCATTTTGAACATAATGAGTCACTGGGAAGGCTTAACTTAACCTTGTCAGATATAACAACATGCTCATGACCATTCTATTGAACTCTTCTACACATCTGACCTATGGAAGCATGAAACCACTTTTTAAAGACTTCATAGCCCACATACTGGGCCAGGTGGCTTCTGAATTGTTTTTGAAAAATTATTATCTGTTAAGTAACTGGTGTGTCTGTTTCTTCAGTGAAATTGAGATTTATTGACTCTTAAGTTGGAAGCATTCCACCATCAAGAACCCTCCAAAGCTATGACCTGTACCTTGCAATCTTTAATATTGTCACCTTGAGAGTTGAAAAAAACGCTTTAGTAAAGGAGAATTTTGAGTTCTCTTACTTAAAAATTACAGAGAACATTATGTGCTCAAGAAACTAGAGTAGTTGGACAAGGTGCTGCATATCTGTAATTCCAGCGTTTAGGAGGCTGAGAGAGGCAGGACAACCACATGTTTAAGGCCAGCAAGGGCTCCATAGGGAAACCTTAACTCAGGGTGGGAGGGACGAACAGACCCTGGAGTTGGTTTTTTGTCAGTAGCCAGCTACTTGGACCGCTGGCAAGTCGGGTAGACTGTTTCTGGTGTCATCATGCTCAAATGCAGAGGAGCACTGATTTCCTATGTGCAAGAATCTAAAGACATTGCTTGTAACTTTCCTTTTGACTAGGAAGGACCAGAAAGATGATTTCACTTGTTAAATATAGCATTGGTCACAAGCAGGCTCTTCAGCTGTGTTAGACCACACTTAATATTTATAAGGTACCTTACAAATTTTGTGCTTTGTTGTATAAACTATACTCTCTAGTAGACATTAATAGGATTGAGGGGGGTTCCCATATGGGTTACAACACTGTACAATCTCTCTGCTTGGAAATACCTAGTACTACAATGTAAATAAGCTTGCACACTTATTTAGCTTGTAGATAATTCCAGTCTATTTTATACATCATGAAAATAAACTTGAAATCTCATAGGGAAGCACATAGCTCCAGATTTTTGCACCAGTAGTTTCTAGAACAATTCGCTTGTGATTGCTTAAGTAGGAGAACAGGAGCTTTAAAAAAAAGTCTTGCACGTCATTGGCTGCCCTGGGCAGTGCTACTACGAGCCAGGCTCCATATTGTCATACTAATATATACACCAGCATTTTGGGTAGTATCACCTTTTATTTTCACTTGACATGTGAAAGTGAAAGTTTGGAGAGAGTAAATAATTTAAGAGTTAATATAACAGTGCCTAAATGCAGATCCAATTGTACTCTTAAGATACCACTTTTAAAGTCAAAAAAGATGAGTCTTTATGTGATGTTTTGAAACAGCAAATATCCAATCTTGGGCGGTTTAGAGAGTTTAATTCTATAAGCCAGGCATCTCTTGGCAGTATTTGATATCTCCAGCTGCTTGGGAAGCAAATGAAGCGTTCTGTGTAATCTAGCCAGCCTCCTGCTAGGAAGATAGTGGTCTACTTGAAGAAGTCTCCCTACCTCTTGCAGCTGCAAAGTGGTTTCATCTAATGAGAAGGAAAAAATGACCCCTAGTGTACAACATCCCTCCCCCTCCCCCCACACCCTGTGCTAAGCATGAAGTTTGTTGATTTCTCTGAAATGTTGGTGATGTTGGGTGTCAAAATGGTGCCAACTGGGCTTTTGTTTGCTCTCTTGTAGGTATGGTTTTGTGGAGTTTGATGATCTGCGTGATGCAGATGATGCTGTTTATGAACTGAATGGCAAAGACCTCTGTGGGGAACGAGTAATTGTTGAGCATGCCCGTGGCCCGCGTCGAGATGGCAGTTACGGTTCTGGACGCAGTAAGCATTTAAAGGGCATATTCACATCAGTGATATGCCTTTGTTATGAAGTGTTCATTTTAAAGTAACTACTGGTATATTTAAATGAACTGATGTTTAAACTGTCTTATCCTTTTTTTTTTTTTCTTTCTTTCAAGGTAGGGTCTCTCTCTGGCCCAGGCTGACCAGGAATTCACTCTGTAATCTTAGGGTAGCCTCGAACTCACAGCGATCCTCCTACCTCTGCCTCTGGAGTGCTGGCATTAAAGGCGTGCGCCACCATGCCCGGCTAATTTTTTGTATCTTGAAATGTTGAATTGTAAGCAAACACTAATGCTAACTTTAATTTTAATTTAATAATAAAAATTTCTTGTTTTAATACTTTCTAAATGTGTAAAGATGTCTGTGCTTGTATTGCTTTTTTTTCTTTTAAATCTGTAGTGCAATGTTTACCTCAATGTTTTAGTTAGAAGAATCCTTTGAGGCTATGATGACTGCCTGTTCATTTGCTGACCTTGGGTTACCTTTGAACCTTTATGGCCCTTGGCTGACCAAAAGCAGGAAGCCATGTGACAACTGCAACCTTTCCCTATTAGACCTGGGTTGTGAGGATCCCAAGGGTTAGACACAGATGAGATTAAACTGAAATAGGTACCTGAAAGTCTTGTTTTCATACAAAATATTAACAGAAATGTTCATTATAATAATAGTAACTGGTTTAGTAATCTGCTTATTTCTAAATTATTGATTTGTTACTAGTTTTTTTGTTGTTATTGTTTTTTTTTTTTAATTTTTTATTTGAGAGAAAGAGAGAGAGAGAGAATGGGCATGCCAGGGCCTCCAACCACTGCAAATGAACTCTAGATGCATGCGCCGCCTTGTGCAGCTGCCTTATGTGGGTCCTGGGGAATCGAACCGAGGTCCTTTGGCTTTGCAGGCAAGCTCCTTAACCACTAAGCCATCTCTCCAGCCCTATTGTTTTGTTTTTTAAGGTAGGGTCTCATTCTAGCTTAGGTTGACCTGGAATTCACTATGTATTCTCAGGGTGGCCGTGAACTCATGGCGATCCTCCTACCTCTGTCTCCCAAGTGCTGGGATTAAAGGCGTGTGCCACCATGCCTGGCTTACTAGATTAATATATGCTTATTAATTCTTAATACAAACATGTATATATGCTATACATAGAACTTATTAAATCTTCATGTTTAACTGATAGCTTTTTAAAAACTGGTTGAAGGGCTGGGGAGATGGCTCAGTTAGTAAGTACTTGTCCAATAAACATAAAGATATGAGTTTGAACCTCCAGCACCCACGTAAAGGCCAGTTAGGACCCAACATTGACCTTTGGCTTCCATATCACTTGCATGTACACTTGCAAAAAATAAGTCTTAAGCTGGGCATGGTCATGCACGCCTTTAAGGCCAGCCTGTAGTTTAGGGTGAGGGGTTAAATATTTCATAGGAATATGTGCTGTGTCCTTTCCTCTCTCTCCACTGAGTAGTCTCATCTTTTTGAACCTTCTCAAGGTGGATATGGTTACAGAAGAAGTGGCCGAGATAAATACGGACCTCCCACCCGCACAGAGTACAGACTGATTGTGGAGAATTTGTCAAGTCGGTGCAGCTGGCAAGACCTAAAGGTTTGGGCCTCTTTAATTTTCTGGGGTAAGATTGGATAGGAATTAGATTAGGAAATAGCCAGGCTTGGTGGCTTATGCTTTTAATCCCAGTACTGAGAGGCTATCCAGAGACTCCATAGTGAATTCCAGGTCACTAGAGTGAGACCCTATCTCCAAAAACAAAAAAAAAAACAACAAAAAATTCTATAGAAGTACAAAAGACAGAAAATTTCACTTATTGTACATACATGTAGGACCATTACTCTAAGAACAAATTTGTGTTATGTAAAATTTTTCTCTGTGGTTAGTGTTATAAGAAGATACTGGTATGGTCTCTAGCTAATAAAAGATTTGGGCTGGGGAGATAGCTCAGGAGTTAAAGATATGTGCGTGCAAAAGATTCCCCAGTATTCACATAAAGCCAGATGTACCAAATGGTGCATGTGCTGGAGTTCATTTGCAAGAGGCCCTAGTGTGCTGATCTGTCTGTGTATCTCCCTCAAATAAATAAAGATATTTAAAAATAAAAAAAAAAACACAAGTCACCATTGTTTCTGCAAGCATTAGCTGTAACTTTCAAATTATGTCAGATTCCAGTGTGGATCTTCATGATGAATTTGACTGTTAGCCTGTGTTCTTTCATAGGTGTGTCCCACACTTGTAATCCCATTACTCAGGAGGTTGAGACAGGAAGATCATAAGTCTGAGGCCAGCCTGGGCTACATAGTGAAACTCAATTAAAAAATCAAAAATGCAAATTAAAAACAATTCAGATTTCTTTCAGGAATCATTTTGATAATACATTACTAGAGAAATTTCTCTGACTGAAACCATGAGAAGGGGCAGTGTTCTCTGCTGAGCGTGAGTGATATTGACCTTGGGGTTTTTTTATTTACCTTTTTTTTTTTTTTTTTTTTTTTTTTTTAGGTAGGGACTTGCTCTAGCTCAGGCTGACCTGAAATTCACTCTGTAGTCTCAGGGTGGCCTTGAACTCATGGCGATCCTCCAACCTCTGCCTCCCAAGTGCTGGGATTAAAGGCGTACGCCACCATGCCCAGCTCTATTTATTTATTTTTTTAAGATTTTATTTTTATTTAGTTATTTGACAGAGAGGGAGAGAATGGGTGTGCCAGGGCTCCAGCCACTGCAAATGGACTCCAGATGTGTGCACTCCTTGTGCATCTGGCTAACGTGGGTCCTGGGAAATCGAACCTGGGTACTTTGGCTTTGCAGACAAACGCCTGAACCGCTAAGCCATCCCTCCAGCCCGCTTGTTTTTTGGTTTTTCGAGGTAGGGTCTCACTCTAGCCCAGGCTGACCTGGAATTCACTATGGAGTCTCAGGGTGGCCTCGAACTCACAGCGATCCTCCTACCTCTGCCTCCCGAGTGCTGGGATTAAAGGCGTGCACCACCACGCCCAGCTTCGCTTTTTTTGTTGTTGTTTTGAGGTAGGGTCTTGCTCTAACCCAAGCTGACCTTGAATTCACTCTGTATTCTTAGGGTGGTCTCAAACTCATGGCGATCCTCCTACCTCTGCCTCCTTAGTGCTAGGATTAAAGGTGTGCACCACCATGCCCGGCCCGCTTGTTTTAATTAAAACTTTATTTGACCTTTATCTGAAATTCTTTTTTTTTTCTTTCATTATTTGTTTGCAAGAAGAGAGTGAGAAGGAATGGATGTGTCAGGGCCTCTTTCCACTGTAAATTAACTCCATATGCGTGCACCACTTTGCATCTGATTTTATGTGGGTAGTAGAGAATTAATCCTGGCCATCAAGCACCTTTAACCACTGAGCCATCTTTCCAGCCCGTTTATTATTATTTTTTGTTTATTTTCATTTATTTGAGAGCAAGAGAGAGAGAGAGAGAGAGCACGCGCGAGCGCGCCAGGGCCTCCAAATACATGTGCTACATTGTACATCTGGCTTATGTGGGTCCTGGGGAATCGAGCCTCGAATTGGGGTCTTCACAGGCAAACATCTTAATAGCTGAGCCATCTCTTCAGCCCCAGTGTTGTTCTTGTTTTTTCACATATATATCAATGTTGGTTTTGTTTATTTATTTATTTAAGAGAAAGAAGCAGGTGGGAGCAGATAGAGAGAGAATGGGCGCACCAGGGCTTCCAGCCAGTGCACACTGCAAACAACTCCAGATGCATGCACCACCATGTACATCTGGCTTACGTGGGTCCTGAGGAATCGAACCTATGTCCTTTGGCTTTGCAGGCAAGTGCCGTAACTGATAAGCCAGCCCTCCAGCCTTCAGTGTTGGTTTTCAATCTCAGTAAGGAAGAAGCTTAGGAAAACCTGTGTGGTCTTAGGACACATGAAAGAGGTTCTGTTTCCTTTCTTTTTGTCTACTAATAAGTAAGTCATCTTTTGCAAAATGAGTGAGTTAAAGAAAGAGTAATTAGGAATTCTTTTTTTTGTTTGTTTGTTTGGAGTGTCAGCTTTTATTGGAAATAACCATATGATGTGTATAGTAGAAACAGGGAGCTAAACCACAAAGTTGTATACTGTTAAACAAAGGGGGGGGGCTATTACAAGAAGTCACAAGGTTACATAGGTGGAACTTAGGCAAGAAACATTCTATGCTATGTAATCACAAAGATATTTAGAAACAGAGATACAGGAAGGTCATGGTACATTGCATAGAGGGATCATCCTAGGGAATTCTTTATATATTCATGTCATCTTCACTTTTTAAATTTGTTCCCAACAATCTTGAGATGTAGAAATAGTCAATCATATAGTCAATCTTAGAACAACTGAGACCAGGAGCCACAGTTGCATTGAAAGCACAAGTTGGGCATTGTGGTCAGGAACTGGAGAGCTCCTCTGTTCATAAGCAGAAACGACCAGCCCTTCCTGTGGTGTATGGTACATAGAGTATTCAGAAGTATTTGTTTATTGTTTGTTGATTTGTGAAGTTCGAACCTACTCAGTATACTTAATAGGTTTTAGGCAGATTTACTATTGGGAAAATGAAAATAATAGATATCAGAGCAGATTTCCTAGTTAGACAAGAGGTTCTTAAGCATGTCCCTTACCTTTGTGCCTTTGTTCCTCAACCTTGAAATAGACTTAATATAGTTTTTTAAAATATATTTTATTTATTTACTTGAGAGAGGGAGGGAGAGAATGGGTGTGTCAGGGACTCCAGTCACTGCAAACAAACTCGATGCATGCACCTCTTTGTGCATCTGGCTTGCATGGGTCCTGAAGAATTGAACAGGGATCCTTTGGCTTTGCAGGCAAATGCCTTAACTGCTAAGCTGTCTCTCCAGCCTAACTTTTTTGCACTAAGAAGGAATTGTGGGCTGGAGAGATGACTCAGCAGTTAAGGCACCTGACTGCAAAGCTAAGGACCCAGGTTTGCTTTTTCAGTACCCATGTAAAGCCAGATAGATGCACAACATGCATCTGTAGTTCGTGTACAGTGGCTAGAGGCCCTGGCACAACCATTCCCTCTCTCGCCTCCCTAAATATTTATTTATTTATTTTGGTTTTTCAAGGTGGGGTCTTGCTGTAGCCCAGGCTGAGCTGGAATTCACAATGTAGTCTCAGCCTCAAACTCATGGCAATCCTCCTCCTACCTCTGGCTCCTGAGTGCTGGGATTAAAGGTATGCTCTACCATGCCTGGCCAAATACTTACTTTTTATAATTTTTTTAAAAAAGAATTAAACCTAAGGTCTGGCCTGTGTACAAGTGTTCTACCACTGAGCTATGTCCCCAGCTCTCTTTTGATTTTTTATTTTAAATATTTATTTATTTGAAATGGAGAGAAAGGCAGACAGTACACCAGGGCTACTGCACACAAATTGTAGATGCATATGCCACCTTGTGCATCTGGCGTTCTACAAGTGTTCTACCACTGAGCTATGTCCCCAGCTCTCTTTTGATTTTTTTATTTTAAATATTTATTTATTTGAAATGGAGAGAAAGGCAGACAGTACACCAGGGCTACTGCACACAAATTGTAGATGCATATGCCACCTTGTGCATCTGGCTTTCTGTGGGCTGGGAAACTGAACAGCCCGTCTCCCCCCAAGCCCTCAGTCCCTGTAAGCAGTGTTTTTAACCACTGAGCCATCTGTCCATCCTCATGAAAATTTCTTTATTTTTTGGGGGGGTGGGGTTCGTGTTTCCAAGGTTGGGGCTCACTCTAGCTTAGGCTGACCTGGAATTCCCTATGTAGTCTCAGGGTGGTCTCGAACTCACGGCAGTTCTACTCTTGCCTCCCAAGTGCTGGGATTAAAGACATGTACTACCACACCTGGCTGAAAATTACTTTTTAAAATTGTTTATTTTTTTATGAGAGAGAGAATTGGCGCACCAAGGCCTCCAGCCACTACAGTCGAACTCCAGATGCATGTGTGACCTTGTGCATCTGACTTACATGGGATCTGGAGAGTTGAATATAGGTCCTTAGGCTTCTCAGGCAAGCACCTTAACTGCTAAGCCATATCTCCAGTACTAAGATGAAAATTGTTATAAAAGGATGCCACTGAGAATTGGTAGTTTAACCTATACTATAGGGTAGGATTAAGATTTCAGTTCTGGAAGTTGGGTGTGGTGGTTCACACCTATAAACCCACCACTTGGGAGGCTGAAGTAGGGGGATTTCCATGAGTTCCAAACCAGCCTGGGCTAAAGTGAGACTCTACCTTAAAAAAAAAGTGGTGGTGGGGGCTGGAGAGATGGCTTAGTGGTTAGGGTACTTGCCTGCAAAGACAAATGACCCAGGTTTGTCTTCCCAATACTCAGTAAAACCAGATATACAAAGTGACACGTCTTCAGGGCCTAGAGACCCTGGTACCTCTCTTCCCCCCTCTCACAAATAATAAGAAATAAACAAATATGGCTGGAGAGATGGCTTAGTGGTTAAGGCACTTGCCTGTGAAGCCAAAGACCCAGGTTCGATTGCCCAGTGCCCACATAAGCCAATGCACTGGGTGGCACATGCATCTGGAGTTCGTTTGCAGTGACTAGAGGTCTTGGTACACCCATTCTCTCTGTCTTCTCTCTGTTTCTCTGATAAATAAAATATTTTAAAAATAAATTAAAAGGCTTTGAGTTCTTGGATATTCACTGACTTGAGCATTTTGCTTAAGGTCTCTGTATCTCCCTGTCCACATCTGTAAAAGGGAGTGATAATTGCATCTGTCTCATGTGATTATAATTAGGGGTGAGATACTTAAAACATACCTGTCATACAATAAATATTTACCGTTGGCTATCACTAGTTTGGAAGTGTGTAGTGGCACTGGCTCAGCCTTCCTCCAGTAATCCTGTTTCACTTTACCCATAGTATTCCTTGTCTTGGCCTAACTGACTAGCATTCACAGTCACTGTCCAGTATATCCCATTGTTGATGGCTCCCTGTCTTTTGTACTACTGCAAATAACTTTAATTCTCAACTGTTGAGAAATCCTTAGAAAATATTGCAGTACACACTAATATGGAAGATTATATATAGTAAGAGATAAATATTTCTGATGTAGTAAGAAATGAAATGCTATAAAAATGATGTATTCATTCTTCATAAAGGTGGTCAAGAATGCACCAAACAGGGCTGGAGAAATGGCTTAGCGTCTAAGGCATTTGCCTGCGAAACCAAAGGACCCAGGTTCAATTCCCCAGGACCCACGTAAGCCAGATGCACAAGGGCACATGCATCTGGAGTTTGTTTGCAGTGGCTAGAGGCCCTGGCGTGCCCATTCTCTCTCTCTCTCTCTCACTTTATGATTGCAAATAAATAAATACAATTTTAAAAAAGAATACACCAAACAAAATGAGCTTTGTTGAATATTCAAACCACAGCTGTCTTTTTTAAACAAAATATTTTTATTTATTTATTTGAAATAGAAAGGGGAGAGAGTAGGTGTGCCAGGGACTCCAGTTACTGCAAATGAACTCCAGACACATGTGCCACCTTGTACATCTGGCTTACATGGGTACTGGGGAACTGAACCAGGGTTGTTTGGCTTTGCAGGCAACCGCCTTAACCGCTAAGCCAGCCCCCCACGACTGTCTTTACAAATACATATTTTTATTCATTTATGAAAGAGAGGGTGAGTCTGAGCACACCGTGGCCTCTTGCTGTTTCAAAGTAATTCCAGACACATGCACCACTCTGGATGTGGCTTTACGTGGACACTGGGGAATTGAATTTGGGCCAGAAGGCTTTGCACTTAAGTGTCTTTAACAGCTGAACCATCACCCCAACCACCCTCACAACTATCTTTTGAGTGTATATAAAGTAGTATTGGGCAGTTAACACTAAGCCCTAAAATTTAAATTTCATGCAAATTTAATTTTCTTCTCAAGCACTAATTTTATCTCCCTTAGTTTATATGTCATTTTAGCCTTTATCTAGCACAATAGTTGTATTCTGTAATTGAAGCATATTCAATCCTAAGTGAGAGAGGAAGGAAATTTATTCTTGAGGTGGAGTCTCAGTTTAGCCCAGGCTGACCTGGAACTTAACTCTAGCTCCAGGCCAGCCTTCAACTGAAAGCAGTCATTCTATCTCAGCCTCCCTAGTGCTGGAATTAAAGGTTTATACTGCCCGGCCTCAGTTGCCTTTTACATTTTTTAAAGAGATAATATAACCATTTTAAGTAAAATAGGGGCTAATTTCATGATCCCCTTATAGATGTGTTTATATTTTGTTGGTATGTATATGCTTTCCATTATGGTTATATAATAGAATGTAAAAGACCTAACTTAGCATATTGACATGAGCTTCTGCAAACAAAGAGCTGCCACTATAAAATTTAGAAAGTGATAGTTAAGCTGGGCAGGAGGATCAGGAGTTAGTCCAAGGCCATCCTTAGTTATACCGTTAATTTAATACAAGCCTGAGCTACATGAGATCCTGTCTCAAAACAACAGCAGCAACAAAAAGTGATAGTTAACTGAAAATATTTATATCCACACATAACTATTTATTTTTTAATTTTTAATTTTAATTTATTATTTGAGAGCAACAGACAGAGCAAGAGGCAGAGAGAGAGAGAGAGAGAATGGGCACCCTTGGGCCTTCAGCCACTGCAAATGAACTCCAGATGCATGCTCCACCTTGTACATCTGGCTTATGTGGGTCCTGGGGAATCGAGCCTCGAACCGGGGTCCTTAGGCATCACAGCAAGCGCTTAACCACTAAGCCATCTCTCCAGCCCCCCACATAACTATTTTTAAAGGAACAATTTAATGTTACTACTTTGTCTAGTACTCACTAGACATAGTACATAATAGACTAGTGTCACTGCCTGATAGTATAAAGAACCTCAGTATTCTGTAACTTCAGCTATTCAGGAGTCAAAGCCAGCCTAGACAACATAGTGAGATTCTGTCTCAAATAGGGAAAAAGGGGGCTGGGGATGTAGCTCGGTGGTATAACACTTTCCTAGTATGTGTAAGATCCTAGGTTCAATACCTGCCACCAACAAAAAAAAGGTGGTTAAGGATAAACTTTACTGAATCTTCATGTATTCAAGGATTTTCTTTTTCTTTAGGATTATATGCGTCAGGCAGGAGAAGTGACCTATGCAGATGCTCACAAGGGGCGCAAAAATGAAGGAGTGATTGAATTTGTATCTTATTCTGATATGAAAAGAGCTTTGGAAAAGTTGGATGGAACTGAAGTCAATGGCAGAAAAATCAGATTAGTTGAAGACAAGCCAGGTTCTAGACGCCGCCGGTCATATTCCAGAAGTCGGAGTCATTCAAGGTACGGTTGGTGTCATTTGTACATTGGTACCTCACAGTAAGTCACGAAAGAATACACAGATAATCCACTGATGTTTCTCTGTTGGGTTCTCAATAACATGATTCCATGTTGTTCAATGACCCAGAACTTTGAACTGAACAATTTATTTGCAAAACTCTTGAACTCTTACGTCATGAATATAAATAGAAGTAAAGTTCTTTCTCTGAGAAGGGATCAGTGGCCTGAGTTCACATTTTTTTCCCTCAATTTTTATTAACGTTTTCCATGATTATAAAAATTATCCCCTTTCCCCTTTGAAATTCCATTCCATCATATCCCCTCCCCATTTCAATCAGTCTGTCTTTTATTTTGATGTTATGATCTTTTCCTCCTTTCATGATGGTCATGTGCAGGTAGTGTCAGGCACTATGAGGTCATGGATATCCAGGCCATTTTATGTCTGGAGGGAGCACGTTGTAAGGAGTCCTACCCTTCCTTTGGCTCTTACATTCTTTCCGCCACCTCTTCCGCAATAGACCCTGAGCCTTGGAAGGTGTGATCGAGATGTCACTCAGTTCTCCAGTCACTTCTTTCCAGCACTATGATACCTTCTGAGTCATCCCAAGGTCACTGCCATCTGAAAAGATAAGATTATCTACCCAAAGTGAGAGTAGCATTAATATAAGGGTATGAATATTAAGAGAAGTGCTTACTGGGCAGTTTGATAAGCATAGTATATACATTTTTCCAGACATCAGCAGATGTTACACCCCTAGGCCTTTCACATTTTTTCCTGACAACCTGTCTTTTGTTTGTTTGTTTGTTTGTTTGTTTGTTTTGAGGTAGGGTCTCATTCTGGCCCAGGCTGACCTAGAATTCACTATGTAGTCTCAGGATGGCCTTGAACTCACGGCAATCCTCCCACCTCTGTCTCCCGAGTGCTGGGATTAAAGGTGTGTGCCACCACGCCCAGCTGACAACCTGTCTTAATGCTAGAAAAGTAAACATGGCCACAGGAATCTTGGTTACCTCTCCTGCTACCCTAGCTACTGAAGAGTAGAGACTGTCATATTTAAGCTGTTCTGCCAACAGTCCAGTCATAGCCTCTAAGAATCAGAGGGCCAGTTGTGAGTAAAATAGATCTGATTAGTGTCCTCACTGGAGTGGACAGGCAGTAAGCAAATAGTTGCATTGTGACAGATTCACTAAAGGAAATAGACACAGGGCACTTAACCAGCTGGGTCAGTAAGGTCATATAAGCTGAGCCTGGAAAGTAAAGTTGGAGGTAGTAGATAGAAAGTGATGTAACTTTTTGGCAGAGAAAGTCGTTCAGTTCCCAGGGTGGAGAGGCCATTATTTTCCATACATTTATGTTGAAGAACAGGGTTATCTATTGTGAAGGTTTTCCCAAAGTTTAGATTTTGCTGATTGAACCACCATAGCAGAGGTTAGCGTGTTTTTGTTTGTTTGTTTGTTTTTTGTTTTTTGTTTTTTTTTCCTATCCCCATATTTCCTATGGAGTCATAGCTAGGTATTAAGACATTGAGAAAGGACATGTTTTAGCAGGACTACTTCATTGGTAGTGCTTTTGTATATGGTTCTTGTTGCATTACTTAGGTTGTATATGTATGAATATCAGTGAATTCAAGTACCTTCCAAAAGTGACAGGTGATTGCTTAGGGTCACTGTGGATGAATCCTTGAATGCATATGCATTTGGTGTCCCATCTGTTGCAGGTTGGTTCTGTACCTAGTCAGAAACATCATTTGGATCTTCAGTCTTTGGTTTTTGTTTGGCTTTCATATGAACGCACTTTACTGTTTGCCATATCTTTTCTTGTGATCATTTGCAAACATGAAAGTTGAAAGACCAGTTCATGAATACTGGTATGTTCCTCCGGGCCTTAGCAGTATTTTGCCTTGTTTTCTTTCCCTCTCCTCACTGCACATGTATACATGCATGCGTGTGTGTTTATATTCTTGGTATACATTTATGTTGCATTTGAGAGTTGTAAAAATTACAACACTTAACTCCTATATACTTCAGAATATGTCTCCAGGAATAAAAATAACCAGTTCTAGGTTCTCCCTAAGAATATTAGTAATACATAATACTGTCAGTCACCTAATATCTAAGCCATATCCTGATTTCCCCATTTGCTCCATTGATGTCTTTATTAGAATGTTTCTAAACAGAATGCAACCTAGCCATGTATGCCAAGAGTCAAGTCTATTTAGCTGGGAACAGGCCCACCATTTTGTTTGTTTGTTTGTTTGTTTGTTTATTTATTTTTATTTGAGAGAGGCAGAGAGAGAATGGGTGCACCAGGGCCTCCAGCCACTGCAAACGAACTCCAGAGCGTGTGCCCCCTTGTGCATCTGACTCCCCAGACAAGTGCTTAACCGCTAAGCCATCTCTCCAGCCCAGGCCCACTATTTTTCTTCTCTATCACATGTATTTTTCTTGGCTTTTAAAAATTCCCCCCCCCTTCTATATTTATGTTTTCTTCTTGGTATCATCGAACTGAGAGACCTTATCCCCTGGACTTTTCTTAAATGGAAGTGAACTCTGGCTAGAGCTAATTAAATGTTTTTAGCAAGAGTTCTTCATAGGTAGCAGGGTTCATGAAGGTCAGAACATTTCCCTCTCTGTGACAAACAAGATGACCTGGGCCCATTTTGGTATTTCCTCCCCTGTTTCTGTTATCATTCATTATTCCAAGTAGAACCAGTAGCTTCCCTGTGTAGGATATATATATATATAATTTATTTATTTTTGAGTTAGGGTCTCACTGTAGTCCAGGCTGACCTGGAATTCACTGTGTAGTCCCAGGGTGGCCTCAAACTGACGGTGATCCTCCTACCTATGCCTCCCCAGTGCTGGGATTAAAGTCTTGTGCCACCCAGTGTAGGATTATTAAGGAAGCTGTCTGGTCACAGTGAGGAGAAGACAGGAAAAGGCAGAAGTATTTGTAGAAGGGCAATTTGGGAGGCTTTTGTTTGTTCCATGCACAGGTGGTGGTGCTTTGCCAGAGAAGCTGCAGAAGATGAAGAGGCAGGTCTCAGGGTACAAGGAGATTGGGTCAAGCACCCCTTTGGCTTCTTATATGAGCAACTGGCTCAGTCACAGTGGCCTCAGTAGAAATGAGGGATTGAGTGAAAAAGAGCCAGGTCTAGTGGGGGAGGTAGGAGTTTGGGGAAGAGCCATCTAGGTGGGATGCGTGCAGATGACCTGCTCTGTGGGCCTAGACCACAGGAGAGTTAATGCCTAGATACAGATACTGTCGTGGCAGTCCTTAGTAGCAAGCTTAAAATTTCTTTTTCTCCCTCTAGGTCTCGCTCTCGAAGCAGACATTCCCGGAAGAGCCGAAGCCGAAGTGGCAGCAGCAAAAGCAGTCATTCTAAGAGCCGGTCCCGGTCCAGGTAGGGCTGCGTGCCAGGGGATACAGGACTGACTTGGGGTTTAGCCCGAGGACCCATCTCCCATCATCCTACCTTTTCCAGTTCCACATTGGAGTTGGGTACAGAAAGCAATCATTGACTAAGGCCACTCGTCATGTTGGGTGGGATAACTCCAGCCCCTTCTCCCCCCCACCCCCCCGGCCTCTCCACCTCCTGACTTTTATGAGGTAAGTAGCAAGTTACCTGTCACTCACCCAGCACCCTTTCTCCTTAGGTCAGGCTCGCACTCCCGGAGCAAGAGCCGCAGCCGTAGCCAGAGCCGCAGCCGAAAGAAGGAAAAAAGCAGAAGCCCCAGCAAGGACAGGAGCCGCAGCCGCAGTGTGGACAAGAACCGTGGCAAGAACAAAGACCATACTGAAGACAAGATGCAGAACAACGACAGTGCAGGCAAACCCAAAAGCCGGAGCCCCAGCCGTCACAAGAGCAAGAGCCGGAGTAGGAGCCAGGAGAGGAGAGCGGAGGAAGAGAAGCGCAGGAGCGTGAGCAGGAGCCGGAGCAAGGAGAAGAGCCGCAGTAAGGAGAAGAGCCTCAAGAGTCGGAGCCGGAGCAGAAGTAAAGGAGGTAGCCGGAGCCGCAGCCGCAGCAAAAGCAAGGACAAGAGGAAGAGCAGGAAGAGAAGCAGGGAGGAGAGCCGCAGCCGTAGCCGCAGCCGCAGCAAGAGCGAGAGGAACAGGAAACACAGCAGCAAGCGAGACAGCAAGGCAGGTGGTGGCAGCAGCAGCAGCAGCAAGAAAAAGAAGAAGGATGACACCGACCGCTCACGGTCCAGGTCACCGTCCCGCTCTGGGTCAAAGGAGCGGGAACATGCCAAGGCTGAGTCTGGTCAGAGAGAAGGCCGAGGGGAGAGTGGAGATGCTGGTCCCAATCCGGAGACCCGGTCCAGGTCAAGATCCAATTCCAAATCAAAACCAAATCTTCCATTGGAATCTCGTTCCCGTTCAAAATCGGCTTCAAAAACCCGGTCTCGTTCCAAGTCTCGATCCAGGTCTGCTTCCAGATCGCCCTCTCAGTCTAGATCTAGGTCCCATTCAAGGTCCTAACTGGCTACTCCCACGGCTGGAACTACCCGAGAAGTCTTTTGTACATGTTTGGTAGCCGTAGCACAAGTGATTGAAGTAGACCATACGTCACTGCTGTACATTTTTAACTCCCCTAATGGTGTGTCTATAATTGTTAAATCTAAGTGCTTCCTCTCAGTAAAGCCTCCTGGCACCAGGCCTTCCTGCTCGACTGAAAAAAAAAATTTCTTTGAAGCCCCCCCCCCCCACCATGGCCCACAGTAGAATATCCAGATGCCTTGGCTTTCAGGCCTGGCTGTGCTGCAGGGAGCTCGGTACCTGGACGGCTCGTGAGGCCAGTGGAGTGATGGCATAGGTAGGTATGGTGAGTTCAACCATTTTTGCCCTTGAATTGATGCCCTTTGATGTATGCCATTTAGTGAAAGTGCTAAGTCTTCAGTTTCCTACTACTTTGGTTCCCTATTTTTGGACTTAACAAAGTTGTGAATAGCACAGTCGAGGAAAATTGATACCTGCAGTAACCCATAGGAAGTAAACTGTAGAGTTCCATATTCTGGTATTGTGATTATATTGTTTTATATTAAAAGGAAAGAAAAGAATTTTTTTTTAATTTTATTTTTCCCCGTCTTGCAAAGTATAGTGGCCCCTGTTTCCATTAAATTTGAATAAAGACTATTTTTGCTTGACAAAATATCATGGTCCTTGAATCTAAATTGTATTTCCTTGTGTATCTTGGTCTTTCTTTTCTTAGTATAAAAAAGTTCATATGTCATGCTGTTTTGTCCCTTGGGGTTACTAGTAGTGGAGGCAAGACCAAATAAGTTTTCTCATCCAGCAGAATGAAAGCAGGTTTCTTAGAATGTATGCCTCTGAGATTTTCTTAAGGAATTTGTGGCCACGCTGATGAGCATTGAGGCCTTTTGGAAACTCAGAGCATCACCCACAGTGAGTTCTTCATACAGAGTTCTAGTTTGTTTGTTGAACTTTTCATGAATCAATCCTAAAATAATCCTTGCATGTACCTACAATCTGGACTAAAACAAAACCAGCAGGGAGTGGGATCAGCTGGATGACCGAGTGGTTCTTGCAGTAATTGCTGGCCTGAGACAGTGGTTTCAGTCTGGTATTACTCGTTGGAACCGTCAAGAGACAGCAAGTAGAGGAAGCTGGTGTGCCTTGTTCATTGTGGTCAGCTTGGGAGGAGAGCTGCTGCTCAGACTGCCGTTCAGGGATTTAGTGAGGGTTGTCTCTGCAAACACAGGCTGTGCTGGAAACATGCACTTCTGGAGCTAATGAGCAACACCATGAGGGCCAAGTGGGCATCCTGGGAAGGGAGCAGGAACTTCTTTCGGTCTCAGAGAGGTCTCAGACCGGGCACTTCTGTTGAAGCTTACCTTTGGACATGGCACTGGAAACATGCCTACTGAAAGAAACACTAAACTAAGCCATGGAGTTGGGAAGGCTTAAGGCAGTGCTTCCAGGAACATGGGGTTTAACAGCATTAGATAAGCAAGTTCAGCAAGACAGATGGTGGCACAGGAGGCCTTTCGTAGCAGGAGGAAGAGTACGGCCTCTGTGCTGTCAGCACTGGGAACTTTGGAAGCATTTGGTTAGGTTTGGAGAGAAGAGCCAGTAGTAAAATAACCTGCAGGCTGGAACCCTGACAGTTAAGGCATATTATGATAGTGCCAGATGATATGGGAACTGGTCAGAAGAGGGAAAACCAACAAGATGTGGCAGAAGGCCTGGAAAAGGAGACTCTTGGGGAGGTGGTCCTAAAGATGAAACCATTCTGAGACAGGGGTGAAGGGGAGGTGGGTTGGTTCAGTTTGGAACATGCAATTTCCAGAACAGGCCGGGCACTTCTGTTGAGCTTTCCATGCCTTATCTGATAGGATGCCTGTTACTTCTGGCATCGAGATAAGGCAAGGAATCCACCCACTCAGCAGACCTCTGCTTTCCAGATGAGGATACAGTAAGTATTCCCTCAGTTTATCCCTGTAAAGATGGAGATATTTGGGTATTTTTCTTCTTTCGTAAGTAAATATTTTTAGACCCAATTTTAAAAAGTCAACCTAAGGGCTGGAGCTTAGTGGGCTTAGTGGTTTAAGACACTTGTCTATGAAGCTAAGGACCCAGGTTCAATTCCCCAGAACCCATGTAAGGCAGATGCACATGATGCATGTGTCTGGAGTCTATTTACAGTGGCTAGGGGCCCTGGCATGCTTGCTCGCTCTCCCTGTCTCATAAATAAATAATTTTTTAAAAGTCAACATAAGTCCATACAAACAATTCCTTTTGTTGTTTTTGTGTTTCCAAGGTAAGGTCTTTAGTCCAGGCTGACCTGCAATTCATTCTGTCATCCTAGGGTGGCTTCACAGTAATCCTCCTACCTCTTGCCTCCCAAGTGCTGTGATTAAAGGAGTACACCACCATGTTCAACTCCTTTTTTTTTTTTTTTCAAATTACATCCATAGCTTTGTTAATATTGTAAATAAAGCAAAATTTCTAATGTCCCTTAAAACATACTCAACTATGTAAGGCACATGATTCTAACCAAATGAATTCAGCACTGCGATCCTATGATACAGAACTTCATGTGAATGTTATATTCCCAGTGGTGGGTTTTCCAACAATTTCTGAGTCCGTTTGTTAGATTCTGAATATTAAAAACATCATGAAAGAAGACAGACCATCATATGTTGAGTTTTGGCTATATATAAAGACTGGCTTCTGTGAGCCACATCCTGGGGTGAGTACCAGTCTGTGTTCACTGTTCAGCTAGTCACACAAGGGACTCTCCAAACACCCCTTCAAAATTAAAATGCAGGGCCAGGTGTGGTGGGACATACCTTTAACCCAGTACTGAGAAGGCTGAGGTAAGATTGCCTTGGGTTTGAGGCCAGCCTGAGACTACATAGTAAATTCCAGGTCTGTAGAGCAAGACTACATCAACAAAACAAGCTGGGCATGGTGGCGCATGCCTTTAATTCCAGGCAGAGGTAAGATCCCCCGTGAGTTCGAGGCCACCTTGAGACTACATACTGAATCCCAAGTCAGCCTGGGCTACAGTGAAACCCTACCTTGAAAAGCAAAAAATTGGATTGGAGAGATTGCTTAGTGGTTAAGTGCTTGCCTGTGAAGCCTAAGGACCCCCGTTCGAGGCTTGATTCCCCAGGACCCACGTTAGCCAGATGCATAAGGTGGCGCACGTGTCTGGAGTTCGTTTGCAGTGGCTGGAGGCCCTGGCGCGCCCATTCTCTCTCTGCCCCCCTCTCTCTGTTGCTCTCAAATAAATAAGCAGAAGACAAATAAACTTTCTTTAAAAAAAAAAAGCAAAAAAAAATGTAAATGCAGTACTTATTCTGGACTCAGTGTATTTCCTAGTAAACAAATTGGGTCAAGAATGGAATGATAAATGGAAATTTTACACAAGGGAGATTACTTATTGGCAGTGTCCATACATAATGTATTCTGATCAGAACCCCTTCCTATTCCTTTTGTGTCCATCCATCCCATTTCCACTGAACCCTTTCTTTCCAATTAGTCCCTCTTCTATTTTTAAAAAAATATTTTTATTTATTTGCAAGCAGAGAGAAAGGAGAGCAAAAGAATGGGCACACTAGGGTGTCCAGCCACTGCAAACAAACTCTAGATGCATGTGCCGCCTTGTGCATCTGGCTTTCGTGGGTACTTGAACCTGGGTCTAGGAAAGTACCTTAACTGCTGTGTCATCTCTCCAGCCTCCATCTTTTGTTTTGACTTTTTTGTTTGTTTTGTCTTCTAAGGTAGGGTCTCGCTCTAGCTCAGGCTGACCTGGAATTCAATATGTAGTCTCAGGGTGGCCTCGAACTCAGGGCGATCCTCCTACCTCTGCCTCCCGAATGCTGGGATTAAAGGTGTGCACCATCACGCCTGGTCTGACTTTATTATTTAAGAGAAAATGGGTGCACCAGGGCCTCCAGCCACTGCAAACAAACTCCAGACACGTGCCACCTTGTGCATCTGACTTGTGAGTACTTGGGAATTGAACCTGGATCCTTAGTCTTCACAGGCAACTATTTTAACTGCTAAGAGAGGAGGGTATGCTAGAGTATGGGCACACCAGAGCCTCTTGCTACACTGTAAATGAACACTGTCCTGCTTATGTGGGTGGCTTGGAAATTGAATCCAGGCCAACAGGTTTTGCAAGCAAGTGTTTGTACTCACTGAGCCATCTCCCCAGCCAGGGAACTATTCCCCCCCCCCCGTACCCCCACCCCCCGCCCAAGGTAGGATGTCGTTCTAGCCCAGGCTGACCTGGAATTCACTATGTACTTTCAGGGTGGCCTGAAATTTACAGCGATCCTCCTACCTCTGCCTCCCATGTGCCGGGATTAAAGGCGTGCGCCATCATGCCAGCCTAGAGAGCTATGGTAGGATGCAGCAAAAACAGTGGTTAGAGAAAATATACTATTTAAGGCAGACTTTAAAAAAAAATCCTACTTTTTACTCAAGGTAGAGTCTCATGCTATCCCAGGCTGACATAGTACTCATGCTATAGCCTATGCTGGCCTTAAACTCAGTGATCATCTTGCCTCGGCCTCCCAAATGCTGGGATTAAAGGTGTGCACCACTATATCCAGCTTTTTAAAATTAAACATACTTTACTTACTTGAGAGAATATGTGGGTGCACTAAGGCCTCTTGTTGCAAATGAACTTCATACACCTGTGCCACTTGATGCATCTGACTTTACATGGGTCCTAGAGAATCAAACCTGAGCTGGTAGGCTTTGTAAACAAGCTCCTTTAGCTGCTGAGCCATCTCCCTAGATCACAATTAAAAGCGGGGGGTGGGGGGCAGCGACTGGAGAAATGGCTTAGCTGTTAAGGTGTTGCCTGCAAAGCCAAAGGATCCTAGTTTGATTCTTCAAGACCCATGTAAGCCAGATGCATAAGGGGGCGCATGCATCTGGAGTTCGTTTGCAGTGACTGGAGACCCTGGCATACCCATTCTCTCTCTCATAAATAAATATATTTTTAAAAATCCAGAATGAGTTAGTTTCTGCTTAGACAAAGTAAAAATTAAATCCAAGGTACAGCTGGGCGTGGTGGTGCACGCCTTTAATCCCAGTGAATGCCAGGTCAATCTGGGCTAGAGTGAGACACCTCGGGGAAGAAAAAAAAGTAGTAAATGGAAAAAACCAAAAGCTGATTCTTTGAAAAGAGTAAAATTGATAAACTTGTTCACAGGGTGGCACATGCATCTGGAGTTCTTTTGTACTGGCATACCCATTACCTCTATCTCTCTGCAAATAGAAATCTTTTTAAATATTTTTATTTGCAGAGAGATAGAATGGGTGTGTCAAGGCTTCCAGCCTGTGCACATAAACTCCAGACACATGCACTGCCTTGTGTTGGGCTTACACGGGTCCTTTGGCATTATAGGCAAGTTCCTTAACTGCTAAGCTATTTTTGTTGTTGTTTATCTATTTGAGAGCAACAGACAGAGAAAGAGAATGGGCGCACCAGGGCCTCCAGCCACTGCAAACGAACTCCAGATGTATGCGCCACCTTGTGCATCTGGCTTAAGTGGGTCCCCGGGAATCAAGCCTTGAACCGGGGTCCTTAGGCATCACACGCAAGTGCTTAACTGCTAAGCCATCTCTCCCGCCCCTGCTAAGCTATTTCTACAGCCACTATATGTATATAATGTTTATTCATTTGTTTGTTTATTTTTGGTTTTCCAAGGTAGGGTCTCACTCTATTCCAGGCTGACCTGGAATTCACTATGTAGTCTCAGGGTGGCCTCGAACTCACGGTGATCCTCCTACCTCTGCTTCCTGAGTGCTGGGATTAAAGGCATGTGCCATCACGGCCGGCCTTTTAAAAAAAATTTTTTTTTTAAATTTTTTTTTGTTATTTTTATTTATTTATTTGAGAGTGACAGACAGAGAGAAAGAGGCAGATAGAAAGAGGGAGAGAGAATGGGCACGCCAGGGCCTCCAGCCACTGCAAACGAACTCCAGACACGTGTGCCCCCTGGTGCATCTGACTAACGTGGGTTCTGGGGAGTCGAGCCTCGAACCGGGGTCCTTAGGCTTCACAGGCAAGTGCTTAACCACTAAGCAATCTCTCCAGCCCAAAAAATTTTTTGGGGTTAAAAAAAAATACTGTGCTCCCAGATGATGTGATCATCTTTGTAGAAAATTCCAAAGACCAACAGAAAGTCCCCTGAACTAGTAAGCCATTATAACAGGTAGAACATAAGATTAATGTATGAAATTAAATTGCTTTCTTCCCAATGATGAACAGACAGGTTGAGCTCCCCCACCCCCCACCATCGGTAAGAATGAAGACTACTGTCAGCAGGCTGTAGACATCACTTTGAAGGTTGCACAGTTATCGTGAAGGGACCCAGAGGAACCCTCCAAAGGGACTTCAATCCCATCACTATAGAACTCGGTCTCCTTGGGAAGGAACGAAGGCTTTGGGTTGGTGAATGGTGGGGAAACAGAACTGGCTACTGTTTGTACAATCTGTAGTCACCAAGGACGGTCAAGGGTGTTACGCTAGGCTTCCATTACAAGATTACAATATTTTTTTTAGGCTCAGACCATAATTTTATTTCTGAGTAAGTAAAATTAATTTAGAACATAATGCCATTATTTTGTACTGTTCAGATACAAACCCTTGTAGTTACATTATGAAATTGGAGCATGTCATGGATATATAATGAGAGAAATGTAAACCAATCATATTCAAAGGTTACAATTTTTTGGGTCACAAACACACCTACAGAGTTTGGGTGAGGACAGGTGTTTCCTGTCAATATCACAAGCCAAGAAAGATGAGCTAATCCTTGAAAGAAATAAGAGACGGAACTTGCTTCAATTTAGTGGGCCTCAACAGTTAAAGACAAGCATATCAAAGGCTGGGAAGATGGCTAAGTGGTTAAACATGCTTGCTTGTTAAGCCTGCCAACTCTGATGCAATTCCCCCGATACCCAGGGAAAACATGCAAAGTAACATATGTATCTGTGATCCTGGAAGCAGTCTCCTGTGGGTTTTCAGCCTGGCCATTCAATTTACAGCAGCAAGAGTCATGTTTCAAAGATGAGAACACAGACACCTAAAAGTTGTCCTCTGGCTTGCACATGTGCCATGGTATGTACTCACACATATGCACAAATAATTTTATTTTAGAATATTTATTTGCAAGCAGAAAGAAGAGAGAGAATGGGCACACCAGGGCTTCCTGCTGCTGCAAACACCACATACATGTACCATTCTATGCATCTGGCTTTATGTGGGTACTAGGGAATTGAATCCAGGTCACTAGGCTTTGCAGGCAAGTGCCTTAACCACTGAGTGATCTCTTCAGCCCCACAAATAAACTTTTTTTTTTTTTTTTTGAGGTAGGGTCTTGCTCTAATCCAGGCTGACCTATAATTAGTCTCAGGCTGGCTTTGAACTCATAGCAATCCTCCTACCTCTGCCTCCTGAGTGCTGGGATTAAAGGCATGTGCCACCACCCCTGGCCAAATAAACTTTTTGTTTTGCCTTTGAGGTAGGGTCTTGCTCTAGCCCAGTATGACCTGGAATTCACTAAGTAGTCTCAGGCTGGCCTCTAACTCATGGCAATCCTCCTACCTCTGCTTCCTGAGTGCTGGGATTAAAGGTGTGCACCACCACACCTGGCTTCAAATAATCTTTTAAAAAAAGAATATTTGATATTTATTTGAGAGAGAATGGGGGTGCTAGGGCATCTGGCCACTGCAAACGAGCTCCAGATGTATATGCTACCATGTGCATCTGGCTTATGTGGACTCTGGGAAATCAAACCTGAGTCCTTAGGTTTCTCAGGCAAGCACCCTAACCACTGAGCCATCTCTCCATCCCGTTTTAGTTTTGTTTTTCAAGGTAAGGTCTCATTCTAATTCAGGGTGACCTGGAATTCACTCTGTAGTTTTAGGCTGGCCTCAAACTCACAGCAATCCTCCTCTGTCTGTCTCCTGAATGCTAGGATTAAAGGCGTACACCAACACAACACAGCTTTTAAAAAATATTTTATCTGAGCCGGGCGTGGTGGCGCACGCATTTAATCCCAGCACTCGGGAGGCAGAGGTAGGAGGATCGCCATGAGTTCGAGGCCACCCTGAGACTCCATAGTGAATTCCAGGTCAGCCTGGGCTAGAGTGAGACCCTACCTCGAAAAACCAAAAAAAACAAAACAAAAAAAAAATTTTTATCTGGAAGCTGGGTGTGGTGGTGTGCATGCCTTTAATCCCAGCACTTAGGAGGCAGAGGTAGGAGGATCACCGTGAGTCCGAGGCCACCCTGAGACTACATAGTGAATTCCAGGTCAGCCTGGGCTAGAGTGAGACCCTACCTCAAAAAAAAAGATTTTATATATATATATATTTTTAAATTTGGGCTGGAGAGATGGCTTAGCAGTTAAGGTGCTTGCCTGCGAAGCCTCAGAACTCATGTTCAAATCTCCAGGTTCCATGTAGCCAGATGCAGTGATGCAAGCATGCAATGTCACACGTGCGCCACAAGGGGTCTGCACATCTAGAGTTTGCACTGACTGAAGGTCCTGGTGTGCCCATTCTTCTTCTCTCTCACTCGTCCTTTACCTCTCTTTCTCTCCAAGAAAAGAAAAAGTATTTTATTTAAGCCAGGCATGATAGAGCATACCTTTAATCCCAGCACTTGGGAGGCTGAGGTAAGAGGATTGCTGTGAGGTCCAGGCCAGCCTGAGACTAATTCCAGCTCAGCCTGGTTTAGAGCAAGACCCTACCTGAAAAAAATTATATATATATATATATATATATATATATATATATATATATAATTTTTTAGAGAGAGAGAGAGAAGCAGAGAGAATGGGTGCACCAGGCCCTCTAGCCACTGCAAACGAACTCCAGACACATGTGCCACCTTGTACATCTGGTTTACTTGGGCAGTGGGGAATGGAACCTGGGTCCTTGGGCTTCACAGGGAAGTGCCTTAACCACTAAGCTCTCTCCAGCCCCAAAGATTTTTTTTTTTCAAACTAGGGTCTCACTCTACCCTAGGCTGACCTGCAACTCACTCTGTAGTCCCAGGCTGGCCTCAGACTCACAGAGATCTTCCTACCTCTGCCTCCCTAGTGCTGGGATTAAAGGTATGCACTACCTGGCTATAAACTTTTATTTTTATTTTTTTTGTTTATTTATTTATTTGAGAGTGACAGAGAGAAGGAGGCAGAGAGAGAGAGAGAGAATGGGCGTGCCAGAGCTTCCAGCCTCTGT
The DNA here is from genome assembly GCA_036346955.1 of Dipus sagitta. NCBI lineage: Eukaryota > Metazoa > Chordata > Mammalia > Rodentia > Dipodidae > Dipus > Dipus sagitta. The sequence goes on from CM070773.1 coordinate 110,470,737, forward strand.
AAACGAACTCCAGATGCATGCGCTCCCTTGTGCATCTGGCTAACGTGGGTCCTGGGGAATTGAGCCTTGAACCGGGGTCCTTAGGCTTCACAGGCAAGCGCTTAACCGCTAAGCCATCTCTCCAGCCCTAAACTTTTTTTAAACCCAAGTATATCTGAAAATTTTTGGTTGGTATCTGTAGGGCTTTTAATTTTTTTTTTTTTCTTTTTTAAGACAGGGTCTCACTGCCCAGGCAGGCCTTAAACTCAAAGCAATGGTCCTGCTCAGCTTCCCAATGCTGGGATTCCAGAAAGGAGCCACCACACCTGGGTGGTATATGAATTTCTGAACAAGGAACAGTCCACCAAGCTGATGAATGCAGCTCCAGCTACAGAAAAAAGATCCTGGATTAAACAACCAATTTGTGATTTTTTTTTTGTATTTATTTGAGAGAAAGAGAATGGGCACACCAGGGTCTCTAGCCATTGCAAATGGCACATGCACCATCTTGTGCATATGGCTTGCATGGGTACTGGAGAATTGAACCTGGGTCCTTAGGCTTCTCAGGCATACACCTTAACTGCTGAGCTATCTCTCCAGTCCTTTCTTTTATTTTTTGTTTTTTTGAGGTAGGGTCTCACTCTAGCTCAGGCTGATCTGGATGGAATTCACTATGTAGCCTCAGGGGTGGCCTTGAACGCATGGCAATCCTCTTACCTCTGCCTCCCAAGTGCTGGGATTAAAGGAACAAAACAACAAAAAGAGTCATCATGCCTTGCTCTATTTTGGGATACTTTAATGATGCACTAAAAGACTTGTATTGAAAAAAAAATAGTTGCATTAACACCAAAATTAAATAGGTATAAACCTAATGAAATATGTACAAGATCTAGATGAGAAAAATTATAAAACTTACATGAAAAATAACTAAAGATGTAACTGAAGGGGCTGGAGGGACGGCTGAAAGGCACGTGCTTGGCCTGGAGGGATGGTTTAGTGGTTAAGGTGTTTGCCTGCAAAACCAAAGGACCCAGGTCCAAATTCCCCAGTATCCATGTAAGCCAGATGCACAAGATGATGTATGTGTCTGGAGTTTGCAGCAGCTGGAGTACCCATTCTCTGTCTCTCTCTTCTCTCTCTCTCTCTCAAATAAATTACAAAAAAAAAATTTTTTTTTTAAGGCACATGCTTGTAAATGAAAGAAAAAGTAATCCTTGTTCATGGATAGGGTTCAATATTGTTAGAATGTCATTCTTTCTGATTTGAACATAGAGCCAATACAATCTGAATTAAAATCCAAACTAATTAGCTTGTGCCTATAAGCAAACTGAATCTAAAGTATACAAATAAAGACAAAAATAGAAAATAATATTCAAATAATACATTTTTTTGGTTTTTGAGGTAGGGTCTTACTCTAGCCCAGGCTGACCTGGAATTCACTCTGTAGTCTCAGGGTGGCTTCGACCTTATGGTGATCCTCCTACCTCTGTCTCCTGAGTGCTGGGATTAAAGGTGGGTGCCACCATGCCCAGTTCAAACAATACTGAAGGATAAAGTCAGAAGACTGATACTGTCCAACCTCAAGGTTTACTAGAGATCTACAGCAAGTGAGACAGTTATTTTGGCTAGAGAACAGATCAATAGAATAAAAAACTCAGAAATGAACACACATAGTCAATTGATATTTGGCAAAAGAGCAATGACAAATGGTGTAGAAACAATTAGCCACATGCAAAATAAAAATCTAGGGGGCTAGATAGATGGTTCAGCAGTTAAGACACTTTCCAGTAAAATCCTAAGGACCCAGGTTCAATTCCCCAGTACCCACATAAAGCCAGATGTACAAACTGGCAAATACATCTGAAGTTTATTTAGAGTGACTAGAAGCCCTGACATGCCTATTTTCTCTCTCTCTCTCTCCTTCCCTCCCTCCCTCTCTCTCTCTCTCTCTACTGCTTCTCAAATAAATAAATGATTTTAAAAATTGAAGAAAAAAAAAGTATCTAGGGCTGAAGAGATTGCTCAGTGGTTAAACTGCTTACCTGTAAAGCCTAACAACTGTTTCAATTCCCCAGTGCCCCATGTAAAAGCAGATGCACAAAGCGGTACACGAGTCTGGAGTTTGTTTGCAGTGGGTGGAGGCCCTGGTGTGCCCATTCTGTCTGCTCTCTAATACTCTCTGCTTGCAAATATATGCAAGAGAATCCCAATAATGCCTGGTTCCTGCTGTTGGTAAGGGTGTCTCCACACTAAGTGATCCGTATTGTAACAGAGGAGAATGGGGCCCTGGAAGGTTCTCGAGCAAGGTGAAAGCTACAAATTGTGCCAATGTGAGACACTCTGCGGACCTGATCTAACCCTCACCTGCCTGTCCACCGCCCTGTCACCAAGGGGGATGGAGGCATAGGCAGCTCTGATAAAGGACCTCGCAGGGTGCCAGGTACACTGGTCAGTTCCCCAGCCCCGGCGCATCCAGTCACCGTCCAATCAGGCTGTTCTGCATCCCTCGCGGCCTGTGCTGCGGGTCCGAGGGGAGGGGCGGGGGCGCCCTGAAGAGGACGTCCTTACTCCGCCCTTCCACTGGGTGGTGCTGTTGTACCTCACGTCGGAGAGGCCTGCGGGGGAACAGGGAGGAAAGGAAGGCTCAAGGCTGGTAACCTCTCAGGAGCCTCCCCAGCCCCGACCCTGGCTCCAATCTCATCCAGTTCCATCTTCGCAAAGTGCAGACTGGTTGTGTCCTGGCCTGCTTTAAAACCTGGCAGTTGCCGGAGGCCCAGAGGAGACAGGCGGGATGAAGGACCAGACTGAACACACGGGATTTTCAGAGCAGGGAACCTGCTGCAGGGATGGTGGCGCATGTCACAGTAAAACTGTCAGAACCCTGGGAAGAAGCTGGCATGGTGGCACACACCTTTGATCCCAGCACAGGTAGGAGGATCGCTGTGAGTTCAAAACCAGCCTGAGACTACATAGTGAATTCCAGATCAGCCTGACCCTACCTCAAAAACAAAAACAAAAACAAAACAAAACAAAACAAAACAAAACAAAACAAAAAACACTAGAAAGCCTAGAAAGGAGCAGCGAGAGAGCCCCAGCTGGGCTTTGTTAGTAACGATGCAGCCGCGTATGTTCCGCAGTTTTAACAAGAGCAGCACTCTAAAGCAGCATGTGTGACAGGAGAAGGGGAGGAGGGAAAGGGGAGGGGCAGGTGAAGACTTGTGCTTCACTGTTTCTGCAAATGCATAAAGTCTATTAATTTTTAAATATTTTATTATTATTTGAGAGAGAAAGAGGCAGAGGGAGAGAATGGGCACGCCAGGGCCTCCAGCCACTGCAGACGAACTCCAGATGTATGCGCTCCCTTGTGCATCTGGCTTACGTGGGACCTGGAGAATCAAACCAGGGGTCCTTAGGCTTTGCAGACAAACACCTTAACCACTAAGCCATCTCTCCAGCCCAAGTCTATTACTTTTTTTTTTTTCCTCAGGTGAAGGAGAGGAAGTTTATTTATGCGGGCAGACTGACAACCAGATCCCTCTGTAATGGCATCAGCCCCAAACTCAAGTTTGTTGGGGATTTTATAGTATAAGCAAGCATGGATTACAATAGTATGGGATAGCTGAGTGAACAGATTCCAAAAGATTTACAAAAATGTAAGAGTTTGGCAAACAAATTACAGTGCGGTGTAAGTGGTAATTAAAGTTAGACTGTAATAAATTGCAAAAGTGGGGCAAGGACAATAAACAGCCAGGGGCGGGCAGCCTCTCCAGTGACCCTCCTCACTCTTTTCTGTCTCATCTTGGGGGCTTTCCACCATTCAAGTTTTTGCTTATTTCTACTGTTACTACATTATTCCCCTCCTCTTTTTTTTTAATTTTTTAATTTTTTTATTAACAACTTCCATGATTATAAAAAATACCCCATTGTATATTTGTATACCCTCCCCCCCCAAATCTATTACTTTTTGTTGTAAGCATTCAGGGAGCAGGGCCTGGTGGAGTATACCTGTAATCCCAGTGCCTTGGGAAGCTGAGGTAGGAGGATCGTGGAGAGGCCAGGCTGGGCTCCATAGTAAGACCCTGTCTCCAAAAGGATATAGGCAAGGGAGGTACAGGGAGTTGGTGCGATTTGCTCAGCTTCCCAAATCCCTCCAGTAATTCCCAGTCTCCCAGCCCTTTGGTGACCCCTTTTTAATATCCTGTAGCCTGTGGGTTAAATACAACTACAGACCACCTGTGGCCCTTGAGCTCAGAAAGCAGCTGGAGAAAACCAGCAGAATAGTTCATAATGGACAGTTACACCAGGTTCACATGCATGTCCACTCTGGGCCCTTCCATGCCTGTCTCTGCTGAGACACCTGTGCAGCAGACTTGAGTCACTGTAGCAGGGACTGAAAAGGCTTCAAGGCCTCAACTATCTACTGAGTAGCTCTTCACACAAAATGTTCGCCAGCTCTACACAAAATAGTCGCTTTAAGCACAGCCTGTAATACACATCGTAATGAGGGCAAAGGAAAGATGAGAAGGAAAATTATTTTAACCATGCAAATGAACACATGACACATCAAAAAAAGAAATAGAGTGTGGGCTGTGGTCCACTTTACTACCACCACTTCATTGCCAGCAGAGGCCGTGGCTTTGTCTATTTTCAGTATGGAGATCAAACCCAGGGCCTCATGAGTGCTAGACAAGTGCTGTATTCCTGAGCTACACCAGAGCCTTGAGGACTTCTTTCTATTCTCTGTGGGAGCTGGAGGATCTTCTTGGAAGATGGGCAAAATGGAGGCCACCCATGAGGGCCACTAGGCAGGCAAGTGGTCAGGCCGTGGCAGGAGGAGCCAAGTGGCTACTGGGCAGGAGGCTTTGGTTCCCTTGGGTTCCACAAAAGGAACAAGGCTGGCCTTCCCCAAGAAGGTGCACCACGGGGAACAGTGTAGGTGGGAGGGTGGAAGACTTCCCAGAAGATAACCCTGCTGCACCTGTGTGGAGCTGAGCCGTGAGTCAAACACAAGAACCTGCCTATGCCACTTCCAGCCACTTTCACTTTTATTAGAGAGAGAATGGGCATGCCAGGGCCCCCAGCCACTGCAAACGAGCTCCAGACACATGCCACCACCTTGTCCATCTGGCTTACGTAGTTCCTGGGGAATCAAACCTGGGTCCTTTGGCTTCACAGGCAAAGGCCTTAAGCACTAAGCCATCCCTCCAACCCCGTTTCATTTTTATTTATATTTATTTATTTGACAGAAAAAGAAGGAGAGAATGGGCACACCAGGGCCTCCAGCCACTGCAAATGAACTCCAGATGTGTGTGCCCCCTCGTGCATCTGGCTAACGTGGGTCCTGGGGAATCAAACATGGGTCATTTGGCTTCACAGGCAACGGCCTTAAGCACTAAGCCGTCCCTCCAACCCCAGTTTCATTTTTTTTTCTTTTTCTTTTTTTTTCGAGGTAGGGTCTCACTCTGGCCCAGGCTGACCTGGAATTAACTATGTAGTCTCAGGGTGGCCTTGAACTCAGGGAGATTCTCCTACCTCTGCCTCCCTAGTGCTGGGATTAAAGGCATGCGCCACCAGGCCCAGCTCCAGTTTCATATTTAATGCTAAAGACAGCCAGCGGATTCAGTACATGCTTGGTGCAGCCGCTCTAGGATCCAAGGCAGTGATCCCAGGGTCAGTCCACTGCCCAAAGACAGGGTGAGTCAGGAGAAGCTGCTCCTACGTTCCGCTCCTACCTGGAACCCTTGGGGCGCACATGAGCCCTGCAGCAAGACCCCAGCAGCCCACAGCAGAAGCAACCCAGGCGTACTTTTGTCACAGAGTTCCCTTCACCATGGGAATGAAGAGACAGCAGGTTCAGGAAGCAGCCTGGCTGAGGTGCCCAAGATGGAAAAAGCCACAGAAGGAAGAGAGACTGTCGGGATGGCAATGCTGAGCCCAGCTCTGTGCACAAACAATCCAGTCAGAACCAGTTGGTGTGGGCTTTGGGGCTCAGGGACAAGCTGGCACCAGGAAAGGGATGAAGGGGCCTCCCTGGGGTTAGCAGCATTCTGTCCTGCCTGGTGGGGATCATAGGTGCATTTGCTTCATGATAGTTAAGAAGCTGGGCACCCAAGTTCTAGGCAAATTCCTGGAGTTGTTTTATATTTACAAGGAGAAGCCTTCCAAAGGCCATGAGGATCTAACCCGATCCGTTAGGATCACAATTCATTTAACAAATATTTATTTATGAGGGAGAGAGAGAGAGAGGAAAATGGGCACACCAGTCTCTCTTACCACTGCAATCAAACTCCAGACGCAGGTGCCACTTTGTGTATCTGATTTTACATGGTGTTGCAGTCAGGTTCGCACTGCGGGTAGAAATCACCCAATCAAGAGCAGCTTGTGGGAAGAAAAAAAAAACAAAGATTTATTTTGGCATATGGACTTGAGGGGAAACTCCATGATCGCAGGGGAAAATGATGGCATGAGCAAAGGGTGGACATCACCTCTTGGCCAACATCAGGTGGACAACAACAACAGGAGAGTGTGCATCTCTGGCAAGAGGAAGCTGGCTACAACATCCATAAGCCCACCCCCAACAATTTATTGCCTCCAGGAGGTGTTTATTTCCAAATCTCCATCAGCTGGGAATCTAGCCATCAGAACACTTAAGTTTATGGGGGACACCTGAGTCAAACCACCACACTTGGGTACTGGGAAATTGGACCTGGGCTGACAGGCTTTGCCAGCAAGTGCCTTTAACCACTGGGCCATCTCTCCAACTCCAAAATTACTTCCCGAGTGCTGCTATTAAAGGCATGTGCCACCACTCCCGGCTTCCAAAATTACTTTTTATAAAAAGAAAGTGTGTGTGTGTGTATCTGGACTTCGTGAGCAGTGGCTGGAGGCCCTGACATGCCCATTCTCTCTATCCTCTCTATCTGCCTCTTTCTCTCTCCCTCAAATAAATAAAATATTATATACATACATACACACACACACACACACACACACACACACATATATATATATATTTAATCCACACTTTCCAGTCACCCTGGAAAGTCTACTCAAGAATCACAGGCTATTCCTAAAGAAACACAAATCACAACGACCATGTTATGATGTGTTATACTGGACCTCCATTATGAAACCCAGAGTGACCAGACCTGGCGGTGAACTTGACCCCGGTGTCCCTACACATAAACTGCTGGTGGACAGAAACCACCCCCAAAGAGAAGAGGGAAATCTGGCAGAAGTTTGGCAGGCCTCCCCCCTGGACATTTATCCTCGGGTTACAGTGAAAGCACTCCAGTACAAAGGTGTTTACGCTGGGGTTATTTATAACAGCAAGGCCAGTGGAAAGCATCCAAGCCAGACCACAGGGTGGGCTCGTAAATCCAGGCACCATTCTTCAGCCAGAGTTGATGTGTAATTCACTCACTCAGGAATTCATTCCCACATGCTTCAGTGACTACAATGCAGACCAAAAAAAAAAAAAAAGATGAAAAAGAAAAAAGCTACATAGCCTCCATGTGAGTTGACTGTAGTTCTTCCAGTGATTTTTCATCCATCTTAATTTTTCCCCCCAAGCATCTCTTGGCAAAGAGAACTAAGGAAGACATTTGAATAGCCTCCTGGGGCATCATGGGTAATTCTTCCAAACCAAGAATGTGGGCAAGACCCAACAACTAAACGCATCCAGGCAGGAGTGTATGAACTTAACAGCTAGAGGCACTCTGAAGAGAACCTTCAAGGACAAGGACCCCAATCTGCTATTCTCTCCTCTTTCTCACTGTGATGTGGTAAGGGACATGAAGCTCTGGAAGTATCAGCAGGAGACCAAGGGGGAGTCGGGCATGGTGGAGCACTCCTTTAATGCCAGCACTTGGGAGGCCATGAGTTGGCAAGCCAGCCTGGGACTACAGAATGAGTGCCAGGTCAGCCTGGGCTAGAGTGAGACCCTGCCTGAAAAACACAGACAAGAGAAAGAGACCAAGGGGATGGGGGCCCTGGAAGGACAGTGTGTTTAGTGCCCTTTTCCTAGAGGGCATGAGAGACGGGGAGTGGTATGACTGACCTTAGACAAGATACTTTAAACCCATGGGCCAGTTTCCTCATCTGTAGAATGAGGGTGAGGATTCAGACATTTTTCTCTCTCAACTCTGGAAGGCTCTGGAGTCACAGACTTGGCCTGAAGTCCTGACACTGGCCCTTGGTCTTTGTGAGTTGAGGAGTCACTTCATCCCCGAGTTTAGAGGCAGAAAGTAGTCACTTGCTTCACCTCCAAGAGCTGACTCAGAGCTGGCAGGGCCGGGCGGTGCAGAGGGAGGAGCGGAGCCAGCAGCCCTGGACTCAGGGAAGAATGTGCCTTTTGACTCGGGCAGTGCGGGGTTGAGCCTAGCTCTGTTACTACGGCGTGAGTTTGCATCTCTGAGCCTCAGTTTCCCCATCGGTAGAGCAGGGAGGTGCGTAGTGCTCCCCTCTCTGGACTTCAAGAGAATGACGCGGTATCCTGTTGCACTGCTTGCAGCAGGGACTCACGCGGGGTGAGTTTGATTCGACCCCCGTCCGCATGTCCTGGTCCCCCTGGGGTTTAGTTACAGCCTAGTCTTCCTCCTCTTTCGTCCAGACCTTCCCGAGGGGAATCCGGGTGTCGTAGGTTACATAACAGGTTTGCCAAGAGCCCATATATGAGGCCCGAAGCCGGGATCCCTGGGTTCCGGGTGAGTGGGGGACAGTGGGCGCCGGGGTCACCGCGGGGGCGGGATAGGGTCTGGCCGCCAGGGGGCGCCGCGCGCCCATCGCCCCGTCCCCGTCCCGCCCACCCGTGCCTTAGGGCTGGGCCTGCTCTGGAGAATCCATCCTGGGATGCGGATTCTGCTCTTCTTCCCACTGCCACGGAGCCCACTGCTTCATCAGAAGTGTGGTCTGGTAGCTGTGGCTGATCCCTAGCTGTCTTTCAAGAACCATTTCCCAGCCTCCTGTGGAGCAGACCCAGTTCACACAAATTAGCCTGGGAAGCGAGCGTTCTGAAAGTGCGCACTGGTGTTCCAACTTCCCCGTGCATTCCAGAGGTGGGGCTCAGCGAGCATCTTTTTATAATTTTTAATTTTTTTTTTCTTCGAGGTAGGGTTTCACTCTAGTCCAGGCTGACCTGAAATTCACTATGTAGTCTCAGGGCGGCCTAGAACTCATGGCGATCCTCCTACCTCTGTCTCCCGAGTGCTGGGATTAAAGGCGTGCGCCACCACGCCTGGCTATTTTAAAATACTTTTATTTATTTATTTGAGACACACAGAGAGGCAGATAGATAGTAGAGAGTAAAAGCGAGAGAGAGAGAGAGAGAGAGAGAGAATCGGCGCACCAGGGCCTCCAGTCACTGTTAATGAACTCCAGATGCGTGCTCCACCATGTACATCTGGCTTATGTGGATCCTGGGGAATTGAACCTGGGTCCTGTGGCTCTGCAGGCAAGCACCTTGACCGCTAAGCCATCTCTCCAGCCCCTCAGCGAGCATCTTTAACAGCAAAAAAAAAAAAAAAAAAAAAAAAAAAAAAAAAAAATAGACAAGGCAAGTGCCCTGGGCAACACCACTGAAAGAGCTGGCTGCCTTCCTATTCACCCTGGACAACTAAAGGTAGAGCTAACCTCTACCGAGCCTCTGCATAGATGTCTTAACTGCCTCAGGCAATATCAGCCAGGCCACTTGTTCTGCACTAGAAACTGTGCGTTTAGCTATGTAACAAGTGCTACTTATAAGGACAGGCCAGGAACCCACGGCTCCCTTGATGGGGTTCACAGGAAGCCGGCTTCTGGTTGGCCTTACATGTTGCTAACTTTGCAAGGCCTGCTCCTCCCTCTGCACCCATGATGCACATTCTACCTCAAGCTCAGAGGGGTGTCGCAGAAATAGGCAAGCCTTGGCTAACTGGCTATGTTATGCCCACCAAACTGCCCTCTAAATAGTCATGTTTATGCCCATATGTTAATGGTACTCTCACTTTTGGTTAGAGAAGCTTCTCTTTTCAGATGATGGTGACCACTGAGGTGATTAAAAAATGGCCAATGTGCTGTGAAGAAGTGACAGTGGAGTGTTTAGTACTGAGACGTTATTACACCCTCCAAGGCTCAGGAATCATTGCTGAAGAGATGGTGGAAAGAACGTAAGAGTCAAAGGAAGGGAAGGAGTGCTTTCCAATACTGTCTTCCAGAAACAAAGTGGCCATGCATTCATGACCTCACAGTGGCTGACGCTACCTCCCCAAGACCTGCATAACAGGAGGGACAAAATGATGATATCAAAACAGAAGACAGACTACTTGGAAAGAAGGGATTTAGCAAGTGGAGTGTGGTGGTGCACGCCTTTAATCCCAGCACTTAAGAGGCCAAGGTAAGAGGATCACTGTGAGTTTCAGGCCAGCCCAAGACTACATAGTGAATTCCAGGTCAGTGTGGGCTAGAGCAAGATGCTAAATAAGAAAAACAAATAAATAAATTTTTTAAAAAGGGATTCAGTAAAAGGGGGATTTGTGAAGGGTAAAAGAAAGGTGGGAGGGGATTATGATCATGGTATATTGTCTATATGTACCAAAGTTGTCAATAAAAAGTTAAAACTAGACAATCTTGGGCTGGAGAGATGGCGTGGAGGTTAAGGTGCTTGCCTGTGAAGCCTAAGGACTTCAACTCCCTAGTACTCATGTAAGCCAGATGCTCAAGGTGGCACATGCATCTGGAAGTTCATTTGCAGTGGCTGGAAGCTCTGGTACACCCATATTCATTCTCTCTCTCAAAAATAAATAAATAAGTAAACAAACAAACAGTAGGCAGTTTTCAATTGAGGTTTCTCTGAGGTTCCTGCTGAGCCTCGCTTACTATGAGCACTCATAGAGGGAGGAGAGAGGCAGATCTCCAGAGCCTCTCCAGCTTCAAGCCCTTGCGAGATTCACCTGTTATGGCCCACAATCACATTTCCAGCCAGCAGCCCGACTCCAAGTTCTGGATAGATCACTCAGGAGTGACTTGTTGGGAGCTGTCACACACATCACCCCAGATTTCTGAGAGAATCTCTTACCTGTACTGTGCCTTTGGATTTCTCGAGCCTCTCCCTTCCCTCAGTCCTCACTTGATTGGGCCAGGGGAAAATGAGCTCGCCTAGGTGGAACTTCCAAGAATTTGAAAGCCAGGGCTGGAGAGATGGCTTAGCAGTTAAGGTGCTCACCTCCAAAGCCAAAGGATCTAGGCTCAATTCCCCAGGACCCATGTAAGCCAGATGCACAAGGTGGCGCATGTGTCTGGAGTTCCTTTGCAATAGCTAGAGGCCCTGGCATGCCCATTCTTTCTCTCCCATAAATAAAAATATATATTAAAAAAGATTTTGAGGTCTGGAAGATTAGCTTAGTAGTTAAGATGTTTGCATGCAAAGCCAAAGGACCCAGGTTCGATTCCCAGGAACCACCTTAGCCAGATGCACAAGGGGGCACACGTGTCTGGAGTTGCAGTGGCTGGAGACCCTGGCGCCCCCACTCTCTCTCTCTCTCTCTGTCAAATAAATAAATAAATAAAAATAAAAAAGAATTTGAGAGCCAGTACAGTGAGGAAGGGGACTATTCGAGCTGAGCTAATCAGTAGCCATAATTGCAGCTGAGGTGGATTGGACACTTTGGGGCTGGGATCCAGGCACCCTCTCATCCCATCCTCTGAGGTAGGGATGTGACCCCCCACCCCAGGGTCAATCACTACTTCTTCAGCCTTAGGTGGATGCATCCAACCACAGCTGGGGACCAGGGACCAGGGACTGCCCCCCGTCTGTCCCCCAACAGTCCAGAGAAAGTGGCTGTTTTCAGTGTCACATTATAGGTGAGGGAATTTTTGGAAAGCCTTGGGACCCTCTGGGTTTATTATCTCCACACTCCCATTTTGTAGAGGAGGAAACAGGAATAGAGGGTGACCAAGTCCTAGGCTGGAGTCTAGTGCTGCGCTGACTCGGAGATGACTGGCCATGTGACCACAGCAAACCACACAGGCTACTTCCTCACCTGCCGTACAGGTGACAGCCCACATCACGGAGGGCGCAAAGGGCAGCTTGGGGAGCCAGCGACTAGCAGGCTGTCAGCACTCTGCCTTAACCATTATTTATTTATTTATTTTGATTTTTTGAGGTAGGGTTTCAGTCTAGCTCAGGCTGACCTGGAATTCACTACGTAGACTCAGGGTGGCCTCGAACTCACCGTGATCCTCCTACCTCTGCCTCTGGAGTGCTGGGATTAAAGGCGTGCGCCACCACACCTGGCCTGCCTTAGCCATTTTTGCAGAGGCTTCCCTGTCCCCACGAGGACCTTGTTCCCTCTGCTGCCCTCACTTCAGGCTCTCTGCCTCCTCTTCTGTAGGCTCCAGGGAGCTGAGGAGGCAGGAGCTCCTTCTCCTTTCACGATGACAACCCTGCGGCATCTGGGAGGAGCCCAAAGTCCCCCAGCATATACCTTCCTGAGTGGAAGATGGATTCAAGGTTCAAATCCCAGGACCTCAAAGAGCCTATGCCCTGGATGGGACTTGTGGTCAGCCAGGCATTGAGTGGGTTACCCTGGGCAAGTCATTGCTTCTCTCTCTGGGTGCTGGTTTCAGCTCGTATAAAATGGAGCCCAGTGTTTGGGTTCTACTTAACTATTTTGTCTCCAGTCCTGCCCATGAAGGACACATTAGAGGCAGGTACAGCAAGAAGGGAATGGGCTACGTCCTCTGAGAGATGGGCTCGGGCAGCCTGTTGCTTCTCAAGTGAGAGTGAGGGAAGATGCATTTCCAGGCCTTGCCAGGACAGGGCTGGACAAGCTCCCTCTCCAGTGAGGCCTGCTTCCACAGAAAAGCTGACAGAGGAGAGGGAAGTGTTTATCGCACAGTCTCCAAGTTCCTCCTGATCCAGAAGTGGAGCCAGGTCACATGAGCCAGGGCCGATTTGAGTGTGATGAAGGCCTGGGCGAAGGGTGGGGAGGAGAACCCAGTGTCCCAAGAGGCCCCTGGCTAGCCAAACATGTGCAGGGACAGAGCCCCAGGCATGGGGGGGGGGCTTGCCTCTGCAGGGAAGGCGGGTGGGCAGGAATCCCTGACAGATTCCTCTACATCCTCATCACCATG